>CM053763.1:40314970-40337171 GCA_028658305.1 Pachyuromys duprasi
AGGACACACTGTAATGACTTATAAGCCTCTCCAGTCGGCTCAGTTCCAGGAGGAAGAAAGCACAAGGGCAACCACTGCACCCACAAGAGTGGACATTTGCCGGCAATCTTTGGGTATCAGCAAATAATATTGATATTGTTAAAACCCAAACGTCATAGCATGTAAGTCTTTGTGAGAGATAGACTCAGTTTTCACATGAAAAGTAAAGGAGAGGAACTGAGGAGTTAGCTGGTAAGGGGTCAGCCACACAGGAGTGAGGACGTGAGTTTGGCTCCCTGAATCCGTGTAAAAGGCTGGGTGTGGCAGCATGGGCCTGGCGCTCCAGCACTATGGGGAGCAGGAGCAGGCAGATCTCTTAAGCTCTTTGGCTCAGAACAGTTGAATTGATGCGTGTCCGGTTTCGTGAGAGACACTGTCACAAAAGCAGGAGAGCAATTGGAGCATTCTAAACACCTTACCAACACTGGCGTCTCACCTCCACAAGCGTAAACACACATACATACACCCACAAGCACATGTGTACACACTCACACTGACAAGTACATATACCCCCCCCATGTAAATGTTTAGACATGCTTTTTTCTTTTTTTCTGTTCCTGCGTTTTTATATGTGGAAGAAAAAATACAAAGGCCCAGAAGGGGTTAGAAACACGTTGCCATAAGGACCGCAGCGACACAGCACCAACACAGGGATCCTATCGGGGATTCCGGTGACACAGCTCTGGATGTGTTGTCTGCGTCCCATATGGTAGCTTGCCCACTGTGTGAGCCCCAACCTTGAGCTTTCCTGTCAGCTCTGTGAACTGTGTAATAGTATTGCAATGAATTTCCTTGCTGGTTAGCTTAGCCAGCGCTTCAGGAAAAGTCATTTTGCGTTCATTTCCCATTACTCTGCAGTGATGATGCTGAGAAAGAGTTAGCTCTTTCCACAGCAAAACTGAGGCAGGGAGCACCTTCTAGAAACCTCATTAATTGTGCTGGTTTCCGCCTCTCCCTTTAGAATGTGGCCGCTACCCATTGTCTTCCTGAAGCTTCTACTGTTCTCTCTCACCTTGAATCTTTGCGAAGAATCCCAGCTTTCTTCTGGGAAGACTGTGAGAGTTGCAGGTTCCTGAGGGCCCAATTGCTGATAGATGTTACAATCTTCGGAATGCAAATCCTCCCCCACCCCCGTCACAAATGGCAGGTGCTCTCTCAGTTGAGCTTTGAGCCTTGCAACATGTGATGGGTCATCTACATTTCTGTTCTTCATGCATGGCCAATCAAAACGGCAAGAACGCTAACTTTTGAGTCACTGCCTAGTCCTGTGTTAGTGAGCACAGGAGAAGATAAACATTAGCAGGGTTGTGCTGTTGCTCCAGATTGCGAAGGTTATGGAAATGCATAGAAATCTTAAAATGCAACCACCATATCCCCACAGACAGTTCTGTGGGTTCTGCCTGTTAGAACACCACTTCAAGGTTCCCAGCACTCCTTTATGTAAAATAGTATAAGCTGAGAAAAATTTAGTGTGTATCACAGTACTAAGGGTGGCTTCTCCCAGGCTTCCTCTCATTAAAGAAGCCTGAGGGCTCAACACACTGGTTTCCTGGCTTTCGGCTCCTCCCCTGCTGAGACACCATGTGTTCCCCGTATGACACTCAGTTGTAGCAGTGCCAAGCCTTACAAGGTCAGCTCCAAATCTACCGTCTTCAGTCACCTACAAACCCAGGCTCCTCCATAGGAGGAGTTGGTCAGTGTTTCACCTCCCTTTCTGCTTCTGCACAGAAACACCCTGAGCTGTTCTCTACACCAAACGCTTCTCCCAGGCCTGACTTTTCTCTTCTCGTGATTCTCTGTCCTCGTGAGAATTTAATGACAGACACATGCAAAGTCATTTGCACTAACGTGACATTCCATTATACTCAGAATTTAAAATGCAGTTTCTTTATTAGGCTAAGTTTTTACTTACTTCATGGTCCTTACAAAGCTCTTCTCTGGAGTCCACTTAAGAATTTCAATACATGAGTTTCTGTCTTCAATTAGAAGAAAACACACACACACACGCACACTCTTGAGTAACAAGTACTTTACCCACTTAGCTATCTCTCTGATTTGAGTATGACTTTTTAAGCTACCACATTGTAAGACCACATATGACTTGCCTTTTTGTGTCTGTGTTATTTCACTTAATACAATGCCCACCCATTAAAGTCATCCATGACGGATGTAATGATTTTCTTGTTTTTCAGCCTGAATGCTATTCCCAACCCATTATCTCCCTCCCTCTCTCTCACACACACACATACAAACACACATGACAGACAGAGAAAGAGAGAGGGTTTTGCCTTTTTTTTTCATTCCTTCAACCATTGATGATAATATGTGTTGCTTCCAGATCTTGGCTGTCCTGAGGAATGCTTTGAGAAGCACAGAGACACAGACAAAACTTTGACAGTGGTTTCACTTTATTTGAAAAATATACTTGGATTGATTTTTCTAAAAGCTCTTTCTGGTTGTTTGCCTCATTTCATAAATCCCCCTAGATTTTCATTTTGCCTTTAAAACCTTCCTATGCTTTTTTAGGCCTTGGGGAATTAAGAATGTGGCCAGCTAAACTACTGTCTGAGTCTCCTCTGCAGCTTGCCAGCTTTTCCTTCACTTCATGTGTGACAGGGCCCTCCTACACAGAGAATGCTCTGAGACTGTTATAATACTTAATGGCAACTCTCATGCATTTACCAGAAGGGGCAGCCTGAGAAAGGATCCACGTGCTAGTACTTTATTAAAGAGCGGACCCAGGGAGTGAGGGTCAGGGACAAAAAAAAATAGTCAGAGAAAGAAACTGGGGACCTATTTATGCGACTGCTTGCACAATTCTGTGGGATCACCTAAGATACGGAGTTTATTCTGATTTACCTTAAAAATTAAAAGTGTTATCCAACCAGAATGATATTTAAAAAATCAGTCACAAACTGGAAACAAACAACTGTGTTTTAATAGGTAAATGGCTAAACAACCTATAGATCTATAGTTTGTTATATATATAACAGGATGTTATGGAACACTACCCATCAATATAAGGAAACAAATATTGGTATATATAGATTACAACCCAGCAGAATCTATAGTATACATATTGAGCAGAAAAATATCAAATTTAATTTATATAAGCTTAAGTGACATATTTGTAACATGTATTATATATGGAGAAGAGATTTAACCTGTTCTTATTTACAAATATTATTTCCTGGATGGCAGGAAATAAGAACTGTAGATGGGAAGGAAATTGTTGTGGCTGTAAGGAAGGAGCATGAGGGATCCTCGTGGTGATGGAAAGACTCTGTAACTTTCATTTATTGAGGTCAGTGTTTTGATTGTGATTCTGTTCTGCAGTGTGAAAGCTGCTACGGTTGGGGGAGAAAGGGTACATAAGTCCCCTCTCTCTCTACTCCTGTCTCTCTCTCCTACCTCATCATTTCTTACAACTACAAGTGAATCTACAATTATCTCAAAATAAAAGTATAATTTTAAAAACTGAAAACGCCTTCCCAGCACGCACGTAATTATTATTATTCAGTATCACTTAAGTGTCATAACTAAAGTATAACCCATAATTTTGCTTCTACCTGTTTCTCATTCCATCAAACCTCTGATGGCAACTTTAGTAATTCACAGGCCACTGGACTGTGCTTAACTCCAAGAATGTGCTCTGTCTTGCCATCGACGTTTCTTGGCGAGTGGATCAGTTTCAGGATCTCCTTTCAGGAGTCTGTTTTCAGGGAACACTGTGGACACTGTAGACTTGTTTGCCAATAGGTGGAGTCTGAGACAAAGTTTAACTGCCAATGCTTTATTGAAGAGTATTCAGCAAAGCGAAGACAGGATTGCAAAGCAGATAAAGATAATTAATGTAAAAATGCATTGCCAGGTTGATCATCACTGTAGGTGGACAGTTATGTAATTGTTGCGAATAAAAATATACATTTCCCCATTCCACAATCCCCATTTCTGATTATTTAACAAAACACTAGTCTAAGTCCTAATGTGAAAGGACTTCATAGACATAATTGGTAGAGTAATCAGCTAATTTTAAGATGAGATGATGTATCATATTACATCATATTGTACCAAACTGTACCATATGTGCCAGGGGAGCCCACTTTTATCACATGCAACCTTAGAAATTGGGAACTTTCCCTGGTGAAGACAGGTCAGGGAAATGTGACAAAAAGGGAAATCAGTGAGATCTCTAATATGAGAAGGATTTAACCCTTTCTTACTTCTACTTTCCTAGGGACCAGTAGACAAATAGAAAATAAGGGAGCCCACCTACTGACATCCATCAAGGAAGTAGGAAAGTCAATACAGTTCCCACAAAGAACGGACCCTTCCACCAATCCAAACAATTGGAATAAGAGTCTTCCCAACCTGTCCATGGAGGCGTCAAGGGCCCATCTACTCGTCTGGACATGTACCCAACAGAGATTGAGTTAAGAGTTGACATTGCTGTAAGCAACTTGAGGTTTGGCAATTTCTCAGACCAGTAATAACTGAATATGGCTTGCTTGTATGGCAACTCAGGAATGTCTGCTCAGAGGCAAAAGGGAAGATACATTTACCCACCAACTCTCATCTCCCACATCCCTCACATTCCCATTAGGAAATAACTAAATATATGAACTATTTTTCTTATTGCCATGACAAGCAGTTTAAGGAAGGAAAAGCTTATTTGGATTCATGGTTTCAGAGTTCTTAGTCCCTCACTATGGGAAGGACTTGGTGGAGCTTATAGCAGAGAAGAAGGGTGGGTACGGAGTTCACAGCTTAGCAGACCGGAAAGCCGAGAGTGTGACTGGAAGATGCCAGAGATAATAAGACCCCAAAGATCTACCCCATGTGACCTGATTTTTCTAGCTAACTGCACCTCCTAAAGCCTTCAAAGCACCATCAGGTGAAGAAAGGTTCAAACACACTAGCCTGGGGGGAACATTTCACCTTCAAGGTGTAACACTACTCTCTGCATCAGTCAGGCTCACCAGAGTGCACGTGTGCGCGCACACACACACACACACACACACACAGAGAGAGAGAGAGAGAGAGAGAGAGAGAGAGAGAGAGAGAGAGAGAGAGAGAGAGAGAGAGAGAGACAGAGAGAGACAGAGACAGAGTTTATAGCCACCATGGCAAATACAGAATCCCAGGAAGAATTGCTGGTGCATTTTGAGTCCCAAGGCATTTCCTCTTTTGGGGACAGGGAGGGGCAGCCTTTTATAGTAAGGCCTTCAACTATGAGGATGCCATTTAGAGGGTGATCTGCTTTAGTTAAAAAGAAAATCTACTGACTGACTTAAATGCCAGTCTTGTCTAAAAGATAATGTCTGAAGAGAAACATGTATAAATCTATAATCATGTTTGACAGCTCGTCTGGGCGCCATGTTCTGGGCAAGGTAACACATAATTAACCAACTCACCGCCCCTCATTGTTTAGCTATACACGCACAAGTGATGATGGGCTGCTTCCCCTCTGTGGATCAATAAAGAGCCTTAAACAGGAAATGGCTGTGGGTGAGGGACAGCTCAGGCAAGGTGATGCAGGCTGCAGAGGTAAAAGCTGCCCAGACCACAAGGTAGATCTCATGCCCGTGCTATAAAAAGCAAACTCAAGGGAGGATGAGAGGAACTGCTCTCTTTTTCTGCAATACAGACCTAGGATACAGCCAGCTGTGACTGCCATTTTCGCGAGGGCACCATACGTGGTAGGAGGTGATTCAGTGCAAGTTAGCAGGGACACGAACAGGAGGTGGCTTGAACGGTAGTCAAGACAGGCACAAGTGCCATTCAGGTTGAGAGAGGAACATACTGTGGATATTCCTGGGCAAAGACTGACATATTTTAGCCATTGCAGGATAGTTGAAGAAGAACGAATAATGATCCGAAGGTGGAGTCCTTTATGAGATGGTTGCCAGGTACCTGGGTTGCACTTCCTATCGTCATCCCTGTAGGCATAAGGTTATTGTGTAATTCAAACACTGACTTCTGTACCCCACATATATGGTTGCAATCCTTGTTCTGAGAATCTCCTGTCTCAATGTTATGTAAACTCTGCTCCCAGTTGAACCCTGATATGCCAATAAAGCAGCTTACAGCCCAGACACTGAGTTGGGGAGAAAATAGAGCTGGACTTCCTGCCAGCCAGGGGAGGAGGAGTTAAAAAAGTAAGTAAGGGATTTGGTCACGGGAGAGGATCAAGAAACATCAGGAGGAGGAGCTGGACCAGGAAAGCTACAAAGTGCAAGAATCGCTGGAATGCGCCCTGGGATGAAGCCAAATTAGCTTAGATGGTTAAGAATAGAGTAGTATTTGCTCAGTTCTTGTGCTGTAAGGCTTGTTAAAACAATATGATAGAATCTTGATGATTTGTGTAATAGTCAGGTTAAAAGAGAAACTAAGAGAAGAAGCAAACATAGTTTTATAAATTTAACTTTAACACATTCCCATCATTAGATGAATGACTTTGGAAAAACTCATCTGAGCCTGACACATTGTGACTTATTCTACCTTCAATCTCTGCATGCTCTGGTCTCTTTGCTTTGACATACCTAACGGATACGGTTTGGGTTCAGAGATCTGGAGATCTCCAGTTTACAGGAGCCCTCCCACTGTGAGGCAGGTTATTCTCTGCTGTGTGGGGATGGGAAGAACTGAGCACGTCTCGTCCCCAACCCCTTGCTCATTTCAAGTATAGCTTGGCGTCAGCCACCAGGCATTCCTGACCCCATGTCTAAACCCACCACCTTCAGGCTGGGGAAACTTAGTTTGGTTTTCTGAGCTTTCTTTTCTTCTCTTCCTCCATCTATAAGAAGATAATAATAAAAGCTCTAGTTCTGTAGGGTTATAGCCTGGTTTTAATGGGTTAATAGAAGCGATGTGTTAGCAATGTGCTGGGCACGGTAGCCCTGCCACCGGCACCTTTTTCTTGTTCTTGTTCTTTCTTCTTCCTTCCTCCCTTTCCTTCTTATCCTCTTTCTCCTCCTCCTCCTCGTTTTTCTTTGTCACCTAATGGCAAAATAATAAAATCAGCCTAAACTATAAAGACCAAATTAAATCAATTACAATGTAGTCCTAAAATGGAACACTGTATAGTTATTTGAAAGGATATATTAATTTAGGGCCAGAGTGATAGCTCAGTGGGTAGACACACTTGTGGGCAGGGCCTGATGGGACCTAAGTTTGATACCCAGATCCCACAGAATCACAATGGAGCACTGACTTTTGAGCACTGCCCTCTGACCTCTGTTATGGTATATTTATTAGACTCTTTAGGGCTCTTAGAATATCCAGCTAGACCCACAAATAATGAAGACAGGGACCTAGCAGTTTATTAAAACAGCTTTAGCACAGTACCTAGGCAAATATGATTTAAACTAATATTCTAAGCTAGTCTGGCTATTTCCCAGCTGCATTTCCCAAGCCAAGAAGTCATCCTGTCTGGGCTGGAGCTGCTCCATAAGACCACATCCTCTCCCCCATCTTCTTCCTTCTCTCTTGCCTTTCTTCTCCCAGCCTCATGGTCAGTCTTGAGACCCCAGCCAGGAAACCGAAGTTCTGCCCAGCCTGCCCAGCAAATGTTGGGAATCAAAGTCTACACAACAACATTTGGTGTACCTGATCTTGAGGGCCAGTATTTAGCATCTGAATACACAGAGCACCAGACCAGTCCCCAACAGACCTCCACCCAGGTGACAAGGCACATTCCCCTGCACTCAGACGCATGTGCAGAAATACCTGCATGTAACTAAAAACACATGATAGAGAAACTGAAGAACAGCATGTATAGTATCTGAAGGAAGCGATGTGACAAAGTAAGATGTGCTTACATTTGCATATGCATAAGATGACTTCAGGGAAGATTCTCAAGAAGCTAACAATAGTTGCTCTTCTATTTGTGGCACAAAAACTTGGCAGAAATGGCAGTGATTAGGGAGAGATATGTTAGTGTGTATTTGTGATCTCAGAACTAAAAAATGTATTACCTGTTTAAAAATAAAAACATAGGAAACACCTTACAGATGAAATGTAAAAGGATGGGAATAACCCAACAGATTCATTATAATATAGTCATAAAATGGAGCTAAGAATCTCTAAACATACATGGGAGAGTCCTGACCCTGAAAACCAGATAGTATAAAATGGTCTTTGAGGTGACCACTGGCCTCAGGAAGGACCAGCCGAAAGACTTAGCTCAGGGCCAGAGTGGCACCCTCAGGCCAGACTGGGAATGTGTTGGTTTGCTTGTCTTTGCTGGGCAGGATTGCAAGTCCAGAATATTGGAGCACAACTCAAGATGGCTGGTCGCAGATTCTGTATTTGTCTTAGTTATGGTTTGTATTACTGTGAAAAGACAGGATGACCAAGGCAACTCTTGTAAAGGAAAAACATATAATTGGAGCCGACTCAAGTTTCAGAGGTTTAGGCCATTTTCATCGTTGTGGGAAGCATGCAGGCAGACATGGTGCCAGAGAAGGTCTGCATCTTGATCCACGGGCAGCAGGAACAGGACAGGGTGCTATTGAGCCTGGGCTTACCTATCTGAGACCTCAAAGCACATCCCCACAGCGACACATTTTTTCTAACAATGTCACACCTACTCTGAGAAGACCAAACCTCCGAACAGTGCCAATCCCTATGGGCCCCACGTGTTCTAACCACAGCATTGTAATTGCTGAACAAGGGAGTTAGCAGTTATGAAGAGACTGAGGGAAACTGGCAAACACAAGTGTGCCTTGTCTAGGGTATTCAGGAAAAACGTTTCTGAATTCCTAGTTGTGTTCTCTAGCGGAGGCATCTTAGAGCCTCTGAGGTCAGAATCCATCAAGTCTGAAGCATAGGTGGTGAAGCCCAGTTTTCAGGGTTGGATTCTGAAAGAGGCATGTAGAGTTTGTCATTCAGATAAGGACACACTTCTAGTTCAGTACAGAAGCTGTTGCTGGGCCTCTGTTTCTGCACTGTCAGTTTCAGCCAAAAGGCCAGCTCACTGCAAGCCAGCCAATGATCAACTTTCTGGAGCAGATCAAGTTATACAAAGGCTTATTTAAAATCAATTTTATTTATACAATATATTCTGATTACATTTTCCTCTCCCCCTGGTCCTTCCAGTTCCTTCCTGCCCTTTCTCCTTCCTGGATCCACAACCCTTTCTGTCTCTCCTTAGAAAATAAACAGACATCTAAGGAATAATAATAAAATACAATATAATAAGATAAAACAGAGGGAAATCAGAATAGGACAAAACAACCCAATAAGACAGAGCTGAAGGAAAGGTACAAGAAAACCACATACAGATACAGAGCCACATTGGTTCTCACACACAGATCACCAACACAAACACCAAACCAGAAACCATAACATATATGCAAAGGACCTGTAAGGTTAAAAAAAAAAAAAGAGAAAATTCTGACTTAATACTATGAGACACACACAAAAAATTCCAACAGTACTGTTCAACTCATTTTCTTTTGGCCACCTGCTGCTGGACCATGCACGGGACTTGCATAGGTCTGTACCACATGGGGTCCAAGAGCTGAAAGGAAAAGTGGGCACACACCCCAGCACTCAGATGATGGTGGCAGAAGAATGGGAAGTTCAAGGTCATCCAGGATTACCGATTAAGTCCAAGACCATCTTGGGATAGATGAGACCCGGTCAAAGAAAAAAGAAAAAGAAAAGGGAGAAAGGAAGTAAGAAAGGGAGGGGTGAAGAGAGAAGGGAGGGCGGAGAACAGGATGGGCAGGACAGAAGGGAAAGGAAAGGAAGGAAGAGGGCGCGATAGGAGGGAGAGGAGGGCAGTCTCCCCCTCTTACAGGAGAAGGACTATTTTAGATTGGAGGTGTGAGTGCTGGGACACTCCCCGAAACACACGTTTCACTGGGGAAGTCTGTGGTTATGAACAACATTGTTTTTGAGGCTTTATTCTTTCACCCATCTAATTTATTCCTCTTCGATTTTATTTTTTTAATTTATTTTATTGATAATTTGAATTTGGAAGAGAATAAGAGAATGTCTGGGGTGGCAAGTGCGTTCTAAAATAGAGTGAGAAAAAGACAAGCCCAAACTGAAGTAAGACAGAACAATTTCAGGGGCGGTACCACCAGCTGCCAATGCTGATACCTGTAGGAAGAAGACCTTTATTAATAAGACTATCAAAAGAGCAAATGTATTGAGAAAAATAATATGATGTCACTGTAAGAGTGCAAAAAAAATATCTTGGAGAATATTTGACAAGAACTGGAAGATTGCATTTCTAGTTCCACAGGAAAGCTTCGCTGATTTGCTTGGTAATATCGCCCTCTAGTGAACGCAGGCTAGAATTGCAGCAAACTCTGAATTTTTTTTTTCTCCCTGTTTCCTTCTTCCTGTGTTGATTTTCCTTCTTCTGAATTGATTTTAAGTGATTCTGCAGCATTTTAGAATGGTAAGAAAAGCTGTTGGTGATTTAAACATATATATATATGTATATTTTTTAGATTCTTTGTCTTTTATTAATATGTAGAAAGCAATTCTATGAACACATATAATTTTATTTTGACAAGTGAAGCAGATATTGTGTGCGTGTGTACAAATGAAATATTAGAGAGCAGAGTGGTACCTACAAAAGCAGACTCCAGAAGGTAACACAGTTCCGCTAGCACTCTGGATTCCTTGGTTAGAAGCTGCTCCGATACACAACAGCAAGAGGACTTAGATATCAATTAGGTCATGTCCTTCACTTCATTAGATACTGAAAGGACAGTAATATTCTTTTAAACTTTCTCTGAGAATTTCATACACGAGAATGATACATAATTTGTGCCTGTCCCATTTCCCATTTCAGTTCCTCCTAAATTTCCACTCCCTTCCATATTTGTGGCCTCTTCCCTAATTATTGGTGTGTGTGTGTGTTGTGTGTAAGTACAACCTCTCAAGTCTCTTTAGCGTTCCTCATATGTTTGGTGTTGGCCACTTGGAATCAGATAACTTACCAGGGACCTTGTTTTTTCCCCTCTCAGCAGCCATTAATTTTTTGTAGCTTCACAAGGGGGTGGGGTGAGATTTCCAGATCTATGTTGGCCTGTTAGCTGTTGTCATCACGCAGGTTCTGTTTATGTGGTTATATTGTTGAGATTTCATGGCTGGAGCTTCTCTGTCATATATAGAAGAGACTGTCTTTTAGCAGATGTCCTGGTCCCCTGGTTCTTAGAATCTTTCAACTCCATTTTTTATGATCTCTGGCCTCATAGCCATGAAGGACACAGACCAGCTGAGTGTAGCTCACTCTTCCTCTTTCAATCAGCTGTGTGACACTCATCCACATAATGTCAAAGGACTTTGGGTCCTTGAATATGATTATGATTAAAAGACACAGTAAATAAATCACTTTGTAGAAAAAAGAAACCTTAAAATTCTAGATAAAATTCTAGTTATTTTTAAGTTCAGAAAGGTTATTTTCCTGTACTTGTAGGAAATGAAGTTAAAGCAGGAAAGTGTTGATAAGAATTCAAAGAGTAATGAGTAGCTTGATTGTGAGAATGAAGATGGGCCCTCGCAATTAGAGAACAGAAAACACATTTCCAGAGCTGTGACGGCCTCACGCTTTCTGTCATGGTACTATCAAAGAATAGGGGCAAAGAGCAAATCTTCAGGAAGACAGAAAGGCTAACAGAATGCCATTATGTAAACTGGGATGCCTCGATGGAGAAGGCAAATCACTCCATGATGAGAAGATGTCTCATTTCAATCTTGATGCAGGACAGGGTTAGGGTAGAATGCTTCCTGGGGAGTTTTCTGTACTTAGAAAAAAAAAGTTAGCCTACTGAGGCATTATTTCTATGAGACCCATACAGGTCAGGCTTCCTTGGACTATATGCCTATGAGCAGGTAAACACCACTCCCATGAAGATGAACAATCCCATCACTACCAAGGTTCCTCTTTGCGGTCAGATCTCCTTCCCAACCCTGCCTCCATAACCACTGACTTTTCTGTCCCTAGAGCTCTGCATTGCAAGACCTGATGAGTGGAGTCATCAGCACTTCAGACTTTGGACTTGGGCTTCTTTCACTTAGCATGATGCTTTTCAGAACCATTCCTCCTGCTGTGTGTTCTACAAGCACAGTTCTCCTGACTGCTGAGGGGTAGCTCACTGTACAGATGCAACAAGATTTGACTAGCCACTTATACATTAAGCGTGCACTAGAAATATGGGTTTTCATGAGGTCAGACATGGTTGGTAGGTGGCTTCCTCAGTCACTCTCCATCTTACTGATTTTTGAGAAAGGCTCTCTCTCCAAACTTAAGAGTTTTCAGACTCAGTTAGGCCAGCTAGCCAGCAAACTCAGGGGTCCTCTGCCTCAGCCTCCCAGTGCTGGAATTGCAGGTGGGCATGTGCCACCTGCCCAGCTTTTTACATGGATGCTGGTCATCCGAACTTAGGCCCTTGTGCTTCTGAGGCAAACACTGTACAAGCCAAGCCAACTCTCTCATTCACATTATAAAGTTCATAGCCTCCGTGTTTTCCTCATGCGTCAAGCTATGTGTAAGTGCTCTCAGCAACTGAGTGCCTCAAGTAGATAAAACTGCTCTCTGACATATGGTCTCTCTACACTTTTCCCTCAGGGCTGTCAACTGGTGACATTCAAACTTACCAATGAGATCCTTTTTGCTTATATTTCACTCAATGGATAACATTTTCACACACACACACACACACACACACACACACACACACACACACACACACACACACGAATGAAAGCACCAGAAACAAGATACATGGTCGGCCCATTGTCACTGATCTAGTTTCCTTAACCGTTTCCCACCTTCTCAGATCTCCAGAACCTTCCATCATAATGTCATAATGTGAACTATAGTTTTATTTGTCTATCAGATCTGTTGAGTTGGTGGTGTTACCAAAATCTGTATCATGTTGAAAAGAACCATGGCCATTCAACTTATTTCGAGTAACAAACAGGAACAATGTTCAAAGTCAACGTATAAGACTACCAATTGCCCAGCCCTCAACGACATAAAATGAGGTGTCTGATATCTAAAAAAACATCAATAATTCAAGCAAGCGGGAAAATAACATCAATAATGGGGATGAATTTTGAAAAGCCCCAATGGGCCCAAAGTATCTGCTTCACATACACAGAAATCATCAGATTTATCAGCTCTGACAGCAAAGCGAGAACCAGCCATGTGCTGCCCTCACAGGAACTACTTTCAGTGCAGAAGGTAAACAGGTTAAACATAAACAGAGGACGTGCTTAACACAGTCAGTTTCCCTTGCATTCATTGTTCCACTGTTCTCGCTAGACACATTTACTGTTCAGTTACTTTTTGAAAGCATACCAGAGCCCATCTACCACTGATCACCTTGGCACCAGAGGCGCCAATAGCGGTGAACGGAGGAAAGCTGCTCATTTGCTCACCCACTCACATCATAGTCTCATGGCACTGTTCCTGGCCTGAGAGTTGATCTGATCTTTTACAACTTTCTGTCAAGCTTCCACAGTTAGAAGTTAGAGGCCTCGTGGACTCAGAAACCAGCTGGAGACTCAGCTACTGGGCAATTTAAGATGCACAGGCTGCCCGTGGGGAGAGTGTCATATGTTCTTTGAGGAAGAGACCAATGCATGTGGTATGCTTTCTTCCAGCATCACAGTACAAAGCTCTAGGAGTGCATCTGAGTGCTTCCTACCCTTGGTACATTTGTAGTCAACCTGAGAGAATATCATTTTTCAGCTTTCTTGCTGGGTAAGCCAATCAGAAAGGTGCACATTGAAATAGAATTTGAGCATATCTTTTGGTCATTTGAAAGTGAAATCTGGCTTAATGTGCCCTCCAGGGCAGGGCTGAGCTGGCTGGAGTGAGTTAGAAATTAGTTTCCAGCAGGTAATGAGACGTGACGGTATGTATGCAAAACTCCATTATCCATCAGTACTGCCATGAACAGCTATAAAGGCTAGTCAAGTATCACCCTAATAAAGTGCAGTAAGAACACACATGAATTGAGATTTGGTTGTATTTTGATGTAAATAACCATGATCACAGATACTTACTGAGGCCAACAAGGGCCTGGCAAGGATAATAGTAATAGGAAGTTTGCACAGATTCCTGCAGTTTCTAACCACCTGCCAGTCCCTGTGGATGAGACAAGGGGTCGTGCTGTCCCTAAGATGAGGCTGAGGCGGGGGGTCTCTGTTGCTTCTTTCAGAGCAATCTACCAACAGTGTATTTAGAACAGCCTTGGCTTTGCTTGCTCTTTAGTGCGGAGTGGAGGATGCCAAGGCAGGCTCCCAGCAAATCTGGACATGGTCGCCCTCTAGCGTTGAAACAGTGGAAGTGGCTGCCGTTTTGAAGAAGACAAAAGCTCTCAAAAGACTCTGAAGGATTAGACACAAAGCCAGACTAAGGACGAGAGCAAACACCTGGTCATTAAATGCCCAAATCATATCACACCCCCAATAAATATCAAGCTTTATTTCAGGATGTTATATCTTCAGCTTGGACCTAGAGTGTGTCCAAATTATGGACAAACACTCCAAGACAAACAGCCTGTTGAAGGAAACCCAGAAGCTTACAAACACACGCGCACGCGCACACAGGCACACAAATGTTTCCAAACTTAACGAATGGATGGCGGCAAATTTTAAAACTACATAAAAGGTTTTGATCCAAAAATGTACTTCATTAATCTAACACCCTTTAGGAAGTGCGGACAGCAAGGTGGAGCCAACAGAATAAAGAACAGACTAGTGAAAGGCACCTCGGAAACACACACCATAGGAGGCAAAAAATGAAAATGAGTGAATACTGCTCTGACAGTATTGAAAAGGACATGACCACGCTCCTGGGTTCAATAACATGAGAAAGTGAAAGAGCCAGAAAGTTTTTGTCTCAAAGAGACAACAATGAAAAACTTCCCAAGCTATAAAACGCTGCAACTATCCATCTGCACGAAGGTCAAAGGTCACCAGTCAAATTTAACTCAACCTCTCAAACTCACGGGTGACAGGTACGGAGAAGATGCTCAGGACCCGCACAGACAGAGAAAAGAGAAAGAGAAAGGGTCCAGGCACCGAGCGGAAACCCGCTTCACCGCGGAAGCTGCAGAGGCCGGGACAGTGAGACCTGGAGCTCCCACAGCACTGTGCGAGCCACGTGTTGGCATCAGAGGCATGCACCACACTACATCCAGCTAAAATCAACCTTAAAATCTTTTTCAGATTTTTCTTTTAAATTTTTGCATGTGTTGGGTTTGGTCTGGTGCTCTGTGTGTTCAGATGCTAAAATCTGAGTCCCAAGATCAGGTTGCAGTCCAGATGAGTACATTCTCACGTACGCGGAATAATGTTGTGTGAACTTTGCTCCCCAGTTATTCCTGATTGGGTCAATAAAAAAGGCTAGACGGCCTGTAGCTGGGCAGAAGTGAAGCAGGTAGGTGGGGTTTCGGTTCTGGGGTTGAGATCTCAGATAGAGACCATGAAGCCTGGAGAGAAGAGAAGAAAGGCAGAGGAGAGAGAGGATGTGTCCTCACGGAGCAGACACAGCCCTCACAGGACAAACACTGACAAGTAACCTGAGGTGTGTGGCTGGGAAGTAATAGACTAGCTTAGAAAACCAGTTTACATCATTTCCACCCAGGTACCGTGCTAAAACGTGTTAACTGAGTCAACAGGTCTCTGTCTCAATTATTTGGGAGCTAGCTGGGTCATAGGAAAGCCCTGTAGAATTAATGAGTATTCTACAACATGTATGTCGATATATCCCCTTGCTTGCATGGAGTACCTCTGGAGGCTAGAAGAGGGCTGTGGACCCCTTAGAAATGGAATGAGAGATGGTAGTTAGCCACCATATGGCTGCTGGGACTTAAACGCAGAACCACGAGGGTGGCAGTCAATACTCTTAACCTCTGAGCCACCTCATCAGCCCTAAAACCGAGTTATTGTCTGGGTGACCAAATAACAAGAAAGAAATCGTGTAAAATGCTTAAACATTATTTTGAAACAAATCAAAATGGTGACTCAAATATATCCAAACCTCTAAGACACAACCAAAGTGGGACTAAGAGGTAAGTTTGTAGCACCTTGTGGTGATAGCAAAACAGGCAGACAAGACAAAACAGACAAAGAGGACTGAGTGGCCTCAATCAGGTTCCCAGCATCCCATCCATGCAGGCTCTTGGGGGGATTTATGGCAGCCCACCCACAATCCCAGTGTGAGGAAGGCAGACACAAAGGATCCCCACAGCAGGTTGCTAGCCAGACTAGCTGGGTCAACAAATCTGGGTTCATATGAGAGTTCTTGCTAAAGGGTGAAAGAGGAAGAGCCGATGTCAACCTCTGCCCTCCACATGCACGCACACACCAACGTGTATGCACACGTGCCATCCATGTTCATGTCAGCTAGTGGAGAGATAGCAAATAACCAACTACCAAATCCCAAAGAACTAGAAAAAATATTAAAACCTGAATCCAGAGTCAGTGAAAGGAAAGATACGATGAAAACCATAGCAGAATAAGGTGTACAAAAGGATAAAGGAGAAAGATAAGGATAAAGCGTAGAGTTAAGAACATAAAAAATTTGTGTTTTGCTTTTCAGGCATCAATTTCTCATTTTTGGAATGAGAATGTTTATTTACTCTGCATCACTATAATGGAAGTATGTATTTTTTTTTTTTAATTTACAGAGGCTCACACCTACTTCAGGCAATAGACACATGAGCTGTTGGAAGCCAAGGATGACACGTTATGGCTTCAGTGCAAAATGACTGTTAGATGGTACTATTTTAAATACTTTAGGAAATGAGGCCGAGCTACAGGATGTGGGTCACTACGAGGGAATGCAGTTGGAAGCTATTCCTGGTCCTTGAGTCTTTCCTTTCTCCCTTGTATTTTGGTTGTCAGGTAAATACTCTCTGCCATACACTCTGCCATTCTGACACACTCCCTCAGCTGAGGCTGTAAAGAGACTATAAAGAGATGCTGAGTTGGAGATGGTCCAGTGGTCATGCTATTGTTTCAAAGGCAGGGCCTGACTTTGGATCCCCAGAACTCATGTAAAGCCTGATATAACAAAGCGAATAGGCAATCCCAGCACTCAGGCACAAGATGGGAAGAAAAAGAGAGACAGGTCCTTGGATGCTGTGAACAAGAGGCTTGTTCCAAAGTCAGTGAATCCAAAGTCTCAAACAAAGTAGAAGGAAAGAAGGTGTGGTTGTCCCCTAAGGTGCACACACATGTCGTCTGATCTCCATGTGTGTGCCACGGCACGCATATGCCCATTCCTCCACACATACACAAACCTGTGCACACCCACGTAAGAATAAAATTAGCTAACCTAATTATTTACTCCTTTAAATTGCTCAGTCAGATATTTCTATCAAAATGAATGAGAGGAAATTGGTACAGTATTCTTCACAGAGCTGCAAAAACTAAGGAAGTATAAAATTGTATACAGAAGCACCCATCAACACACTCACACAAAATCTCTGAAGAGTCCAAGCCATCTTCAACAGAAAAAAAAAGAGCACTGTGTTTTACACTACTGGCTTCAAAGCATATTACAAAACTTTGATAATTCATACAGCACTGTGTTGACACAAATACACGTCTAGACCAATGACATAGAATAGGAAGCCTGGTAGTAGACTTCTATCAAGAGCCAACTGTGTCTACTGAAATACATTATGCTACTAACATACATTGAAGAAAAGGGAGTCTTTCAATAGCTGGTGCTGGGGAAGCTGGGTGTACACATGCAGATAACAAGGTCAGAACTTTTGCTGCTGTCAATTATAAAACAAACAAACAAAAAAGCTTAAAATATGTTCAAGACTTAAATGCAAAACTGGAGACCCTGGCACTTCTAAAACCAACTTACTGGAAATTCTTCAAGAATTGTAATGGGCAAGGGTTTTGTAATGGCTCTTTTCCAAAAGCACGGGCAATGAGAGAAAGTGGAATGGCATCAAATTTAAAAAGCTTCTGCACACCAACACAGAGAGCCTCCAAGATGGGAGAGCATTTCCAATGTGTGCATCTGACAAGGGGTTGATGTGCAGAGTATGCAAGAAACTCTCAAAATTCTGTAACAGCAGACAGTTGACTAACCAGGGGTGTGTGTGTGTGTGTGTGTGTGTGTGTGTGTGTGTGTTTATTTTTCTGCCAGAGGGCAAACTTGGACATCAACCCTTGTCATAGTCACTCTTCTACCACTGTGAGACACCATGACCACAACTCTTATAAAGGAAAACATTTAATTGGTGGCTGGCTTACAGTTCAGAGGTTAAGCCCATTATCATCATGGTGGGAAAGATGGCAACACACAGGCACACATGGTGCTGGAGAAAGCAGCTGAGAGTTTTACATCAGGACCTGCAGGCAGCAAGAAGAGAGCAACACCGGGCGTGGATTGGGCTTTTGAAACCTCAACACCTGCTTCCTCCAACAAGGCCACACCCCCTAATGCTTTTCAAATAGTGCCACTCTCTGATGATGAAGCATTCAAGTAGAAGAGCCTGTGGGGACATTCTCTGTCAAGCCACACCGTCCTCACCTTCCACCATGATGGTATCAGGGTCTGCCACACTCATTGCTGTGCACACCAGGGTAGATGATCTGCCAGGTTCCAAGGATGCCCCTGTCTCTTTCTCCCCCATCTCACCTGGGTGGTACTGGGACTACAGATGTGTGCTGCCACACCCAGATTTTAGGTGGGTTCTGGGATTTGAACTCAGGTCCTCATGCTTGAGAGGCACGTGCTTCACACACTGAGCCATCTCCTTACCTCAATAAACAGACTCTATGGGAGGAAATTCTTCAGACATTGTTCTAATGAAAACATACAAATAGTCAGTAGGCCTGTTTAAAAACAAACAAACCAGAGTCCTCCTTCTTGATTAGTTTCTTTAGGTGTACAGATTTTAGTAGGTTTATTCTATTTTATATGTCTATATGAGTGAGTATATACCATGTGTGTCTTTCTGCTTCTGGGATAGCTCACTCAGGATGATCTTTTCCAGTTCCCACCATTTACCTGCAAATTTCACGATTTCCTTGTTTTTCATTGCTGAGTAGTATTCCATTGTGTAGATGTACCACAATTTCTGAATCCATTCCTCAGTTGAGGGACATCTGGGTTGTTTCCAGCTTCTGGCTATTACAAATGAAGCTGCTACAAACATGGTTGAGCAAATGTCCTTATTGTGTACTTGAGCCTCTTTTGGATATATGCCTAGGAGTGGTATAGCTGGATCTTGAGGAAACGCTATTCCTACTTGTCTGAGAAAGCACCTGGCTAAAATACTCAATCCCCAGCCAGAAAGGCAAAGAGGATGGACATCAGAAGAAGGAGAAAACAGGGAGCAAGTTAGGAGTCTGCCACAAAGAGCCTCTGAAAGGCTCTGCCCTGCAGAATATCAAAGCAGATGCTGAGACTTATGGCCAACTTTTGGGCAGAGTGCATGGAATCTTATGAAAGAAGTGGGAAATAGTAAGATCTGGAGAAGACAGGAACTCCACAAGGAGAGCAACAGAACCAAAAAATCTGAGCACAGGGGTCTTTCCTGAGACTGACACTCCAACCAAGTACCATGCATGGAGATAACTTAGAACCCCTGCACAGATGTAGCCCATGGCAGTTCAGTGTCCAAGTGGGTTCCATAGTAATGGGAACAGGGACTGCCTCTGACATGAACTGATTGGCCTGCTCTTTGATCACCACCCCCTGAGGGGGGAGCAGCATTATCAGGCCACAGAGGAAGACAATGCAGCCACTCCTGATGAGACCTAATAGACTAGGATCAGAAGGAAGGAAAAGAAGACCTTCCCTATCAGTGAACTTGGGCATGCATGGAGAAGGGGGAGGAAGGGAGGGGTTGGGAGGGAAAGGAGGAGGGAGTTATAGGGGGGATACAAAGTGAATAAAGTATAATTAATAAAAAATAAATATAAATGTAAAAAACAACAAACACACCTCTCCCTTCTTTCATAAGATTCCCCGCACTTTGCCCAAAGTTTGGCTATGAGTCTCAGCATCTGCTTCAATATGCTGCTGGAAAGAGTCTTTCAGGGGCCCTCTGTGGTAGGCTCCTGTCCTGTTTTCTCCTTCTTCCAATGTCCATCTTGCAGATGTAGACTATGGCAGCTCAGTCTCCAAGTGGGCTCCCTAGTAATGGGAACAGGGACTGTCCCTGATATGAACTCAGTGGCTGTTTCTCTGATCACCTCCCTCTGAGGGAAGAGCAGCTTTACCAGACCACAGAGGAAGACAATGAAGCCAGCCCTGATGAGACCTGATAGGGTAGGGTCAGATGGATGGGGAGGAGGACCACCCCTATTGGGGGACTAGGTGAAAGGCATAGAGGCTGAAGAGGGAGAGACAGCAGGATTGAGAAGGGATGAGAGACGGGACTACAGCTGGGATACAAAGTGAATAAATTATAATAATAAAAAATAAAACAAAAAACTCATAAAAGAAATGTCAATCAAAGAAACAATAAAAGAAATGTCAATAAAAGACACAATAAGGTATCAGTCCACCCCAGTAGGAGTCACTATCATCAGAAAAACTAAAGACTCTTCAGTGAGGATGTGTTGAAGAGAACATAATATACTATACATACTAGAGAGGAGACTATAAAACAGGACAATTATAAAGAAAGAAAGTGTGGCTATTGCTCACAAACTAAAAATGCACCTACCATAAGATTGAATAATAGCACTACTTAGTATATAGCCAAAGAGAATGAATTTAATATGTAAAAGAGAAATCCCTATTCCCATGTCCACTGCAGTTTTGTTCACAGTAACCCTGAATGGAATCAACCTGATTTAGCCATGAACTGATGGATGCACAGAAAAAAATAGTTACATATATCTGATGAAATGCTATTTGGCAAAGTAAAGGACTAAAATTCTGTCGTTTGTAACAACATGGATGTGGGAATGGAGACTGTTGTGTAAAATGACATGCCAATCACAGAAAGACAAATACCACTTGATCTTACTCATACGTATAATTTAAACAAGTTCATCTTATAGAAGATGGAAACAGAAGGGTTGAGGGAGTAGCTCAGTTGCAATACTACTTCTAGCAAAACATGTGTGAAGCTCTGGATTTGATCCCAGTACTGAACAAAACAGGCACGATGACATACACTATGCCCGGGGTGAAGACTGGAAAACCGTGGCCATCTTTGGCTACTCAGTGAGTTCCAAGCCAACTTCAGGTACATGAGATCTGTCTCAAAAAGGAGAGGACAAGGTAAGGCTGCCCATTCTCTCCATATCTCTTCAATTTAGTACTTGAAGTCCTAGCTAGAGCAATAAGACAAGTAAAGGAGATCAAGGGGCTACAAATTGGAAAGGAAGAGGTCAAATTATCACTATTTGCAGATGATATGATAGTATACACAAGTGACCCCAAAAGTTCAGAGAACTCCTTCAGGTGATAAACACCTTCAGCAAAGTGGCTGGATATAAAATTAACTCAAAAAAATCAGAAGCCTTTCAGGGGCCCTCTGTGACAGGCTCTCAGCTTGTTTCTTGTTTTCTTCTTCTGATGTCAATCTACTTTGCCTTTCTGGCTCAGGATTGAGCATTTTAGCCAGAGTCCTCCCTCTTGATTAGTTTCTTTAGGTGTACAGATTTTAGTAGGTTTATTCTATTTTATATGTCTATATGTGTGTGTCTTTCTGCTTCTGGGATAGCTCACTCAGGACGATCTTTTCCAGTTCCCACCATTTACCTGCAAATTTCATGATATCCTTGTTTTTTTTATTGCTGAGTAATATTCCATTGTGTAGATGTACCACAATTGCTGTATCTATTCCTCAGTTGAGGGGCATCTGGGTTGTTTTCAGCTTCTGGCTATTACAAATGAAGCTGCTACAAACATGGTTGAGCAAATGTCCTTATTGTGTACATGAGCCTCTTTTGGATATATGCCTAGAAGTGGTATAGCTGAATGTTGAGTAAGCGCTATTCCTAGTTGTCTGAGGAAGCATCAGATTGACTTCCAGAGTGGTTGTACAAGTTTACATTTCCACCAGCAGTGGAGGAGGGTTCCCCTTTCTCCACAACCTCTCCAGCATGTGTTATCACTTGAGTTTTTTATTTTGGCCATTCTGATGGGTGTAAGGTGAAATCTCAGGGCTCTGCCCTGCAGAATATCAAAGCAGAT
>CM053763.1:40337671-40384731 GCA_028658305.1 Pachyuromys duprasi
AACTCAAAAAATCAGAAGCCCTCCTGTACCCTAAAGACAAAAGGGCTGAGAAAGAAATTAGGGAAACAACACCCTTCACAATAGCCACTAATAACATAAAGTACCTTGGGGTGACTCTAACCAAGCAAGTGAAAGATCTGTTTGAGAAAAACTTCAAGTCTCTGAAAAAAGAAATTGAAGAAGATATCAGAAGATGGAAAGATCACCTGTGCTCATGGATTGGAAGGATTAACATAGTGAAAATAGCTATTCTTCCAAAAGCAATCTACAGATTCAATGCAATTCCCATCAAAATACCAACACAATTCTTTACAAACCTTGAAAGAAAAATTCTCAATTTCATATGGAGAAACAAAAAACCCAGAATTCCCAAAATGATCCTGTACAACAACAGATCATCTGGAGGTATCTCCATCCCTGACCTCAAGCTCTACTACAGAGCAATAGTAATAAAAACTACATGGTATTGGCATAGAAACAGAATAGTGAACCAATGGAACCGAAGAGAAGACCCAGAAATAAACCCACACACCTATGGAAACTTGATTTTTGATAAAGAAGCCAAATCCATTCAATGGAAAAAAAGACAGCATCTTCAACAAATGGTGCTGGACCAAGTTGATGTCTATATACAGAAAAAATGAAAATAGATCCTGCATAAAACTAAAGTCCAAGTGGATCAAAGACTTCAACATAATACCAGACACATTAAATCAGTTAGAAGAAAAAGTGGGAAAGTCCTTAGAACTCATTGGCACAGGAGACTACTTCCTGAACAGAACACCAACAGCACAGGCTGTAAGAGAAACAATCAATAAATGGGACCTCATGAAACTGAAAGGCTTCTCTAAAGCAATAGACACCGTCAATAAAACGACAGCCTACAGACTGGGAAAGGATCTTCACCAGCCCTATATATGACAGAGTGCTAATATCCACTATATATAAAGAACTCAAGAAGTTAAAAAGCAACGAACCCAGTAATCCAATTAAAAAATGGGATATAGAGCTAAACAGAGAACTCTCTGTAGAGGACTGTAGAATGGCAGAAAAACACTTAAAGAAATGTTCAATGTCCTTGGCCAGGGAGATGCAAATCAAAATGACCCTCAGATCTCACCTTACACCCACCAGAATGGCTAAGATCAAAAACTCAAGTGACAACACATGCTGGAGAGGATGTAGAGAAAAAGGAACCCTCCTTCATTGCTGGTGGGAATGTACACTTGTACAACCACTCTGGAAATCAATTTGGCACTTTCCTAGACAATTAAGAATAGTGATTCCTCAAGATCCAGCTATACCACTCCTAGGCATATATCCAAAAGATGCTCAAGTACACAACAAGGACATTTGCTCAACTATGTAGCTGCTTTATTTGTAATAGCCCAAACCTGGAAACAACCCAGATGTCCCTCAGTTGAAGAATGTACAGAAATTGTGGTACTTTCTCACAATGATATACTACTCAGCAATTAAAAAGGAGGAAATCATGAAATTTGCAGTCAAATGGTGGGACCTGGAAATGATCATCCTGAATGAGGTATCCCAAAATCAGAAAGACACACATGGTATATACTCACTTATATAGACCTGTAAGATAGAATAAACATACTGAAATCTATACACGTAAAGAAGGTAAACAAGAAAGAGGACCTGGGGTAAGAGGATTAATCCTCACTTAGAAAGACAAATGGGATGGACATTGGATGTAGGAGAAAACAAGTAGCAGGACAGGAGCCTACCACAGAGGGCCTCGGAAAGACTCTACCTAGCAGTGTATCAAAGCAAATATTAAGATACATAACCAACCCTTTGGCAGAGTGCAGGGAATCATATGAAAGAAGGGGGAGTTAGTATGACCTGGAGAGGACAGGAGCTCTTGGAAGACCAAATATATTAGGGCACAGGGGTCTTTTATGAGACTGTTTCTCCAACCAAAAACCATGTATGGATATAAGCTAGAACCCTTGCTTGAATGTATAGCAAATGGTAGCTCAATATCCAAGTGGGTACCCTAGTAAGGGGAACAGGGATTATTTCAGACATTAACTCTTTGACATCCCCTTTCCCCCCCCCCACCCCCGAGGGAGGAGTAGCCTTGCTAGGCCACAGAAGAGGACATTGAAGTCAGTCCTGAAGAGACCTGATAAGCTAGAGTTAGATGGAAGGGTAGGAGGTCCTCCCCTATCAGTGGACTTAGAAAGGAGCAGGGAGGAGATGAGGGAGGGATGGAGGGGATAGGGAGGGAATTCGGGAGGGGGCTACAGCTGGGATACGAAGTACATAACCTGTGATTAATATCAAATAAAAATGTTAAAAATGTGACTCTGTGTGTGTGCATGTCTGTATATGTGTGTGCACATGTGTATGTGTTTGTATGTACATGCCTATTTATGTGTATGTACTTGTTAGTGTATGCATGTGCTCATGTGTGTGCATGTCTGTAGATACATATGTGTCTGTGTCTGTGTGGGGGAGTTTGGTATGTCTGTGTATGAGCAGGTCTGTGTCTTTGAGTGTGTATACATCTGTGTGTGCACATCTGGGCATGTCTCTGTGTATGTGCTTGTATGTATGCATACGAATCTGCCTGTATGTGTCTGGGTGTTTGTGTGTGCATATCTGAAAGCCTATGTGCACTTGTACATTTGTACCCAATGGTCAGCAAAGCTCTAATTCTGACGGTGAGCAAATGTCGGAAAGAAGCTCAGTGACTATCCCAAGGAGAACATGTCCTGTCATCATTCTGTTAGACACATTGCTGTCAGTTGTGCTTTTTCCTAAATTGCATAAACATAATTGTGATATGTTCCTGAAAAAAATGACACAGACAAATGAAGAACTTGTTATGATCCTGTGTGTGGTAAGCACAGGCCAGAGGAGATCTGCTGACTGTACACAGGACACAAGAAAACTGAACTGTGCTCCACAGAAGACCAGGTAGAGTGGAACTGCAGGACTGTGCTAGACAGGGTGTGTGGGGCTGCCAGTCTGGCGAAGGCCCTGATACAGTAAGAGTCCAATATACTGCCCAAAGGAACCAGCTGTGTGCCAGACCTGAACTCAGTACAATATTCCCTCTGATAGAACATCACCCTTGTAAAACCGCAGAATTGTTCAGGTTTGCATAAAGAAACTCACAAGATTCGTCATAGAGTGGCAGAAAGCAGGAGGCTATGTGTGAGGATCTGAAGTCGCCTTTAGCTCACCACTGGAGTATCCTCCCAGAATGGCCTGTGTATGATATCTTTGGTTACATGCTCATCCGTGAGAATTTAAACTTTTCTACTTAGCTGCTCCTTTGAGAACTTGTTCAATAGTTGCTGCTTTCAGAGCTTGTCAGAAAATAACAATAAACAATCCCAAGTAAAATCAAAGAGCAGAATTCTGCTTTGCCCACAGAAGGCACAGTACCCACACGGTAACTCCAGCTCCAGGTCTGGGCTGTCTGGGCTGTAAGAGATGAGAAACTCTCCAAGCAGGAGACATCTTATATGGCTGCTGGTTGCTGCTGTTTACGGCATGCTGCACTGATATGGAATGCCTTTCTCTTACACTTTTCCCTGTAAGACTTGGTTCTAATTTGTTCCGTAGAGAATATTTATATGATACAATGACAAGAGATTTCCAAAAGGTATCTAATTAATCTCCTTTCCACCACAGTTCAGTCTGCCCAGTTCTTATCCATAGCTGCTCAAAGGAGACCATGTGATTGGAACCATCTCGTATCTTTCCGGAGACATGTAAACAATTGCCAACACGTACATCACTGCCTCCTTTTATAGAGACTGCAGGAAAAAAATACAGGTTAGCCGATATTATGTTTTTTTTTTCACATAAGATATGCAATAAACTCAGCTTTCTTTATTGTTGCAAAAAGTACCTTTTTATGTTTCTAAACTACTACAACAATGCATTTTGTTATGTGCATATACAGTAACGTGTTTAGGATAGTTCCTCACTGGTGGACACTTAAGTTGTTTTTACTTTTCTCCATTATCAGTTATGGATGACAGTGAAAGCATTAGTAGTATGCATTAGTTCTCAATTTCTGCCATAACAAGTCATTAGTAACGTAGAACCAAATCAACTGCTCGGGATTGTTTACTGTTATTTTCTGACAAGCTTTGGAAGCAGCAACTGTTGATCGAGTTCTCAGAGGAGCAGCTAAGTAGAAAAGTTTAAATACTCACTGATGAGCATGCAACCAAAGACATCATACACAGGTATTTCATTTCTGTAACGCAGAAGTCTGGGTGTGCTTGGCAGGACTTTGTGTTCAGTCCCACAAAGGCAAAGGCGAAGTGCTGGCGCACTGGGCTCTTGTCCGGAGGCTCCACTTCCAGGCTCATTAGTGTTGGCAGAGTCCAGTTCCTTGCAGCTGGAGAGCAGCTGTCCTGCCTTCTAATGGCTCTGAGCCAGGAGCCTGTCTCATTATTGTATGGCTCCCTCCCTAGTCAAACTACTGAGGACTCATGCTTGCAGTCTCCTTTTTGCCCCTAGAAGGAGAAAGCTCTTTGCTTTTAGAAGTCCATGGTTAGAACAGACTCATCCAAATAATCTCTGTGTTTTAAAAATCAAGATAATGTCATCCCTGGGAATGATGGCTCATCACAAAGACAGATGGAAGTTGTAAAATTCTTCCCAGAACACATCCCTCATTTTGGACTTACTATACTCTGGTGTTATTTTTCGGTGTTTTAGTTGCATTAACTCAGCATCACTGCAGAGATAGCCAAGGAGGGAGCCTGGTGTTATTTCCATTACACAGATGAGTGATCTGAGTCACAGAGAAGACAAATAATTTGCCAAAGGTCACAAAGCTGGGGGTGTGTGATGGAGTCACTGCCAACAAACAGGCTCAAGCACGGCTTCTTAGTCTTCCAAATGGAGTTGCCATGGATGGCTAATTCTGTACATTAGCCACTACACCAAGCAGAGACCTGTCAACAATGGAGAAGATATATTCAAGAGCTCAACTGAAGAGAGCATAGTAAAGCAACCGTTTTCACAGAGCTAGGCAAGATGAAAGAAATCCACTAAAGATGCTTAATGGACAGAGTTTAGCTAAGAAGCACTGGGTCATGCTTCATCATCACCAAGCTGAGCAAAGAGAAACGGCTCAGTCATCTGAGTCTGGCAAGAGCTGGAGCCTTGAAAGATAGTGCTCGTCATGCAAACTATGACTGAGTACAACCATTGCTGGAACCATTGCAGGAAGATGACAGATAGAAGTAGGTGAATATACCTCTGTACTCTCTTCTCTTGGTTTTCATTCTCCTTGCATTGGCCAAACTCAACCAGAAGCCTAGGTGATACCTTCTCTAGAGCTATGTTCTGAAGCTCAGAATCAGGCATAGAAAATTAGACAGTGATAAGGACTGAGAGTAAGCCGAGAATGGCTGGCTGAAATAGAAAAAAGTTATGAGTGAAGAGAAGTGATTAGGAGTAAGAATTTGCATCATAGCATATCTTTTGAGTCTTGTGCTCAGAAATGTAGTTTTTACCAGTCCCCTGCTCAAAGATGTGAGTGTGTCTCAAATAAACAACCGTCAGTGACAGCATAGACTATAACCAAAGAGCATCTTGTGACACTTTTTTTTTAACACTCACACAGCATTCATAAATGTGTTGAATTCCATTGGGTTTGTTGGTCCTTATGTCCCTTAAAGGAAGATCAGGCTGCATACCAGGAGTCATAGAATGCTACACACAGCACACACTGGCACAGCAGCCTGCTGTGACCCCGTTGATGGCACAATTTTAACTCATTGGCCATGTTTGGGGATTTGCTTCATAAATCTAAATAAATGCTACCAACCAGGTTTCTTGCTTTTCTGATGAGCTGGGGGGTTATAGAAGAGTGTGCCTCTGGCCTTAACTAGTTCTTTGTCTAAGCTCCAATCAAATTGTTGGAAGGGACTGGAACAACGCAGCCAAAGTGTATGCTATTCTGTCAAGTGTTAAGTGACTGTACAGTCATCTTTCTTTGAGATAATATGGCTGGGTAAAACGGCTTACACATTACACAGATGTTAAGACCACTGAGCCCAAGAAATTTCATCAATAAAGCAGGGTTCTGTGCATCTGGCATGCATCTATCTCACAGAAACATTTTTAGTGCTTTCTACTTCCTGTTTACCAGCACCAATTAGCATAGTATCAATTTAATGAACCAGTCAAAACACCTTGATTACCATTGGGTCTCTGTGACTCATTAAAATAATCACTCTCATTTTATCTCTGACAGCCAAGCAGAGACACTTGGCATCCTCTTCCTACTCTTGGATCCTATTAGTCCCATTGACATCAGCCCTGTTCCATGGCAACGTCCCTTCATTACTCCAGACCTGTTAAGTTTGAGTTTTTAAATAGAGGATTGGAAGGCATTTTCTAATACTGTAGGAAATGAAAAGTTTTGTGACCCTCTTGGCAGTACTGATTGGGGTCGCTATGCAATCTATGTATAAATCTACCCACTCTACCTCATTTTTAATCAGAATATTTCATTACCACAGCCTCATTAACTACAGGCTATCATTAGTTATCTAGACTTCATTCAGCTAAGGACACTCAGGTGCTCTAGCAACACACTAAACCAGCAATCATCTTTGAACCTCCATATCAATACATTTGACTCATTATAAACTTGTGTTTCATCTGCTGCACTCAGAGTCATTGCCTAAATGTATCCTAAACTCCTGCCAATTCACAGGGCAAGATCTGCCTCTATCCCAAAGAAGTTTCATCCCTTTCCAGAGTCAACCTTGTTCTTTTCCCTTTGGGTTGTGCTGGTGTCAAACTATTATTACAGATCTGGAGGTAGCTGAGAAATAGTGGAGCTAGGAGAGGGAGCCATCCTATTGCAAGGTGGCTTCCCTAGGACAGGGCAGGGACTGTATGTAAGGGAAGTCAAGCTTCCTTTGGGAAGAGGGAAGATTCAGGGATCAAAATTCACAGCACAGTGAGGTTATATACATGTTTCTATTCCAAGACTCAGAATCCCATCTCAGGAATGCTTAGTCTGCAAGTGATACCTGGAGAAGCGAAATGTTCAACTGGCGTTGCCTCTTCGCAGCATATGCAGCCAGCACTTGACCTAATTTTCAGTCACGTCTGACATTCTGGGTAAGATAGCTGCACACACCTGTAACCCCAGTGCTAAGGGGTTAGGGGACAGGAGGATCCATGGGGCTCACTGGTTCGTTAAGAGGTTCTGGGTCAAGAGAAGTAAGGTGGAAAGCCTCTGCCTTTACACAAACGTTACAGACACACCAGCATGCACATGTGGACAGGAACACACACATAGCAATTTGTGTTTTGTTTTGGAAGCTCAACCTTCAGATTCTTCTTCCCCCACCTTCTCTCCCCTCTTCTTCTCTCTCCTTCCTTTCCCTTCTCTTCCCTTTTCTTCCCTTCCCTTTCTGTTATCTTTTCTTCTCTATTTTCTTTTGCAAGCTACTTAAGGTATTTGTGAGCAGCTAGAGTACACATTGCAATCGTAATTGTTTTAAGAACCGTAGCCATCTAGTGATGCCCTGCTATTTACTTGTTCTGCATGGCACTCCAGGGATACCTTGACTAATATTGTTGAAGGTTAGTGTTCTGATTGTTCCAGGAAGATGACATTGTGGACACATGAAAATGCATGCAATATGGAAGAGATGGCTCAGTGGTTAAGAGTGCTTGCTGATCTTGCAGAAGACCAGAGTTTGGTTCCTAGGTGCCTGGGTTAGGTAGCTCAGAGGCATCTGTAACTCCTATTTCAGAGGATTAAATGTCTTCTTCTTGGCTCCAAGGGCTCCTGCATTTGCCTATACATGCACTCACACACACACAAACAATGAGTCTAGAAATATGCACAACAGAAACCTTAAGTCCCATTTGAGGAACTGTTTCCTTGGGCCATTCTTTATACAGACCACTATATCAACCAAGATACGCAAAAGAAACAAATATCATAGTCAAATAGTTTTACCTAAAAGAACATAATAAAAATATTTTAAGTCCAATGGCATAGGGTCTCATGAGAAACAAAAATATGTAATTACATAAACACATGCATATACTTGTATACATATATATACACACACACACATACATATGCAGACACATACAACACACACACACACATACATACACACACATTCACACTCTCAGCTAACTAGTTTAGGGAGTCGGGGAAGCCCAGATTTCACAGAATTCATTTTTTGAGTTTGAGCCTGAAGATTGACTGGTATGGTGTTCTGTGTGGCAGTCTGAATGAGAAATGTCTCCCTGGAGACCCAGGTATTTGAATAGATAGATCCTAATAGGGAGACATACAAGGTTTAGCTTTGCTGAAGGAAGCATGTCACAGAGGCAGGCACTGAGAGTTTAAAGCCTCCTGCCACTTCCAGTTTGCTTGGTGCACACTTTTGACAATGTGAGCTCCCTGCTTCCTGATCCTGTCATCATGCTTGCTGCTTGCTGCTCTTCCTCCTTGCCGTGATGGACTCTCATCTCTCTGAAACTATCAGCTAATATAAATTCTCTCTACCTTGAGTTGCCTTTGGTCGTGGTGTTAGGGAAGTAGCTAACACAGTGTAGAACCAGGAGGAGCTGATGGCAGCTTTTTAATATACATATTCAGTTTTTCAACTGATTAGTTGAGGCCCATCTGCAATTATAGAGGACAATCTGTTCTGCTTCATCTACTCATTTGAAAGTAATCTCATCCAAAATACCCCAAGAGTGTTTGAACAAATGTAGGTACTCCATGAATTGGGCAAGTTGATACAAAGAAGCTGTGGGTACTAAGTAAATATAGCTGATACAGTAAGTCAACATGCCTCAATGTATTTATGTAAGTTGACACAAAAATATGCTAATGTTTGTTCTATATCACAGTTATTGTGGAATCTGAAAACCAAAGCAGGGTTCTGAGTACCCAGAGATTAGCTGCAGCAGAAATCTGTTACTAACATTTGCCCATAGGAACCATGGAAAAGTACTAAGATCATCAGAGCTTGGTGATGGTGATAGCCATGAAAGACTCCAGCTCTGACTACAGAGAAGCACGCTATTTTATACAATCACTCTTGATAATTCGGGGCTCTTTCTCTCTCTCCCTTGTAGGTCAGCTCCTGGAAGACAAAGAATGGCAACAAAGAACTGAGGTTAGACATGGAGAACACCTCAAACACTAATTTCAATCCTATTCTTAGTACAGGCTTCCATTACCCATAGAGGCAGTGTCTAGATTCACAGAGAGTAAGGAAATTTACATATTTTCTCTATATTCACCTATGGTAAAGCTTAACTTACAAATTAGGCAGGGTATGAGATTCATGATAACTAATACTGCAGCAGAACTACAATATACACTCAGGAAAAGTTATATGAATGCTCTATTTGTGTGTGTGTCTCTCTCCCTCTTTCTCTTTGTCTCAAAACCTTTCACTGTGTTCATCTTTTGTTTTGTGATGATATAAAAGGAAACAATGCTCAGGTGAAGTGAGGTGAATCGAGCAGGCACTGACTGCCCTATGGAATTAGGCTACTATTAACCTTTGGATGATACTCAGAATGAGGAGTCTTAAACCATAATGATGATGTCAAGGGTTAGATGCAGGAGTGTGTAGTTGGATCACTGTGAGAGTAGGGAAGTAGTCAGAGGGCAGGGTGGGGTGTTCAGTGCAGGTGCGCTGGACAAAGGGATGGTTCATTCTCTGGGCAGCTTGAAGTAGGACTGTGTGATGTTTCATTATCCTTCTCAGAAGAGTGTGCAATTCAAATTTTATGAAGTGTTTATTTCAGGAGTTTTCCTTTTATTATTTCGAGGTTGAAGACAGCCACTGTGAAGTAAAAGCATGGAGTGTGAAACTATGAGTAATGGGGGAATGTGCCACAAGTGCACATTAAGTTCATAGGAGTGGGCTTTCTTGGTCAAAGGGGAGATATATTTGCCCTTTGTATAGCACTCTCAAAGTTTACTGGAGTCTGTGTGTGAGCACGCCTGACACAGCTTGTCCAAGCATATTGAATGTTAGAACTTTTTTCCAACACTGCTGAAAATGTTGTCTCCATGTAGTTTCATTTCTACACTTCTCTTCTCCATGAGGAAGCTCAACATGCTTTCATACAAATTCAACTCCAAGTAACACAGAGCACAGTAAGAAGAGAGGCTGCTCATGGGGAAGCGAAACAAACAGAGCAACAACAGCAGAACACCAGTGAGTCTGTCTGGCTGCACATTTTGGTCCAAGGACTTCAGACATCACCAAATCTGATTTTCTCTCCCACTTCCTTTCAGCACAAGGCTTTCATGCCCGCAGTGCCAACTTGGTTCAGCAGTGAGGCCCAACTCTGCAGGCCCTGACTGAACCATGTTCCTCATTCCTGTCTTTGATACGTTGCTGGATGTATACAGCTTTTTGTTTTCTTTTTGCTCTGGGATAAGCCACAGGACAGCATATCCTTCTACCTCTACGTATGTCTTCAGAAATGTTCCTGTCACTATCATGCGATTAAACTGCATATGTTATGCCCCTCTGCATTCCATGGGGAGACAAGGTACACAACCGCAGAACATCAACAAGCTGGGTGTTACTCCAAGTTCAGAATCTGCAGGAGGTGAATATTCCTTCTGGTCAAGTATTAATGTGATTTGTCAAAATCCAGCATGGTGATTAAATGAATACCATAACTCACAGTGTGCTTGCATGGAGATGATGACAACTGAAATTAAACCTTTCATGTGAACAGAGAAAACGGGACCCTGGTGGCCTCTGGCCTCCAGCAGCTGCGCACTCATCAAGGTCTCCAAGCCTGAGGTGAGCCAGACTCTGGTCATACAACTGTAGCCACTTTGAAAGGTTGTCTCCTCCTCCTCCTCCTCCTCCTCCTCCTCCTCTTCTTCTTCTCCTTCTTCTTCCTCCTCTTCCTCCTCCTCTTCTTCCTCTACTTCTCCTTCCTCTTCTTCCTCTCCCTCTCCTTCTCCTCCTCCTTCTCTTCTTCCTCCTTCTTCTCTTTACTCTTCCATGGTCCAATTATAGATAGGCAACTTTGGCGAGGGTGCCTCTTCTCTGTCTCTGTTCAAGGTCTCCTTTCTTGAGGGAAGAGATTTAAGGGCCTGAAATCACCTCAAAGGCTGAAGACAGTTGCAAGAGACTGTGGGGTGTGGACATTCTCTGGATATGACATGCTTAAAAAGTTACAAGGCAGCAACGTTGGGAGGCCAGTTTTATTCAAAAAGTACAAAATGACCTCACTTTTTTAACGCAGCTGGGAGTCCGAAACTCAGCGATTGTAACTAGGGATGTCTGCATTTACCCTTCTCTTCCACACAGCTTCTTGCGTATCCTACAGAAAGTAGCTTTAACTGGAACCTCTCAGTAATTAGTAACAAGCTATTTATATTGAACAACTCTGAAAGAAATTTATGCTTACGCCTCTCCCAAACACTCTTCCCCCTATGCTATGTTAACTTCCACTGAGGATCAGGAAAAACCATAATGCAAAGGCAAAAAAATTCTCATTTTCTCCTGCAGGTGCCACTCTTATCACAGAACATTTATTTGTGCACTAGGCTAGCCATTCTAGAAAATGGAGAACTTAACTCACTCAGTCTGTGTGGTTCAGGGTTTTGAATCAACCCCTCTTGGAGCCAGGGGCAGAGTCAGAATTACTCAACTGTAGGGACTGTGCGATAGATAATAAGTTCATAACAATATGGTGAAAAGTCAACGTGGTATTACAGGAAGGTGGCTAACTACAGCTGGCAGATATACACCACATGTTTTTCTACAACCTGTGCCTTTGACAGCCCAACAACACACACATGCAATTTTATTCATATATATTCCTTCAAGAATACTCATATCTACCCAACCAAGCAATTATTAGATACTTTCAAAACTTCACCACCTCTTTTTCAGGGGAGCTACACAGATTCATCTAACCACTGTTCTAAGCCTGGGCTTTCTAGGACAGATTGTAGTGTGACCCTTCGTAGCCTATTAACTTATGATTCCAGTATAGCCAGACCACGAGGAGACAGAAGGAAAATATGGTAATTATAAAAAGTCCTATCCATTTAATAAACAGGAAAGCGGGAAACTGTTGAAATGTGGTCTGCAAAAAAGAGCAGGGTCTCCCTGGCCTGGGGCTGAAGCGGGCACCCTAGCCAATGTCTGCAAGGATCTTCTTTGTTTCTGATCCTAGGTGGCCCCTAGGTTCTAGGGACCTTGGAGCAGGCTTCTGGAGCCTCATCTCTCGTCACTAGCTAGCTCACTCACTGTTGGGACTGACTTGGAATTTGGGGTTATCTTGAAGATTGAGTAATCACAGGTTGTTAATTGTTAATTTGGAGTTTCTCTAGGCAAATAAATTTTCTTAACACACACTGAGGCATTAGACTATAGCACAGATATATGCACATTTCATGTCTAAAGACCTTATAGCTCAGAAATACTAAACCTCCCCTATGATTGCTTCAACTCATGTTAAAAATAAATAAATAAAAAGAGTGAATGACAAAGTAATGTTTGAAAATAAGTATCTGGCTTCCATTGTGTTTCTATGAAAATGCAGCTTGCAATATGTAGATACTCTGAGGAAAACCACTGCTCCTCTCTCGTGCCCTGCTGATGTTCCCTGGTTGCCCTCAGCATCAGATAGAAAGGAGCCAGCCTAGGCAATCTCAGCTTGTCCTGTGTTACCATGGACTATTTCTTTCCAGGTCTGCCTCTAGTTCTTTCGGGGACGAAAAGGGTGAAAAGTTCCAGAAAACGGAGCCGGTTCACGTATTATTCCATCTGAGTACCTTCCCCACCCCCACATGCAAGAGCCTAGAGCTTTATTGTCTCCAACACATAGCAGGAATCTTCCCATTTAAGCCTGTTTTTAAATGAGTTACACTGGAACAGGATTCAAAAAATAAAATAAAATAAACGTACCAAAAGTCTTCATTAAAAATATACTCCCTGCAATCACGTCTGTTAGTTACCCACTAATTTCTTTTTCTGAACCTCGGTGATGGTAATTCATTTATCTATTCTTTCAGAAGTGTTAATGTATTTGCAAGTAAATGCCAGCGACAGGGCATTGAAACACATTGAACGCAAGTGATAGCAAGCTGTTCCTAGTCCTCTGTTCCTTTTCTCTATACAGCTATTCACTGTGTGTGCCTTTCTGTTATCAGCTCCTAACTGAATTACTCCCTTTGATGGACTTTTGAGTCTTGTACTGTGTGGATAAAACTGCTGCTCTGATGGTGACGATGTAAGTGGATCCTCATTGCTCACCGTTTAGAACAATGGTGTACCCAGAAATCTCATACATGCCTCATCTTACACATATGAATATTTATATCTGGGACAAATGACACAAAAGCATGGATGCTGGGCCTGAACTGCATACAGTTATAATTTGATGTCTTTAAGGATTGTTCCCCCCTCACTGCTAAAACAGGAGACTGTCTTTTTTACTGTAGTGCAGCCTTCATAATGTGTCCTCAATGCTGATTTTCTTTCTTTGCCAATTCAATAGGTGGAAATAACACAGTTTAATTTCTACTTGCGTCATGAGTGAAGTTAAGCAGTTTCTATATGAAATGCTTCAGAGAATTTTAATTACGGAAGGGAATGAAACAGGCAAACAAACTGCTTGAGGCTCTAAAGAAAGGGATCATGTGTCTTCAAACTGAAAAGCCAAAGGCAAACCCAGTGGGCATGGCATGCCTGGATACAGGGTTCTAATGAAGGCAGCAGTGTCTGAGCAGTTCTTTCTCATGTCCCCACCCTGCCTGCCTTGTGCTTTACTTTCTCTGCCTGCCTCACCACCAGCCCACTCCAACAGTCTCCTTTTCTTGCTGGCCAAGGAAGCTCCTGGATTGCATATTCATAGCTTTGTGTGGAGGCTGAATTAATTCGGGGCCTCACTTCCTATCAGTGAAGGTTGGGCACCTGGGATTGAGTAATCAGTTAGTAAAAATACCAGTGAATATGTACATCAGTGGGGTACATGAGAAAACATCAAGACACATTGCTGGGAGAAAAATCTTATGGTAAAGAGACTTGTATAAAACATTTGTGCAAAAAAGAGAAAGGAGAAGAGGAAATATTCTTCATATTTGTAGGGCTATTGTTCTCAATAGACATGATTTACTCAAATATTCACAGTTCACTCAAAATAGAATTATCAGGCAACATTGTACAATGCACATTGTCCAATTCTGACACGTGATGAAACTATGGCTTTTAAAACATTGAATAACACTTTACATGCTATAAGTACTTTATCCTGTGTGGAAAATGTCTAAAATAAACTATTTACAATTGACCAGAAACCATTAATTTTTTTTGTCTACAGCTATATACAGTAAACGAAAGAAACAACAAGCGTGACTGTGGGCTTTTACTGATGAGTAGCATGCTCTCGTCCGGGGACCGCAGCAGCATCTTGCTGTCAGCACACCAAACCTCATAGCTGTCCAAGCTCTGAAAACTGAGCTGAAGATTTTCGTTGTGTACTCTAGATGGCAATGTTGCCACAGGCTGCTGTTGCTGCAGCGCTCTTTAGAGCGAATGTTCTAGAAGGTGGAAGAAAATCGGCTTGTCTAATTTATACATACAGTTGACATTTCGGCACTAGCACTTAAACTTATAGGGAGAAACTCTATTGTAATTGCATTTTCCCTCTAAAATGTATATGTTGGAAATATTTGTGAGGTGTTTATAACTAGAGTGCCAGATTTTTATTTCAGTGAATCAATAAAACCCACAACCCAATCGTATTTCTTAACTCTTATGCCACCGTATCCCATGAATGATTTGAATAAGTGTTCTCAGTTTTTGCTGATGTACCCACAGACGGAAGAGCAGATATGAAAATTTATTTTTTTTTCCTCCTTCGATTTTTGTACAAATGTTTTGCACAGATATCTGTGCTTTAAGATATCTGAAGCAGTGCATGTTGACAGAAATGTCTGTATTCACACAAAAAGAAAAGCCTTGTTCTTTTGTGTAGTTTCACAGAGTCTCTAGATGGAGCATAAGTTTTTACATATGCATTACTTATGGCCTTGTTGAGTGTTATTTTTCAAACAGTGCTATAATCAATGCATCTTTATTTCTTGCTCTAATGTGAGTTCTAGAAGCAAAAATGTGACCTTCAAGATATACGTGACAAACATCTCCACTTGGGTACAGGGGTTTCTAGTTCTCCATAAGCCAAACCACAGAGTGTTATGAAGATGCTGGATGCTGTAACTCTGATGGCTGTTAAGGCAGTGGGGTTTTATTTTTATCTCCAATAGTTTAAGTTGGGCTAAACACTTATTTACTGAAGAAACATTTTATTTCAATTAATGCAAAAGTTAAAGCACCCAACTCTATGTGTCCAAAACAAAACGAAAAATTAATTTTAATAAATTTAAATTTATATAAATGTATAATTTGCAGAAGCAAATCATAGCATAGTTATCCTCAATCAATGTATAAACTATTGTTAAACAGTAACAGAACTGCAGTAAAACCCTATGGGAAATGCAGAAAATGGGCTCTTGACAGAGAGAATAGGAACATAGAGCATGTAGCACTATAGAGTTCTTGGGAATAAAAGCCGAGCTAGCCTGGTTCTGTTCTCTATGAAGCTGTTCTTATGCAAGAAGGTCTCTTTCTAGCTGTGCTTTGGACATTCCCACCCTTGGACCTGAGTTAGGAGAATTGAGGTTAGCTTAGGAATTGATCACCACTAATCTATTTGAGTTCTGAGTTTTAAAATGAAAACAAACCTAAGTAAACTACTCCTCAGACTGGCCGATAGCCTTTACCCACACACATGGGTGTGCCGAGTCAGAACCCAAGTGTGTTCCTTTTGTCGGCACACTGGCATCTTGATGTGCTCTCTGGGAACTGGCTTCAGCGTAGTGGTTATTATGGCTGACTGTTACAACTTTTTTTCTCTATCAGCAACAAAAAGACCCTTTCCGACTACCAACCATGCCTTCGGGGTCCACAGATCTTCTATCTTTAAACAGAAAAAAAAAAAAAAGTAACAACACTTCTCAGTTCATCCTGAAGGAGTCATCCGAATCACAGAATATCATTTCAGATCAAGCTGTCCCGCAATGGATCAGAAATTCTAGAAGGAAAAAGAAGCCTGGCAAGCCAATATATGCAGTGAAAACTTCAGTATCTGCTGCTTATGTGCGCACTTAAGGATTTATAATTCCAGTGAATGAGTTGATTCTACAATTTTTGTTTAAATGTACTTTTGGACATTTGCTATGACAAACATAGGTGTACACATACACACACACACAAACACACATGCACAGATGGGAGGTCTTGTGGGCTTTCTTGCATCTTGTATTCTGTCTGCTTTCTTGGTATGTTATAATTCATTATGTTTTGCATGTTCACGAGACATGTATGAATATGACAGCATAATTACAAACAACACATTTTAGTGATAATATGCATTAGACCAAAATATTCTTGATTTGTTCACACAGAGGCACTTTACTCCTGAACCAGTTCCCTTTGGTGGGGATTTAGTTCCGTTTGTATCTTGCATTGCTACTAATAATACATAATGAATTTCATGCCCTCATCATTTTCACTTGTCTAAGTAAATTTGTAGAACAAATTCATAAACATGGAATTGCAGGGTAATAGCCCATGCAGTTTTTATTTTCATAAATATTCCCGCATTGTCCATTCCAAGCATCACCAGCATCTAGTTCATCAACAAATCAACAATGCATGAAGGTGCTTACTTCATAGTGTGGCTCACATAGCTTAAACGATTGGCTTTTTTTTTTTTTTTTTTTTGCACCAGTCTGACAGGTAAAATGATATTTCTCTCCATTGCAAATGGCTTCCATTATTTTGAGTAAAATTAGGCAAGTTTTTAAATGTTCATGAGAGGCTGCTGGAAAAGTTAAGACTTTGTCAACTGCTGGCATTAGCGGAGTTAGGCTTAACAGGCAAGATGTGGTTATTTTATCAGAAGGATGTATACAGGGTTTGTGAGCATCAGCTTCCCGGGTTCTGGGTAAAGGCATCTCTGGGAAGCACTTAGACCCAGTTTCCTCTTCTTATCCTGTGCTAAGGGACAAGGATAGCTCCTGTGACTCTTCTCAGATTTGACTCATCAGTACTATTTGTGACTCAGGCAAGCGGGTCATATGTAGGTGTGGACGTGAGGAGATGATACCAATCATTCCTCCCAGGGCTTTATTTTTCTTCCCTTTCCATTGTTTCTCCTCAGCCTGTAATACAATCTTCCTGAGAGTGAACACACTTAGCTATAGCTCCAGGGAAAGATGGCCGTGCATGCACTACCTTTTCTGTTCATCATCTTACTTGTGTGACATCTGTCTTTGCAACCTGGCACTGACCTCTTGTGTAATATGAGGAAGCAAAGTGCAGCAAAAGCTGAATTTTTTTTCTGATTTTAAATCCAAATGGAAAGAAGAAACTAACTACAATGAAAGGCTGTGTGGAGGGATGCCCGAACAGCTATTTCGGCATGGAACTGGTGTCCCTCCACTGGCCTGTTTATTTCTTTCAGTAAGTTGATTTAATTGACTGAAGGCTTTCTTTCTAGAAGCACACAGCTTCAGATTGCTGTCTGATGAGAAAAAGCCACAGCTAATCAGAAAGCTCAGAAATTATAGTATCGTCTTTATTACAGCCTTTTCATAAAATGCCCTTACTGTTGTGTCACTGTGGCAAGGACATGAGCTTCGGAAACAGCAAACCTGCATCAAGCGTAGCCTCGGCTATAGCTCTTAAAGTGATGCTGAGAGGATTATCAAACCTCCACAGGCTTATCTACAAGATAATTAAGAATCTGGGCTCATTCGGTAAATATCAAATGGACCATTAGGTCAGCATTGTGCTATCTGCAACACAGTGAGTGGCCAGAACTCTTTGCTGCTGTGTCTCCTACACCCCGAATGACACTGTATTAAAGCCAAGGGACAAGGCACAATTCCCGGCATGAAGACGGCCTTACAGACTATTTGAGTAAAAGAAGAGAACAGGGCATCCTAGAATATTTCAGGGTGGGCCCAGGGGGAAATACGTGAATTGAGGAATGCCCATCTCCTTCTGTCTGTAAAGATGGGGGACGCGGGGGTGGGAGTGCGAGGGCGGGGAACGGTGAGCTGTGAGTTAGGAGAGCAAATCAGAAGCCTATCATGAGGGCCTGCGGGTCAGGCAACAGAGTCTGACATCCATCCTAAGCCAACGAGTACTCCCTGGAAGGTTATCGGAAAGAAACATCATAAATTGACTTTGACTTTATAACGTTCTCTGCAGCAGCTGTGAAAAGCAAGACTATGGAGCAAGAAGTAGCGATAGCTTTAAAACCCAGACGTGACAGGGGGAGGGAGGATGGAAAGGAGTAAACGAGTGTGAAGGATATGAAAATGTGCAAACTAAGATGAGGAAGTGCGGAGAAGAATTTGAAACTTCTGACCGTCACAGCTAAAGCAGTCACCATACTATCCGTGGAGAGAAAAGCGCAGAAGAGGTACCGGAAGAAAGAGGGACACAGTTGTTTCTGTTGACCCTGACATGCTAAAGAAACAGCAGCTGGAGCTTACAAACGGCTGTAGGAGCCATGAGTCTGAATCGCAAACATGACTTTACAGCATTAGTCTCCTGTAGATGGTGAAAACTGGAAAAGAATGCGATTGCTCAGGTTGAAGATCCATAGCAGAAAATAGGAGTCCAAGGTCCAGGGGAGTCTTTAACTCGGAAATACTTCGGTTGTTTTTATCCTATGGCTGGGTTCCGGAGTCTCCAGGCAGTTAATGAAGCCCACCTGTGCCAGTACAATATCCCTGACAAGGATAAAAGATTCTCTGGCATTGAAAGCTCAGGAGCCTGCACTTCTCAGAGTTAGCTTGACGCAAGGCAAAAGGAAAGGCAGCAGAACATTGGGATAAAAGTGCGAGTAGTGTCGTGTGGTAGAGCTGTGAACGTAGATCAATGCTGGAGGGCCTAGTCTCTGTACGGGATAGCCTGGATTCTATTCCTTCCCCGACTCTGTATGGCTCATCATGAATATTCATTCCATGGAGGGAATAAGAGAAGGAGCCACTGGTGCTTTGTGTCATAAAGAGTACCAGTATCATTAGTAACTTGAACATTACCAGAGAGTAGCAGTGAAAGGGGATTACCCCATAGTGGAGTACTCCATAGGATTCTGATACTAAAGCCTGCAATAGCATTGCTTAAACAGGAAAAACACATTTCTTCTTCAAGTCCAAGAAACCAGGGGGGTAGTCTTTTGTTCTGGAATGGCATTCCACTATTGTATTGATATGTGACTTCTGTGTCATTCCCACCATATGAGTGGTTCATAGTCTCAAATTCATATTATGCTCCAAGTCAGCTTCTGAAATTTGAGATTTCTCATCAACGTTCTACCACCAGGAAGGAAAGAGAAACCCAGCTCCACATTTCTTCTACTAGGCTCTCACCAATCACAAGTGCATGCACACACAGAGCTAACTGTCAAAGAAGCTAGGAAATTTGGTCTGTTGAGTGGCAAGTGCCCTGGTAAACATTACGATATTGATATAATGTCAAATAAGAAAACTGCATACTATGGGACCACAAATAGTCCCTTTAAAAAGGGAATTGAGAAAAGAATAGAAAACAAAATAGGAAGAAAATGTTTGAAAGCTGAAAGACTTTTGGTTTCCTGTGTGAATGCATAAGTCAAGGTATAGCTTTTGACAATAGTTTTAATGTTTGTTGATTTAGAACAAGAGTTATTTCATGGGTATGGTGGCACTCACCTGTATTCCCAGCACTCAGGGAGGCAGAGGCAGGTGGATCTCTGAGTTCAAAGCCAGCATGGTCTACAAAGTGGGTCCAGGACAGCCAAAGCTACACAGAGAAACCCTATCTTAAAAAAAGAGGAGTTATTTCAATTCCTGAGTATGAGAAGGGTGTCAGAGAAAGAGAGTTTGCAGTCCGAAGGGTTTGGTAGAGGAGGTCATGAGAGCTGAGGCTTTTGTGTTTGAGTGAGGGTTTCCAGACTTTAACCATTTACTTAAAATGCATTTCTGGAGGCCGCAGAGATTGCTTGGCAGTTAGGATAACTGGCTGCTCTTCTTGAGGACCTGTATTTGATTCTCAGCACCCACATGTTGGCTCACAGCCATCTGTAATTCCAGTTCCAGGGATCCAATCTCCTCTTTTAGCCTTAGTGGGCACCAGACATACATACGGTAGACAGATATAAGTGCAGGCAAAACTCCCATGCACATAAACTAACAAAATTTTAAAAAATTAAAGTAAAAAAAAATTAAAAGCATTCTGACTCAGTAGGTCTGACCAGTTCTGCATTTCTAACAAGTTCTCAAATGGTGACAAGGCTATTCTTAGATCCCAGTTTAGAAGTGGAAGGGGTAGACATGAAGTCAAGCGCCCTATCACATGAATTGGAGACATGGTTCAGTGGTTCAGCATGCATACTCCTCTTGCAGAGGCTCTGAGCTTGGTTCCTAGTATCCATGTTAGCTGGCTCATTAACGGCCTGTGACTCCAGCTGCCGAGAGATCATGTCGCTGGCCTCCATGAACGTCTGCTCTCACGTAAACCCTGCACGTACCTGTTTTTATTTTAAATAAAGTAAGTTCCTAAGAGCCATGGAAGAGAAATAAAAAGATATGTCTGGACAAGTATAGGTGCCCTGTAAATGCCAAGGACTTAAATACAAGTGAAGACACGTAGCGGGAGTGAAACCAGCTCCTGTAGCTGCAGAGCCTTCTTCAAAGCCTGGAAAACAGATGAACTGCTGCTCTGAGAAGGAAACTTTATTTCATTTGAAAAACACCACATGTTATCTTGCCACATACCTCATAGGCATATCAAAATGTTGGAGAAATCACACACACAATGTAGCACACAGCAACAGAACCAAATCACCAGCGTGGTTGCAGCCCTTATATCCCAGCTTCATTCTCATTGGGCAAGTCCGTCAAGCCGCGACTGCCAAAGCCCCCTTTTCCCCAAGCAAGGTTTTCTAAACTGGTGATACCTAAATTGAATCTGAGGGTGTTGGTCAGAGACAGTATTAACTACTTCCAGAGAGTCCAGTTCAATGGTTTTTTTTTGGGGGGGGGGGGGCGGCTGAATCCACATACTGCAATTTTTAAAGCTTCTAAAATACGAACCAGAGACAGCACTTTAGAAACACTGCTGTCCGCCAGGTACCATCCATCACCCTCTCAGACACCCAGTGTCTCTGCTCTTCTCTGTAATACACCCGGGAGGCCTCATTTTACCCATTGTTCCTTTAAAGTCAGAGTTTGGTCATAACGCTGTCATTCAAGCTACAGCTCTGGCGCTATTACTAATGTGTCTCTTTGACATCACAATAGCAATACACACACGGTACACATGGCACTAATCCATGCTTGCCCATGATGCTACATGCTATTGGTAATAATTTTGGGTTCTCTATCACTACTTTAGACTGCGGTGTCTTTTAATTCAGGAACTTGTCTCCGACTAACTTAGCTTTGACCTAAAGGATGTCCTGAAAGTACTAGAGGCTGAGTGAATAGATAGAAGAATTAATACCAGACTGAACAGAGAATTAGAAGAAGAAAAAAAAACAGAAAAATTGATGGGGAAAGCAAAAGCAAGCAGTGCAGTAGAAAATAAAGATGTAACAAACAGAATATTGTAAAGAAAAAAAATAGGGTTTAGCAGGAAGATCATTAGAGCCTGGAAGACAATGTAGGTGATTTAATCACAAATAGTTTTAAGAAACATGAGAAAAGAGGTCGGCAGGAAACTTGAAATAGACTCTTAAGTACCTTTCAAACCTGAGAAAAATAGGTAGCAAAAAAAAAAATCAATACATTGAAACCCAACAAAGCTCCAATGTACCATCCCTTTTCAATCACTTGGACGGAAAATGATGTGTTTAGTACATCCTCCTTCTTCATGTTTGGACCTTTAAATAGGGTATTTGGATTCACAGTCTGTAGCCAGCTCAGATTGTCTCTGCTTCCAGCACACTGCTGTACTTTTTAAATGACACCAGCCCCTTCGAAGCAAGATTGATCGTAAACTTGAAAAGGTTACGTGTGATGTAATGAATAACACATGCTATCCCCTCGAGCGCATCTCCGGAAGGACACATACACATGCACATGCACGCATAAACACACACACACACACACACACACATCACAGCTGTCTGTATGTTATCATTTAGAAAATGTGGGAAGGATTTTAATAGTCAAGCCGAAAGAAAACTTCCTATTATGCTTACTTAGTAATCTGCCCCAGCTCATTCACTCCGTGAATACACAGTTATTAGGAACAAACTATTTTTTGCAGCCTACAAATGGCTGTGAATATCTGAGTAGGTGAATGAATACAGAATGTGCTAGTTCCCATGCATGACCCTGTTAAGGCGTCACGATAACTCATACCCAGGTCCTTCTCTTAACAGTGATTACAGCCTGGGGAAGAGAGTAAAACCTTACTGAAAAACAGTCAAGTCACATCGCAGAGTACACAGGACCATACACAATGAGGGAAGGGCTTATTTGTTGAACCAGAGTGTTACAGGGCTTCTCAAGAAGCTATGTTGAAGCTGAACCTTGAAGGGTATGGAGATGGGGAATTCGGACTTCACGCAACGACAACAGAGCAAAGAAAGGCTGTGAAGTAGAATGTGCAGGGAAGTCATGAACAGCCTAGTGAGGGTCAGACATGGTGTTTATGAGGGATCATCCTGGGCAACAGCATTAGATTGTATTGAGGGTGTGCATGAAGACCGTTTCAAGTTAGAGCCATGACTTTCCATGGGCCGATTAGCTGCCGATTTGTTGTTATAATGCGGATTATCTCAATTAAGGTATACAATATCCTGGAGCTCTTCAAGTCTCCCGAGGTTCTCCTTATCCAAATATGATTGGTGCCATGAGAGACCAATTCAGATGTTTTGCTTATTCACAATTTGATGATGAATTGTGTGTATGTGATTGGGAGGTATAGAGGGGATATCAATCAGAACATTATCTCTTTAAACTTTTGTTTTATTATTGTTTATTTTATGTGTATGGACGCTTCGCCTCCATGTAAGTCTGTGCACCGTGTGTGTGCCTGGTGCCTCAGGGGCCAGAAGAGAGGGTCAGATCCCTAGAACTGGAGCTGCAGATGGTCAGAATCCACCACACAAAAGCTCTGCATGAGCAGCAACACGCTTTTAACACAGAGCCATTGCTGCGGCCCTACCAGAACACTACCTTTTAACGCAACACAATGACACATTCATCTGTATCAACATTATAACTTCCATTTTCTATTAATTCTTTATATGGACAAAGAATGGCTCAGATGGGGTTTAGGGGTGGCTTTTTTTTCTCAAGAAAATTACAAAGGGGCTGGAGAGATGGCTCAGCAGTTAGGAATACTTGTTACTTCTCCAGAGGTTCAGGGTTTGATTCCCAGCACCCTGTTGGTGGTTTATAACCATCTGTCACTCCAGTTCCAGGGGATCTGAGTTCTGGGCCCTCTGTAGGTACCAGGCATGCACATGGTTCATGGCTATAAATCAGGGCAAATAATTCATACACATAAAATAAAATTTTTTAAAAATTGTAAAAAAAGAGAATTAAGAGAGTCAATGATATGTATATTATATATGATATGTATATGTATATTATAATATATAAAATATATTTTATTTTCAACACAATCACAGTGATAGAGTATTAATTGTGTAAAATCCTTTGAAGTTTTTGTGCATTTCCTCAGTACATTAATAGCTTAAAGTGCTTTTCCTGCCGTTCGTTCTGGTCATTTTCTTCTCGTGAACTGTTACCACAGTTGAACTCTGGCGGATAGTTAACAATGGCTTTGTACATGACCCAATAGTTCCCCACTTTTATTGACTTTGTGACATCCCGCACCATCTGCATTCTCATTTCACGTGTATTTGCTATTCTTAATTGTCCTTATCTGAAATCGCTGTGGTAGTGAGTGGGCATCTAACAAGAGGAGAGAAAGCTGTGCAGGCGCAAGGCACTCACGTGGGTGTTCCAAAGAAGATCCACCAGCTCATTAGTTAATGTTCCCACATTATGACCTGTTTTATGGCCCTATGAACACTTAGGGGCCATAAACTAAATGGAGTTAATAAACTAAATTTAAACTTTACAATTTGTATTTCTTTTGCTTAGGAATATTTTTTGTTTTCTGCTAAGGATATGGATGTTAAATTCTTTTTTTAATTATTTTTTTGAATTTATTCACTTTACATCCTGATTGCAGCCCCCCTCCCTCATCTCCTCCAGTGTCTGTTCTATTTACCCTTCTGAATGAGAATTAAGCATCTTCCTACGGTCTTCCTTGTCATCTAGCCTTCCTCAGTCTGTGGATTGTAGTATGGTTATCCTGTATTATATGGCTAAGCCCGCTTATAAGTGAGTATATACCATGAGTGACTTTCTGGGTCTGGGTTACCTCACTCAGGATTATCTTTTCTAGTTCCATTCATTTGCCTGCAAATTTTATAATTCCCTTGTTTTTAATAGCTGAGTAATATTCCATTTTGTAAATGTACCACAATGTATCCAGTCTTCAGCTGAGGGAGATCTAGGTTATTTTCAGATTCTGGCTGCTAGTCTTTGCTGTGGGGCATCTTTAGGGTATATGTCCAGGAGTGGTATAGTTTGATCTTGAAGCAGTGCTATTTCCAATTTTCTGAGAAAGCACCAGACTGGTTTTCACAGCAGTTGTACAAGTTTACATTACCCTCAGCAATGGAGGAGGGTTCCCCTTTCTCCACATCCTCTCCAGAATGTGCTGTCATTGAATTTTTGATCTTAGCCATTCTGACAGGTTTAAGATGGAATCTCAGAGTTGTTTTGATTTACATTTCCATGATGGCTAAGGATGTTGAGCATTTCTTTAAGTGCTTCTTGGACATTAGATCCTCTGTTGAGAATTTTCTGTTCTATACCCTATTTTTAATTGTATTATTTTATTTGCTGGTATTTAATTTCTTGAGTCCTTTATATATTTTAAATATTAATCCTCTGTCAGATGTAGGGTTGGTGAAGATCTTTTCCTAGGCTCAATAAAATACTCACAAACCAAATCCAAGAACACATCAAATACATCATCCACCAGGACCAAGTAGGCTTCATCCTAGGAATGCAGGGGTGGTTCAATATACAGAAATCCATCCATGTAATTCACCATATAAAAAAACTGAAAGAAAAAATAAAACACCACGATAATCTTATTAGATGCTGGAAAAATCTTTGACAAAATCCAACACCCTGTCATGATGAAAGTCTTGGAGAGATCAGGGATACAAGGTACATACCTAACCATAATAAAAGGTATATACAGCATTAAATTAAATGGAGAGAAACTCAAAGCAATTCCAGTAAAATCAGGGACAAGACAAGGCTGCCCATTCTCTTCATATCTCTTCATGGATCAACATTACATGATTCCTCAATCATTCTTCACCTTGTTTATTTTGAGACAGAACCTGATGCTCAGTGTTTGGGCTAGATGGAGCAACCACCTCTCTCTGTTCCCCAACTGCCAAGGTTATAGATGTGCGCCATTGTGCCCAATGTTTAAGTGAGTTCTGGGAATCTGAGCTCTGTTTCCCAGCCATTTCCCCAGGCTCTCTTCAAATATTTTGTTCTTTATCACCATATACTGTACCTTTCCATTATTATGCACATGCATTTTGAATTTTACTTACAATTTAAAATTATTGATCATATTGTAGCCACATTAGCTTTCTCTACAGCTTAAAGTACGCACGAATAAGTTTTCTTCTTGTTTTTTTCTCTGTCCTATGTCTTAGTTTCAGTGAAACTCTTTTTATTATTTTATTTTATTTTATTTTTAGGTATATGGGCACTTTACCTGCATGCATGCATGTGTATCACATATGTGCAATGGCACCGAGATAAGCAGTGGACTAAGTTTCCTCGGAACTGGAGTTATAGGCAGTTGTGAGCCGCCATGTGGATGCTGGGAATCCAAGTCAGGGTCCTCTGGAAGAGCAGCCAGTGCCCATGGCCCTCCCTGAGAGAATACACATTTTAAAAATCAGTATTTATTTCTTGGTCTATCCTTTTAGTGAAAGTGAAATCTCACTTTCTGCTTAATATGGGAAACAATTTCACCTTCCTCCTTCGCCGGGGCCCTAAATCAGTCTACTTAAATTGCCATGACAAAATACTACAGATTGGATGGCTTAAACAGCAGGAATTTATATTCTGGGGACTGGACAGCCAGAGAAGAGCCCCAGCGCTGGTAGGCCTGTCTTCCTGATTGGTTGGTGGCTGTCTTCATTTGTTATAGAGGAAGTGATGTCCTGCCTCATCCACTGTGGAAGCTGGGGCCAGGCTTCTGGTTCTCTAAGGACAAGGTGCACATTCTCACCTCAGAATACTTTAGCAGCAGCAGCTTTTGCCCTGAGTCTTCTAGTCCTGGGTTCTTACTGTAGTTCTGGAAGCCATCGGTCTTGTTTGCTTGGATTAAAGCAAAGCCCTCTTCACAGGGTACAGAGTTCCCTTTAAGGCCAGTATGACTCTCCCCCCAAACTAAGGAGCCTCTTCTAAGCAGCTTTTACCGTGATTGGTGTGAGCTGAACAAATCCAAATGCTCTTGCCTTTCCTGTTAGAAAGGGAACACGTAGCTCTAAGAAAGAGCACTTAGAGCAATGTGCTGCAAATTAGAAATGTTAAATATAGCAAAAGCAAACAGAGGTTCTCTAATAATACGTTTTAATTATCATGAATTGATACCAATTTATTTTGTCAGAGGATATTAAAGTATATTATAACTACATTAGAATTCCTTGAAGAGACTGAATATTTCCAACCCAGCAACCACAAAACAATAAAAGGCCATTTGGGATTTGAGCATAAATTAAGTATTATCGACTCGCTTTCTAGAGAGTGTAAGTGCAGTTTCTAGAGTATTGTACTGTTGACGTAGAGTTTTCTCAAAACAAATGTCAAGTAATCAGAATGATCAACTTCAGTGAGGCCTCCTCCAGGGCCCTCAGCTCAGAAGTGAGGGAAAGTGTTGCATATACAAATAGTCTTTACTGGAGGAAGGTTGGGCACCGAGCTTCCGGAGACCAGGAGTCTCTTTTGTTGTCTTGCTATGCTCCACTGTTGTTGTTTGTTGGTTTATTTTTTTTTATTCTGATTTTTCTCCAGAAATCAAGAAAAATAGGGTCAGTTGAAAAGATTATTTGCAGTTAAAATGTGAGTTCAAAGCTGAAGTATTCAGAACCTGGGGAAGAGAGTAAATGAAAAACCTGACCTGACTTTGTTCTTTGATGCTCAAAAAGTCTGAGCATCAGGGTGAGGAGATGGTTATGGTAAGGCTAATTTTTCACAGAGCAAGTGTAAAGGTTAGCGAATCAAACTGATTCCCACGGTTTCTTCTAGAATTGTTTGAAACCCAGCCAGTCTTTACCTCAAGACATACCAAGCTGAACAGTAAGGATTCAGCCACACATTCAGTTTGAGAAAGAAGATAGCAAATATTAGAGACAGCTTACGAACACCGCTGGGATTCTGTCAGCTGACATTTATATGACTTCTCTATTGTAAAATCCTAGGGAGAGCAGTCAGGCAATTAATATGACCTTGCCAGTTGCTGAAATATGGAAGGCTTACTGCTAGAGTGATCAGTAAGAAGTGGGTGAGTATCCCAAACACCTGGCCAGTCATCCTCTTTGGGATGTCTTGTACTCCCAGCCAATGCCACATCAACAAGGATTTACTCCTGACCTGGTAACCACAGCCCGTCTCTGTAACCAGAGTCTGTTCACCTGAGAGGGAATTCTACCCTTTGACAACATATCTTACATGTTGCCGCAGCCTGATCCCAAGCACTGAAATTGGACTAGCTCCTCCAAGTTCCTCTACTATTTCTAATTTGGATGTCTTAACCCTAGACTTGATGAAGATTACTGGCTGTGGCAGAAGAGATCTGTTTCAACAACACCCTCGGAGCTGTGTGAGCTCGTTCCCAGTGTATCCTAGAATTTTAGACTGACAGAATTCAACAAACAAAAGCATTCGTTGGCAGTAAATGGACAAAGGAAATGTTGTAAACACACAAGATGAGTGAAACCCTGTTCTTTGGGGCAACATTAGTGAAGCTGCAGACGCCCACTCTAACTTAAATTAACTGGACACAGAAAGACAAGAATCCTGTACTTTACTTTCATACAGAAATTTGGATTTGTCTCATAGTTATAGAAAGCAAATGACTCAAAGCTGGGAAGACGTGAAGAGAGCTGGACAAGTTCTCCTAGGTTAAGGACTGGAAGAAATAATCTTTAATACCCTTGGCACCGTGGGTAAGGTTCTACCTATAGAGAGTTACAGTTGACGATTCATTAAATGTTTTCAGTGTCCTCAATACAAAGAAAGAATAATTATCAAAGGCTAAGAATGTGCTATCTATCCCAATCTGCGCATTTCACACTGTATGCACTATTAAACTATTGCATTGCACGGCTCAAAAATTTATAATTAATGCTTGTGAATTTCAAAAAAAAGCACATTAATTTTTCTAAAAAAGAAAGAACGGCTGAGACTTATGGCCAACCTTTGGGCAGAGTGCAGGGAATCTTATGAAAGAAGGAGGAAATAGTAAGATCTGGAGAAGACAGGAACTCCACAAGGAAAGCAACAGAACCAAAAAAATCTGAGCACAGGGGTCTTTCCTGAGACTGACACTCCAACCAAGTACCATGCATGGAGATAACCTAGAACTCCTGCACAGATGTAGCCATGTAGCAGTTCAGTGTCCAAGTGGGTTCTATAGTAATGGGAACAGGGACTGCCTCTGACATGAACTGATTGGCCTGCTCTTTGATCACCTCCCCCTGATGGGGGAGCAGCCTTACCAGGCCACAGAGAAAGACAATGCAGCCACTCCTGATGAGACCTAATAGAATAGGATCAGAAGGAAGGAGAAGACCACCCCTAGCAGTGGACTTAGGGAGGGGCATGCATGGAGAAGGGGGAAGAAGGGAAGGATTGGGAGGGGAGGAGGGAGAGAGCTACAGGGGGGATACAAAGTGAATAAAGTATAATTAATAAAAAAATTAGAAAACAGATAATGGTACAGTTTAAACAAAAAAAATAAGAAAGAACTGTTTAAATACTTTGCAGTTTGACATCACCGCTCAACGTTTTATCTTGTCAAGAAAAAAAATCCCATTAATTACAAATAATTTTCTACCCCTGTTATTCTACTTAAAAAGATGGCTAAAGCCACTAGTTTGGAATGTGGAGCACTAAGCAACTCACCTTCCAAACCATGCTTTATTTTGTCTTCCCTTTCTCTCCTCTGTTCTACTAAGGACGAGCAAAGCATTAATCGTGGTTGGGAGTGATCCCCTCATCCATGGTATTCATGCCTAATGTGTTTCATCTCATGAGGCTGTACCCTCATTCTAAAACATGAGATGAAGACAGGGAAGCATTAGCTCTGTCATTGCATTTCTTGCCATTCTAGTGGAGGAAAACGGAGCATTCTGGTTCTCACATGCCTACTTGGCTCTTCATCCAAAGTCTAATAATTTAGTCCACCATTTTCCATTTGTAATACATTGGCATTAGAGTCCTACATGCATACTATTCAATAATGTTGATGTTTCACAGTAACATGAACTCATTTCCTGTCAACATGTAAATATAGGGTAAATAAAATTCTGAGGGCTGGAAGTGTTTGGGGTTTCAAATTTCTACACTATATTTTCACATATTGCAATTTTACTTACATATCATGAAACATCTTGGAGGTAAAGACTCAAGTCTAACCTGAGATTTATTCACGTTTCACACACAACTCATTCACATAGCCTGCAGGTAATTTTATGTAGTATTTTTTATAGTATAACATGTATGTACTTATACTATAACTTCTAATGTTACACATGAAATAAAGTTTCATACTGTGGTGTTTTCTACTTGCATGACTGAGGAAGTTGGAGATTTGCGAAAGTTTTAAATTTCAAATCTGTAGATGTAGGCAGACCTTGTTACAGGCAAAATAGTCAATACATTTTATATAGGAAAAATAATCCTCTGGCTTGAATAACAGCATCTGTAAGGGACTTTCATGTCTCTATTCAACCACATCAAAGGATGGGCGATTTGATGCATATTATGAAACCTACAAAATAGAGTTTTATCTGACACTTGATAATTTTGCCAAACTATGTTTGGAGGGAAGAAAAGGCCTCAGCAGTGAGGCAGAAAGGCATAATTGATTACTTTATTAGGATGCTGTTATCGCATGAAACAGCCATCCTAAGAGTGTAAGAAGATTCAACTAATAATGTTTTTCTGATATCAATAAAATTAGCTGTTTTTCATCTCTGTTGTGAAATATCTGACTCACTTTAGCCCTGTGTATTATTCTATTATGGCATGATTATTCTCATTACACTTCCCCAAACCTATCAACAGATAGAGTCTAGACTCTAATTATCTCTATATTTAGTCAAAATAGTCAGGCTTCATCTGTTTCCAGAACAGTTAATGCATATGTCTCATTACCCTGAAGACACTGAGTACAATTTAGCCCCGGCATTAGCTTTTGTAAGGAGCAGAAAGGTCCACTGTGTGACGATTTCATCCTTTCCCAGTGGCAGTGAGTCAGGAAATAATGGCTATTATTTCTGATCACTTACTGTGTACCAGACACTATGTTCACCTTTTACATGTATTATTCATCTGGTTCTCACAACAACAAATCATCCCCACTGTAGCGGTGTAGAAGCTTTCCACAAGTCACGCACTGAAAAAGACAGGGGCAGAAAACATCTGGTGTCAAAGCCCAAGTCTTAACTACATTGCTCCATAATGTCCCTTATTCCACAGGCTCTGATGTTAAGTTTGGTGTTCACATAGGCATATGAGTTTTCACAGTGTGGAATCTTGTCCCTGTTCTATGAGTCTGCTCTCTCCCTTTCCCCTCCTTTCTTTCCTCTCTCTCTTTCCCTCTTCCCCTCCCCCTTTCTCTGTGTGTATGAATTTGGTGTTTGTTATTGAGACAAGGTATTGTTATTTAGTCCTGGATGGCTTGGAACTCATTATGCAGACCAGGATAGCCACAAATGCGCAGAAATCCACCTGCTACTGCTTCCTGAGTGCTGGGATTAAAGGCGTGTGTACTGTGCCAGCATGAGATTTCTCTTTAATATAAAGATAGTATTTCTTTGGACTTATATTTCTGGTGGGATTATCATTCCTCTACTTTAGTGTCTGAAATGATTTTGCACTGTGCTGAATGGAAACCCTAAGGTCTGTCAGTTCTAAGACACTTGGATTGGTTTCCATCCCCCGCTTTGTCATCTACTCTTGTTCAATTGCTCCTTCCTCAAAGCTCTGCCCTTTTTCTTCTGATTCTGATGCTTTGTGACTCTTTAGTATCCCTGGACTCCATTTCTTTATGAGCAGACATTTTGAGAGCCAGGAGATATGGTTCAGTGGCTAAGCTCTCTTGATGCTCTTGTAGAAGACTCAGGTTTGGTCCCTACCACTCACATGGGAGGAAAACCTCTGAAACAAGATTAAGTGTTTCTGCTTATTTTGGAGCTACTTTTATGAAAATTGCATTTTTTAATTCAAATACTACTTTCATGAAGTTACTTAGAAAGCCTAAGAAAGGGCTTTACGAGAGATCAGGATTTATTCTGGTGGAGCCTTACGCCTGCAATGTCCTGTATTTTCAACACTGTTCACAATACTTAAAAAACATGAAAAACTTATTAGGGTAATAGCAAAGAACACAGCTCTTAAGTTATTAGACTACTTCCTCAGATGAGAATTTATATACATAGGAGTAGTAAGAACAGATATAATTATAAGAACAACAGCATTTTTAAACAAATTTGATAAGGGTCAGGGATGGCATTGGTGTCTTTGTGACCATCAACTGCTAATTCCAAAATCTGTAAACACTGGCTCTTTTATGACTATTAAATATCAGGGTCTGGGGAGATGGGCCAGTTGGTGACCGGCTTGGTGGGTAAACATGTGGACCCAGCACCCTTATAAAAAAGCAGGGTCCTGACTGTAGTACAGGCCCTGAGGAGGAAGACACAGGAGGATTCCTAGGGCTTGTGACCACCATCCAAACCAACTTGGAGATTCAGGGAGAGGCCCTGTCTCAAAACTCAAAGTGAAGAACGACTAGAGAAAATACTTGACATTGTCTCAGGCCTCAAACACAGGCACAGACATGTGGTTGTAAACATACACACCACACACACACTCACACCAACCACCATTTTACAGGAATAAGAAGTTGAAAGAAAGCATCATTGAACACAGAACTTCTTAGCTAAAGATCTATTTTTCATGATATGGGATTCTGTAGAAACCCAACTTTTTCATTACAAGGAGAATTCATACTCATCGTTAAAATGTTAGGAACGCGTTTAAAAGCAGAAGCAGAACACTCCAAACTTAACAACTGCAAGACAATCTAAGAAGCATCTGGTCTATTTCCTCTAAGTCTGTCTGCTGTGTGCTTAAAAAGAATCATATCTGTGATAAATTTGTATTATGCAAGACTGGTTATAGTTTTTAAAGTTTATCTTCTATAATTTTTAAAGTAAAGCATGCATGCAATACAAAATATTTTTGAGAAAATATAAAGCAAAAGAAAAAGTGAACAAATCCCATATGTCACTGCCCACACACCACTATCATTGAAATCCTAGCATATGCTCACCAGGCTTTTTCTAGAGTATTTTATCGTGTTGTATTGGATATTGATTTGAGCACAGTGAACACAGAAATATTCACAGGTCCCTTGTTGTAGAATACTGTCCAAGGGCTAATCATTTGTTATCTATTTTGGTTTATCTCCATATCGCCTTGTGGCTCAATAGAGCAAAGCTCAGAATAGATCCAAGCTGTAATTTTAATGTCCACTTTATTGAGTGCCTGAGTGGACCAATACATTAGATCAGATTGTCAAAGAAGAATCAGAGACCCTGTAATGGAATTGTTAATAATTACAGAGCGTGGGCCACCAGGAAGCACGGACAAGCAGATAGTCTGGGACATCAAAGGACACGTCACAGGTCTTGTCTCCACATATGAGACATGGACTCACTGGCCTAGAATAATAGATGAGATTCCAGATGAGAGTTTTCAGGCTTGCTTCACGAAGGAGGAAGAGTGTTTAGTGTGTGAATTGTTTCCACCTTAGACTCGAGAGTTGTGTAACCCTTGATGTTCCTCAGGGAAGCTGTGCTGAGAGGTGCTGGCCTTGTTTGCTCAGTGGTCCTCAGCAAAGACATCTTGCTGAGGCCTCGATACTGATATGGTCCTTTCTGTTTAGTAAATACTTTTAGTTCATTTATCTGGAGTTCTTGTTGACAAAGACATTAGGCGAAGAGAAGCAGCCTTCATTTTCTCTTCAGGATAGTTTCTCCCAACAATCTCAGAGAGATGAATAGATTTTCTCTGCCAAAACCAATTGCTACCCCTGAACAGGTCATTATTCCAGACCTCCTTTCCACACAAGTGGAATCTGTGGTAAATTTCTGGTAATGACCATTGGTGGGTTTATTCTGGAAAGTAAACAAAAACAAACAAACAAACAAACAAACAAAACCTTAAGTATTTTTTCCTCAACATTCCATCTCTCTGGGCTGTTCCCTTTTTCCTTTCTACTTAACTCTTGAGAATGACAGAAACTCCTAGAAGATAACAAAAGAGAAGGTGGGTATAGCTATGGCTTTATCTGTTTTTTATTAAAGTATACTAACTACACAAAATAATGAGTTTCATTGCAATATTTTCATGCCATATGTGTGAGGTACTTTGATCTCATTTATGTACCACAATTAATCTCTCATGTCCCTGGTCTCCTTTCCTCTTTCTAATAAATAAATCCTTGTCTATTTTCAGGTCAGTTTGTAGTTTTAGTGTAGATTCAACATGTGCCAGAAAACATGCAATTTTCTTAGAAGTCTGGCTTATTTTCCTTAGCATGGTGAACTTCAGTTCCATCTACTTCCTTGAAAGCATAATTTCTGCATTCTTTAAGGCTCTGTACTACCATTCGCGTATAGATGCTGTTTTCCTTATGCCTCATCCCCTAATGACCACCTATGCTGATTCACTACTGTGAATAGTAGCGGTGATGTAAACACACATAAAGTAACTCAATAAAATCTATCTCTATAGGTCATCTTAGCCTTCATTCTGTGGCTTTTGACAAATGCATGATGCCATGTGTTCACCACTGTAACTTAATTACTATAAAGCTTCCAATGTTCCTCTGTTTATCACTCCTCCATTTCCCCCAATTCCTAAACTCTCTGATAACCACTGAACTCTTCATTATCTATAATTTTGCGTATTATATTCCAGAACATCAGATGATTGGAATCATACAACATAATACCTTATACTTCTTTCCTTTACTTACTAATAATGTGTTTAAATTTCTCTTCTTCTTTTCATAGCTGAAAGTTGGGTATTTTTGCTGTTGGGTTTTCTATTTTGAATAATACTCAATTGTATGGATTTAGTACAGTTTATTTATGCGTTTACCCGTTGAAAGATATTTTAATTGCTTCCATGTTTGGGGCATGATACATGACACTGTTGGTAAATTTTGTGTGACAGTTCGGTATGGACATAAGATTTTGAAATTTTCAGTCGTTTGGGTAAGTACCTAGGAGTCCAGTGCCTGGGTGCATGGCTCTTGTTAGCTTTATAAGAAACTGTCAAATTGTGTTCTTATGTGACTACCTCATTTTGCTTCCCAGCAAATAGTAAGCGGAGTTCCTACTGTCTCTCTCATCAGCATCCTGTATTGTAAAGTGGGTTTCAGTGCCTTTTTAGTAATTAATTTAATGTGTGATAACTGTTGCTTTCATCTGAAATTTCCAAAAGGCATGTAACAAATACTGTATCTTTCCACATACTAGTTTTTTTATCATATATCTTCTTGACGAGTTGTCTAATTTTGCATTTGAATCTCTTGTTTCTTGTGAGTTTTTAGTTGTCACAACAGCCTGCAGTCATGTATGTTTTAGCATTCATATTGACTTCTATTAAAACTGAAGTTCTGTTTGTAGTTTCCCTGGCTTCACAATATTTTCAAGCCTTTCCTTTATTAAACTTAGAAAATAGCTATTTAGGAATATTTTCTCACAATCATCATCTATTTTTCCATTCTTCTGTGTCTTCTATATATCAGGTTTTCTTGCTTCGTAGTACTTGGCTTTTCTGCCTTTGAGCATGTACTGCAGATTATTCTCAAAACACCATGTGAATTCTTTCAAGACTTGAGTAAAGGGTCTCCTTTAGACAGCATCGAAACTCATATTTTTGCAAGGATCCTAGAAGCCTCAATAATCTAGGACCAATTTAGACTAAAATCAACTAAACAAATGTCTTGGTTTGTTTTGAGCTACTTAAGTGATGATATTTGGGGACTGAAAAACCTTTACAAGGACTCGTTTGTAACAATAGCTCCCACGGAAGCTAAGCGGCTAAGTGCTAGCCTCTCGCATGTTAAGATGGCCACACAAAACAGTTTTGGATTTCAAAAGCCATCATGCTGGAAAATTTTTCTAACTGAACTTAAACGTTCTTTCTTTGCATAAAATCAGTGTACAGCTCGTAAGTAGTCACTGAAGTGAGTCAATAAGCATTCTGACAATAAGCATTGTAGTTCCACAATGGAAGAAGGTGAGGATAGCTTCACACATCAAAGTAAGGAATATAAAGTTTTTATCCACCTAAATTATAAGAATTGTATGTGTCTGCAGTCATTTGAATGTATGTATGCAGAAATGAAAAACCCACTGTGCCGTTCTAGCTAGGGAAGAACAAGAAATATAGTCAAATCATGGAGTTACTGATTTTTGCAGTTCAAAATCCTTCCCTAAGGCTGGATGCCACTGACAACCTTTATATATCCTGAATGTACTTTGAACTAATTGAATGCAAGGGACTCTTCAAGAACAAACTGTTATTATTACAACAATCTTATTGAACATCATGCTGTATTTGGAAAATAAAGTCAGGAGCTGCAATTTCCCCTAAAAATTAAAGGAAATTCATTTACAAATGCTCTCATTTCATTGCTTGTTGATGAAATCTACTATTAAAGGCCAAATTAACCAGATTGTCCATTAACATTGATCACATTAGCTAGATAATTGCCAAAGCCTCATCTAACTAGTGCAGTTTATGAAGGGAGGACAAGGGACCTTAATGCAATGTCCTCTTTCACGTTAACTTATTTCATAAATTTCCTTAAAAGCCTGCGCCTTGGAATGAACTATGTCCCTGCCATTAGTTGGAGTTGTTTGTATGATATAAGCTTAGGGGAGGGGCATGCAAAGACTCATCAGCCCAAAAGGAGTGGAATGTTTGTGTCTTGTTACAGCCTGTCACTTCTTCGAGAACAAAGGGCTGGGTTCAGAGATGAATGTAAGCAGGACTTTGTTAACAGTGACATGGGAGTCCTTGGAATAAGACCTTGAACAAAATTCTCAACCCTCTCCTCACCAACTACTGTTGACAGACTTGCCTTATGCCTGTGGACCTTATCTCTCAGGCAGCAAAGAGTGGACTTTGAGTCCAATGCAAATATTTTGCAATCTTGCCAATGGAAATCAGACGAGTACATTTTGTACCACACAAGTACACAACAGGAATAATCAAACAATAACTAAACACAAGGCATGAAATATTCATATTTTATTCAGTGAGTGAATATAGCTCCAGCTTCACCAGCCAAGGAACCTATATACTAACAGAATACATTTTGATAAATAAGGGCATGTTTGAATTTCTGTGTGATGTTGTGGTGGGCTTCTCTGGTTTTCAAGATTGTATTTACTCATTGTACCATAGGTAAGAATACTCCAGAATCTTTGGTATTCAAAGTATAAAAACAAACTCTTGTTTATAGCTCATAGATATGCGGAATTCATATTGGTACCAATATGAATTTAGACTGTGTTTTCCTGGAGGAGATGAATACCCAGCTCAAAACTCTAGCACAATGCACAATTAGTACTAACAAGCTGTAATGGTAACTTTCAAACTTGAATCTTGCTTTGTGTAAAATTAAAAAAAAAAAGAGGACTCTGCTGTCCTTATTTGACTATGGTAGAAATTAAAGAATATTTTATGAAAACTCTTTAGAAAGTGCAGTACATTACAGACATATCAGCCTGCGTGTTGTTAATTTCTCTCATAGAATGGATAAAAGTGTAATGAGAACAAAGAATGTCTTGGTAACTATCAGTGTTATGTGTCACTTAATAACAGTTGAGTTTATTTCCCAAATTGCTTTCTTTTTCTGTTCTGCTAGTCCATTATTCAGACCATTAGAGGAAGATGGTACATTCTGTGAATGGAATTATGTATGGTCTACTCGGTAATGCAGGCGGGATCTCTGCTCCCTGATTGCGGCATTATAAGCTCCCATTATAGCACGTGCTATAAATCACCCAGCACCCAGGAGACGGGGCCAGATCCTCTGGTAATCTGTGAACAGCGACACCCTTTATAACAAGGTTATGCCATTCTCTCCTCAGCATGATGAGCAGAACTTCCAGAATACATGGCACCACATTTCCATTAGACGGTTAGCAGTAATGATCAATAAAACAAGATCTATTTCTCTTCCGTGGAGCCGCTTCAGAAAGGGGAATGGGAGTAGACGTCAGGCCACATAGCTGGCTGGGAAGCACTCGGTGTAGTGCACCTACAGAGCCTGTCTGAGGACAGGGGTGAGGACAGAAACAAAATGCAGAGGTTTCTTCTCTATGGTTTAGCTTGATCTTCATAACACCCCACACACAGTAGATCTGTTAGCATTTTACAGACATCTGTGGCGATTAAAAGCTTTCTCAAATTCATAGAAATTTTCTAATTCATACTAAGGTTCTCTTTGCAATGTGTCTCGCTGTGCAAATATGGACAAGAATATTTCACTGTTATTTTTATTAAACTTTTGTTTCTTTACCTTCTCAGATAAGCTGGAGGAAAGGTGGCTGTGATGTGAATTGAAAGCAGGAAACACTGTAAACTTTCCTCAGGCAGCATGAAACTGTGACATGTAATAGTCACATCTTATGTGTGCAACAAAATGTACTTATGCAGCTAAGACTGGCCTGTGGTATTTACTCCAAATAGGTTTTCTTTTTAATAATATTGTGCCAATTGTTAAGGGAGTATCTTAAGATGCTTAAAATGATAAAAGAATAAATTATTTGGAATAATTGATTTTCTCCATTTTTAAAGCTCTTACGATTATGATTACTGCAGTTATTAATATGTGTATTAATGTACAGGTGATATATATGAGTATGCTTGTCATAGCCTGCTGTGTGGAGGTAAGAGACAAAGCCCAGGAGTTGCTTCTCTCCTTCCATTTTGTTGAAGGGAACTATCACGTCACGTGGCACACTCCAGCCTACCTTTTGGCTGATTCTTCTGTCACTACCTCTCATCTTCCCATAGGAGTGCTGTGATTTCAGATTGCTACACTGCATCAGCTTTTTATCCAGGTCCTAGGGATGAGACTTGGGTTGCCTGGCTTGTGCCTTTATCTAATGAGCCATCATGACATCCCCCAATTTTTTTTCTTTTGTTTCTGTTTAAGGGAGAACTTGCTATGTAACTGACCTCTGACTTGCTATATGACCCAGACTAGCCTCGAACTGGTCTTCCAACCCAAGACCCCAGATATGCACAGTGACTTCCAAACTATATCACCCTGTTTTAGCAATTTTCTAGGACCATGGCCCCATATACCCCTGCTATTTTTATGCCATGCTCACCAAATAGGTTAATAATAATTATATCAGTGCATGTATGTGTTCACAGCATATGGGTTAAAACTTTCTAACTTCCTGCTCAGGCTGGAGATAGTCAAGAGGTCATCAGTTAAGAGTGCTTGCTGTTTTCTCAGAGGATTCCATTTTGATACTCAGATTCCACATGGTACCTCATAACAGTGGGTAACTCCAGTTCCAAAGGCCCTAAGGCCAGCCTATTGCCTCTGAGAGGATCAGTCGGGTCCATGGTACACATACACACATGCAGGCAAAATATTCATACCCGTGAGATAAAAACAAATCTTTAAAAAAAAAGAATTACAGTGTCAGGTCATTTTCTGGGTCTTCTAAAGTCCTTGCCCAGATGGTTTGAGGAAACCTTAGCCTTTTCAGCTGTAAGTATCTTCAGTTAGGGCCATACATTTTTAGAAACAGAAATTTAAGATGTGGGTTGCAAGAAAACCCAATGAATGAAGATAATTATATCTCAACTCTAGGACTCTGAGGGTAGGAGCTGGCATGTTTACCAGCCGCTGTGCTTTCTGGGTCTTCCATAGCACTGCTGCAAGGAATTTAAACCCTCGATGCTCGACTCAAAGTAGATTCATAAATTGGAGGAGCCATACAGACTCCAGGCACAACTTTCTAAGTGAAATCACATTTTAAATTTCTCTCGTGCTTTTTAAAATATATAACTTTTTTTAAATTGTGTGCATTTGTGTGTGCTCACATGGGGGTGTGTGATGGGAGTGCAGGTGCCCATGGAGGACAGGAGGCGGTTGGATATTTGGGAGCTGAAGTTAGGAGTGGTTGTGACCCACGTGAAATGGGTGCTGAGGGCTGAACTTGGGTCCTGTGCAAGGACGAGTATTCACGGAGATGCTGAACCGTCTCTGCAGCCATCACCACTGAGGTCTAAAAGTAGTTGGATAAAACTATCAAAAATTATCTTTACATTTTACTTACTTTCTTGACTCTTTGATCCATAAGGGCACTAAGAAATAATGGAACATATATGAACCAAATGGCTTTTCTCAACCCAAAGCAAAGGAACAAGGAGGAAAAAGGAGGTACCATGATAAGATTTTCTTGAAGTTTGTCTACCAAAGTTAGTTTCTCTTCCCTTTTCCTCTCTAAGGGGTTCATGGGTCTGACTCAGTGGCTTGTGAACTTGGACAATACATCATTATTTTCATAAAATCCTAACTGAGGTTTAGCATTTTCTTCTCTTGAGAAATCTGTGCCCTTTTCATCAGAAGAAATTACAGTTATTTTCTTATTATATTAGATTTGTAGGTATCATAAAAGGTTGTTTGTATCCCTTTCTGAAGCAAAACCAAAGACGTTATTAGACCTTCATTAGATGTTATTTAATGTACTTTCTGAAAAGTACACACATTACTATAGCGTAAATATTTTATAATACTTTAATAACTGTGTTTAAATGTCATCAGCTTTCTTTAGAATCTCCCATATTTTACTTTATTAATTTAATATGTTCTTTGGATAAAGGGTCTATTTCCTATTGACAATGGGTTCCTGGCACAAAATAAGGTGCAATTTTACGTTTCTTCTGTTGGTGTACAAAACCACAGTGCCATTATTCTCATTTATAAAAGGTTTGTAACATGGAAAAATGTGGTGGTGATACAAACTTAAAATTAATTTAAAATGGATGAAAATGAGGACACGCACACATATTAAAGAAGTTGTGTAAATAAGCTCAAAACAGGGATTCTCAGTGAAAGTTTGGAAAAATCTCATTGGTCCAAGAGAAAATGTAGGGTTGTCTTTCAACAAAAAGCAGTCGAATTCTTCCTTAATCACCGCAATTGGGACCCTATTAATCATGAAGCCTAATTCGCACACCAAACCTACAACCTCAAGAAGCTTTTTTGCACTTTGTTCCTAAATACGTACATCATTTCCCTGAGGGAACCTTCTGTTATTCCATATTACACACAAAAACTTCATACTCTAGTTCATACAAAAACTTCATATTTTAGTTCATAGTTACACAAAAGTATTATTATAATAAATAGGCTTACAAACCTAAGAGAAAATATTAATCTATGAATTAAGAACAATATTTTTATGGGAAGAAGAACATTCAAGATATAACAAAACCAAAACCGTGGGAATTCTAAAAAGATAAAAATACAAGAAAGCTCTAAAATTAGGAGTAAATGTAGGGGGTTAAAGGGCCACAAATTGAAATTTCAAAATCATAAGGAAATACATACAAAATCTCAGGTTGAATCCCAAGCACTGGGGAAAAAAAGCAGAAAAATCTGAAAAATAAAGAACTAGAGAAGGGAAGCAAAGAATGCCCCTTCAATAACTCGGATTCCACAATTACAGAGTGAATGAAAAAGGAAAAGAAGCATGGCCAAAAAAAGAAGAGACCTTCCAGAGGCCAGATCCCAGGGACTTAGCCTCAATGGTGGATGAAATAAATCCTAGTTCAGCCATGTGATAATGACCTTTTACCCTGCTCTGGGGGAAATAATTCTCTCGATAGTCAAGAGAGAGAGAGCGAGAGAGAGAGAGCGAGAGAGAGAGCGAGAGAGAGAGAGAGAGAGAGCGAGAGAGAGAGAGAGCGAGAGCGAGAGCGAGAGCGAGAGCGAGAGAGAGAGAGAGAGAGAGAGAGAGAGAGAGTAAAATAAAATAAAATAAAATAAAAAGGAAGCAGACCCAGAAACCCAGAACTCCCACAATGGAAAGGGATGAAAGAAATTCTGGAATCACAGAGAAGAAAGAGGAAGAACATGCGGAGTGGCTGCTGAGAGAGAACCTCAAAGCCAGCTACACAGAGAGCAAGGGATGAACCTCAGCAAGGAAAAGGCAGAGTTCTCTGAGCCTTGGGGTAGAGGAGTGCACCTACAGAAAAACCTTGTACGATAGAACATGTGGCTGAATTACTAATTAACAGGTGCATAGGAAAAAAAAAGAAGCTGGGGAGAGTGCTTTAGGAAAGGGTAGGGGAAAGAAAACATAACTATATATGTAATATTATATGTAATATATCACATATAATAATATATTATAAAATACATTGCTATATTACTAGTTCTGTATTATTAATAAATTATTATAAATATAAATGTTTTATGAATGCATTATTGTGATAATTATGATGGTGAGACCTTACAAGTCTGGTTGTCAGTGTTATTAAGAGACGATTGCACAGACAACTCCCTGATCCTTTGGCTTCTGCAGTATTTCCTCCTCTTCTACAATGCTCCCTTTGCCTTAAGTGTGGAAATGTTTGGTTATGTTTAGGAGTTTGTGTGTGTGTGTGTGTGTGTGTGTGTGTGTGTGTGCGAGTGTGTGTGCAATAATAAGAGGCCACAAATTTGAAAGAAAGTGCGGAGGAATATATGGGAGGGTTTAGATGGAGAAAAACCGGAGAAATGTCATAATTACAATCCCAAAATAAATAAACAAGCAAAAAACTTTGAAGTAAAAATTAACATATGGTATTTAAAAAAATTTTTATACAGCTAGTAATGGCAGAATAATGTTGGACAGCCATTGACTGAAACAAATTTTCGATAGGATTAACATAAACCAACTTCATGAGGAAAGTGATTTTTTTTTTCACATGAGAAACAATCTTCCTTGGCCTGCACAGCTATTCTGTTCACAGCACAGCCTCTGGGATTTAAGATATCAAGTTCTGAGACCAGAGAGAGTCTAGGTTTCTAGGTCCATCCCATGACCTAGTACTCTCTTCATCTGCCCACCCCTCAACTCGTCCCCCCCCCCATTTCTATCCCATCTCTTTCTCTACCCAGCCCCGTCCTTCATTCCATCCCCTAAGTCTAACCTATCTCCACTTCTCAATGAAATTCACGTGGCCTCCCTTGGGCCCTTACTTAGCTTCTTTGGGTCTGTGGATTATAGCATGGTTATCCTGTATGTCATGATTAAGTGAGTATATGCCATGCTTGTCTTTCTGGATATGGGTTACCTCACTCAGGATGATCTCTTCTAGTTCCACCCATTTGCTTGCAAATTTCATGATGACATTGTTTTTAGTGAGTAGTATTCCATTGTGTAAATGTACCACATTTCCTTTGTCCATTTTTTGGTTGAGGGGCATCTAGGTTGTTTCCAGTTCTGGATATTACAAATAAAGCTACTACGAACATAATTGAGCAAGTGTCCTTGTGATATGGTGGAACATCTTTTGTATCTAGGCCCAGGAGTGGTATAGCAGGGTTTGAGGTAGAACTCTTCCCTTTTCAGTGCTTCTCAGCCATTAGAGATTCCTCTGTTGAGGATTCTCTGTTTAGTTCTGTAGTCTGTTTTTTAAATTGGGTTATGTGGTTTGTTGATGTCTGTCTGGTTTGTCGAGTTCTTTATATATTTAGGGTATCAGCCCTGTCAGATGTGGCATTGGTGAACATCTTTTCCCACTCTGTAGGCTGCCATTTTATCCTTTTGACAGTGTCCTTTGCCTTATAAAAGCTTTTCAGTTTCATGAGGTCCCATTTCTAATCCCACCTTTTTGTCTTTGTTTCTGGATGAAGCAGCAGAACTGTGTGTTTGTGCTTTCCTATTAGTTGCTGTTTCGAACTGGCAGGTTGCTCAGAGGGGTTTTAAAAACAACCAGTTACTAACTTTTTTACTTAAAAACCTGTTAGTAAAAGCTTATGGCGGTAAGATAATAAAGTTCTGTATGGACCTCCAGTGCTTAAGACTACAAAAGGGAGTATCTCATAGCCTTATTTCCTAGTTGAACCAACTTTGTTATTATTTTTCCAACTGGGATTCAACACAAATTTATACTTAAAAAACACCAAACATAGCTGTAAACAAAACAGTTATTTTTGAAGTATCCCGTGTAATATCAAATCTCAAATGTCATCACTTGACAGAGAAAATGATTTTATAAGAGAGTAGAGAAAACTCCTGGAAAATATCAGAGTAAAACATATCTCAAGACTCTTTGACAGAACAACTCGAACTGACAAAGACCCTGCAGACAGATTCTGAAAAGGTGAAAATGTACACAACACTGTGAGGAAGAAATCAGCAATGCTCCAAAGGTTACAAAGACAAGAAGATGTTATGAACAACTTCATGGTATATATGCTGAAGCTCACGAGAAATGAGCTCTAAAAAAATTTGTGACTTACCAAATTTTATTAAGGAAGAAATAGGAAATGTAATCAGTATAAAAAATGTGCAATCATTACAGACTGAACAAGAAATTTCAAAAACCCTCACATGTTTATTATTATTTTCATTATTATTATGTGGCCTATTTGGTGTTAGTTACCAATTTATTTTCTTTCTTTCTTTTTGGCTTTTTTGAAAGGAGGCAGGGTTTCTCTGTGTAGCCTTGGCTGTCCTGGACCTTACTCTATAGACCACACTGACCTCAAACTCAGAGTTCTGCCTGCCTCTGTCTAGACATGTACCACCACTGCCTGATTTATACTGATTTTTTTAATGATAACTGCAATATTTTGGTTATTTTTTCTTAATTACAGTTTATTCCCTTTGTATCCCAGCTGTAGCCCCCTCCCTCTTCTCCTCCCAATCCCCCCTCCCTCCCTTTTCTTCACCCATGACCCTCCCTCAGTCCACTGATAGGGGAGGTCCTCTTCCCTTTCCTTCTGATCCTAGTCTATCAGGTCTCATCAGGAGTGGCTGCATTGTCTTCCTCTGTGGCCTGGTGAGGCTGCTCCCCCCTGAGGGGGAGGTGATCAAAGAGCAGGCCAATCAGTTTATGTTAAAAACAGTCCCTGTTCCCATTAGTAGGGAAGCCAGTTGGACACTGAGCTGCCATGGGCTACATCTGTGAAGGCATTCTAGGTTATCTCCATGAATGGTCCTTGTTTGGAGGATCAGTCTCAGAAAAGACCCCTGTGTCCAGATTTTTGTTCTGTTGCTTTCCTTGTGGAGCTCCTGTCCCCTCCAGGTCTTTCTATCTCCCCCTTCTTTCATAAGATTCCCTGCACTCTGCCCAAAGTTTGGCTAGGAGTATCAGCATCTGCTTTGATACTCTGCAGGGTAGAGTCTTTCAGAGGCCCTCTGTGATAGACTCCTGTCCTGTTCCCTCTTTTCCCCCTCTTCTGATGTCCATCCTTTTTGCCTTTCTCAATGAGGATTGAGCATCTTACCCAGGGTCCTCCTCCTTGATTAGCTACTTTAGGTGTACAGATTTTAGTATGTTTATCCTGTATTATATGTCTAATATCCACATATGTGTGAGTATATACCATGTGTGTCTTTCTGCCTCTGGGATACCTCACTCAGGATGATCTTTTCTAGTTTCCACCATTTGCCTGCAAATTCCGTGATTTCCTTGTTTTTAATAGCTGAGTAGTATACCATTGAGCAAATGTTCCACAATTTCTGTATCCATTACTCAACTGAGGGGCATCTGGGTTGTTTCCAGCTTCTGTCTTTTACAAATAAAGATGCTACAAACATGGTATTTATGATTAATAATTTCTAGAAAACAATAAAGAAAATATAGGTGCAGATATTAAAGGAAAAACAATTACAATCTCACAAAATTCACCTGAATAGAGAACTGTGGACTATCTCCAGCTGACTTTTTTACAGTAGTGGAAGTTTGACACAAAGTTCAACAAACATGATTAATCCTGCTCATGAATGTATACACATACTTGAAACAGAATAAAAGAATTCAGAGGCATATAGGGCATTAGCATATACTGCATCATTGGATTTTATATAAGAAGTCAGCTTATGTGTGTTTTTCATGTCACCGGACAAAGAGACAGTGATGCAATCATCTTAACTGAGAGAAACCAGTTGACAAAATCCCATATCTCCGATCTGACAAAGTATCTAGAAAACAAACGTGCAGCAAACAACACTTTATGGAGGTTGTTGATTGCAGGAAAACCACAATATGTGCTAGCACTACCTGGTGATACTGTGCTGGAGTTTCAGCTAACATTAAGACATTGAAAAGTAGAAAGAAACAAGAATTGAATAACGAAAGTTGATGTGTGGATATAATCTCTAGTTCAGCATACAGAATAAACATGACACGAGTATTTTTAAAGTAATTTTATACCAAGTACTGTGTTTCATCATGGTGTCTTCTTATGCGTCATTATACCTGCCATGGTTTCAAGACATAAAGTTAAGTAAGCATAATTAATTTCTAAGAGCAGATGATCTACCATTTTGTTTGCTTGCTTGCTTATTTATTTCATGATACAGCTTCATTTAGTAGCCCAGGCTGGCCTGGATCTTACTGTGTGGCCCAGGCTAGCCACAAATGCATGGCAGTGTTCCTGCCTTAACCTCCTTAAGTTCTGGAGCTATGGGGAATGCAGGCACTAGCCAGAACATCCAATTCATGAAATTTAAATTCGAAACCACATTTTAACGGCATCAAAATTATACCATGTTTTGGAATAAAAATAAAAAATTCAAGTACTTTGTGATGAAAAGTATACATTCTAGAAATATAAAGAAAACCTGAACGAACACAGCTATAGTCAGAGAGCGTGATAACCACATGGAAATCATGTTTTAAAAAATGGATTGAGAATTAGAAATATGCTAAATGCTAGCAGAAACTTTGTGGTACTTGACAACCTGACTTAAATTTTAAAATAAAAAGCAAAATATCTATGAATATTTGATCTATGGCATATAAATATGTATGGGAGACTGCTTCCTTTACCACACACACTTTCCTGAGATCATTATCATCAACGTAAAGTCCCGTATGGGGATACTCAAGTGACATCTTTAGAAAACCCCGAAACTGGCCTACTCTAACAAATGTCTTTGGGACAGATGAAATGTATATCAGGTTATTTGGGAAGAATGAACTTGTCAATTAATTATCCAGGCACAACAGGGAATCCACTGGTGAGAAACTAAAATAATATCCCTATCAAACATTATATTTAAATCCCAGTTTCATTACATTAAAATCTTAGGTGAGAAATGGCAAAGCTAACAAGATAGAAAAACAGTTTTTCTCCATACAGTGAAAGATGTCTTAACATCCTCACGCTCACACACACACACACACACACACACACACACACACACACACACAGATTGAGAGTAAAATTATATCATTTTAATAAAATAAATACAATCAATGCACAAAATGGAGAAGAGTTCCTCTTAACATACAAAGCTCACAAAAAAATTGGTATAAATATTGGATAGAAAAAAGAAAG
>CM053763.1:40384831-40562328 GCA_028658305.1 Pachyuromys duprasi
GAGAACAAGAGCTCCACAAAGATCAAACTGAGCAGGGCACAAGGGTCTTATATGGGACAGTTTCTCCAACCAGGGACCATGTATGGATATGGCCTAGAACCCCTGCTCAGATGTTGCCCATGATAACTCATTGGTGAACTGAAGACCCTAGTGAGGGAAACAGGGACTGTTTCAGTCTTGAGCTTGATGGCTGACTCTTCGACCCTCCCCCATACATGCCAGGGAGTAACCGCCTGGCTAGATCCCAGGGGAGGACATTGCAGCCAGGCCTGAGGAGACAAGATGATCTGGGGTCAGATGGAAGGGGAGGAGATCCTCCCCCGTTGGTGGACTTGGAGGGGGCGGGGAGGAGATGAGGGAGGGCTGGGGAGGGTGAGAGGGAGTGAGGGAGGGGGCTACGCATGGAATGCAAAAAACCTAACCTGTGATTGATATAAAAATAAATAAATTTATTAAAAAAAAGAAAAAAGAAAGTGAAGCCTCCTGTCAATAAATTCAAAAGAAAGAAAAACCCAATAGAAAGAAAAGCATCTCAAACAAGAACTCTACAGGTGAATAATTGTAAGTGAAATAAACACAGGAAATGATGCTCAGCTTTATTAGAAATTATTAAGTGTAAATTTGGACCCCAATGAGATGATATTACACACATTCAATACCGTTCAAAATTAAATTCTTGCAGTGGTATGTGCTGAGAAGGATGTGGAAAAGGGCAGAGTTTATTACAATTCAGAGGAGGCTCAATCATGGTGATAGCCGTTTTAAAGCATAACTTATTTTCTGATCAAATTGGAGTTGTTCAAACCATATTACACAGGAATTCTGCCCTACGATATATATGCATAAAGGTACCAAAATAGATGCTCAGGAATGTCATTCATCTCAGCAACTTCTAAACAACCAACTAACACAGAACACAAGAATGAGTTATTAAGATGGGGTACTACAGAATGATGCAATCTCATAAATTTCAGCTACACACAAAACAACCTGGGTTTTAATAACCTATGATTAAAAACATAGGCCATGTGATTCCTGTGTTTGAAAATTCAAGGAAATGAGGATCGCAACTAAAATAAAATGAAAGTAGGAAAGGGTGAGAGAGCACTGCAAAGAGGCTCTGCAAGTTTGCCTGCCTTCTCTTCTCGGGTGTTGGGTAAATGATGTTCACTAATCACTAGTGGTTTTCTGGTTGGTTTGGGGTTTGTTTGTTTGTTTTTTAACATACTATACAAGTTTTCATGAAAACTTTCACATTTAATGCTTGTCACTTGACAATTTCTTTAAAATTGTTTGAACCTCATCAGGAAATCTGTGCCCAGGCTCTGCAGTTTAAACTAAAGAGACCAGGACAGTGTAGCAAAACCCCAAATGTAAAGATGATGTGTTAGATCTCTGTAGCCTGTCGCAGCAAGTCACCCCACTTAAATTCTCTTGTTCCAACTCCTACCCTGATAACCCGCCTCCCCAATTATACATTTAAGATCCCACATAGATTTACCCACAGGGAAAGAGGGTGCTCATAATCACACATGAGTCACAGGAAATACTGAGAGCTCCATTACTTACTGTAATTTAAAGCTGGCATTTGGGCTGATCCTTCAAACGCTGTACTCATCCTTAGGGACAGTCTAAGCCCGCAGAAGATTAGGTGGATAGATGAATCATTCCCAGGACCAGTGGAGGGGGTAGCTGAAGAGTCTGAACAACAACAGAAGGGAAGGAAAGTGTCCAAAGCCACAACACAGCATTCAGAGGTAATAACAAGGGGTCTTGTTATCAGGCACTTCAGTGGATTTGGGGAGGGGCTTGAGTTGTTTACAAAGAAAGCACATAGTTTTCAAAGTAGTAAAAGCTTCTTGTAGAAGAAAGTTTTCTGAGTCACCCTTGACTCAACGTATTAATTTGGTCACTCAGGAGAAACCCAAGTCTGGAGATGATGATGATAACGTCCATGATGATTCAAGATAACGGAAAGCACCTGTTCGCAAGCAAAGGCAGTTAAGTAAGGTGGATGAGCTCTGGTTTTCATGCCAGACAGCAGTCAGATTCTGTCTCCTCTATCTTCTAGTCAGATGAGGAAACCAAAACTCATTTTTCTTATTTACAAAACAGGTAAGAAGGCTTACCTGGAGATATTGTGGGATGCAAGGATAGTGAATATAATATTGACAGTTACGGAGTGCTCAATGAATGGCGGGATGACATTGTTGCTAGAGATTAATCAGCTGTTTAAAAGTCAAGACTAGAGATGGAGAGTGCAAGGAGAAGCCATAAATATGACAGCAGCCAAGAGCAGGGCTTGCAGGTCATAGTGTGTTACTGTTGGCTCCCCAGTGAAGTTGGAGCAAGGAGGAGAAAAGCAGGGTGGCCTAGTCATGGTTCTCAGTGACTCAGATAAGGGGCATCCACACAAGAACAGGTTTCTGCTTAATGGAAAGATAGGGTGAAGCCATGCTGCTAGTCAGGCATGACTAGCCAGAAGAACTTGAGAAACAGACAGATGGGCAATGGAGATAAGGACTATGACCCAGGTGCAATGGAGAGGCAGATGGCATGGCTACTGAGACGCTCGCGTTGTGATGTAAGCCGAATAAGCCAAATATTGATGACATGTTCCAAGCAAGAGCCGTCTGAGCCATCCGCTTATCTGCATATGGATCAGAGACCTTCTCTGCATTACCGATCTGCACCCCCAGTTCCCTGGGACCAACTGGCAGCTCGGCTGGACACATGCAGGGTCAGCCTCGGCCTCCTTCACACTCTCACCAGACTGAAACATGAAAGAAGAACATGTGGGAGCTTCATGCTAATGGGGGAGAGGCTGTAGTGTTGTTCGCCCCTGGGCTAGAGAACGTTATTCAGAGGGGAACGTTCTGTGCGACTGTGGACTCAGGGGAAGCGCCACCGAGACCAAGCCAGAAAAATTCTTTCATGCATTATCTTACAAAATAGGTTTGGAACCCGAGGCAGCGCCTTTGGGAGAGTAGGTGTTATAAGATGGTGTTTCCTAGGGATGAGGGCAGACCTGGAAAATGACACGTGGATCAGGAACGAAATGAGATTTCCCTTGCAGTCTTGCACAAGTCCCAGTTGCTCTGATCCCAAGCCTACACCCTTTACCCCAAGCCAGTTCTCAGAAATGGCAGCATGGGCGAGATAAGGTGCCTATAGGGCAAGCATGAGGAAGTGAGTTCAGTTCCTAGTATCCGTGGGAAATACAAACGCAGGGGCACAGTTCTGTAACGCCAGCGCTGGGCGAGGAGGCAGAAGAGACAAGAGGCTCCCGGAACTTGCTAGGCAGACAGATTAGCCTTAATCAATCAATGAGCTCCAATGTCATTGAGATGATCGGACTCAAAAATAAGGTTAAAAGGGATAAAGGAAAACCACACACCACACACACACACTGAAGAAAACTACGGTTTATAAAAGCGTCTGAGTGTCTAGCCATGTTGATTCCAAGTTGGATCCATGAACTCAGCTATTTAAACACTCTCTACCGAGTATGTTATCCTTTCAAAATAGCACGAAGAACTCTAGGAGTGCGGTTAACTTGTGAAGTTGCCTTGAATCAACCCATTGCACTTGAGCAGGAAAGTCATCTAGATTTGGAATAGCTCAGAAGTGGTTTCATTTCTGGTGTGGTTGACAAGGCGCTCAGGAATGCTTGAAGGCAAAAAAAATATTTGCATTCAGCTAGTTATAACTCGTGTACATTGTGGATTTGTAATTTGTCTTAGACTTGTCTTAGATGTGTTGTGCTTTTTAAAAATTTTTATTAGCATTTACATTTGGGACAAGGAGTAGTCCTTCGCTGAATCATCATCATCATCATCATCATCATTATTTTATATTCATCAGCACTACCTGGTTTCTTTGTGGCATTAGCTTCTGTTCATATGATGCCCTCTACCAAGCGGGGAAGGTATGACTCTCAGCCAGCTCATTCCCTCCTGTTAAGGATTCTACTCCATTGTAAATCAGGAATAATAAGCTCATCCAGTCATCACTGGGCTTTTTAAACTGAATGTAAACAGCTGATGTCTTAGTTTCTAAGGCAAGATTTTAAATTAATATCATAACTCAATATTGTGCTTCTGTTTACTCTTTCTTTTACACTGATTAATATTCAGTGTATTCTTTTACAGCAGATGGCATCTGTAAACTATGTGATTCATCCAAAAGATATCGTAATTTCTGGTGCTTGGTTTTCTCTATTATTCTGAGAGAAAAAAAATCCTTATGTCTTTGTTCTGGCTTAGAGACAAGTTTAAATATTCTTTCATTAAAAATTCTCTTTCTACCATAGCATCTGTAGCCACACAGAATCCTGACATTTCTCTAGAGTCCTTCCTAGGCTTTGAACCTAAACCAGCCCCAAGTCTTTCTAGGGGAACTGGACTTTTGTCTGTATGCGGAGATAATAACATTGGCTTTCTTTAAAGTAAACACACTGGAGCTGTGTTCTCAATGAGCGGAAGAGCTGGTCGCTTATTTGGGTCTGTTTCTAGGTCTTTTACTATTATTTTATATGTGTGGTTGTATTGCCTGCATGTGCACTGAGGTGTGTGCCTAATGCACAGAAGAACTGGCATGTGGGTGCTGGAAATCAAACCCGCGTTCCCTGGACGAGCAATGCCCTTAACCAAAGAGCCTTCTCTCCAGAGCCAGCTATTGTGGGCATTAGGTTTCAGACCTAGAACAAATGGCTGAGGTGCCATATCAAAACACATGTTGGTAGCCTACTTTTCCCTCAGTCCCTTCTTGCTACAGGGTCCTCTTGGCTGGTACAACTGCCCCCTACCCTCAACTTTTCCAGGAAAACACAGGAACCTGCCAATCCCAGCAGCATAAGATATTTGGCACTGAAGACACTGGACACTCTCATGCAAAAGTCAATTAAGTCCTTTAAAAATAGCTGTTCTCAGGAACAGCTTCATCTGTGCTGGGCTCCTATTACTCCCAAATGCTCTCTACAGTTCTATGGCAGCAACTTGGTGGTAAGCTCTGAACTGGGAGATGAGGCAGAGGGATGATGGGTTTGGACATTTGGGGCAAAAACTGAAAAAGGGAGAGAAGCCAGCAAGAATGGTGATAAGACAAGCATGGATGTGCCAGGCAAGGAATGGAGATTTCTTGGGGATAGATAACAACCAGCCACCGGGAGAACCTACGTGGTCCTGTCCACAAGGCTTCACAAATGCTGCTCCACCCAAAACTGCATGGACAAGGGCAGAACTGCTGTGAGACATGCATGCTGAACATGAAGGCTCAGGGACCTGCAGGCTGTATCTGCAGTTATGTTTTTCTTCTTCTTTTAAGAAGTCAGCATCATTTTTTCCCCTGTAATTCTTCTGTGAAAAATGTGGATTGCTCAGCCCCTCTGGATTGTGGTCTCCAATCCAAAGGAACTAGCTGCTCTATACCAACTCAATTCATAGCAGGAAGATCAAGTTACGGCTTTCCACATCCTGATGACGCAAAATGAGAACAGTAATTACATAACTCCTCCCTGACAGCTATGGGACCCTTTGTTCTTAAGCTCAGCGTCATTGTCTGAAATGTCCTCCTCACCACACTCTGGAAGCCTTGTGGGCCAACAAGAACTGGTATATGAGGTGTGGTAGACTTCACCTCCCTTCCTCTCTAGTCACCTTTCAGGATAGATGGCTGCAGCCACTGCTTTAACACTTCAAAGAGAGGCAGTGTGTTTAGTCTCCTGTCTGTTGTTATGATAAAGCGTTCCTCCAAAAGCAACTTAGGAGAAGGAAGGCTGATTTTAACTTCTTGTTCTATGTTACAATCCATCATTGAGAAATCAAGTTAGGAACTCAAGCAGTTAGTCACATCACTTCTGCAGTCAAGAGCTGAGAGGAAATGAATGAGTTGTGCTGCTTGCTTGTTTCTGCTTTCTTCACTGTTCTATAGCCCAGGAATCCTTGCCAAGGGAAGGTACCACTCTCTGTGGACTTGTTCAGTTAACAATTAAGACAGTCCCTTTCAGACAAGCCCATAGGCCATTCTAATCTAGGTAATTCCTCTTTAAGGCTCTCTTCCCAAATACTTCTAGATTGTGTCGAGTTTACTGTTAAAACACAGGTTATGTAGTCTGAACAGGTTGTATAGTGCATACTCACTATGCAGTCTTAACTGTCCTGAAACTTACAGCAATCCTTCCTCTGCCCCATGAATGCTGTATTTGCAGGTACGAGCCCTGTGGTTGTTTGAATGAAAATGCTCCCCGTGGGTTCATAGGGTATTGCACTAAGGGATTAGTACATGTGACCTTCTTGGAAAAGGCATAGCCATGTTGGAGAAAGTGTGCTACTACGGGTGGGCTTTGAAGTCTCAGAAGTTCCGAACAGGCCCAATGTCACTCTTTCTTCCTGCTGCCTGTCTATGTTTCCAGCACCTTGTCTGCCTGTGTACTGCCATGCTTCGTGCTGTGAGGGAAATGGACTAAACCTCTAACACTGTAAGCCAACCTCAATTAAACACTCTCCTTTATAAGAGTTCCTGTGGTCATGGGGTCTCTTCACAGCGATAGAACCCTAACTAAAACAAACTCCAGACTTGATTCCAAAGGGAAATTCTTGGCTGCTGAGGGAGGAATAGGCACTAGTAGACAAGAGGCCCTTTCTTCTACCCCAGAGAGAGCTGACTCAGGCCCTGCCTGTCCTGTAGGACAGTACCCTAGACCACCTTGGCCTCTTAACATGTTTCCTTTGCCACTTCCCTGCACTCTTGTCTGGAGATGTCTTTATCTTTTGACTTTCTACATTCAGGTCTTTGATTTATGAGTGACAGAGTAGGCAAAGCATACTGTACTTGAATTTGTAAAAACAACAGTCAACTTTGAGAATTAAATAATTCAATAACATAAGTTCTCTTGCTTATTTTGTAATCTCTTCCTTGAGAAATCTCAAAAAGATAAGCATATGGCAGGAAAATTTGTCTTTTATACTTCTCTATTGCCTAATATAGAACTTTGCCATGTATGTTAAATTATTTCTGAATTAATTGCTTGTGTTTAAGAAAGAATCTGGAGTAATTTAAAAATAATTGGACTTGGTTTAGTTTCTGAAATCTGAAGTAAGCAGAAAATTTCAACTGACAATTGAACTAGGCTTTACATCTACCTTTACATTTATTCCTATTTACTATGCTGAAAAATGATTAGATTTGACACCTATTTTGATGGATTATACGGAATAATTTTAGTGAAACATTGATCATTTCCCACAGTTGTCTCATACTTTTAGAATTTCTGGCTCTTGATGTGTGTCTCATCCTTATGTTTTTTTAATTTATTTTTAATTTATTATAATTTATTCACTTTGAGCTGTAGCTCCCTCCCATGTCTCCTTCCAATCCCATCCTCTGTCCCTCTTCTCCTCCCATACAGGGAATAGGACAGGGGCCTACCACAGAGGGCATCTTACTCTACCCAGCAGGGTAGCAAAGCAGACTCATAACCAAACTTTGGGCAGAGTGCAGGGAATCTTAGGAAAGAAGGGGGAGATAGACCTGGAGAGGACAGGAGCTCCACAAGACCAACAGAGCCAAAAATCTGGGTGAAGGGGTCTTTTCTGAGACTGATACTCCAACCAAGGACCATGCATGGAGAGAACCTAGCCTTACATTTTTACAGCAAAGGGAGAGATGTGAAGTACCTTAATAAACTAAGGTTTGGAACTTTTTGTCTGCTGTTGCTTCTTGGTTTCTGGGAAATTGTGGAATCAGGAGTTGGAGAGCCAGAGATGAATAACTACGTGATGGCTCAGTCATGAAGAAAGTACTGCAAATGTCTTAATATTAGGACATTACTTCTCTGTCCTTCGCTTGCTCTCGTGTTCACCATTCACCAAGTTCTACTGCTACACTGAGGACATAGTTCAGTGCCATGCTAGTACTGCCTGCACAGAGACTTGGTCATCATGTTCTTTCACATACAGACAAGTGCCTGGTGAGGGAGAGACAGTGCGTGAAGAGGTAGATTGTCTCTCAGACCCACGGGAAATATCCTTTTATCACATGTCAGTATTCATTTTGACTTTGAGGGAATGTCTACATGCCTGGAGAGGAGTCTTCAGTAGGAAGAAGAGAGGATGGGGAGGGTCCTCATGGGTGTTTTTTTGTTCTAATGATCTTATTTTTACAAAATGGGATTAACTATAGTGTGTGTGTGTGTGTGTGATACACTTCGTTCTCAGTTATTTCCTTCTCTACCACCCTCCTCTATGTCATCTACCTTCCTTTGGCTGCTCTGCTTCCTTCCTTCCCCTAGTCACTTGAGTTAATCTTCCACCCTTCCGGGTTTTTGTTTGTTTGTTTGTTTGTTTGTTGTTTTTGTTTTGATCAGGTTTACTTTGTTTTATCTGTGTGTCTACGGGCATGTATGTCACGTGCATGCAGGTGCTTGCAGAGTCACACATTTGGCAACTGGAGTTATGTGCAGTTGTGAGCTGCCTGATGTGGGTGCTTAAAACTGAACTTGGGTCCTCTGGAAGAGCAAGAAGCACTCTTAACCACCAAGCCATATTTTTTAAAGCTCCCTTTCTGTTTTCTTATCACATGGATTCTATTACCTGCTTTATTTACTGTCACCCTTGAGATGTCCTCTGCCACTCTCATGAGCCTCCTTCTACTTTCATCATCTTCTTACACACACACACTACTACACATATATGCATAATTGTGTGTATATAATTTTAAATCTAGGTTCTGCACATTGAGAAATATAATCAAGAGTTTCAAGGCTGTTGCTCTATAACCTGCCATCTTATTCATTAATTATTTATTTAATAAAACATTAATTATTTTAAATCAATATTCAATATTTAAATATTAATGACTTTAAAATACTAACTAATTAATTAAAATCAGTAAAATATTTTAACTGATTCCATGAGAAAAGGAGAAGCAACTTAGAGAAGCTAGCTGTAAGAACTTGGAGTAAGTGAACTCATTATCTGCTGTTAATGGAATAGTGGACCCTGGAACTAAATGGCTATTACCTGGTTCTATTCTGAGAAACGGTCTCCAGAGTTAAGGTTCAGTGATGATTGCAAGCATGGGTCCATGAAATGTGTATTACTGTGGCCTCTAAAGTGTAGTAATGAGCAATTAAACAGGGACAGAGAAAAGTGCTTTCCTAGAAAAGAAAGCATGAATGTTAGTAAATGAGGATATCATGATTTTTTAACTAATAAGTAAAACAATTGATATTTTGCTTAATTATGACATTTAAATCCTCTATCAAAATTTTTCTTTAAAATTATCTGCAAAGCTGTAGAAATAATATTTCTACCATTATTTACAGCAGTGAAAAGCTGAAAACAATTTAAATAATACACCACAGGTTTCAGGTAAAATAAATTACAATATAATTCGATAACTGTTAACAACTCCAAAATGAAGAATACTGAAAAATATATGGCAACAATTTGGAGAACGTTTATAGTATCTTGTTCAAAGCAGAATTTCTCAATTCCAACACTACTAACTTCTTGGGCCAAGATATTCAGGTTGGGTTGGGGATTAGCCTGTGCTTTGTACGCTATTCAGCAACAAAGAATAACCTCGATACACTGTGTACAACAAAAAATATCTCCCAATGCTGCCAAAAGGCTTGGGTAGTGCATGGGAATGGGCAATATGCTGCTGGCCAGGAACCCACATAAAGGGTAAATTTAACTATAAATTTCTCTTCATACTGTGATTAAATGCAAGGGAAATTAGTATGTACCTTTATCTGAGTAGGGATAAACAACAGCAACAAAAATCAGAATATTTATTAAGGTGGGGATATTTCCTAATGGTTTTTGTTTTATAGATTCTGTGGTGGTTTGCATTGAGAATGGTCCCTATAAACTCATAGTTTTGAGTGCTTGTTTACCTAGTAGGTAGTCTCTTTAGGAAGAATTAGGAAATGTGGCTTTGTGGGAAGGAGGAGGTGTGTCACTGGGGGTGGGCTTTGAGGCTTCAAAAGCCCACACCAGGCCCAGTTTCTGTCTCACCCTGCCTGCAGCTTGTAACTAAGACGTAGCTCACAGCTTTTGTGTTAGTACTGTGCCTGCTTGCTGCCAGGTCTCACCTTTCTCCCTCATGGGAGTAGTTGGGACTCACCCCTCTGAAACTATAAGCAAGCCTCCAGCTAATTACTTTCCCTCAGGAGTTTCCTTGCCCATGGTGTCTCTTCACAGCAACAGAACAGTACCTAAGACAGACGTTAGTATGAGTAGCATATTGCTGTGATAAGTGATAATGCTGTTGTTTGGAGGCATATGGAAAACTTTAGTTCTTTGGACTAGAAAATCGGTTGATGTGATCAGCCAGGCTTAAAGGGCCATATTAGTAGGAACTTGGAAGAAGGTAGTGATGAGAGCAATGTGGTCTTTGGAGACGCAGCTCAAGAGGTTTCAGAGAGAAATAAAATTATAAGCCATTTTTGCCATATTTTGGTAAAGAATGTGGCTGCATTCTACCTTTGCCCAAAAAGTTTACCTGAGGCCAAATTGAAAAGTTTTCAACTAATGTTTTGGCAGAGAAGATTTCAAGACAACCTAGTATTGACCATGTTACAAGGTTATTAGTGATCACTCTTATATCTACAGTGGATATATATACATGCCTGGCTAAAAACAGGAGTGGACCACATGAGTTATGGCCATTGAAAACCCTTCTTATGCTACTTCTTTAATAAGCCACTTTGGCCAGGTCTTCTGTGTTTCTTCTCTGGTCTGTAAAATGAAAGAAAAAAGAAACTCTACTAGATGGCCTTTGAAATCTCTAATTTTTGCTCATTCATATTTTTACCATTTGAATTGGGTTGAAGCCTCATCCCTAGTTCTAGTCACTGGAAATGTAACTACAAATTGTTTTTAAAAAGTATACATTTACATCCCTTCCCAACTTCCTTCCTCTCCTGGATGCATGAGAATTCAAGATCGGTGTGATACAGAAACAGCCTGGATCTTGGAGATGCTGCTGAAAACAAAAGGTCTATTCGATGTGGTTTGATTATGGCAAGAACAAAGAAAGAATTCTTTCTCCTGTTAGGCAAATATTTTTCCCACAGTGACTCTCAAAATAGTAATTACTTGCAGGGCTTAATGTAGAACTCAAGTTCCTTCACAAACTATATCTTTATATATATATTGGCTAGAAGTAAATATTTTAAATAAAAAATAAAGAATGCTCTTGCAGACAGAAGCAAAAAGGATAGGAAGTTGATTTAAATATCAGTGTACAGCCTGGGAAGCATGCATGCTATGTCTAGAAGAGACCAGGAAGCCACATGTGGCCATGATTTGGTTTGGAGATTTTCGTGGTTGGTGGTGATGGTGGTAGGGTGGCAAGGAGTGTGTGCATGTGTGTTCATGTGTGTTCAGGGATATGTGGCGGCCAGAGATGAACTTTGGATGCCATTCCTTATATACCATGCATCTTATTTTTTGAGGCCTGACCTCTTGTTGGGCTGGTATTCACTCATTAGGCTAACCAGGCTAGTCAGTGAACTGGGGAACATCTCTTCCTCTCCAGTGCTAAGCTTCCGAGCACATATCATCACACTCAATATAGGTTGCCCTATATATATTTTTTAAAAGAATAGTCACTTTCAAAATATGAAGTACAATTAAAATTTCACACGGGAACTTCCAAAGAACATTCTACTTCCTTAATTATTGTTCTTTTTTAAACTTTTACTAAATTTAATATATCATGAAAATAAAAATATTCAAAAGCATTAAACCACAGTGAGATTTTCTTCTAAGCAGCTATGCAGTTTTATGTTTTTGGACAGCTTATGGAAATTAGAATTCATTGTGAATAGGCAGATTGTCAATAACACTATATTGATACAGATTGATTTAAATGTGAATAAAAAAAAGCCATTCCCTGCATCACTTATGAGACAGATTTTTCCAATGACACATTGGGATGGAGACCACTGCTACACAACGGATGATGGTTAAATCTCCAAGGGTGATATCAGCCTAATCCAAACACATTGCCTCCTGCTTCTACCGGCTGTTGCCAAGTCTCAGCTAAGTGCTAAGGACAAATAATACACAGAGTGGCTCTCTGTTTGGGCTGTTTAAGCAAATGATGGCAGAACTGTGAGCTGATCTTGCCAACTGTACAGAAGCCAACAGATTGCTGATGTCAGCATTACCTGTCTCCAGATAAGCAGAGAAAGTACACTGTGTAATAAGCATGAGGTTTGAAGGAATGAATCCAGCCATCACAGATGGAATGAGTCTTCAGCATACAGAAGTCACCATCCAGCGGTGCCTTTTCCGGTCCACAGGAAGGTAGTGCATGGTTTGAAGAGGCACTTAGCATAGTACCACAGGTACAATGGCACACCTGTCCTCTGGGAAGGCTGGCCTCTCCAAAGTCTACCAAGCAGGTGGCCATTTTATCTCATAGTTGACACATGAGGGTGATAGGCTGAAAAGAAAGAAAGAAAGAAAGAAAGAAAGAAAGAAAGAAAGAAAGAAAGAAAGAAAAGAGCCCCATTGTGAATGTTTGTGAATGTAAACATTTTTTTTTGATCCCAAGTGCACAATGGGACTAATTCAGATTGTCCACAGCAGCAAACTGTTTGCCTTATTCGGACTCTGAGGGGGACTTGTTGCCAGCTGCAGATTGTTTAAATTTGAGGATTCTGGAGAGGGCATAAATGCCAGGGCCCAGAAAGAGAAGGGGGCTCCAAGGAAGAAGAAGGTTGCTGGTACTTTCCCCTGCTGTGCCTGGTTGCTGTTGATGCAGTTGGATGAGAAGTTGGAATATCCTGAAACGAACATTGGACTTGCCAAAAGGAACTCGATGACCTTAACCAGCAGGAAGGAGCCAAAGAGAACTATGATCCCTCTCCCCACTAACATTCCTTCTCTTCTTCCTACCTGATGTTGGGGTGTTCGAAGGGGTTGGTGTGGAGGAGGGAGGAAGAGGAATAAAAAACCAAAATAAAATAGTATAAAAAATAAAACTTACAGAGCCCAAGTTCTTAATATTTTCCATGGCAACAATTAACTCCATCCACTGCTGATATGATTGCAAACTAGTCCAGCTACTCCAGAAATCAGTGTGCTTTCAAACATAAAGCTAAATATAAATATTCCATATGAGCCCACTATATCACTGTACTGGCTGGTACTGTTTGTCAACTTGACATGAGCTAGAGTCATCAGAGAGAAAGAATCCTCAGTTGAGAAAATGCCTCCATGAGATCCAGCTATAAGGCATTCTCTCAATTAGTGATCAATGACAGAGGGTCCAGCCATTGTGGGAGGTGCCATTCCTGGGCTGGTGGTCCTGGGTTCTATAAGAAAACAGGCTGAGCAAGCCACGTGAAGCAAGCCAGTAAGCAGCACCCATCCATGGTCTTTGCATCAGCTCCTACCTCCAGGTTCCAGCGCTGCTTGAATTCCTGTCCTGACTTCCTCCAAAGATGGATTATGATTTGGAAGTATAAGCCCAGTAAACTTTTCCTCCCCAACTTGCTTTTTGGTCATGGCATTTTGTCCCAGTAATAAAACACTGACTAAGGCAACCATTCCTCCATAAACTCAAAGGACTCATCACTCAACTTTTCACTGCACAGATGTTATTCAGCTATATTCATTATAGCTCTGTTCACAATAGCTATGGAAAATATTCACCATGTAAATGTCCTTCAACTAAGAAATTCATAATAAAACTGTGGTACCTCTACACCACAGAATGCTATTCAGCTATAAATTAAAAAAAAAAGAAACCCTAAAACTTGCAGGTAAATGGATGGAACTAGAAAAATCTCATATTGATTGAAGTAACCTGAAACCAGAAAGAATGTTACATTTTCTCTTAATCTGAGTTCAGTGGTCTTCAAGAAACTCCAAGAGACTCCCCACATGTAGGCTATTGCTGCTGTTCTTGGTTGCCTCCCTGAGTTGAAGGTGAGGCCCTACTGCTGAAGGCACTATGTACTTCAGACACAGGATCCCGAAGATCCAAACTGGGTCTGACCTGAAAGCCGCTTCCCTGAGGAATAGCTGTTATGGTTCCAGAAAGTGCCACACAAGCCTTTAGGGGAGAAGAAAAACTAATAGTCTTACCAAGCTAGAAAACCTGATTGATTGAAGTAATCTAGATCCAGAAAGGCAATGCTATATTTTCTCTCTAATCAGAGTTTCTTAGCTTCAAATTTTCAAATGTGAGCATACACCCTATGTAAGTGCAGACATGAGGAAAAGTAAAATGGGAAGGGAGTACTAGAGAGGGGAAAAGCCTATACTAAACAACTACCAGCATGGCAAAATATGCTTCAGGGTATAATAATGGCATGCATACCTTGGTGATGATCAATAGCTTTTGAGCTGTGTTTAAGGCCTGCACAACATGAGAAAAATTGTGCCTGGTCCTGGAAACCTAGCCACCTACATGGAACTAGTGAAGTAAAGGGGCTTGAAGAAGAACTTGAAACTGTCACTTCCCTGAACCAGCATAATCCTAACTGCATTCTAAATATTTATCCTTTCACCCACAGTTAAGTATAGTTCTCATCCCTCATCAAAGAAAAGGTCTCTTTACAATGGATAGAGATTGTTAGAGAAAGCCACAAGCAAACAAAATAAAGAGAACAAGTGACAGGGACTGTGTGGTACCAAGTCCCAACTGATACATATCTGCAACACAACTCTTAGACCTCAAGCTCAGGGATCGTTTCAGAAGGCAAGGTAGAAATACTGTAAGATCCAGGAAGTTTGCTGTGAGATTTCATCTCCTAGAAATGTTAGAAATGCTTTATTCATGAATTCTCATCAACACAGCTGCCAAAAGAAGACCTGAACAATGACAACAACAGACATTCTAACACAGAAGGGGGAAATCTCGTGGGGCCTCAACCCTACACAAAAACAAACACACACACACAAACAAACAAACAAAACAGGCAGCTAAGGAGTGGGAGAAATAGTCTTCTCGCCCCTAAAATTACTTAGTTAGCCAATACTAAATAGTCAGCTCTGAAGTCATGGACATACATGCATGTTACTTTATATGAACTCGGGAGGTTCATGTATGTATGTATTTATTTATATGTTTTTGTATATGTGTGTATAACAGTAATTAAAGAATCTGAGACCATGAATTTAAGAGAGAGCAAGGGCTTCAGGGAGGAAAGGGGAGGGGATGTAATTATATTTTAACTTCAAACAATAAAAGGTAGATATGTGAAAAAATAAAGTATTTTGGTCACTCCAAGACACATGGTCTGGTCAGCAGTGCCCTCACAAATCCTCCTAAACTGAAGTAACCACTTATTTATTACTGTCTCTGATAATTTGCATACCCTGGAGTGTTCATATCAATAAAAGCACAGGGCAGATGGACTTCTGTGGCTGAGAACTTCCATTTTTTTTGTACTGTAACAGTCCATGCCGTACATATGACTTATCAACTCTGCATTCGTTTTTTTTTTCTCTGCATTCGTTTTTATTGGTGAAAAATTCTTTTCCTTAGTGGTTGGTAGTAATCATGCTCTCTATCCGTTTTTCAATGGTGGACATTTGGAGATCATCCATTCCTTCTCTGGGACTGTAATGACGCTGTTGCTGAAGTTGATTTGGAAGTGTAAGCCCAGTAAACCTTTTTATGTGTATGCAAGTGTTCTCATTTCAATAAGTGAAATTAGTAGATTAAAGCATAACTATAAGTTCAATCTTTTGAAGAACTTCTTGGATGTCTTCCAAAGTAGGTATATCATTTTAAATTTTCAAATGAAGGATGTGTTGTCTCTGATTCCCATACACTTGCTAATTCTTGATTATCACTTTTCATTATTTTAGTAAGTGTGAAGTGGTGCTCATTATGACTTCGATTTGTCATTTGTATATAATCTTTGGAAATATTTTCAGGACATTTGCCATTTTTAATTAAACGATATGCCAACTTAACATTGAATTGTAAGATTCTTTTACATATTCTGGTTACATATGACTTTTAAGTTATTTCATCTGTAAATATCTTCTCCCATTCACTAAGCTGTCCTTTCACTTTATTCCTAGTGTTCTTTGTAGATCAAAAGTTTCAGTTCATGTTTTTTTTTGTTGCATGTGTATAGATGTTTGTGTATGGGTCCTAAGACACATGGAGTGTGTGTTTGCATGTTTGTGGAGGCCAGAAGTAAATGTCAGATGTCTTATTCAAATAATCTCTACCTCATGCTTTGAAGCAGGGTCTCTCACTGTCCCTAAAGCTCACCAATCAAGCTTGACTTGCTTGTTACCAGGGGTCTTCCTCTGTCCTGTTTCCCATGACTGAGATCACAAGCATGTGTGGTTGCTTTGGGCTTTTTAACATAGATGTTTGGGATTGAATTTGGGTCTTCAAGATTGTGTGGTTAGCGCTTAATCAGCTGGGACATCTTTGTAGCCCTAGAAGTTTTAGTTTTGATGACTCCAATTACTATCTTTTTAAGTTATTTGGACTTTTAGTGTCATATTTAGGTGATTATCACCAAGGCAATAATAGCAAGCATTTATGCCCATACTTCTATATTTCTCACATATTTGGTACTTACACTTAGGGTAATATCCATCTCTATTAAATTTTAAAATGTGGTGTAAAATGTGTTCAACTTCATTCATTGGAAGGTCAATGGCCAAGTATTTCAATGTTATTTATTGAAATTACTACATTTTCTCCTATGATTAATTACCTTGCCACTTTATCAATTGACTATGTGTTGAGAGGTTGGGTTCAGGAGTCTTGACGCTAGGCGTATTGGTTCATATGTACAGCCTTACAATCACGCAACCACTATTTTGACTATTTATAGCTTTATCCTTCTCAATTTGAATTTGAGAAGCTTGCTTTTCAACTGCCTTGATTATCATAGCTTCCTTAAATGCATAAGCCCTGTTTATCATCTTCTTCAAATAACAACTCAGAGGCATTGATTGCTATTCTGACATCATGAAGACTTCTTCCAATCAACTTACATAGGATGCCTTCTTTCCTTTTGTATGTTAGCTTACAATGTTTTCAACAATGACTTGTAGATTTCTGAATAATTTTAGTCAATTTTGTTTATGGTTTTATAGACTTACTTGGCTTAATTGATTTTTCAGCCTCTGTTTCATCCATGTCTTTTTATCCTTGACATTCCCCCTATTACTCTTGTTTTAAGATTAGTTTTTTCTTCATTTAAAGTAGAAAGTGAGGTTGTTGCTTTGTGAAAGAGTTCTTTATTAAGACAGGCTTACTTCATCTCATTTTGGTCTATGTAATTTTCTAATTTTCTTGACTATGCCTTTAAATGGGGTCTTTCACTCTATCCACATGCTTATGAGTTTTATAAAGTGCTATGTGGTATACATTTCTAATTTTAATGTGGTTAGAGAATATGCTTTGTATGATCACAATTATTTCAATTTGATGAGACTTTTTTATGGTTAAGCATGTGGTCCATTCTTTGGAATGTTTCAGTGAAACTAATAGAGAAGTGTATTCTGCCATTGTTACATGGAATACTCTATAGTTACATGTTATATCTAGTTGGTTTATTTGTTCAAATTTTATATTGCCTTGTTGATCTTCAGCCTACAGTTGCAAATGCTAAGTCATGAACTTCTTCAAAGAAATTTTGGATTCTTGACTCATATATACTTCTATATACTTCCTTTGCAGGTTCCAATCTTTCTCTGAGATGCTTCTACCAAAATGAAAAGGAAGCAAAGCTTTCTTTTTTTTAAAATGTAATTCAATATTGTAGGTGAAAATAAGAAAAGCCCCAAATTCATGTTTCAGGAAATCTATTTCCTTAAACCATCCTAGACTAGTCAACTCAAGCACTACTTGATTAAGTTGGCTTATGTGACTAGGAGTCTAGAATCCAAAGTCTAGGAGGAAGAAAAAAATGTCACCTTAATGACAGTATTCCTTATCAAAACATTACCACCAAGAAATCAGGTATTCTGCACAGGTTAATCTGCCCTTTTCTTCCTAATGTAAGTTTGTGAATGCTTCATTGGTCAGACCAATGTCCAGTCACATTTAAGTAAGGATAGAAGAATTATTCTCATGTAACTGTTAAATAGTTACATTGGGCATCTCTAACATGTACCCCATGTTAGAGGAATGCTTATAAGATTTTGCCTACCAAAAAAGAGATCTCTGCACACATATTAAGTAACAGATTGTTCTACCTTTATCACTATACCTTTGATCTTTATTTATCCAGGGTGTAAATTACTTATTAGTATAAAGGTTTGTGATAACATGAATTCATTTCAATGTATCAGTGCATATCAAGAGTATTAAAATTGAGTAAGAACATAGTCTCTTAGGACGAAGAACCATTGGTTATGTGATATTAGCAAATGCTATTACAAATACTGAAATTTGGTGTCAGGATACCATATCCTGTAGTCAAATAATATCACTGGCTTGGGACCCCAAAGTTACACACAGCTCAGCCTCTTGTCCTAAGAATTTCTATGAACCCAGTGAAACTGGAATGATAGGAACTGATCTCAAGTACTATTTAGAATTTCTGGCCAGCTCCACAGTCCCCAAATTGTCTGCCCAGGCAACCAAGAAAACCACATCACTGCAAGACACTTTAATTTTTCTAGAAAATGATGGTATCATATCTCCCATAGCATATAAATTGTTACAATTTTATTGTTTAGAAATAAATGATGATAGAATGCTCATGAGTTTCTTTGGGATTAAAAATACCATGAAAGAAATTACTGTTTCTTGCCATGAGTCACTTTAACCTGATGAGTTTGGCAGTTTCTAAATTATTTATTTTAGCTTTCCCCTCAGCCTTATTAAAACAAACAAACAAAAAACAAAAAACAAAAAACTAGCTGGTTTTATTAGGCCTTCAGAATGGATGAAAAGAGCTTCAAGATGTTTTCTGGCTTGTGAGCTTCCAGCTGGTACCTGGTGGAAAAATGTTTTTCCAGCTTCTCATCAATAGAATAAAGTTTGCATTACTACTCAGTGTGCACTCCATCACAGTGTGCAATTCTGTCTACTCTTGACCACATCTTCCAAGAAGCATCCCTAGAGGTACAGAATGAGTAAAGAGATCCATCAACTTGGCACATCACATCTGGGGAGACATTACTTCTCTTAATTAAAGATTTATTAAGGATTTACAGTGTTTCTAAGTCTGGTGAACAAAACCCAAAAGACCTTGTTATATTATATTCTGAATCCCAATGTTTCGTTGGAATGTCAGGTATACCATCAGAAGAATTAGATAGGGGACTTATAACGTCAGATAAGTGGGGCTTGCTACTTTAAGTAAGGAAACATTTTCAGCAGAGACATGAATGGCAGCAAAAGAGCTGTGTCCAATAGGAGAGGAAAATGCTCCAGACAGGAAGTAAGATAATTGCACTTACAACATCCTGAACTTAGATCTGGCGGGTGTGATAGGCTCCAAGTTGACTTCTACTCCTGACCGCTTATAACACGATGTGAACCTGCAAAGCCTGGCACCAGTTGGGATGCACCTCAGTGACTTTGCAGAGATGAGGATTCATGTTAAGATGAGAAGAAGAACTTCCTGTTTTGGAAAATGAGATTCATTTTTTAAATTTTTATTTATATGTATTTTTTATTAATTACACTTTATTCACTTTGTATCCTCCCTGTAGCTCCCTCCTCCCTCCCCTCCCAATTCCTCCCTTCCTCCGCCTTCTCCATGCATGCCCCTCCCCAAGTCCACTGGTAGTGGAGGTCTTCTTTTCCTTCCTTCTGATCCTAGTCTATTAGGTCTCATCAGGAGTAGCTGCATTGTCTTCCTCTGTGGCCTGGTAAGGCTGCTCCCCCATCAGGGGGAGGTGATCAAAGAGTAGGCCAATCAGTTCATGTCAGGGACAGTCCCTGTTCCCATTACTATGGAACCCATTTGGACACTGAACTGCCATGGGCTACATCTGTGCAGGGGTTCTAAGTTTTCTCCATGTATGGTACTTGGTTGGAGTGTCAGTCTCAGGAAAGACCCCTGTGCTCAGATTTTTTTGGTTCTGATACTCCCCTTGTGGAGCTCCTGTCCTCTCCAGATCTTACTATTTCCCATCTCTTTCATAATATTCCCTGCACTCTGCCCAAAGGTTGGCCATAAGTCTCAGCCTCTCCTTTGATAGTCTGCAGGGCAGAGCCTTTCTGAGGCCCTCTGTGACAGGCTCCTGACTTGTTCCCTGTTTTCTCCTTCTTCTGATGTCCATCCTCTTTGCCTTTCTGGCTGAGGATTGAGCATTTTAGCCAGAGTCCTCCCTTTTGATTAGTTTCTTTAGGAGTACAGATTTTAGTACGTTTATCCTATATTATATGTCTATATGAGTGAATATATACCGTGTGTGTCTTTTTGCTTCTAGGATAGCTCACTCAGGATGATCCCTTCCAGTTCCCACCATTTACCTGCAAATTTCATGATTTCCTTGTTTCTCATTACAATAACAGGTAGCAGAGTCAGAATGAAGAGCAAGACTGGATGTTTTGCTTTGTTACTGAGTGTTAAAAAAGACTGGGTGTTGCCGGTTACAAAGTTCTTATGACGCCCTGTGTTCTCTGAGTGGTGAGATCAAAGGTGAATTGTATTTTTTCCTTGTAGATCTATAGATTTGTATTTTTATTGGGCGCTTTTTAGTAATCAAGAAAATGTCAAAGGCATTTCCGTTCTACCCTTAAAAAGAGGTTAGAAAACAAAACTGCATTTGCTCATATATGCTCATATAAAACAAAGAAGCATGAATTTCATCCATTTTTATTATCTGTATCTATGTACAAGTAGTTGTACAGAATGAAGGAGAGACTGGAAAAGCAGAGGGTAAAAGGTTAATCATTTAAAGTTAGTGATTGAATTATGGATACTTTTTTCCTCAGCATTTTCTGCACCGTTTTCAGATTTTACTACATTAAAGTTTTGCAGCCAAAATGAGCAAAGCATAAGTATATACAGATAAATTATTGCCCATGCCTACTCATATAACATCCTATGAGATTAGAGAACTGACCAGAACTTCAAAATCCTTTCACACATCTAGTCATACACTTATATCAACAAGTTTCAACACTGAGGAAAAAATGGAATCGCAAAACATGAGCAGCTTGGGGGCTGGCTTCGTTCACAAGGTCTCTCTCAATTAGGTAAGCAGTAATTTTGGAATGAAAGCACAGAATCCTCCCAGTTATTCCCCATAGCATCAGTACAAGCTACCTTCAAGTACTTCTTTCCATGGCGTGCATTCACATGGATACACATGTTAGCTTTACAGAGTTCAGTGCGTAGGTAGTTCTGTCTTCACTATGTTGCGATGAACCTAAGGCACAGAAAGAAAAGACAAACTGCTCACAGTCTCACAGCTAGTAGTGAATAAAAATGAATTAGAACCCCAAGTTCCTTTCTATGAGCCTGTATCTTCTTACTTGTGTTACAGAAGGACATGAAAAGTGCTCTCTTTTTAATGCAAGGAAAATAGCTTGATGTACTACGGTATTTAATGAAACCCAGTAATATCCACTTTGGGCTCAGGAAAGCAAAAACAAAAACAAAATAAAAACAAAAAAGCCTTGCATACTTAGCTACAGTGGTTTCAATGAGAATGGCTCCCATAGACTCATCTATTTGAATACATGGTCCCTAGTTGGTGGAACTTTTTGGAATTAGGAAGTGTGGCCTCATTATTCTCCCATTCTTCCCTTTGGGGACTGTAGTGTTCTGTGTGTTGGAAGCATGCAATTTGCTTGTGGCTTTTGCTTTTGCAATCGGTTATGGTTAAGAGCTTGCCTTGAGTCTCAGAAGAGATTTTTGGATGTTGGCTTTTTACACTGTGTTGAGTCTGTCAAAGGTCATGAGACTTTGAGCTTTGACGAAGGCATTTTGCATTGTGATATGGCTCCAAGCCTATGGGAGCCAAGGAGTTGAATGTGGTGTCTTAAACGAGAATGCTTCCCATACGCTCTTAGGTTTGGATAATTGGTCTCCAGTTAGTAGAATTTCTTGGGAAGGGTTTGAAGGTGTGTCCTTGTGGGTGGATATGTGTCCCTGGGGGATGAGCTTTGACTGTCTATTTCTGCCTCCTACTTTGGGATCAAGACATGAGCTCTCTGCTGTTGCTGCCGCCATGTCTCACCGTCATGGACCGTAGTGCTCTGAAACCAGAAACCCCAAGTCAAAGGCTTTCTTTTCTAAATTCCCTTGGTAATGGTATTTTATCACAACAATTGAAAAGTAATTAAGAGAAGACTTTAGGTGGAATTAAGAAGGAAAACTTCTTGTGTTTCCCTGGGCTGGCAAGTTTCATGTCATCTTGAAACAAACTAGAGTCATCAGAGAGGAAGGAGAAAACATCTCCATAAGATCAGGCTGTAGGAAATGCTGTTAGGGTATTTTCTTAATTAGTGATTCACAAAGGCAGGCCCATCCCATTGTGGGTGGGGCTTCCCTTGGGCTGGTAGTCCTGGGCTGAGCAAGTGATAGGAGATAGGCAGCAAGCCCAGAAAATCAGTCCTCACAGACTCTGCATCAGCTCCTGCCTCCAGGGTCCTGTCCTGAGTGAGTTTCCGCCCTCACTGCTTTTGATGATTGTTAGAAATTGTGCGGGATGAGAGTTACACGGTGGGTTTACAAATCATGCCACGTGACCGGTTCCACGTGGGAGGTTTATTAGGCGAAGGGAAAGGGGTCACACAGACCGACTCTGGACGAGGCAGGAGAGAAAGAGAGCGAGGAAGAGCTCCTCGAGTTCTCTTATAAGGTGACCCAGAGCATGCAGAGGTGATTTCCGCTGACCAGAGGGTGGTCTTCTAGGTGGCCTCACAGATGCCAGCTATCCAGTTCGTCAGGTCCCCTGGAGCTGGCCGCAGAGATGCCTGCTTAGGGATCCCACATTGATGCACTGTGAGTGACATTTAACACTTCCCCTCCCAAGTTGCTTTTGGTCATGGCATTTCGTCACACCATTCTCTTTATCCTGTCCTGAGAAGAGAAAACGAAAGACATAACCAATGGCTATGGACATTTCCAGCCTCCTCTGCTTAACACGGCCACCGTTCTCAAAATGTCGACAACATCATGGTGTTTTTAATCCTGTGACCTTGCTGTCTTCCTTTTCCTTCCTTCCCTCCCTCCCTCTGTCCTTTCCTTCCTTCTACTTACCTGTCATATAAAGTACAATATACATTGTCAGTCAGTCATTCTGGAAACTTAACTATCTCTCAGCTATGGCCCTGATTGCTTTAGTATTAGAGACTAGAAAACTAGAGTGACCTGTAAACAGGAAATCCCGGGTGAAGAGGTATTAAGTGCTTAGCCAGTGAAACTTGGCCACGTCAAGAGATGCATGTTTGTTCAATAAACCAGTGTGTGAATGGATGGACGAAACAATGAACTGACTGGCCTTTAAGATTTTTTAACTGAGATTTTTTCCCATAGTGGGGTAATTACACTTTTCTCCTGATTCTCCTGATCTGTTCCTATTTTAGTGCGAGGGAAAAAAATACAGAGGAAGAATTTGGTTCAATCTGTCAGTCAAAAACTTCATAAGAAAATCAATTATGTAGAGCTCAATACCATTTCTATACTTTCAGGAGAAAAAAAAAGAAAGCAGCTGCCTGATGATATTTTTAATTGAATTCAGAAACTATTACCTACGAGAACCTTTAATTTATTCTTACCCAGTCAATCGAAAACAATTTAAGGAAAGTGGAATCTGTTTTCTCCTAAGTTGTTACTAAGCTGAGAGCTGCCACACCAATTTTCACCTAGTGTGAATTGCAGTACCTGAATGATAAACACCAGTAAAAGATAACCTTTTCTAGAATGCCAGCAGGTCTGCTTTAACCAAGCTTAGGCTACTAGGCAACAATCTAAGAAAACCAATATTCTGTTGTTAATTACCCATCTGAAAGGCTAAAGAGGAAATTGCAGAAAAAAAGCAATCTTCTCAAAATTTCCCCATTAGCCCTATCGTGAATCTTCCCTTACCCAAGAAAGGGCGAACACTAAGGCTTCAGAGAATTCCAATTTTCATTCAAATGGAGGCAGAGAGGGTCGGTCCCCTTTTAAAGGAATGAGCTTTGCAATTCCACGCAAAGGCCTTGCCCCGTAGAGTAACTTAATGGATACAGTAGTGGTGAAAGTCACAGGGAGGCTTTCAGTGAAGCAGCAGGAAGCACAAATCCCAAACTGATGTCATTGTGGCAACCACACAGCAACTTGGACCTACTGATTCACTTTACTCATTTAGTCATTCATTCAATCATCACTGACAAACTGAATATATATATTACCTGGGGAGTTTAATAAGGATGACCTCTCAAAGCTTTCTTTCAGCTTAAAAGGTTTAGGAGCTGTACTTCTCTCTGGCCTTTGGAAGTTGAGCATAGCTATTGCCTCACCATAACAGACAATATAGATTCTCAACAACTAGAGGCTTCTTCAGACAACTAATGATGGGTCTGTGGGAAAGGGAGAGAAAAGGGAAGAAGGAGACAGTCTCAATATAGTGAGATGAGCCAACACAAACTTCAGAGAAGCTGCATTTCTGCCTTAGTGACCCTGTGGTTGGAAAAGCTAACTACCAATACAAACAAAGAACATTGAAGAAATAACTAGATTTCAAGATTATAAGCTTCCATCAAAGACACTATTTAAGAAATAAAGTTTAAAATGTAAAAAAAAGTATATTATAGCCTCAAAGTACTATATACTTATGTGTGTCTGTGGATACATCCATCCCACCCCCTCGCTCAGGGCAGTTTACCCTAACAGGCATTTGAGTTTGTCATGAAAAAGTGGTATGCGTTCCTTAGAGACTGCTTCATTTCTGATCCCTACCTTCTCAGGCTAGCAATATGTGGTGCTACATTCTCTCTATGCTGTATAGCAGACGACAGCCCCAACTCCAAGCCAGTCACAATCTCAAGGGAACAATATCTAATACCCCACAGTGCCTTCTCTTGCTATACTTAAGCTACTACATCTGTTAGATTGTGTAATAGAACACATTTTAATTGGTCACATATTCAAGGTGTGATGGATTTACTAATATAAATACTAACAGAAATACATTTTGTGGATCTGGGCTATAGCTTTATTTGTAGAGTACTTGCTTAGCACGGGTGAAACCAAAGGTTCAGACTTCAGCATTATCTGAAGGGGTGTTGCTTGCATGAGTGTGATGCCATCACTTACAAGGCACAGGCAGAACCATGAGGAGATCAAGGTCACCTTTAGCTATGTAGTGAGTTCAAGATCAGTCTAGGAAACATGAGAATCAAAAACAAAATGTATGCATAAAAATAAAGTTGAACCAAACCAAATAAGATTGATTTATTTGAAGTCCTGATTCTCCAAGAAGCAGTAATTTCAATGTTTCCTCCTTTTTGATGTATGAGTGTCATCAGTGAGACTACATACATGAACTTAGATAGGGCACATTGGAGATATGGACCTGATGGAACAGCTATAGCTCCTAAATATTCCCTGAGATAGTTCTACCAAACTCACCATATCAATCTTGAAAGAGTGTGAAAACATTTAAGGTCTGAGTTCACACACAAACAAGAGATGCTTTATGAAGGAAGTCTCTGTGGCCTTCAGTACATGAAATAGAGATGGAATAGCTCTTCTACATATTTCACATTGTGTAACACCATAAAGTAAAAGTTTACCTTTGCCAGCTTATTTCAAAATATTTAGGCAAAGGATATCGTCCTGGCTTGGTTTGTTCTGCTGTGATAAACCACATGACCAAAAGCAACTTGGTAATGAGAGGGCTTTTGGCCTACAGGTTAAAATCCACCATTACTCATTGAGGAAGACGCTCAAGAAAGAGCTAAAGCAGGAACAAGAAGGAGGCAGAAACTGAAGCAGAAAGACAAAGACATGCTATTTCCTGGATTGTTTCCATAGGATTGCTCACCCACATTTCTCACATACCCCGGCCAGGCTACCTGTCTAGAGATGGAAGGTTAACTGAATTTCCTTTAGATGTATAATTATCAATATGTATGTGTTTTAAATCCCCAAAATGACAATTTAATAACACATTTCTCTATCTACATTTGAGCTTGATATTCTTCCTTCCATTGTATCTTGGAAAAAAAAAGGTTTTCTGTTACATTTTTCTTACACAAACAATTTCTAGAGATCATACACAGACTTTGATCTTTGATCCTCTCCTTATCAACAGCTTTAGCCAAATGGGAAGATCAGAGTTGGCAAATTTCAGATGACACAAGTTGGTTTTTCAAAAAGGTGGGCAACATAAGTAATCTGAATTCACTGAGTTTAAGAAAGGTAAAAATCAATGAGATTAAAGAAAATAATTTTATTGAGGTTAAAACAGCAATCAGTTAAATCTGTGTGATTGCGGAGACAAGGTATTTTGGATTTAAAGCACCAGAAAGCTCAACCAAAAACACAATACTGCTGTATCATAAGCCATTTCAATCCTTGTGAACACTGCTGAGAGAACAGTGTAAAGAATCATAAATAAGGGAGACACTGCAGCCAAGTATGACTGTGGGTCAATGAGATTGAGAAGGTCTGGGGATGATGTCAGAGGTAAGTCTTAGGAAAAATAATGTATAAGCATGATTCTTTTGGCCTACATATACGTGAGAAAATTCCAAAGGATCTCCTGTAGGTGTCTCAATTGTCATCTTCTGGGTCTAGTTTATAAATCTGTAGTTGTTCCTGACTTGTGCTATCTTAACCAAAAAGAAAAGCTATTCACAAAATCTCTAAGTAGTAAAAGGATCAGGTTCAATAAAGACGTTGAGAGTTCTGGGGGAGGGGTTTCTGAAGGCGAGCGGGTCCTGCCTCCAACATTCTCACAACTGTATCACTCACACAAGATCCAAAACTACATTAGAGAGTTTAGAGAAATGGCTCTCAGTCTTTCAGAGGATCCAAGTTCGGTTCCCAACATCCACATCCTGTGGCCCGCAGATACACCTACCACTAGCTCCAGGAAGATACAATGCCTCTAACTTTTAAGGGCACCTGCATTCACCTACACATACCCTCCCATATAGAGAAGTTAAAGTGACTAAGCTTTTAAAAGCTACATATGGGAATGATCAAGGAGTTTGATCTAAAGCCCAGCATTCTTAATGGGAGGCAAACACCTGTTAGTCCATGACAAAACAGAATGGAAGTGTTCTCCCCAGGGAACCCAGGGTATTACCTGACATTCAGCTATAAGGCAGGCCAGTCATTTACTGAATGTTAGGCTAAGACACAACAAGAATGTTGGTCAGAACGTCTTTTTTTCTGTGACAAGTACCTGAAAAATCAAGGGAGGAAAATTGTAGCCTTTGCTACAATGCAAAGCTATGAGGATCACTTAGGGTCACCTGCAGGAGCCTGGCAGCAATGAGACAGTGGTTGGATTGGGATGCTGTAAGGATGCTCCTTCTTGGATAAGTGGCTGATGTTCAGGAAACATGAACCAAAAGAGCCAGAGTAAGGGTTCAGACTCATCCTGTGGGACAATGAGTGAGCATGAAGATGGTAAAACCAAAATGCACCTCAGGAGTCAACAGTGATGACATTTGACTTTTATTGAAATAGAAACTGTAGATTGCTTTTGGCACAATGGCCATTTTTACTATGTTAATCCTACCGATCCATGAGCATGGGAGATCTTTCCATTTTATGATATCTTCTTCAAAGACTTGTCATTTAAACCTTTCACTCGGCTGGTTAGAGTTGCAATTTGACACTGTTGTGAAGGGCATAGTTTCCCTAATTTATTAGTTCTACCTCAATACGCAGCTATAACACTCTTAGGCATATACCCAAAAAATGCTCCACCATAATTGAAGGACACTTGTTCAACTATGTTCATTGCAGCTTTATTTGTAATAGCCAGTGTTACAGTTATTTTTATGAAATTGTGTTTATTTCTCAGTTTCTCCCAGCTATCACACACATAATAGAGACTCTACTACAGTATTTTAACAAACTTCGCAACAGAAGAACTGAGCAGTTATTACTCTGTTCTTAACCCTCTAAGCTAATTTGGCTTCCTCCTAGAAAACTTCCCAGACATACTTGCAGTTTGTAGATTTCCTGTTTCAGCTCCTTCTCCTGATCTCTCTTGGACCTCTCCTATGGCAGAATCCCCTACTTCCTCTTCTAACTTCTCTCTTGCTGCCAGGAAGTACAGCTTTATTCTCTCCCCTGCTTATTGACTGGCTGTGAGCTGTTTTATTGGCATATCAGGAGACAATTGGGGAGGAGTGTTAATACAACATTAGGAAAAAAAGATTCTCAGAACAAGGATTACAATCAGATTTGGGGGTAGACAAATTAGCATTTAAATTACACAATAGCCTTATGCCTTCAAGCCAGAAACTGGAAACAACCTAGTTGTCCCTAAACCAAAAAATGGATAAAGAAAATGTGGTATATTTACACAATAGAATACTACTTAGCTATAAAAACAAGGAAATCAAGATACTTGCAGGCAAATGGATGGAACTAGAAAAGATCATCCTGAGTGAGGTAACCCAGACCCAGAAAGACACATATGGTAAGTATTCACTTATAAGTGGACATTAGCCATAATGTACATGATAACCATCCTGCAGCCCACAGACCCAAAAAAGTCAAGGAGGGCCCAAAGGAAGATGCTTGAATTTCACCCAGAAGAGGAAAGAAAATAGTCTTCTGAAGTAAATAGAGGGAGGGAGCTGTGTGAGAGAGGAGGTTGGAGCATAACAAGGATGGGGATCGGGTGTGTGAGGGGGTGGGGGAGAGCAGAGGACCTGGAGGAAAAGCAGCAATCAGTGAGGGAGCATCTTTGGGACAGGGGAGACCCCGGTGAGTCTATGGGAGTGACCCTAGCTGAGATCCATTAACAACAGGGGACATGGAGCCAAAACTTGCCACCCTCTGTAGCCAGGTGGGAATTGCACCCCAAATTTACCTTGCCTACAACAAGTATAGGGATAAAGATGGAGCAGAGACTGAAGTAATGCCAAACCAATGACTGGCCCAATTTGAGCTCCACCCAAGGGAGAGAGAGACACTCCCCGACACTGTTAATGATACTCTGCTATGCTCGCAGACTGGAGCCCAGCATAACTGCCTTCTGAGAGGCTTCATTCAGCAACAGATGCAGAGATCCACAGGTAAACAATAGACTGAGCTCAGGGAGTGTTGTAAAATAATAGGAGGAAAGATGAGGGCTACAGAGAGGTCAAGGACACCACGAGAAGACAGGCAGAGCAAACTAACCTGGGCCCGTGGGAGCTCATAGAGACTGAACCACCAACCGAAGAGCATGCATGGACTGGATGTAGGCACCCTACACATTAGTAGCAGATGTGCAGCTTGGTCATCATGTAGATCCCTTAACAATGGGAGTAAGGGCTGTCTCTGACTCTGCTGTTTGCCTTTCGATTGCTTTCTCCTAGCTGAGCCACTTTGTCTGGCCTCAAGGGGAAAAGACACACTGAGTCTTGCTGTGACTTGAGGAGCCAGGGTGGGTTGGTACCCATTAGGGGCCTCTCCTTCTCTGAGACAAAAAAAAAGGGTGGAACGGGAGGAGAGGAGTGTGAGGGTAAAACTGCGAGGAGAGGAGAGAGGGGGGCTGGGATCAGGCTGTGAGGTGATTAAAATGTTTTAAAAAGTTAATCACAAAAGAAAGACAGAAAGAAGGAAAGAAAGTGAGAACTGAGTCACAGATAAAGGAATGATTTTTCTCTCCCAAAGATTCTCAGTGAGTAAATATTTAGAGAGAGGAGGAGGAACTATGCAATTGTATTTTAAGTTTAGAAAAATTGTAATGAAAGAAATTAATAACTTGGGATCTGTCCTTATTCCATCTTTCCCTGTTACACTGCATCTGTTATTTCAAAGGAGTGCAGCTTGGGAGGCAAAGATGAAGCTCCCTGAAGTCCCCGTAGCCACCCTTTGTTGTTAACATAATTAGTGTGGGCACAGAAGTGTGATCTGGAGGGGGAAGGGAGAAGGATGTCAAAGATAAGGGGGAGACAAGGTGAAAAATGCATTCACACCTCAATGAATCCAATGTTCTCATATGGAGTCTAATTTGCCAACATGTCCTTGGCTTTTCTGGTAATTAAACTTTGGGTGCTAAAGGAAAAGCATGTGTTGGCTTTCAGTAAGACCTCAGGAAAATGTTACAGGGAAGGCAAATTATTTTTCATCTACTTCGTAAACTTTTGGACTGAAGAAAAATCAATACTTCACCAGTTCTTGCCGGTGTTGTTTATCTGATATGTCTCTTACCATACTCAGATATAACAATTTAAACATGGCCTTAATGAGAAAAATAGCCCATGGCTGATCTGGAACTGCATTAAATGGCTCTGCAGCCAATGTGATCCTTGCTTAAAATGTTTCTTAAAGGACAAATCCATTACTTGTTGCCACTTTTTCCAAGGTCTGTAGAGAAATTAGCTTAATTATTTCTTTGGTTGCCAGAACATACAAATCTTCCTTTCTCAGAAAGGGCAAATGCTATTATTCATTGACTCTGAGAAATTCTTCCATAAATCAAAATATTGAAATGGGTAGATCAGGCTGTTAGACCCTTTGTCTGAAGGACAGAGTATGTCATACTAGTTCTTCAGTACAGAGATAAACTAAGAGTTTCATTAAAGGCTGTATCAAAATATCGGGGTGGGGGGAGGTATATTGAAACCGCAGTCATTTGGAAATCTCGTAAATATGCCTAGTAACAGTGATCTCTTATCTGCTATCATGTAGCTGTATAGATTTCTGTAAATGCACCCTGGAATGTAATGCCCATTAGCCATAGTGGAAGGGTGTGAGTAACTCAGAAGCAGCCATTTAGAAGAGAAACAAAAGAAGAGGGCAGAAACTGATGCAGAAGAGCACTCAGGCTAAAAGCTAGTTCACCATGTCCTCACTCTCCTTTTCTAGGCTGTCTCCCTAACATTCAGCACCCATGCCTTTTCCTCTCAGAGTGGCAGTCCATCAGCCTCCTGCTTCTTGCCTCAGTCAAGAACATTCTGTCTACCACCCCGTAAATTTCAGATAAGAAGGGCAAACATGACGTTAACTTAGCTAAGCCCGTGTTCCTTTTGTGGAGTTTACACTGGGCGAGTTTCCATCCAGGCTGTGAGCAAGCAAGCTCTCTGTCTCTTGAATTTATTCATCCTGAGATGTTGGTCAAGATCTTCTTTCTATTCTACATTTTTTTCCGGGGTGGAGGGCTCACATTTGCCTAACTCGGGGAAACCATCTAAATGGAACCTTGTTTGTGTTAGTGTGTTAGGCGGCCTGCCTTCAGGATCCTACCTAGCAACTGCTTACCTTAACACCTGCGGCCTCCGCCCTGCCCTTTCTCCCTCTGTTCCAACTTCTCTCATTTCCTGCTGTTTTGTCTCTCACTTTTTCTCCCACTAGCCCCTCTTTCTGCTTTCATGACTAACTCACTGTCCCTCCCCATTTCCCAGGGCCTCACTCTTTCCCCTTCCCACAATAAACTTTCTTTATGCCAGATCAGTTGCTTGGCATGTAATTCCTCAGGGGCTTGTACCTTCGCATGGGCCACCATGATGCATCCCAAACACAGCACTCCATGTCCTAAAGAATCCATAGCCTAGAAAAACAAACAAAACCAAAACATCCCAAACAGATAGCCAGGGAGAAGGAGCAAGGGAGGGGCTCAAGGCCACAGCTTTTATTCGAGAATCTTGAACACAGATCTTACACAGTCCAAATAGATATGTAAGAAAAGTGTTAATTTAAAAAAACCTTATGGCAAGCCTGATTTCCCCCCTGCATTCTTGTTTATTTTCCTGCCATTCACGACCCAGTAAACAGATGCCATAGTCCACTTGCTTGTCACAGCTCATGGTGTGGAACACGGAGTAGTCATTCCTAAGGCTGAGTGCCCAAGACATGTCTTCAAGCCTCTTTACTAGGGGCCCTGCCTGAGTATGGCCACTGCTCTAGTCTAGAACAAGAAATAAAAGCCATGGGTTCTTTTAAGGAAATTGACTTTTAAAAAGAATCTTACCCTTTCTGTTATATATACTATTTACCTAATATAAATTTGTGAGCCTGCAGGCTGTTCAGTTCCTCTTAGTCGGTACTGGGTGGCCCCTACAACACTTCATGATCTGTTTTTCCACTTGGGCAGCAGATTTTGGAATAGCCGTGGCGTCTAAGTTTAATCTCCTGCCTCGGATGCTCCTGGAGTCAGGCATGGGCTATTCTAGGGCTGCCTCTGGCCTGTGTGACCTTTCCCCTAGACAGCTCTATTTCCACAAACAGAAACTAGATGCCTGAGAGTTGATGCATGGAAAGTTATTACTGCACAAGAGTGACCCTTCACCCACTAAACTTCCCCTTGTTGACTGAGCTGCCAGGCAGTGCTGCTGGGCTGTTGGTGTAGGTGTGCCACTGACCTTTCACCTACTTCATCTGGCTGGAGAAAGCAAGGTAGTACCTGCTAAACTTCTGCAAGGCAAGCTGTTTCTCTCTTCAGAAACAACCCTGACAAAACTGTGGGGACAGGAAGTGCCTTTATTTTTAAACAAGTATCGAGTTACGGCTCTGGTAGAGCAAAATTGTCCCTTTGCTCATGACAGGAGCCTAGACATTGAAAGAAGAGTTGGTGATGGAGACAGTATGAAAAGAACAGAAGAATGGAAAAGGAGACCCTCAACCTTTACTTTTCTACCTGTGTGATCTCTGGCCCCAGCACTGGTTGTTGAAACCAGGCCAGACCCTATTTGTCACTCAAGATCATAAACATGTTTTCTGCACTCAGCATTTTAAATATTCAAGTTTATTTTTGGAGCAAAGGTTCTAAATAAGGAAAGGACTGTGTGTCTGTGTAATGGTTATTAAAACTGAAGATGTTAGAGGAATTGTGAGGGTCAGAGCCTGGGCCCCAGTAGTGCGAACAAACCAGACTTCTCCACAAATCCTAAATAGGGTAATTAAAGAGAGAAGGAGTAAAACAGAGGAAAGTATGTTCAGGTGCCCACATTATCAGGTCCAGTCCTCTGCTCAGGCCTGTACCTAAGGGTGTAGATAGAGAGGGAATGGGATGCATAACTGAACAGTTCTGGTCAGGGTGGGTCCCCATCTTTGACCTAGCTGCTGTCTTGCCTGCCAGGTAGTCCAAAAAAGTTGTGGAATTGTGTAAAATCTCTTCCTGGGAGGTAGACTTCTACAGCTACCATCAGACTTCAGCCTCTTTCTCTCCCAGTGAGAATCCAGGAGAAACCCCATCCTTTGGGTACTATTGTTTCAATAGTCTGATGGCCAAATGGAGGGAACAAATGTCTCTAGACTATTTTCATTCTTGCAAGAATGGGTACAAAGATAGTTTAGTTTCTCTGTGACAGGTCTGACCCAAGCTTTATATGTAAAAGTGCATCAAAAATATTAGCATCATTCAAGCACAGTGGCACACACCTGTAATCCCAGCACTAGGGAAGCAGAGGCAGGCGAATGCATTTGAGGCCAACCTGGTCTACAAAGTGAGTCCAGGACAGCCAAGGCTACACAGAGAGACCCTGTCTTGAAAAACAAACAACAACAAAAATTAGGGCTGGAGAGATGGCTCAGCTATTAAAGGCTAGGCTCACAACCAAAATTATAAAAAACAAAAATATTGAGTACATAGTAACTGGTGTGTTTTGAACTCAACACTGTTGCATGGTTTAGATCAACAAAGTAAACAGCTAGTGTAAAAGTGTGTGTATGTTTAAAGCAGTTATTAATTGGAAAAAAATAGCATTTATGAGGCCCAGACAAGTGAAGTAGAAATTTCTTTTCAAACTGAAGTTTAGCGGACTCATGCCTCTTGCTAACTCTCTCCGTTCTCTTCTGCAAGCAAAGACAATAGAGTTGTAGGACAATTTTAATTTTTACCTCGGATAGTTGTACTAAGGGGTTGTCCTTCTGTATCGTTCAAGGAAGGTGTGCCAGGCCAGAAGGTACGACTCTCAGCCCAGCTGGACTCCTGGATCAAGAGTAAGAAGCATTGATTCTCCCCAACCTACCAAGTAATTCATCAACATCTGGAGTGCTGACTAGCAAGGCTCAGTTAGAACAAACAGGAAAGGAGGTATCAATCTACTTTTAGTGTAGCAGTCCTAGCAGGATGGGGAAGGAGTAGCCACCGCTTGTAAAATGTGCTTGATTCAACTAGTATTTTCAGACAAAGAAAGTTTTGGGGTAACAACTGCGCATCTGTCCTTTGATTGCCATGGAGTGACTTCCTCAGTGCAATGCTGATATAATTTCGATCTTATTACTGCTCTGATGTAAGAAAAAAAAGTTACAAGGTTTCCTCTAGTGAATGTATCTTCCAGATGACCCAGGGGTGGACTATGAGTGCTTGACTATGTGGAAAGTCAGAAAGGTTGTCCAAGACTGTCACAGTCACATGAGCCAAGGACAGAACAGAACCACCATTGGAGTTTTCTGAGTGAGAGATTTCTTTTTTTTAATTTTTAATTTTTTATATTAATCACAGGATGTTTACTTTGTATCCCAGCCGTAGCCCCTTCCCTCATTCCCTCCCAACGCCACCCTCCCTCCCTCATCTCCCCCCTGCCCCTTTCCAAGTCCACTGCTATGGGAGGTCCTCCTCCCCTTCCATCTGACCCTAGCTTATCAGGTATCTCCAGGACTGGCTGCCATGTCCTCCTCTGTGACCTAGCAAGACTATTCCTCCTTCGGGGGGGTGGGGAGAGGTAAAGGAGCCAGTCGTTGAGTTCATGTCAGAAATAGTTCCTGTTCCCCTTACTAGGGAACCCACTTGGTTACTGACCTACCATGGGCTACATCCGAGCAGGGGTTCTAGGTTATATCCATACATGGTCCTTGGTTGGAGAAACAGTCTCATAGAGGACCCCAGTGCCCTGATATATTTTGTCCTTGTGGAGCTCCTGTCCTCTCTAGATCATACTAACTCCCCTTTTTTTCCTATGATTCTCTGCACTCTGCCAAAGGGTTGGTTATGAGTCTCAGCATCTGTTTTGATACACTGCTAGGTAGAGTCATTCAGAAGCCCTCTGTGGTAGGCTCTTGTCCTGCTACTTGTTTTCTCCTACATCCCATGCCCATCCCATTTGTCTTTCTAAGTGAGGTCCTCTTTCTTGTTTATCTTCTTTAGGTGTATAGATTTCGATATGTTTATCCTATCTTATAGGTCTATATAAGTGAGTATATACCGTGTGTGTCTTTCTGATCCTGGGATACCTCTGAGTGAGAGATTTCTACATGAATTTTGTGAGTGGTGTGGCTACACATAACTAGAAGAAATACCCTGTTTGATGATGATCTCAGGAAATCTGGGCAGTGAGCAGCAATCAGAGGAAAAGAATAAACTTTGGAAGGATAGAGAATTTCAGCCAGCTGTAGCTCAATACCACTTCCCAGAAGACACCGAGCCTAAGTGATAAGAAAGTGATGGATACAAGCTCCTTCCATCCTAAGTCTTGCTCCATGGCAAGGAGATTGACACGAAGGGCAGAGGACTGCTGGCCCATTTCCATTACCTTATTTAGCCTCCAATTAATTCTTTAAAGTTGTTAGATACAACATATTTGGCAAACTCTTCCTGTTCTCCTGCGACATCTATTACTATTGAAATATTGAACTATTGATATTGAAATAATATTTCCTTGCTTATAAGCGAAAACTAACATTTCATTGATTAACATTCAGAGAAGCATTTAAGAAACAAAGATAAAAGCCAGTAATTCTACCACCAACATATAACCACTATAGAAAATCTGCCACATCTCCATAATGTGTGCACATGTGTGTACGTTTTTAAAATATTAATCACGTGTGTTTTGGGAAACATTTCACACAGTTCCATGACCCCTTCTCCCCTTTGGGAAGAAAGGGCAGGACTCCAAAACAGCCAAAAATACTTAGTAGATGTTTAAAATCAACTTTACTGAGGAGTTAAAATATTAGTTACCCCTTTTCTCAGATCCACAAAACAAAAGCACAGTTTCTACGATCTACACACTATCTCTTTTATGGTCCATCTGAGACTGTTGTTAGTGCTTCTTCAACTTCTATTCCCTCTGTGCAGTGAGAATCGTTCATAGCTTAAGGGATAATTGTGGGACTCTTTATGTGATTTATTGTAGAACACAATATTAAAGTTTTTAGAACTCATGCTCGCACTCAGAAGGCAGCAGGAACAGAACTGTCAGTATGGACACTGTAGAGACACAGGTGTGGGACCAGCCTTGTCCACTTTGTAGCAGATCAATGTGTTATTCCTGTCAGTGAGGCACCAGGGTGGATTAGTGTGAGCCCGTGTGTCCATACGCTTCAGGAGCAGAAAATAAAATACTTCCCAGAGACTGGGACAAAATCACAGAGAGGGTGTGTCAGATACAAATTGGTCTTTTGGATGAGAATAAACATACTGGATCAATAGCTTACCTGAACTAACAATCTACGAACAGATTTGGTAAGTATTTCAGTGGATGCCAGCATATTAGATGTTCATTGCCTTGACATTTGGGGGGTTTATACAACTCTGGGAATATAAATGCAACACTGGACCAAAAAAAAATGAAAAGAAAGAAGGAAAAGAAAAGAAGAGGAAAATCTTACATTAGTTCAAGTGGCATACAATAGAAATCAGAAGAAAGCAAAATCAGCATTTGCACATTTAACATTTATGGACTGAAGTTTGTACCCACATTATATATTTTGGGTGACTTAACAAGAGCTAATTCGTCAAGCAGTGAAACCTGAAGAGGCAGTTACAAGCTTTCTCAAGGGTAAAATTACAGTGTTGGACCCTGGAGGTATGGTTGGGTAAGAGTGTGGTGGAGGGGAACAAAGGGAAGTGAAAGGGGTACATATTACTGAGGTATTGTGCTTGAGAAAATGGTTGACTTAAAATGTTGACTCAAAGTATAGAAAGAAATGTTCAGGGAATGGGGTGTTGGCACCAGATTACTTGAACATGGTGTACCCTCTGTCAAGACACTAAGGGTATGATCATGGAAATGGAGAATTGAGTTGCCTTCTGAAGAGAGAGTACAGAGAAGAGGTTGGTTATTGAGGGAACAAGTGTACCTGGATTATTCACAAGAATGTTGCCTTCAACCACAATGATGACAGGAATCATACTGGCAAGGAAGACAGAAGCTAGGCGTTACAAATGGCAGCAGCAAAAGGTAGTGAGCAGTATTGCCTGATGTCTTGACTTCGAAAGACCCTGTTGTGCTCAAGAGTTGATGTGAGGTGTGTAAAGTCAGGAGGAGCAACAGGTGGAGGATGGAGGATGAGGACAATTATTTCACCTTCAGATCAACTGCCCCATCTTGAGAGAAGTGATCTGTACTTGAGACGACGTGAAATGTGGTGTCCTCAGGTTACAGTAAGAGAACAAAGAGAAGATTCAGAGAAGAAACTGCAGGTGTGGGGAGTTTGAAGGAAAGCCCTGAGTTCCAGGGAGCAAGAGTGTTTGGAAGAGAAGTGAGGAGGCTGAGAACTCTGTCAGATTGGAGGATACACAGAACAACTGAGAGGAGGGGCTGGCCAAGTAAGGATGAAATGAGGAAGAATGGGCTCAGAGGTGCTTCAGCCAACGCAGGCATGATTTAGGTAGGTAGGTAGACTCTGATGATATATAGTGTTCATATATATCAATATAGTCATTCAGCTGTACTATTGGAACCAACGGCCATTGTCCACTCCTGCATCTATATATGCTACAGGGGGATTCCCCAACGTGCAAAAGGTTTACCAAAAGCCTGGCCATTTACTTACCTACTGCTGTGCTATAGTACAGTAGATTGGTGAAGGGGTGGGAAACATCACTGGGAAGTTAATGGTTACTAACCAGAAAGCCCGAAGAAGGAGGAAATAAAGAAGACTGAAAGAAGTGGTAGAGATGGGTTATAGTCTAGGAGGTAGGGATGGAAAACAAGACAAATGACACTATATGAGTAAAGGGGATGAGTTAGGATCAAAAGATGTTCATGGATGGATGCCTGAGTAAGACTAGGGAGAGTGAACAAATGAAGAAAATGGAAGTTGAGGTTGTAAGGAGTCAAGAGACAAGAAATTGGAATCCTTCCCGGTTTTAGGGATGAAGAAATTCATCCTGAAAACCACAGCTCACAGCCCACTGGTGCTCCCATAAAAAGACAGGAGTAACCAGACAATTTATAAAGAACGGAGGTTGATCTCTTATAGTCTGGATGCTAGAAAGTTCAAGTTTAGGCTGTTCAGCAACTTTGTTCTCTGTTGAGGGCCGTTCTTGGCTCTCAAGAGAGTGCCTGCCTTAGAAGGGAGGAGTCCAGCCCTCTCAACCATGTGAGCTTGTGTAAGAGCTGATGACCAGTGAGAATTTAAGCTCATCCCTCTCACCTTTATGAGTAAATAATCCATCCGAGAAAGCAGAGCCTTGGAGATGGAATCGCTTCCCCCAAACTCTTAAGATCATGTTTGAGGTTTTCACCAGGAAATTTTGAGGGGTCATATTCACACCATAACATGACATGCCCATGGAAATGGGTGAGAGAAATAGGATTAAATTTTTTGAAAAACTATGAACACAGGGTTGGATACTTGACCTTTGACATTGTCTAGGGCTGTATTTCTCTCTAGAATGCCCACTTCTGCCTTCAGGCACACTGGTATGAGCCAGCATACCACATAGCTGCACAATGGTCATTCACCACACTGTAATTTATGTCTACCCAGCCCTTCACACAATGGCAACACAGTCACAGAGGTCCACCAGAACAAGCAGTGATCACTAGCAATAGTACATGTCACATGCCTAATTGTCCCAAGTCACTCAGGATCCCATAAGATCGTGAGAAAACAAAATCCTAGATTAGTCTGCCTTGGCTTTAGTGCACAATGCCCCAAGCTGAGCACCATGAAGGATATAAGGGAGAGTTGTAGACTAAGAAGTAAACATTCCTTCCACCATGCATCTACAATGCCTTGATTGTTTGGCTTGAGTCCTTCAAAGAACCTGTGCTCAGATCAGTTCATATTCACATAGACACTATTTCTCTGTCTTATGAGTAAAAATCAGAATATACTATTTACAATATTATATGTCAGTTTGAAATATTGAAATTTTGTGTGTTTTGCCCTAAATCTTTTCAGTCCCCATTCTCTGAGATTCTGGTAGCCATCCTTTTACTCTCTGTTTTAATGGGTTCAACTTTACCAGATTTCACACACAGGCAGGAGCACACAGTATACACATCCTGTGCCTAGCTTGTCCCGTCAAATTTAATGTCATCTGGGTCCCTTGGTGTTATCACAGATGACAGGAATTCTTCATCTTTTAAGTTTGAACAGTATTCCATCGTGTATGTATGATATATTATGTTTACCGGTTTACTGGCCACTTAAGTGTTTCCAGTTTTTGCTGCTTATGAGAAAGTTGCTACAACAAACCTGGGAGTAAAACTGTCTCTCACATACTAACATGCACTTCTTGTCTGAGGCCATACCTACTTCAATAAGCCGATCTCAACAAATATGTAATCCTCTTTTACATTTTCAAGCAACCTGCATACTGTTTTCCATAGCGGCAGTAGCAGTCACTAAGGTCTACTTCGGACAGGAGAGAAGCTTCTGCTTCTGTGCAGGAGTAGTTGGGGCTACTGCTACAAAGTCTTGTGCTCATGTATAGTTCATCCTCAAAGGACCACCCAGTTTCCATAAAGGAATGCGTATGCATGAAAACATGGTTAAGAAAAAAATAAGTGATGCCAACATTCCTAAGTATGGATGACACCACCACAAACTCCTCTAAAAAGCTCTCTTATATTGCATTGATTTAGCAGGAGAAGCACAGGGCTGCAACTTGGCCTTTCCTGTCTTGACACTTCTAGCACCACAAACTGAAGACCCAGTATGGGATTACTCCACATTCTGTCTGCCAGGTATCCAAAGCCTTGTCATACATACACACACATACATGTCTATGTGTGCATGTATGTATCACACATCTGCGGGTCTGGGAAATAACCTCTTCCTGCCTGACGAAACTGTTTGCTTCAGCACCTACCAGAGTGAAAACAAACATTCTGATCTCATTTCCCTTTAGGGAGGAAGGAAGGGAGAGCATGGAAGTTTCTGACTGTGATGTCTACTTGACTCTTGAGACAAGAAAGGAGGTACAGCAAGCAGAACTGAGCAGGATAGACTATGATGGGCCCCAGAAGGGCTGGAATGAATATATGGGCTGCCTATCAAGGTGCTTACCCACTGCTTGGAGATCTTTGAGAAGGTCACTATGCAACTCAAATCTTGTAAGGAACCTACTATTCGAGTCAAATCTTGTAAGGGACTTCGGGGTGTTACAGCGTGGAGCTATCAGCTAATTCCATTCCCCAAAACTAACAGCAAGCTTTCTTCAAAGAAGAGTTGAGTGGCTGACTTCCATGGCTGCTGTGAAGCTTTACCTCATGCATCGCATTGCATTTCATTTCTGAGGTAGGCAGGCTCTGTGATTTTTGTCGTCACCAGTCGTGCTATAGTGGGCTATCTTATACATAAATCTTCATGTTCTCTGTCCTTAAAGCTGGAGGGCAGATCTCTAGAGTTAAAAGGTCTGAGACTCAGTATATCCATTACTAAGCTGTTTTCAGTTTAGCTAATTGCCATTTTTACACCAACACAAAGAGAATGGAATGGTGCTCACCACCAAAGCCTTAGCAGCGGATTCCATTAGCTTTTTTTCTTTAATTTACCAATCTGGCGGCAGACAATAATGCCTTAACATCTTACTTTTATCATATTAATCATCACTTACTTTGGGCATGTTTCTGTTTGCTTATTATACGCTTATTTTTCTTCTTTTGTTAATTTCTCATTTCCTGTGCTCACCTTCCCTCCTTGTTTCATTAAAGTAAACATCAAATGTAATTGGAAAAATTCTTGGGGAGAAAATGAATAATAAGTTAAGATGAGACAAGCATGCTTCTTGTCTGGTGCAAAAATTTCAAGAGGTTCAGGATTGACTCCTTTTCTTTTTCTTCCTTTCTTCTTCCCTCCCTCCCTCGCTTTCTTCTTTCCTTCCTGCCTTTCTTCATTCCTTTCTTCTTCCTTCCTTCCTCCCCTTCCTCCCTTTCTCTCTCCCTCCCTACCTCCTTTCCTTCCTTCCTTTTCCTGGCTTCTCTGTGTTGTGAGGCACTGGGGCCTTGATGTGTGTCAGAAACCTGAGATTAAGACAAAAGCCTGTTCCAGAAGGATGACTATCTAAGAGTGAAGTGAGCTATAACGGGAAGCTGGACAAAGAGAGCTTTGAGTGAAGATTCTGGGAACAGAACCCACATCTGCGTCACATTTCAGCAGTGACTGGGAGACCTCTGAGTTCCCTTCTTCCCTTCACTGCTAGGAAGGACTCTCCCAGGGTTTTTCATTAACAAACACACTCCCAAACAAGTTCTTCACCTGAGCTGTCCTCCTCAGCCCAGCCCATCTGCCAGGTTCTACCAATGGTCTCACTTTCCCTGATGACATCACCGACTCCCAGAAGCGCAGACTGAGAACACAAGAGAACTTGGAAAAACAAAGTCAGTAAACTTCATCCTGGTGTTTGATGAAGCCCAGAGATCCTATGAACACAATGGCTTCACCTTAGTTCTCCTCCTCTCTGTCCCAGGTCCCTTTCCCTTACCTGCATGTGAGGATCTCTTTCACCTTCAAAACACACATGGTATGTCACCTCCTCCAAGGAAGCGTTCCCTGACTGCTTGCTCCACACTCACACATAACTGATAACTTTTTTTTTGTCAAGGTTACTCACAAATCTGTACTATCCTTTAGGCAATAACCGTCCCATTTTTTTTTATCTTTATGCTCCTAGCATCTGGCATAGTACCTGTCACACAACACATCCTCAATAAATTTCAGTGGAATTCAATTGCTGGTAATTAATTTGAACATGCAGCACAACCTCCCATTTCCATCTTCTCTAAGGATGCTCTAGGCAATAGGCAGCCTAAACTAGCCATTAATCCTCTTGTATGTCTGAGGCTCAGAATACCCGTAGCTGATCAAGACACAAACATCCTTCCTCATTACCTACCAATCATTTGTTAATCTTACCTATTCTTCCAAGATCCTCCTAAATACCAGCTCTCATGGGCAGAAGTCCCTGATCACCAACCTAGCTCTCCCTCCAAATGCCTCTTTGGCTCAATAGCATTGCTGCTTGTCTAACAACATAACTGTCACCACAGCCTATGACATAATTGATTAAGTCTTTCTTATGGACTGTTGTTTTAATATCTTTAGTCATAGCTTTTACGCTGTGGATTAAATGAAAGTCTCATAAATTTAAAAATGAATAACAATTGTTTTCTATCATCCATTCTGAGTCTGGAGTACTTAAAGGTAGGTGATGTTGCATCCATCAGGACACCTAATTCAGCTCCTGCACCTAATGTCTTCTAAGTGATCAGCAACTGAAAGAAATTTTAGGCTCTGGTCTACCCAATTATTTACAACTATATGCTTTCACTGACATTCTTTGCCATGCACAACAGAAAGCTACTCCATTTAGTGGTCATTCTCTCCAGGAGACTATCTCTGACCACCAAGTCCAAGATCACTCCAGCTCATATGCTCTTCATGAGCATTTTCTTTATAGCTCTGACCCAACTTAATGTATAGGTTCAGTGTCCATTTGCTTTAGTAATGACTATTCTCTACCCAAGTCCACAATCTCCAAGAGGGAACAAACCATGACTGCTTTAATCTCAAACCATGACTTCTCTGATCCTACTGAAACAGCCATTTCTGAAACAACCATTTATCTGGTACATATTTTGTAAATATTTTCTCCAGATTTGCCAGTCACCCTTAACTATAAGTATTCTATGGTCAAATCTGCTAGCAAGTCATGGCTTTGGAGTTTTGCTATGTGTATTTTTCCATTGCTTCCTTGGACTATACCCCTAGAGTGAGGGAGAAAAAAAAAACAAATAAGCTTCTTTTTAAAGGTTTTGACCCATTTTGTCAATTTCACCACCACCACCACCACACACACACACACACATTACTCACACACACACTGACCAAACATTGACTTACATTTCCAAAGCTTCCCTAAACAGCATTATAGTATTAGATTTTTCTCAGGCAAAGGATGCAGAAAAATTTAATGTAGGTAAAAGTACAACTAATAAAAATGAAGAATCCTATGTTTCAAGCTGGGATGTTGTATCTAGCCAGTTCTGCAAAGGGGCGGCATGGATTACCACTTCCCAACGCTGAGACAGTAGATGTCTCATTCTTTGTGTTTATTCAAACGAGCACATGAATTGGTTCACACCAGTGATTCCCAAATAACTTCACTTTTGTCTCAACTGAATCTGCTCCAGGATTTACGGTCAGTCTGAGGCTGCAGATCCCAGGCCACCCTCAAGTCACGGTACCACACGGCACATTTGCCAAGTAGGTAAAAATCTGAGCTGGTCATTCCAGCTTAGCCACCATTCATGCTGCCAGTAATAACAACAGTCACCACCACACAGAAGTGCCACAGAAGAATGCCGTGTGCTGAGAGCAGCCTGGTAAATATTATTGGGTAGGACAACATGGAGACAAAATTTTGGTGACCTCAGTTCACACTTGGCCTTTAGTCGTCTGTGTGAGCATCATGTGGCTCCACCTGACCTGTAGCCACCCCACAGCGCCATAGGGTAAAGCTGAGCACACAATAGGCTTGAGAAAAATGGGACTTTCTAAATGAGACTTACGTATCTTGCCCCACACAGTTTCCTTCCCTCTCCAGATTAGAATATCCTCCTTTGTAGTATGAAATTTCTCCTATGCCTGATCTCATCTGTGAAAGGTGATGTGAGTGTGTGACTTTCATTTCTTGGGATGTCATCCAGGATAGAAAGGGAACTTGTACCTTATGTTCCCTTGCTTTTTCAAAAGAGAGTCTTACTTCATTTTTGACCTTCTGGACACTTCTTTGCTCCCCAGAGCTTTATATTACATAGGACTCCAAGCACAGCATGTGGGTTCTTCTGGGGTCTATGTACAGGCATCTATGTCCAGAACTCTTTTAGCTTAAGTGCTGGGGCTGCAGAGTGTTCAGTTGCACGTAATTTAGCCAATTTTCTTCTCTTTTTTGTCTTCACTAAGGTGCAGCTATTAATGTTTTTAAACTCATCTTCGTATTATTCCTCAGTGCATAAAGAACCCATACCATAACCTTACTATCAAAAGACTATGAATGTCAAGTCTCCACGGATTTTTTTTTCCATAAGTCTGAGCAAAATGCCTGGGTACAAACGCAATCATAAATACTAGAATTTATAGGCTATGACTAGACAGAGGTGGGAGATGAAAGTAAAGCCAATATGGTATTTCTATCCCTGTCACAAGAGTTGACACAGAGTTTGAGGGGACTAGCTCAGCCAACCTGCCCCACACATCCTTAACCCCCACCCTTCATAATGATAATGGATCTGAGCGGAGGAAAACTGATACCAGACATGTGAGCGGACAAGTCAGAGAAACAGCAGAATACTGGAGTCTGGCTCCAGAGGCAAAGTTTGCACTAGAGATAGAAACTAGGAACCAATTGTGTGGCTGGGCGAGATCTCACAGGAAAAAAATGAAGAGTGTGAGCATACCCTAGGGTCACCCAGGACTTCCACAGCAGCCCATTCTCCTTAAATGCAAGGGTGATGGCTAACGGGGAGCTTTGATAACAAACTGCCCTTGCCTCCTTGTTAGTTCCCATCTCATTATATTTTTATTGATTTATTATTTTTGTTAATTACAGTTTATTCATTCTGTATCCCAGCTGTAGCCCCCTCCTGCATCCCCTCCTAATCCCACGGTTCCTCCTCTTCTCCAATGGCCTTCCCCCAAGACAAAAGGGCTGAGAAGGAAATTAGGGAAACACCCTTCACAATAGCCACAGGGGACATAAAGTATTTTGGTGTGACTCTAACCAAGCAAGTCAAAGACTTGTATGAAAAAAGCTTCAAGTTTCTGAAGAAAGAAATAGAAGAAGGTATCAGAAGATGGAAAGATCTCCCATGCTCAGGGCTTGGCAGGATTAATATAGTAAAAATGCCATCTTACCAAAAGCAATCTACAGATTCAATCCAATTCCCATCAAATTACTGACACAATACTTTACAGACCTTGAAAGAAAAATTCTCAACTTCATATAGAATAACAAGAAATCCAGAATCTCTAAAACAATCCTCTACAATAAAAGATCTTCTGGAGGTATCTCCATTCCTGATCTCAAGCTGTACTATAGAGCAACAGTAATAATAATAATAATAATAATAATAATAAAAACCTGCATGGTACTGGCATAGAAACTGTCTTGTGGATCAATGGAATAGAATAAAAGACCCAGAAATGATTCCATTACATTTGTAACCAAGTCGTTACCAGGGTCCCTAAACACAGGCTTCATTCTACAGTCCATTTAGAGTGGATGGAAGAGAGAGTGGTTAGGATGAGAGTTTTATGACAGGGTAATGTGTTTCAATAGCAGTCATTAGCTGAGCAAATATTGAGGACTAACAAAGCAGGTTAGGATGCACTGAGCAACCTGACAGAACACTAAACTCTGTCAGAGACAGACTAAAGAGCCCAGATAACTACAAAACGCTACAATGGCTACAACTGACAAAAGCTGCATTTGGAAGGAGGGCAACCAAGCAAAGAAGAAAGAGCGTTTGAAGCAGATAGTTTGTGAGGGGCATTTGAGAGCCTTCGACAAAGAGAGGGTGAACAAATTCTCTGACGGGGGCAGGGGGGGGGGGCGCGAAGCCAGTCAAACAGGTAGCTAATCCTTTTGGTTCGCATTTAATTAACCGGTAGAAAGTGTTGCAGGAGAGAACAATGAAACGATTAGGGCAGTTTGTAAACTCGAAGCGGTGAGCTGTCTGCTAAGAAGAAAGTGGGGTAACTATAGGGTGGCCATTGCTTTTGCGGTCCAATGTCAGGGAAGCCCATACTTTGGTAAGTAGCTGATTGGCTACTGTAAAAGTCCCGCTCTCAGCGAGCACCAATGCACTCTCCGAGCCCAGATTCTTGGAAACAGTTCTGCCTAGGAATGCATGACATTGAGGTGGCTCCCGGGTTGTAAACAAGGACAAGTCTGGGCGGGCCTGAAGCCCCTGGCGACCTGGGACCTGTCCCTAGGGCTAATCTCGGGCCCACGGTGTCCCGGATGCGCAATGCACCTCCCCCGCCTCCTTGGCCTCCCTCTCACCCTTTACCCCTCTCAGGCCGTGACACCCGTGTCGGGATCACGGTGCCAGGCCTTTCTGGTGACCACGGCCAAGGGGCGGGGCCCAAAGTTCTTTCTCTGAGCTGATTGGTGTGGCCCCAAGTTCAGAGTCCCAGTGACTCCTCCCGGCTGGAGTTGTGGAGAGGGCGGGGGTTGGGGGTGGAGGTACATAAAAAGGCAGGGCCGCGGGAGGTGGGAGGACGCGAGAGGCAACCATTCACCCCGCCTCGAGCACCCGGGACCCCGAGCCCACAGCACGCTCCGGCTCCGCAGCCCTCGTCACCCCGAAAGGATCCTAGCCATCCGCAGCCTAGGTGGGCATCAGGATGAAGGCGGCCCGCTTCGTGATGCGCAGCGCCAGCTCGCTGAGCAGCGCAGGCCTGGTCCCCAGGGAGGTCGAGCTCTTCTCGCGCTACAGCCCGTCCCCACTGTCCATGAAGCAGCTGCTGGACTTTGGTGAGAGGAGATGAGGGGCCCAGGAGGTTGGCGATGAGGCTGGGGAGGCACCAGGACAGGTAGGGCTTAGCTCAGGGCAAGGCCAATTGAGGTTCAGTTGGCTGAAGAACCCAGGAGTCTCAAAAGGCTCTGTGCACCTGTTTTCCTAGTTTGGCTACTTTCTGACAGTTTGTATCACAACTCTAAGTCACCTGTAACCATATTGATGCCCAACTTCGACACCATTTTCCTCTTCTCATGGTCTAGATCTTTGAGTTGAAATATATATGTATATGAAATAAATATATACATATATATGCTTTCAGTCACCTTCTTAATAATGGACTAGGAACTTCCTCTTTTCGTCCCAAAGTGGTACTTCCTAATAACATAAACTCACCTCAGACTGATAGATTTAATCTTGTACCACACACGTGTGCACGCACACACACACATTCTGGCGATCTCTTAGCACGCCTAACAGACATATTAACCATTTCGCCTTTATTGCTTTACGACTGTTTGCATTACTACTAAAATAAAAACCTGTTACTCCCCTTCTGCAGCTATGCAAGGCACATTTAATGATGTCCGTGTGGAATTGTTTATTGCTAGTCTGGAATGCTCTCTGCGTCCTTGTACCCAGCCCCTTTCAAATTCATACCCACTAGAGGGTGTGCTGTCCAGCTTTACGGTGCAGGCTGGCCCTGAACTCGTGGATAGGAGTAACTGGAGAGTGGTCTGATTTCTCCAGAGTGAATTTTCCTCAGAAAGAAAATAAATAGAAATTCACCTACGTTGGTCACTCTTAAAAGAAGAAAGGGGGGAAAATAGAAAGGAAAAGACACTAAAGATCTGTCTTTAAAGTACCTGTAAACGCGAACCTAACTGTGGTTATCATTTTACAGTGTCCTTTATATTTGCTATTTGTCTTCGTCCCCCATCCCCCGAAACTGAACGTGTCTCATCCATTACAGGTTCAGAAAACGCCTGCGAGAGAACGTCTTTTTCTTTTCTGCGGCAAGAATTGCCCGTGAGACTAGCCAACATCCTGAAGGAGATCGACATCCTGCCTGAACGATTGGTGAATACCCCCTCCGTGCAGCTGGTGAAGAGCTGGTAAGGGGGACACTGCTTTGAAGACTCTGGCTTCAAGTGTTACTCGAGCAGCACTTCTTGGACCATATCAACACCATGCTTGGATTATAGGCAGTCTTAACAGAAAATAGTTTTGAAAGTTGTAAATAGTTTGTACTAACTTCGGGCAGCTTATCTTTGGGAGAGTTATAAATCTTCAAACAGACATTTGTTCATAGCATAAAATAAATAATTCTCCTTTACTTGGGGGGGGCTGTGCTTTTGGTTTTGCTTTTCTTTTTCTCTTTCTTTTTTTCTACCCCTCCCCCTTTTTCCTTGTTATTTGTCTTTCAAGAGAGGATCTCTTGTATCACAGGCCTCCTAGAAGTCCTTATATAGCTTAGGATGACCTTGAAGTGTTCTCTACTTCCTTTCACCTCCTAGCTGCTAGGATTATAAGCATGTACCACCATACCCATCTTCGATGACAATATAATTCTGACTTAGGACATAAGTTTGAAAAATAATCAGCATATGCAGTTTATTTTAATTTTGTGCTTTACCTAACAAAGGATGGAATCTGAAATTGTGCAAACAGTACAATTGCCTAGATCGAGATGTGTGCTGTTCAGAGAGGGTCTGGTTTTTGTTTCTTATCAGCAACAAAGTGATGCTTGGGTTCAAATTCAGCCTTTGCATCTCCTTTGGTGTCTTAGCAAGTGTCTTAGACCATAGTTGCCTCCATTGCCTCACCTATTGTCACAAGAGCTGTCGCATAGAATTACATGAGGCGATTTACTTCTTTAAAAGACTTCAAATAATACACACACAGCCCGTGACCAGCATTCAGAGTCAGTTACTATGATTTTGCCTTTAAACTAAAAATGCTGATGCCTAGCAAAGCAGGTTTTTGGAAGGTAGAACAATGCCGTAGACTGTGGTAGATACAGAGCTCAAGCCTAGTCCACTGCCTGGGTAGCATTTCATTCGGTGATTGAAGACATACAATATGCCTATAGAATGATTCTAATCTGAAACATATGTGCAGTGGTTCTCACAGTTACTGTCAAGATTTCAGCTCTCTTGCAGAGGAGTACAGTCTTAAAAAAAAATCAGAATGCTTTCTAAAAAAGTTGATTCTACTAAAGTAGAAGAAATGAAAGCATCTGCCAACCAAAGTGGCCAGGAAAGTAGAGGGTGGAAAATTGCAGCTTTAAAAATATCTTAACATGTTATTTTCTAAAGGTCTCGAAGAAAAGTTTCAATTTTATACATGGTGGTTCCTTTTCCCTTTCCAATCATTTCAAAAGTTGCTTTATTTTTTGGAACCATTTATTTGCATCTGACATTAATTTCAAAGTGTCTCCTCTGCAGGTACATTCAGAGCTTGATGGATTTGGTGGAGTTTCATGAGAAGAGCCCAGAAGACCAGAAAGCCCTATCAGAGTAAGCTTTCTTCCTGAGGGGGAAAAAAAGCATGTTTTGAAATCTGAGTCCTTCTGGACACATCACTCAGATCTTTTCTGAGCTTAACGTAAAGAGCGCTGACCTTTCACAGGGAATTGCTACCCCTTACAAATTTTTGGCTCATTGTGGTTTTAGAAGTGAAGAAATACATGCTAGGTGTGAGCAAGCATGGAGGACTAGCAGTTTTGCTTTCCAAGGAATCCCAGATTTACTTTAAATTTAGTCCAAAGATTGTATGTGCAAGAGAGTTTGCTGTAACACAATGTTAATGGACTTCTGGGTCGTTAGTGATTACATATTTTCTTTTAGTGATTTCTAACTAGCTAAATTAGCAGTCTTTTAAAAAACCTGATGAGAAACATCAAGGGTTTTATTTTCCCAGTGGCTGCTAGAATCTTCTTTGACTTTACTTATTCTCTTACAAGTAGGCTTAATGAACATTTTGTTTGTTTGTTAGTTTGTTTCAAGACTGGGCTTCTCTGTGTCTTGGCTGTTCAGGACTTGCTTTTATAGACCAGACTGGCCTCGAACTCACATGATGGACACTTTTAATGAATGTACCAGTCATAGAGCGAGTAGTTTTACAGGGAACCTAGAAATACAAAACCTTTCATGAAACTGCTTCTTCTTCTGCTACATTAGGAGAAAGTGTAGTGAGAGTCTGAAAGAAGTTCCACCTAGAGCTTTATAATTGGCTGTGCTGAGGTTGGCTACGCAAAAACAGCTTTAGTTTTCTCTGAATTAACTTAAGGACCTGTGGGAAAGTTCCTTACTGTCCACTAACTATATATGTTCTGGTTTAGCTTTGTAGACACGCTCATCAAAGTTCGAAACAGACATCATAATGTCGTCCCCACGATGGCTCAAGGGATCCTGGAGTACAAAGACAGTTGTACAGTTGATCCTGTCACCAATCAGAATCTTCAGTATTTTTTGGACCGGTTTTATATGAACCGCATTTCCACTCGGATGCTGATGAACCAGCACAGTAAGTGAGCTTCTCAGCAGATGGTCCAGAGTTGTGGGTACTGAGCATAAGCCATGCTGAGGCGGGAACTACGACTGGCGGCTGGGCACTCACAGCCTCTGTGGCTTTTGTAACAACTTTCTGCTTTCATTTTTCAACAGTCCTTATATTCAGTGACTCAAAGACAGGAAACCCAAGCCACATTGGAAGTATCGACCCAAGCTGTGATGTAGTAGCAGTGGTCCAAGGTAATTTCTAGACGACTGTGTTTCTCTTATTGAAAATGCATAATACATGGTTGGCAAATAATGTAGGGGATTCTATAAATGAATTTCTGTTCCACGTGTTCTGTTTATGCTTTATGAATTCTACCATCGAGCTCCCTTGCTTTTGAGTGTCAGGAGTATAAGCACTCATTTGTAGTATTATAAAATATTTAAACATAAGTGGTCCATGTGCCATATTCTTATATATTGTATTTGAACTCTGAAGTGCATGTGTTCCTATTGCTACAACTTCAATAAAATATTATGCTTTAATAAAATATTAAAGACACATTTCTCACACATATAAGCCAGTTCTCCAGGGACTAGGATTTTAGATTAAGTGTGGTAAACACATTGGATCACTTGACAACTGTACTTGGAGTCAATTTATTTCATTGTTGTGAAAATTTTTTTTCCAGATGCCTTTGAGTGCTCGAAGATGCTCTGTGATCAGTATTATCTAACGTCGCCAGAATTAAAGCTCACACAAGTAAACGGTAAGCTGGCAGAAAGACACAAAGAAGCCTGACAAAGCTTAGTATTGCCATTTTTGTAAATATAAGGCAGGTTTTGTGTTCTGTTCATTCTCCTGAGCTTACTTAGAATTCATACAAAGTTTTGTTTTGAAGACAAGCTTCTTCCTAATTGTTTCAGCTGAAAAACTTCAGTTGTACACGTTGCTTGTTAACAGTGATTCACGAGGAAGAATGCTTGGGGAAAGATGTACCCAGGCTCTGATATCTTAGATCAAGGAAAGACAGCTTACTATAGAATATGTAAGATTACTGTCAGGCACGGTGCCTGGGACCCTGGAACTTGGGAAATAGAGGAGTTCAAATCCTTCTTACATTTCAACTTCCAGGCCAGTTAAGCATATATAAGACTGTGTCTCAGAAAAAGAAAATAAAGGGTAAAACTTAGCATATGAAGAACAAGGATTTCTCTGAAGTATGGAAAACAATTGTGAATGGAGATATCCTTCTCAAGAAGTTATTCACAGAACTTGAGAAAAAGAATACTCCATAAATTGCCCTATAAGGAATAGGATAGACACAGAATGACAGATATTGCATGATTCCAGTCAGTGGTTTTTATTTTTATCTCACTGATATATCTCATTGACATGAACCCCAGTTATTCATAGTCACACAAGCAGAGGTTACAGCAGTGCTTGCCCAAGGCTCAGGGGAAAGAGATAAGGGATTGCTTTTGAATGGGTATAAAGATTCAGTTGCGTTAGATGAATAAATTCTAGAGATTTGGTGTGCAACACAGTTAACAGTTTTATTGTATTATACACTTAAGGATTTTTCAAGTATACTTGAATTTGTGTTGAATTTTCTTACTATACTTTTTTAAAGTTACTGCAAATATATACTACTAATTGAAAATGGAACACAATTCAAAATTTGAACTCTATGCTCTCTGGTGAGACAAGACCTTCACACATGGAAGTGATTACATGATCAATGAAAGGGTCAATCTTTATCTTATTTTCTTCTACTCTCAGATCAAGGCATACCTAAATCAGAAATAGTCATTCCTTTCCATTATAAGTATAGTTTTATAAGTAATGCACATCCAGTAACATTTATTAAGGGCAAGACTGACAGTTGTTTGCTTTAAGTAAACTAACTCATAGACTGAGGACATGGAAATGTGTAAGTGAAGACTAAAATAAAAGTGGCCTAATGGTGACTGACTCAGAGTAAGCAGAGCTGTATAATACATGCGGACAAACTGCTTGAACTATTGGACAAAACTAAAGCAGGACTGTGCCAGACCTTCCTTGTGTTTACTCATTCAAAACTTTCCAAGTCCTGGGACATCAAAGAATACTTTTATTTTTCTTTTCAGTGTCATGAGATTTTTGTCTCTGTTTCCTTTATCCTGTTGGTGAAAACTTAAAAGCATTTAGCCTTCAGGATTTAATGTTTTGTGATAAAAAAAAATCATGTCATTTAATATGCATTGAGATATAAAAATTGTAGCTACTATTAGTCTTAGTGTTAAAAGCATAGTGACCCCTTCTGTCTTCAAATGCATTTAGTTTTAACACTGACGTTGCATCATTCAAACATGTTGAAGATACAACCATCTATGTAAGTTGATTTATTCTGCCACCTCACACTTCATCCAACTACATACATTTGCAACAGAATGCAAACTTTGATCTTGAATACTGAGGGGCAGCTGTAACAGCGTGCAGAACATAAGCCAGCGGTCTTTACTGTTTCGAAGGGAATGTCACGCTTTTTAGGTGAGGAAAATGGCAGTCATCCCAATCTTGTCTAAAACTAAAACATTGATCAAACAGACACAGAGGTTCACTTCGGCGAAATATTTGTTTCTCCATTCTAATGAGTTTAATTTATTTTTCTAGGAAAATTTCCAGGCCAACCAATTCACATCGTGTATGTTCCTTCCCACCTCCATCATATGCTCTTTGAACTGTTCAAGGTATGATATTTCACAACAACCGTAGGTTTGTCTTTAAATATCTCGCTGCTCACAGTTTGATCATTCCCCATTAAATAAAACCCCCTATACACTCTCCCAAGAATACTTTGGTATAAAGAAGCTAAATAGCCAATTTTGGAAAAGTGCACAGAGATCAAAGTAAAGCAGTATGTTTGAGAACATACATGGTTTATTATACTCGGTACTATACAGCAGAAAGGGTGCTCCTGCTGTTTCTTTAGGTGTGTAACCAAGACACTGTCACTGATTCTTTAAAAGAGGGCATTGTGTGAATGCTTTAGTGAATGAAGTCTTACAACCTCCATACCATGGACTCTCCAAGTGCTGACTCCAAGGTATAGGTCCTATAGGTGGTGGTTGGGGGCAAGGGGCAGAGCACATTCTGTACCCAGAAAAGCCAGTCCCATCACATGAACACAAACCATGCTAGGACTGTGTTACGATGCAAAATCTGATGCAAGTCTGGAGTGGTGGCCAGGAATCTGAATGTCCACAGTCTCACAGGCTGTGAGATTCTGATTTTCAGGATTCTGATTTTCCACAGTCTCACAGGCTGCAGAACCCTGATTCTCAGGCAGTGTGTGGCACAACCAACTATAGGCCTCAGAAAAAGAGAGGTTCATGGAGATACTTAGGTTCTGTAGGTCTGAGAATTTGCACCTGCAGTGCGCTAAAGACTCAGATGTCTCTATTCTGCGTAACTAAATACTGGTACCAAATCCTTTTTCCTTTCTGAGATCATACCAACACTCTGAACTTCAGTGAGAAAATAAGAATCACTTGAAGTTTATCGTGATCTCTAAGATAATTTCATGGATTGACAGAAGGAGGAGATATTTTAAAAAGTGAAATCTGCCTCTAATACTGACATAAAGCCAGAATGTATTGTTATCTAACTTACTCTAATGTTTTACAGTGAGGTATTGATTAAACTAGAAACATCTGATCTATTTTATTTCTCCTCAGTGCATATCTGGTGTCATATACCGATACCAAATGAGAGTCAGAAAGGAAAATAGACAGATGAAGTGAGGCTTTACCTACAGGGCATTTCCCCTGTAAGCTTAAGATTTGTTTTAGTTTACTTTGTGTTAAAGAATAAACATGTGATACTTTTTCATCAATTTAGTTTGTTTTTAATTGAACGCTCTAACTTACAGAGTTATTCTGCCATCACTACTGAAAGTTAAGATGATATTCAAATGCAAATAGAAATTTAATTTAGAATTATTGACTGTCCTTTTAAATAGTAGCAATTTTTTTCCAACAAGTTTTATAAAAGCCAATAAATTGCCTCAATGATTCACTGTTCATTCCTTATGTAATAGTCTTTGGTGTTTGGGTATAAATGTAATGGAAAGGCAGAAAAATAGGGCACTAGGAAATGGACTATAAAAACCAATTTCTACATTCAAATTAAGCTTACTAATAAGAACTTGACAGCCAGCAGAATTGTTTTTACATTATGCATTACTCCCAGGAGCTATATTACACAGTAAATGAAGATTTTTCATTATATATTCTACATGACACATTCATAAGCAGCTATATTTACAGAGATGTTTTATCACTCACTTAAGAAATAGGAACTTTGAATTACCCTCTGCTGTTTTTATTTTAAACATAAAACCAGTTATTTATTGCCTCTCATTCCTTTTCATTGAACTCCTTATGGTTTTGTTGTCTTTAGAATGCCATGAGGGCCACAGTTGAGCATCAAGAAAATCGCCCTTCCCTGACGCCAGTTGAGGCAACTGTCGTCTTGGGAAAAGAAGACCTTACAATCAAGGTAACCGCTTCCTGCTTTTGTTTTCGGTTCTGTCTAGAGAGAACTAAAAGGGGCCAATAATAGCATGGCTTTCTGTTTGGGACAGTTCTCAACTCTCAAAGCCATGTGTGCCAGGTGACTTTTAAAGGACAGGAAGACTTTTTTTTTTTTTAAGACAGGTGTCCATTGTTGTTAAAGTATAGCTCTGACCTATTTGGTTGCCTGTTTCAGATTTCTGACCGAGGAGGCGGTGTTCCTCTGAGAATTACTGACCGCCTCTTTAGTTACACATATTCCACTGCCCCGACGCCTGTGATGGACAATTCCCGGAATGCTCCTTTGGTAAGGCCAATGATACAGCTGACCTCATCTCAGCCGCCTAGTTCTACATGTAGGGTGGGAACAATAAAACTAGTATTAGGCAAGTTCATCCATTTAGTGAAGTAGGCATGTGGGGATATGAGAAATAAGACAAAGCTAGCTAACTTTAGAGGGAAGACACTAAGGACCTCTGATTGGGAGAAGTAGTTATTCATTTAGGTTCTCAAACATGAGTTTCAGCGAGGATCCTAGCTCCCTTCGATGGTCAGCTATTCGGGCGATCACATTTGCTTTTTCACTAACCCTTGATCTTCTACCTCCAGGCTGGTTTTGGTTACGGCTTGCCAATTTCTCGTCTCTATGCCAAGTATTTTCAAGGAGATCTGAATCTCTACTCTATGTCAGGCTATGGGACAGACGCCATCATCTACTTAAAGGTATGCTTTGAACTCAGTAGAAAGCCATCTATTTAAAGTCATGGCTTCATTTGTGTGGTCCTCTGTGAACTCTTCAAACTGAGTTAGGCTAAGTAACAGTTATTCAAGTTCCTGTTTTGATGTGTGCACACATACCCAACAGAAAGCCAAGCCATGCTGGCTCAAGTGCTGACCCAGAGACAGAAAAGGCTTCATAGTGACAGCAGACTGATGCAAACCTTTTTCAGACAACTTCTCTTGACACCTCTGAGGGTAGATAGGGTTCTGTTTTACTCAGCCTTGTGGGTAATACATGCTAGTAATGTTTCTGACTACAACAATGCAAGTCAAGACCTTTGTAACCTTAAGCTGCCTCTACTTAAAACCCAGGAGAACAATTGCTCAGGAGCTGTCAGTGGATGCCAAGAATTTCCTGATTAGATTTTAAAACCAGAAACATGTTTTTCTATCTTGGATAAAGCCTAAATTTGTTTGTTAGGATCACCAGCCCAACTCTGTTCTTCATTTGCCAACTCTTTTGACCAAAATTGTATTTCTAGCTAGGAAGAACCACAGCATCAAGCTTCTAGGCTTTTGTTTTCTTTGTTGGAATGAAATGCTGAAGTGCCCTTTGATGCCTGAAATAGTTACTGTGCTTATTTATTTCTGAAATGGGAAAGAGAGTTCAAACTGCAGGGAAAGAATTCTCTAATAGATGAATTACTATAGTGGCATCTTTGCCCCCTAGCAGGTTCCTCTCTGGAAAGAATTGCTTTCCTCTTCAATGCTCTTTCCTCAAGTATGCAACTGTCATGTGTACAAAGTCAACTCGATGTGACGGTTTGGATATTAAGTTGTACATCTGAGTGTATTTTGAATAATGAAGTACAGCCATGTGTCATTTCTTTAATTTGGTGTTTTCTCTGTCCTCTGTCTAGGCTTTATCTTCTGAGTCTATAGAAAAGCTCCCCGTTTTTAACAAATCAGCCTTCAAGCATTATCAGATGAGTTCCGAAGCTGACGACTGGTGTATCCCAAGCAGGGAACCCAAAAACCTGTCAAAGGAGGTGGCAGTGTGAAGAGAAACATGTAGGACACCTTATGGGATCAAAGTGGGTCTATGGCAGTGCTGCTTCATGAACATGTGTGTGGACTCTTGTTTCTGCAAAGAAAACAACACCAAGCAAGCGAAAAAAATCAACACTAGAACAGACATTGATCCAGCGAGGAGTGGAGCTTGGTTGTGTGACTAGGGAGAAGTCAGGGCAGGATTCCAGTAGAAAACAGGTGGCCTGCTTCTCATTTGGGAATGCAGAATGATTCACGATTATTCCAAACGCAGGAAAAGGAGTCCGCCTCTGAGTTACATCTCTTTCTCAGCAAGTATCGAGTCTGAGGTTTGCAATTTCAACAGCTGGGTGTTTTAGAATTTTGTTGCCATCTAGATAGATTGGTGTTCAGTGAACGTTAAATATTAACGGCGGTGTTTTCCTGCCATGCAAAGATTATAGAGTTACTAGAAACATATGTAAATGAACATTTTATAGGTGTTAATATCCTCTAGAAAGAACAGGATGAAAGGAGTCAAAGCACTTTCCTGAGCTTGCAGCCAATGTGCAAACTTAGAAGAAAGCTTCTCTGTCAAGAACTTCTGGCATCATGCAGCCTTTTTTTGGGGGGGGGGGCTGCGCTTAATAAGCCAGTGCTTTGGGGGCTGGTGCCTAGCCTACAGTGAAATGTTAAATATTCACTGAGCTTAGGAAGCTGGGTTGGAAAGGGAGATAAATTGCCAAAGTGATCCAAAGATTGTATGCGGCGGGGGAAAGCATATTAGGGAAAGAAATCACATGTTCAGAACTTAACTGGGAAGAGATGATTCTTCTCTAACTCGAAATGGTGAAGACTCCAAGGACATCTACTTTCCAGGCTTAAAAGATATATATTTTATGTTTTAGTTATAATCTCTATACTCTAACATTAACATATCATTCAAATTTTCTGACTGCCAGTTGGCTTGAGGACATTAAATTTTAAATCTTTCTTGGAGCGTTTTTTTTTTTTTTTGAGTAGTCTGGAAATAAAAGTTCTTGTGCCAGAATGATGGGAATAATGGAATGATGTCCTTTGTGAATCATGGAGATGTTGAGAACTAATGAAGTGACTAGATGCTGTGACACGCAGGAGGCTTGGAAGGATGAAGGTGGAGTTGGCAGGAGAAGGTGATCCATGCAGATCACCTTTTAGAAAAGAACAAAAGAAAAGAAGGGACAAGGGAAGGAATGGAGAGAGGGAAGGAGGAAGGAAGCAGAAGGCAGGCATCTTTCTATTTCCCCACAAGCTAACCCAAGGACTCCTCTGTGTCTTCCTAGGTAGGGAGGAGAAGGAAATTGTGTCCCTGAAAGCAGTATGGCTTCTTAAATGGGTCTCACTTTTAAAGGATAAGAAGCTTTGTGAGATAATAAATTCATTTGTGTCAAATTAATGTCGAAACTTTCTTCTGCACTGTGAAATTATCAGTCCTGTGTGTCAGCTGAGTTTGAAATTTGTATTTGAGTTTGTGGTGACCTAGTGCTGAGGTGCTTCCGGTTGTGGCAACAGAACCACAGCTATTTGTTTTGGATTTCAGATTCACCTTTAGAAGTCCTGGACAGTGACTTTGATGGCAGGGCTTTGCCTCCTGCATTGACTGATCACACAAAACTGTTAATATTTGGGTTACCTGTTGTATCATTGTTGCTGGTTTGTTTTTTTAATTGAAATGTCAGCTACACCTTTGTGTGTATAAATACTTGTGTTTACCAAAGATCTATGGTATTTTGGTTAATTAGCCCAAATGCCATAAGCTATGTTTAAAAAAGAAAAGAAAAAAGAAAATCTTTAGGATCTCAATAGCATCAACTGTATAAATTAAGTTGGGACAGTCCTCTCTGTTATTTATGAACCCACAGGAGACTTTCAGCTCTACTGAATGGATGCTAAACTCCCAGGCCCACTTAACTTATTAATGTATGAATTACATTTTTGTTTTTAGGTTATGTTCAGAGAAATGTCATAATTTTATAATAAATACTTTTCTTATAATAGCGATGTGGTCTCATAAAACTCTTGTCTTGGATAATCTTAAAGTATAATGAATGATTTCAGCTAAAGGGATTCCTCACTTTATAACTCATAACAGACATAGCTCATCTACATTTGACATAGGCTTTGAAAAGTGTTAAACACAACTTTAAAATCCTAATTTTAAACCAAGGTATTTTATAATAATTCAGAAATTATGTATATGCTCAATGAACACACAGTACTAAGAAGGGCTTGCCTGCAAGTATTTATTCAGTAACTTTTTGCAGTGCAAATGTTTCCTACAATCCTTGAGTTCACTTTCCCAATTTCACTTAGTGTGGTATTTGCACACTGTGAAATATCAAAACAATGACCTAGATAATTTAAATTCCTAAATACCTTTGGGTTAAGAATCTGCATGACAGTAATTTAGAAATGAGATAAAAATTTCTAAATTAGAGCCGACAAGACAGCGCAACACGGAAAGGTGGCCTCCACGCCTGAGACTTGAGTTCAATCTCCAGGGGTCACACGGTAGAAGGAGAGAAGAGACTCCTTCAAGCTGTCTTCCAACCTTCACATGCCCGTAATTGCATGTGAATGCACAACACATAAACACATGAACACACCCAACACATAAAATAAATAAAAAGGCAATAATGAGAAGATGAATTACTCTGTGAAATCATGGCTGATGCAAATTCAACCCTTCTCGGCCTCTGGATGACCAACTCCTCCCATCATAGTGCTTTTACACGGTGTATTAGTTATTTTCCTATTGCTGTGATTAAAAACAATGATCAAGGAAACAGTTTTGCTTATCTCAATGATAGCAGGGTTTATTTCGATCTTACAGTCCCTAAGGGATAAGAGTCTATCACCGCCTATCACTGTAGGGAGCATGACAGCAGGCAGACATTCATGGCTCTAGAGCAGTAGTTGAAAGCTCACATTCCAATCCAGAAACCGAAGCTGGGGTCACTAGGAATGGCTAGAGTTTTTTGAAGCCCACCCCATAACATGCTTCCTCCAACAAGGCCGTACCTCCTAATCCTTCCTAAGCAGTGCCTCCAACTGTGGACCAAGAATTCAAACACAAAAGCCCACGTGGGGCTCTTATGCAAACCACCATATTCCACTCCCTGGCCCCCCAGAGGCTTCTGGTCATACCATAATGCAAAATAGATTTAGTCCAACTTCAAAATTCCTCATAGTCTTTCACAATCTCAACACAGTTTGAAAGCGCCAAATCTCTTCTGATACTCAAGGCAGTCTCTTAACCGCAACCTCTTGTAAAATCAAACACCAAATCACATTTCCAACATACAATGGCAGTGAATATATTTTACCAATCTAAAAGGGAGGAATGGTGAGAGTGAGGAAATACCAGACCAAAACAAGATTGAAATCCAGCAGGGCAAATTCCAAATCCTTGTAGCTCCTTGTCTAATGTCAAAGGACTTAGATGACGACACCCTTCTGGCTTTGCTGATTCCAGCATGCTTCTCTAGGGATGGTTCTACTCCCCTGTCTGAAGCTCTTCATGACAGAAATCTCGTGGTTTTGGCATCTCCAACATCTTAAAGTCCCCAACACAATCCAAATATCACTTTCACAGTTTCATACAGTGACCTCTCAGGGCCTGTATACATAGACCCCTGCTACATGCCTGATTTCAGGAAATCCCCTTAACGGTTGAGGAAGATTCTGTAACCTCTTTACTCATTTATCATTCATCACTATAAAGCCAGAACCATGTGAACTACACCATCAAATTTAGCTACACATTTCAACAGCTTTTGCTTGTTTGTTTGTTTTAGAAGTGTGGAATTCCTTAGGCCTTTTTCTTTGCTAATTTGGAAGCTTAGTTGGGTGGGGTCTTGCTATGAAGGCACTTCTCCCCCGCCCACACACACACCACTTAGTTCCAGTGTGGATCAGGCATCTTCTAAATCTCCTTGTCTGCTCCAGAACAAGCGTTGGCTCCAAAAGTACACTGTCTGATGTTTTTCTATCTTCAAGCTGAACACTTTGTATTTCTTTGTGCTTCACTTGCTCTTTTCTGTGGTACACCCACCTGACAGTGACTACTAAGAACCTCAGGACAGAGTCAATCTTAGGGTACCTTGAAATCTCTTCTACCAAAGAAATTCGTCCACTACTTTTGATTGGTGTCAGGAAAGTTCTTAGGATAAAGGCAGAAACCAGCTCCACTCTTTGTCAAAATGCCACAAGAACAGGTCTTTTGCTAAGTTGCAAAAATTGAAACCCCTTGATCTGGAAGGACCTCAACAGTCCACATTGTTCTCGGCACTCATATTTTCCAAGCTCCTCATAGGATAGCTTGTTACCCTCTGTTTAGCGTTCAGTTGCTTCTCCAGCCTAACTCCCCAAATCTTCTGTGTTCCCCCAGAAATCAGCATGGTCAGGTTTATATAGCACACATTCTTGTACCAACTTCTCTGGGAATGGCTGATAGCTGGAGGTTTTTGAAGCCTCAGAGCCTACCACTGCCACACACCTCTGCCTCCTAATCCTTCCCAGAGAATTTGACCAACTGGGACCAAGATTTCAAACATATGAGCCTGTGGGAGCCATGCTCACGGAAACCACCATACAGAACGACTTTCTGAAAATGGGAAATAGGAAAGGAAAAGAAAGAGAAAGAAAAATTAGAGTAGTGAAATAGTAGAATGGCTTAGCCATAACTAAACTTTAAAACAATACAAAACTAATTATATTTAAAACAAAAAATACCACCAACTTAAAAAAAAGCCTGCACAGTGGCTCCTTATTAATGGTGCAATCTCTTTCCATGAGTACATTTCTCTTTTCTTCAGTTGAAGGACAGAGTACTTCCTAAAGGAAACTTGAATCTTTCTCCCTTTCTCCTTCTCATCTATCTATCTATCTATCTATCTATCTATCTATCTATCTATCTATCTATCTATCTATCTTTTTGTTTCTGTCTCTCTCTCTCTCACACACATGTACACACAGAAGGTGAAGGTGCTTAGCTGCACAATTTCCTTGTTCAAGCTGCTTGACAGGTAGAAAGCAACAGTGTAAATCCTCAAAATTTTCACTCACGTACCTTTGTGTATGTGAGCACGTGTGTCTGTATATTCATACATGTGTGCAAACATGTATGCATGTATGTGTGCATGGAGGCTGGAGGTCAACCTGGATCATTAGGCCTCAAGAGCTATTCATTTCATATTTTTGAGATAGTGCTATGGTTATAAGTACATATCTCCATGCTTGGCTTTTTACATGGCTTATGCCAGATGGAACTCAGATCCTTATGTTTGTTCAAGAAACACTTTGCATTGTCCTAGCTCCCAATCCCAAAATGTTCTTTTTCACTCAAGTCAGTGTTTGCATCCCTGCAGAATACTATTTTCTTTAGTGAACAAAGGAGCCAGATACTTGTACAGACTATCTCTAGACCATTTCGCCCACATTTCAAATTCGTTTATAAACAATAAGATTATTTGATTCCAGCTGCTGTGACTTACCCAAACAGAAATCACTGAAGCCAGAAGAAGGTCATGGACTTTGACCATTGCTTTGATCTCCTACTGCACTTTGAAGGGCTCCATTTCACTTGGCTATGTACCCACACTGTGAAGTATGTGGCATCATCTGCACACTTTGATCTGGCCTGTGGGTGGAAGAGGCAGGGGAAGTTCTATTCTTTCACTGCAGCCTACAGAAGAAATCAAGGAGTTTCTACCGCAGACACTTAAGATGAAACATCATGACCCCCATCACCTTTCTAGTCTCATAGTTCCCCTCCATTTACACAGTTCGATTTTTACCACTTATAGGCGCTCAGTGAATATACACTCAATAGATACAGAAATGTACATGCTTGTCAGTTTCTGGTCCTGGAACAGGCCCTTGCTATTAGGATGGATTCGAATTGTGTGACAAATAACTGCACAGACACCTTAAGTTACAGTCAAGAAGTTCTGCAGGGTTTCAGAGATTCCAGAATCCTCTTCCACACTAGTTAATTCACAGCTGGGTTTTCTTTGATGTTGCCTCCATGATCACTGTTAGCCTTCGGAAACATGTATTTCACAAGAAATTAAATAAAAGTTATAGGTAATCATTTCTGGGGAAATGTCTTCAGTACGTGGTCTAGTTCTGTGGATTTTATGGGAATTCTTCTATCTTTGTCACTTTAGCCCTCATGAAAACCTGTTATTTTTCCACCTATCACAGCGCCTTGTTGGAACTGAGAGTCTTTAGTTCTTTCCCAAATGTAAACTAACATTAAAATCCACTCCCAACAGAAATATCAATAGCCTTGATAATATGGAAAATCTATTAAATGGTGTGAAAAATGATATAAGCTCACATAATGACAAATACAGCAATGAAACAATGCAGTTCATCAACAGAATAGAAGATATTACTTTTCTTTTGCTGCTACCATTTAATATAGGGGTGATAACACCCAGAGTGGTATCAAATAATGAAGTACAGCTAGAAATTATTTATTAGTATTTTGCCTCCCATAAATGTAAATGAATGCTTTAATATCTAAGTTTGTTTGTTGAGTTCAAATCCAGAGGTTTGATCTAGATCAGAAAGCTGTGCCTTTTAGGCTAGTTATGGCCACTAAATACACCTTGACATTTGGTAGAATTGCACTTCATTTAGTCTTTTCCCTTTAATTTATTTCCAAGCATGATAACTTTGTTTGGGGTTAAAATTTAAGGAAAGAACTTCAAAGTCAAAACTTTTAGAATCTACATTTTCTATTAACTGCTTACAGAATAACTTTTTTTACTCCCTCTCACAACTTTCAGGTTAATTTCCTTAAACCACAATATTGCCACAAGCAAAAAAAAAAAAAATAGCTCTTAGGAATTCCTCAGTGTCCTAGAATCTGGTGTTTATACGATGTTTGTGCTTTTCCACAATCTAGACTAGCAGATCAGTCTTGCAATTTCTATCTGTTTGGCATGCTATCTTCTGAGTGTTGAACGCATACATCTCTCTCAGCCTTAAACCCCTTTCTCTCTTCTCTTTCATCTTAATACTATTCAAACTCTCAGACCCACCTTACATCCTAACCACATGCCAGCAGCCTCTAAACTCTCAAATGGTCAGGACTATTTTAATACTATCACATAATCCCCAAGGTTGTTGGTAAAAGGTTATGGGTAGATATATATGCTTTAACCACTGAGCAACTTTACCAGGTGTCTCTGTATTATGTAAAGAGGCTCATGCATGAGACATCAAGCATGTGTAGGGGATGTGAGAATAACTGATGAGAACCTGATCTCTTCTTCTACCTTTGGTTCCACGGATCTAACCCAGAACTTCAGGCTTGTACAGTCAGTGATCTTACCTGAAGGGCCACCTCGTTGGCCCTCATCTTAATTTTGTTGTTGTTTTTCGTTTGGGGGGACATGGTTTCTCTGTGTAGCTTTGGCTGTCCTGGACTTGCTTTGCAGACCAGCCTAGGCTCAACTTCACAGTGATCCTCCTGCCTCTGCCTCCCAGAGTGCTAGGATTATAGGCGTGTACCACTGTGCCTGGCTCATCTTAGTATTTTTAATGGCTGTATGTTTGACAAATCTTAGAAAGACTCTGTATTTACTTTCCTGTGGGCTGTGACTATAATAAACACACACAACTAACTCAAGCTTTTTATTACATGATCAACACCTGTCCATTGCTCTCAAGGAGCTTAGAGTCCCACTGAAAACTTGAAAAGTTAAAAAAAAATGAGTTTAAGAACTGTTAGTAACCACAAGTTTTTTCTTTGTGCATTTTCACTTTCTTTTTTCTCTTTTCTTAATTTATTTTTTATTTAATTATAATTTATTCACTTTGTATATCAGCTGTAGCCCCCTCCCTCAGCCCCTCCCATTCCCACTCTCCCTCCCTCTCCTCTACCCATGCCCCTCCCCTAGGCCACTAATATGTGAGGTCCTCCTCCCCTTCCTTCTGATCCTAGCCTATCAGGTCTCATCAGGGCTGGCTGACTGCATTGTCTTCCTCTGTGGCCTGGTAGGGCTCCCCCAGGTGATCAAAGAGCCAGCTACTGAGTTCATGTGACCACAAGTTTTAACAGCAGTTTAAATAAATAATACAAAAGATGCAAACATCTCTAATATACTAAAAAAAGTACTAATATTAATTAATGTGAAAGGTTTTCCGAGGGAAAGTGGTTTCAGGCTGGTGTGTCTTGTAGCTAGAAGTCATTTCTGTGAGGAGATGGCATGACCATTGAAGAAGGTATCTGGGATGTTGCAAAGGAGTGTAGGGATTCGTATGGAGATATTTAGAATGTCTGCCTATGTTTTTCAAGGTACCAACAAGACATTCAATAAAACAACAAAGTATTAAAAAAAATTGAACTATTGACTAAAATCTCATCATTATGTATTTTTACAGTTTATTTTCAAAATATAGTGCACTGACCATTAAAATGTATGAAAACTAAGATTTAACTTAATATTTAAGTGATCTTGAATCTGCTGGTTGGCGAATGAAAATAATAGGTCTCACCCACGTGTCACAGTTGTAGACTCTGAGCATTCACTGCCTAGATTTCATCCCAGCACTGATGCTTCAGTTTTCTGGTCTGGGAAATTGAGTTGCTTTTATAATCTCTTCCTCATAGAATTTCTGTGAAAAATCAAGATGTTAACGCACACAATATTTTATATAACTAGCATCCATTTTTATTGATAATGTTGATTAATTGATACTAGACCTTGTGGTAAATTCCTACAGCAACAATAATAACTATAGTCTTTCAGATTCAAAGGCATGCAATGTCAGTAACAGATCCGATCTATCATAACCCATTGCCGGGATGTAACCATTTGTCTACTTTCTAGGTGGAAACGTAGTCTGTGATCCAACAGTGCTAGAAATGTGGGAATCAGATCCAGACTTTGGCCTCTTTCGAAATCTGTCCAACCAAGAGCCGAGTTGTTGGTGGTGCCATGTGTTATCCAAAGAGACTATCAACAAGCTTAGGAACATGGAGCTATACTTCCATGACTGCAGAAGCCAGGTAGCTCACTGCACATTCTAAATAAACATTCGCAAGCACCATGCCCACAGCACACACTCAGTGACTGTTTGCTGAATGGATAAAAACTGGCTCAAATGCATTAGAGTAACCATTCAGCTTCCGTTGCTCCCTGGGAAGCCTTCTCTTCTAAATATCATATTTCATCTCCAGATGATAACAAATACATGGTTTTTAAATGGTTTTGGAAACAGTGTTTTGGCTTGTTTGAAAGCAGAGATCATTGTTTTAACATGTGTTCTTAGAGTAACTCATGGCGGTTCTTTGCACATATCTTGCAATCAGTGTGGTCAGGTCTCATTTTAATTTTTATATAGTCCAGATAGTTCCACTCAGAATCTCCTTTTTACTGTGAATTAATTTGAGTGTGTTTACTATAGGGATGAAATTAGCTATTGAATTTGTGGAAACAATTTCTTAATTTGAGACAACATCATTGATTTAAATGTTGCAACTATATTTTTCAGTGAGCATAAATGTCTATCTCATGCATTAGGCTTGAAATTAGTTCACTTAGACTTTATTTTATCTCTGAATTCTTTTTAGGTTAAACAATAAGTATCCAAAACAACCAACAATAAGTATCCAAAAAATCTATTGGACATGTATCTCTGAGCATTTCATATTAATTAATTCATTTATCATCACAAGCCTTTATTATGTGAACTTCCTTATATAAATTGATTCCTTTTATCCTTGCAAATAACTGTAGCATTACCCTTTTCATGTTATATGTAGGAAAGCTACAGAGTTGTTGGGTAAGGTGCAGCCAGCACTGGGACAAAGCCTTTACTCTGTGTAAATAGTCCCTTAAGGAAAGTACCTAAGATTAGAGTGATATCCACCAGGTTAGAGCGATGTCTAAGGTCAGTCCAAAACTGACCTATAGAGGAGAACGCTGACACTGCTTTATCTTCACTAAGCTGGTGCCATCAGCTGCAACTCCCTAGAATGCTTCAGATATTACAGGAAAGCACTACCTATGTGCTGAGCCATCACAACTCGAGGATTCTTAGGCCAGTCCTCACATCTACAGAATGGTGCTTAGTCTTTCTTCAGGCCCCAGGAAAATATGCTTATTGTTTAACAAGCAGTTGCCAAGGATTTCTTGAGCCTGTATTATGTCAGGCACCGAAAGATTCTCATGCTGTGAGACCATAGATGTCAATGTTGTAAATCTCAATGCTGTAAGCTCTATCTTCATTTATACGACCCTGAGACTGGACATAAGATTTCTAAGATGGGGACCAACTGTTTGTGCTTGCCTCCCTTCTCCCTGATCTTTCCCCTTCTACAGTGCTGCAACCAATGGATGGCACTAGCTAGACTGGTGATGTAGGCAAAGAAACCGAGGACAGTCTAAGAGTTCATAGAGGAGAGAGATAGTTGTCTCATTACTTCTTTACCGAAAGGGAGAGAGAGAAGCGTTATGCCCCCTAATACATACAGCTTGCCATTTGAGAGGCAATAGAAAGGATTCCACACATCGAAATATAAACAAATTACTGCAGGTTGGATGCAAGCGCGGTGCCTCTGAGTGCATAACTGCCAGAGCGTCTCTCCACCCAGCGTGTTCATCAACTCTTGAAATTTGAACATAGCCTCTTGGGAGGCCAGTTTTTGCTCTCCATTCCATTATCGTTTAAGTGAGCGATCTGTCTGTTAGCCTAGGTACTAGTAAAATCATACTTAAAATACTGTGAAACAGCCCTTATTTTTCACTTCCTCCCAGCCTTTGCTCTTCAGTGAGGCCCTTCAAGACAAAAGTCGGCACATCTTCCCCAGGTCAAGGACCAATCCAATTTCATACACATGCCTTTTCCCAAATCAAGCAATGTGGACATACAAGGGAAGGATGTAGGAAAATAAAGGGCGTGGGGAGAACTTTTCCCTGTATCATTATAAGCTCATAGGCTGGTGTCAGTTAGACTAACAAAAGACAACTTAACATGAAAGAATGGAATTTCTTGATATGTACACACATCCACAGTGACAAATCAATCAAGAAAGGCTTAAAACGTGAGTTTCCATAGTGGTCTTCAAAAAAAAAGTTGAGAAATAATGAAAAAATAGTAAAGAAAAAAAGGAAAGAAAGGAAGGGACAAAAGATTTTGGGCTTCCTAGGATACCAAATTACAGCAAGGGAAACAGGAAGGAACTAACGGACTGAAGCCTGGATGTGCTGATGCATTTCAGCACAGACTTTCTTCTTTGTGCTCATACGACTTCTGAATAGAGAGCCTGTGTTTTTAGAAGATGTTTTACTTTTAGTCAAAAAATCTAGGAAGATTTCTTTCTCACATAAAATATCTTTGAGGTAAAAGTAATCTTTATGCCAAGGTGGCATATTTGCGGTTGGCTTTTTTTTTTAATCTCTCATAATCCCCAACAATACTATACTCTGATAGCCTGAAGGTAAGTCACGGACTGTAGGAATGAGATTGATCATAATTCCAATCAGATCAATTCCTGACCCTGCAGGATTGTATATGGTATTTTATTTATGTTTCTGTGCTGTCTTAACAACTTTGGGGGGAAATGTAAAAACTGTTCTTAACCCCATGATAAGGATATAGCTTAATGACCCCTAGTCTTGTGCAACCTAGGAAATCCATCCTGGTTTCAGTCGTCTGTGATTGCAGAGTTCCTGCTAAGCAAGATGAAAGAGGCAGTAGAGCTCAGACTGTTGTGAAGACAATAAGTGAGACACAGAATCCACCAAATAGTGGAGCCGCAAGTCACTAATTGGTTCGGAAACAGAATTCAAAAGCTAAGGTGTCTACCCTCAAGGGCAGGCCCTTGCACAGGTCCCAACATAAAACAAACATAGCGGCATTTTTAGAGGCTCTTTGTCTCACAAGGCTTTGCCAGGGCTTTCATTTCTTTTTCCCCTTAGAGGTCCTTTGCATGTGTGGTTGGTTGGCTGGTGTTAACTCTTTTGGTTTGTTTGGTTTTATCTTATTTTACTTTATTATTATTATTATTATTATTATTAGATACTTATTTGTTTTCTAACAAGAGAGAGAAAGGGTTTGAACTGGATGAGATGAGAAGTAGGGAGGATCTAGGAGTTGTTCAGGAAGGGGAAACCACAACCATAATAAATTGTATGCAAATAAATCTATTTCATGGTTTTCTTATATTGAAAGATTTTTTTTTCTTACATAACATATCCTGATTGCAAGTTTCTCTCCCTCTACTCTTCCCAGTTGCCTCCACCTCCCCTACCATCCAGGTCCACTTTCTTTGTATCTCTCACTAGAAGAAAAGCAAGCTTCTAAGGGATAATATGTAATATGACACCACATAATACATAATATAACATAATGTACAATATAAAAATGTATAATAATGTATACTAAAAAAAAACCTAACACATCAGGATTGGACAAAACAAACCAATGGAGGAAAAAGGGCCCAAGAGAAGGCACAAGAACCAGAGACTCATTCATTCACATTCATGAATCCTATAAACAGCTTTGAACTCATTGGGACAGGGAAAGACTTTCCAAACAAAACACCATTACCACAGGCACTAAGAATAAACAATTAGTAGATGGGACCTCATGAAACAGAGGAGCTTCTGCATGTCAAAAGACAATATCATCTGGAAAAAGCAGCAGCCTAAAGAATGGGGAAAGATTTGTACATACTACACATATGTTAGAGGGCTAATATCCAAAACATATAAAGCACTAAAATCTACATAACAAATACACAAATAACCCAGTCAAAGATGGTGTATAGATCTAAACAGAGAATTCTCAAAAGAGGGGACTCAAAGAGGTAGCATAATATATATGCAAGAGGCCTGCAGAGACCTGTGCAGGCTCTGTGCATGCTGCCTCAGTCTCTGGGAGTTCTTGTGTGTGTTGATTATGCTGTTTACTTGGTGTCTTCCACCTTTCTGGCGCTTGTACCCTTTTTAGCTCCTCTTCCTCAGGGTTCCCCAAAGCCTAAGGGAAAGGATTTTACGGAGACATCACATTTATAACTGAGGGTTCTAGGGTCTCTCATTCTTTGCCCAGTGTTTGGCTGTGTGGCTCTGCATTTTCTTCCCCATCTTCTGTAAGAGGAAGTAAGAGGAAGGTTTTCTGATGATGGCTGAGCAAAGCACTGATCATATTTGCTTTTTTGAGTCTGAGATACCTCACCCAAGATGACTTCTTTTTTTTTTTTTAGTTCCATTCATTTGTCAGAGACGTTCATGAATTCATCTTTTACAGCTGAGAATTACTCCATTGTGTGAATGTACCACCTTTTCTTTACCCATTATTCTGCCAAGGGACATATTAGATTGTTTTCCATTTGTGGGTATTATGAATAGAGCAACAATGAATGTGGTTGAACAGGTAACTGTGGTAGGATGAAGCATATTTGGGGTATATGTCCAAGAGAAGTACAGCTGGATCTTGAGGTAGATCAAGTCCTATCGTCCCAAAGAACCTCCACATTGATTTCCATAGCTGCTGCACAAGTTTGCACTCTCCCCAGCAATGGATGAGGGTTCCCCTCACTCCAAATCCTCTCCAGTATGAACTGTCACTTATTTTTATTTATATTAGCTATTCTGAAATATGTAAGATGAAATCTCGAAGTAGTTTTAATTTGCATTTCCCTGCTGGCTAAGGATGTTGAACATGTCTTTAAGTGTTTCTCTGCTATTTGAGTTTCCTCTTTTGAGAATTCTTTGTTTAGATCTACACTCAATTTCTTAGTTGAGTTCTTTGTTTACCTGCTATCTAGATTTTTAGTTCTTTATATATTTTGGATATTAGCTCGCTAACAGATGTGTAGTATGCAAAAATCTTTTCCTATTCCTTAGGCTCCTGCTTTTTCCAAGTGATGGTGTTCTTTGACATGAAAAAGCTTTTCTGTTTCATGAGATCCCATTTATTAATTGTTTGTCCTTAGTGTCTGTGGTAATGGTGTTCTTTTCAAAAGGTCTTTTCTGTGCCAGTGAGTTCAAAGCTATTCCCTGTTGTCCTTTGATCAGTTTCAGTGTATTTTGTTTTATGCTGAGATCTTTGATCCATTTAAAGTTGAGTATTGTGCAAGGTGATAAATATGGATCTATTTGGATTCTTTTATTTGCAGACATCCAGTTTGCCCAGTACCATTTTTTGAAGAATCTTCCTTTTTCTAGTGTTTATTTCTGGCTTCTTTATCAATAATCAGGTGTCCATAGGTGTGTGGATTTATGTCTGAGTCTTCAGTCTTATTCCATTGATCAACGTGTCTGGTTTTGTGCCAATACTGTGCTGTTTTTATTACTAGCTCTTATTGTATAAGCAATATACAGGGATAGTGATATCTCCAGCAGATTTTCTATCATTGTTTTCACTATACTGTTTTGTTTTGTTTTAGTATGTGTGTGTCTACATGAAGCTGAAATCTGCCATTTAAAAATCTGTGGAAAATTGTATTAAAATTTTTTGGGGAATTGCATTGAGTCCAGTTGGTAGGATGGCCATTTTTACTATACAAATCTTACCGATTCATGAGCATGGAGGATCTTTCCATCTTCTGATATTTTCTTCATTGTTTTAAAGTTTTTAACATACAAGTTCTTCACTTGCTTGGTTAGTACTACTTCAAGATATTTTACATTATTGGAAGCCATTGTTAAAGGTACTATTTCCTTGATTTCTTTCTCAGTTGGTTTTTCATTTGCTTATAAGACAGCTAATTTTTGTGAGTTAATTCTATATCCAGCTACTTTGCTGAAACTGTTTATCAACTGAAAGAGTTTCCTGGTCCTTTATGTATATTATCATATTTTCTGAAAGTAAAGCTACTTTGACTTCTTCATTTCCAATGTACACTGCCTTTATCGAGAGGGGGGAACTATAATCATAATATATTGTATGAAAAAAATCTATTTTCTAGAAAAGAAAAACAAAAAAGCCACTAAGGTATAAAAAGACAAAGGGAGACACCTGAGCTCTGTTTCTGGCCTCCAAATGTACACACAAACACATGTGTATGCCCACATAACATATAAGAAAGGACATAAAAAGACAGTCATACAGCTATATTAAATTAGTGAAAAGTCAACATGGCGCATGTAGCAAAAACTAAAAACAACTCTGAGAGAAAATAAAGATGATGTAACTTCATGGAGAGACCAATCTGTCTACAAAATGGATGCTCACAAATCAAAATACTCATTATTTTTAAGAAGTCAATTCTGTGAACTTCAAGTTGTTGTTTAGATTCATTTCAGTCCTAATCAGAATCTCAGTAGGCTTTTCACTGGTAATTGGCTGACTCACAAACTACAGTTTTTACAGAAATGTGATTGAGCAGAAAGAACCAAAATAAACTTGAGAAAGAAAGATGCAAAAGGAGATGTGTATGACTTCAACACTTATAATGAAGTGATCAGGACCATGCGGAGTCACGACAAACCAAAAAAATCAATTGGTGGGAATGGAGAGTTCAGAAATAAACCCACACGTACATGGACAATTGATCTTTGAAAAAGGTGCCAAAGAAACCCAACAGAGGACAGGTAATGTTTTTGGGAAATGAGCTAGTATGATTGGACTTTCACGTACAAAGGAGTGAACTTCAATTATGGGGATATAGAAAGTAGATTAAGGACCTAAACTAAGCCCAGATGATAAAACTTCTAGAAAAAAATATGCAAGAAAAGCTTTGTGTTTAAGTTAGGGCAGATTTCTTAAACATACCATGAAAGAGTGGCCTCTTACACATGGGGCCAGATGAAAATTATAAGCTTCTTCTCTTTGAAAACAACTTTAAAAATATAAGAATATAGATTATAAGCTGGCATAAACAATTGTATATTATATATCCGATAAAAGATTTATACACAAAATAAATGAAAAAACTCTCCAGGTGTCATAAAGAAGAAATCATACTATCCAATAAAGAGATTAAAAGAATGGGTTCACCACTTGTTCACTGGAGGTGTACAGATAGTAGGGATCATTCACAGGGAGTTATCAACTAAGTGTATGAAGTTTCACTACTTTTAGGATAATGAAACATTTCAAATGTGACTCTGACATTTAATAGTGGTACTTGGAAGTGGAACAACAGAAACTCTCATCTACTATTTGTGAGAAATCACAACTTTTAGACAAAAAGCATTTGGCAATTTCCTTAAAGATTAAATAAACATCTGGTGTATGTACCAGCTTTCCCCTGACATCCAAAGAAAGAAAAGAAGATAAATCTACCCAAAGATTGTAAGTGGAATAAATAGTACTCAGCCTTACAGGGAAACAAAGAGTTGATAGGACAACACATAAACTCTCCTGTGATGCGTGAAAGAATTACAGCAAAGGCATACATGCTGGAGAGCCATTAGATAAAACCCGCCCTCACCTCCCCGCCCCTGCAATGAGGGAAAGCTAGTCAATGTCTGCTGAGATGGTAGGAAGCATGGTAGAGAAATCTGACTATAAAATGCTTACAAGGGTCTGGGAAAGTAATGGAAATATCTATTTTCTTTGTAGCTGTAAAGTTTATGTTGAATGTATCAAACTTTCACTTTAAACATACACATACACACACACACACACACACACACACACACACACACACACTTTACTAGGTCTGTCCTCAAGTGTATGTTCCAAAAACCTTTGGAAAGAACTTGGAGGATGACTGGTTGGTCTGTGAAAAACCAAGCAATCCCAGGGTTTCTGACTCCTACTCAATGCTGAATGTTTGGAGCCTTTTCTCGGGAGGAGGGGAAAGCAGAGATTTCTGTTTGCATGACAAGATTTTACACATGCAGAGGATAATAGTGAGCATGCTTTAACCAAACAGTAACAGATGTAGAGTTTCTAAGAGACTGATAGTTAAGAACAGAACCTGGGGAGACTGGAAGAAAAGCTGCAAAGTTATAGTATTTTTTTTTTCATGAAACATGTGAGACACCTTCAGAAGAGATTTGAAGGTAGTCCAATTTCTGTTAATGTTATCCAGTGAAATGTTCAGTTCGTGAGGCCTCAAACATAGAGAGGAACTTGAAAAAGATGGAAAAGATTGCTATGGCCATCGAGGGTGAGGATTTTGGAAGTTATGTTGTGTGAGATGATGGACAATTGTGCAGTGAGGATGGCTAGTGGAAACAGAGAGGTAAAGGACTGGTTCTTTCATTTCCATCACCACCTGGGGATGAGCCTCCTGAAGTTTAGACTTGGAGAAGAGGCCAAGGTTAGGATTGCTCTTTTCTTCTCTCTTACTGATCTACATGCAGGATGGTTGTGTTGTCTGCGGGCAAGCCTGGTCACCTCAATCTCCATGGGTGACAGCAACTGGGAACATTTGGAGATTCAGAATTCCTCGCATATGAGTTTGCCGAGAATCACTGCTGAATAAGTCTGCAGGATGGGGAGCAGACTGGTGGAAAGGCATCTCTGTTTACAGTGTCCTATCATGTGCCAGAGGGCTGTCTGATGCAAAGGAGGAAAAATGGTGGTGCGGCTTTTACACTCAGAAAACAAAACAAAACCAGAAACAACACAGTCATACTGTAGACAATTAGCCAAATACTCAACAATATCATCCCAAATAAGAAACGGTGAAAGGAAAGTGGACTGGGTGTGCTGGCTAACGTCTAGAGGAGCGCTTCTTTAGAGAGACAGAGAATCTGTAGCAGCTCCTAAAGAAAGTTAGATTCTAAGAGATACAAGTAGAATGGAACATGTTGGGTGACCTTCCAGAATATTTTTATGAACATGTGTACATATTGATACAGAATCCCACACACGTTTTTCTTAATGAGCATAGAGAAAGGTGGTCAGGTCATGGTAAAGTTTATTGCAGGGAAGGGGAAAGCTAAGCTAAGAGGGAAAGGCCAACAATGGCCAAGGGTCTAGAAGGGCACAAGAAATAACCTGACCCTCAGGAAGGAAACAGTATTGATCATCACTGAGAAGCTGAATGATCCAAGGAGTATTTTAGAAGAATTAGAAATGCATTTATGTGCATGATAGCCTGGAGAGGAAGCAGGTAGTTTCATGGCTCTATGAAAGCACACTAAAAGCCAAAACATTTTTTTAAATGCTTGTAACTGAAGAAGTCCTTACAACATATCATTTTCCTCTTTCCTCTCAAAGGAGAATTAATGTGATGAATAAATAATTGCAGTATGCCTTCCCATTCTCTGAAAGAGTGTTGAAGAATCATTCTGCCACTTTAATCTGAGGCACTCAGTGCTTTGGGACTTATGTATGAAAACTGGGGACCACTTATTTTCAGCTGATGGCTTAAAAACCATTTCCATCTTTTGTGATTTATGTCTCAGCATGGGGAAGTTGAGGCGCTATCATTTAACAAGAAGTCAGTTCAAAGCCAAAATCTTTAAGATTAGAGGAACCATGCTACTCAGTGAAGACCGTGGAATAACTTAAAATCTTTCCCCACAGTGGACATTGAACTTGTCTCAGGATTCTTTCTCAGGAAAAACTTTTGCCATGGAGTTTTTCTCTCTCACAGAGGTAATACATAAATGAGTATGTCATCACAGAAAAATATACTCTGTTCCCAAGTTTCCTCCGGCACTACATACATAGTTTTGAATCATGATGTCAAGGGGTACATTGTTTAACTTTAGGTGGTATACTGAAGCACCTTATTAAAAAATAGAATCGTATTGCCGAAAAGCATTTTTGCTAAGTCTGTGGTGATTCAGTTTGAGTTTAGGTGAGTCTTAGTTGTGGGCTACACAGAAGATACCGAGGTCTAGAGAAGGTTGGATTAAAAAGGTTTTATTGTTTTTACTTTAATTGACAAGCCATTACTTTGATTGATAATGTTTCTTACTGATTTGAATACTTCATGTGTCTTAAATGTCCATTTCATGTCTGACACGCAATTTATGTCTTTCCTAGGCCTCTGCATGTGCTCTCTCCCCTCTGTTTCTTTGCAATTGCTTGTTTTGTCTGTGCCAAAGATTTTAAGTTTGTTATAATCTCATTTGTCCATTTTTGTTTGTGAATGTATGTGGGTGTGCATACTTCACGCCATATCAAAAAATGTTGTGAAGAAAACTGTTTCTGTATGTTTTCTTCTGGTAGTTTCACAGTTTCAGGTCTGACGTTTAGCTCTTTAACCACTTTTAGTTGACTTCTGCATTTGGGCTGAGATGAGCGGCTTGTCTCTTCTGTCTCTATGTCATGCCATGCTATGTTGCCAATCCTAGCTTTGTGGTATATTTTGAAATGAGACTGTCTGATGCCTCCAGCTTCGTCCTTTTTTGCTCAGGATCTTCAGATCGTTTGTTCTTCAGATAGCTTGTGTTTCTGTACAGGATCTCAGTTTACTTTCTCGGTTTCTGTTAAATGTCATTGAAATTTTAGGTGCCATTTCTTTTGAGGGTATGGGTTCCTGGAGGTGGGGGATCCATTTTCACAATAGGCCTTTTGATGTTTTTATGACACAGAATTTACCATGTAGTGACTAGCAATCTCATGAGGCAACTATCAGGAACACATCCTGCTGCATGAGCCCAGGACCGAAGGCAGGACCCAGCAAGGAGAAGACACTTCTAAATTTTTTAAATAGCAGTTGAACCCTTTCACTCAGGTTTGTCTCCTTGCTCAGTATTCCCCATTGAATTGACTCTTAAAAGGTGAATGGTTTTTTAAAAAATCTGTTTTCAACACAGGAGTAGCATGGTTTGGAAACTGCTCATCAGTGTGTAACCACAAGGGTCTTCTCCCACTGTGTCAATGGCCAGGAGCATCTCAAAGAGCAATGTGTAAATTAAGTTGCTTAATTCATAAAAACACACCTCCTCACATTTTGCAAAGTTGAGGTACGAAAGGAAGCAATGGAAAACATGGTTCTTTTCAGGGCTGTGAGAGGAATCTATTCCAGGCCCCTCGGCTTCCAATGATGCTATGCTCCTCCATCCCAGACTTCTCCTCTCCCTATGTCTTCTCACCATCTTCTCCATCCAATTCTAGGTCCAAAATCCCCGTCTCTAAGGACATAGTAATGACCTTATCGTAGTGTGATCCCATGAAAAGACCCAATTGGAAAGAAGGTGGCAACCGCAGCAGCAGCTGGATGTGGGGCCCTCAACATCTTTGAGAGGAATACAATGCGATGCACAATATCCACCTTGAGCAGCCTCACTACTCACCAGAACTCAACCCTGGCACCAAGAACATTTTGTGTCCTAGGGTGGAACAAGTCACTTTGGAAGCACAAAGTGTAAAATGGGGAGAAAACTCATTTTTCAAAAAGACATTGTTTGGATCTTAGCAGTAAGGCATTTTCTTGGTACACAAGAAACCCTTTGTTCAACGTCCATCACCCCCTTCACAAAACACACTGGATGACTCAAGCCAGGTTAACAGTGGGGGAGGGACCCACAAACTGGAAGAGTCTGCATAAAGTTTGCTGGACCTAAAATCAGGCTAAAGGAAAGTCTGCTACTTCACTAGTAATGTTCCCATTTTCCTCCCAAGCCCTACATGTGGCTTTCCTTTTGAAATCATCTGAGTTGAAGAGATGGCTCGCTGGGTAAGAAATTTGCTGTACAAGTCTGAGAACCTGAGTTAGGGTCTCCACATTAAAAAAAAGAAAAAGAGAAAGAAAAGGGCTCACAGAATGCCTTTTCCTCCAGCACTGAGTTAGGAGGGAGAATAAAATCATCTTCGGAGTTCTTTGAGCTTAACTGATGAACAACTGGTATCCTCCAGGTTCAGGGAGAGACCTTATCTCAGGGAAAAAGAAAAAAGGAAAAAAAATTTTTTGCAGGGCTATAGAAATGACTTAATAGCCTACACAGCACGCTGGTCCAGAGGACCTGAGTGTGTTTTCTAGCACCCACCGGCAGCTCACCATCACACATAACTTCAGCTCTAGGGATAAAGGGGCAGTGATCCCAAGCCTCTGGCCCACATGTGCCCCTGCACTCAAATGCACATATCCATACTCAGACACATGTCATTCACACAACTAAAGACAATGAAAGCAAATTTTAAAAAGAAAAAAAAATAACAAAGCATATTAAAGGAAGACATCTGGTGTGGACCTCTGACCTCCGTATGCATAAGGACATGTTTGCAGGAACATTCACGTGCACATGTGTTCACACAAGCAGTACCTATATTACACACGTCACACACACACAAATATAAATTAGGATAAATTAATTAAATATCTATTTAGCATGATTTCAGAAAATTGATTTTAACACAGAGTGAGATTCTGTTTACTGTGAAGAAGGAAGCTGGCAGTTTGAAACTGGTGAAGGCTTTTGTTTTCTTGTTTATTGCCAGAGGGGACACGATGAGGAAGATAGTGTGATTCAATTTAATTAATAGGAAAGAATCACTAGCAAGAAAGATTGACTCCACAAAATGTTTTACAAAATCTCATGCAACTACGTGAAAGAAAGTCCCCAGAGCTTAGGGTACGGCTCGCTTGCACCGCCACTGACCTTTTGACACGGATCTGATGTTAGATGCTCCCCACGAAGCTGATGTGTGGAAAAACTGGTCCCCAGCTGTTGGGCCTGTTTGTAGACAGGAGAGATGGTAGGAGGTAGGGCCTGCCCACAGGAAGTAGGTTATTGGCATCCCACCCTGGAAGGGTATGAGATAAGGGTATAGGATAAGTTCTCAAGGGGAACTCAAGCCCAGATTCTCTTTCTCTTTGCTTCCCAGCCCCACAATATGAATAGCTGTGCTCCACCAGGCCCAACCCTCCATGATGCTTGGTTTGTTTTGGTGGTGTTTGTTTGTTTCTGTTTTATTGTTTTCCTTTTTGTTTTTGTTTTTGCCTTGTTCCATGCCCAGCAATAACAGAGCCAAGGGCCTTGGATTAAAACCGTAGTAACTAGAGGGAGAGGGCACACACACAAAAACAAATCCTCTTTTTCCTTTAGGTTAAATTTCTCAGACATTTGTCACTGCAACCCCAGGCTAGCAGACACACTTTGTAAACAGAGGACCCTGTTATAAAGCAAGATTCAGGGTTTTACATGGCTAAGCTCAGAAGCCAGATTGTCTGAAGATCCATGTTACCTTGCACCTTAGATTACTCACACTCTAAAGTCCGTTACAGAACAATTTCCCAGACAGAACACATGCTTCATCCTTCTGATCTGTATGAGCTTAAAATAACAGCAAAGCAGAGTAACATCGCTAGCATGGTTTTCTTTTCCGGTTTGCTTCGTGTTGATGAAGCTTATATTCTGGAGAAGGCACCAAGGCCCTCAGCCATGGTCACACCATGTCACTGAGAATTGTTCCATTTTCCTCCTGACACTTTCAACCATGTTGAACTGCTGTCCTTGTTTTTGTTGTTGTTGTTGAGTCAGGGTTTCTCTGTGTAGCCTTGACTGTCTTGGACATTATAGACCAGGATAGCCTCACAGATATCCACCTGCCTCTGCTTCCTCGAGTGCTGGGACTATAGGTGTGCACCACCCCACCTGGCTTGTCCTTGTTTTTGGCACTTCATTCTTTGAAGCATGGACCTCATGCCACCAAGCATCCTAGGGTTTAAGGTAAAAGAAGAACTCAGAAGCCAGCAAGCTCTATTCTTTCATCCCTGTGTTGTTTGTATGTTTGTTTTAAATAGAAAGACTTTTACACAAGCCTGGTTTGTCCCTTTTTGATCACACCTCATTTACACACACACACACACACACACATTATAAACAAGGTACACTGAATATGTGGCAAAAGGAAATGAGAATGAGGCATCAGCCAGGGGATTCTAATATGCTGCAATTGAGATAGCCAGCAGCTAGAAACCAAGCCATATCTTTTAAATTATTTCAGCATAAAATTCACCGTGTATTGACTACTTTTACTTTTACATGGGTTGATGACCTAACTGCTATTGCAATTAGTCATTCTTGATTTTTCAGGAGAAAAATTGAGTTAATCTATGCATACTAAGGCAGGTCATCTTGAGTAACTGGTCACCAGAATCAGGACTTTTGCCTTTTCATGTAACTTTAGTTACAGCCAAGTTAGAGTCCTTCCTGACAATTTTATTAATGTGAAAAATGGCACCTGTACTGCCAGCTCGAATGTCTCCTAAAGACATTTCAGTGGATTTCCCCATGCCCTGTATTTATTTACTTGTATGCTTCTATATTTAAAAATCTAACCCACACCAGGGCCTGAGAAGCAAAGGCCAGAGCTTGTCACTGTCTCCATGGTAGCAACACATCTCCAATGACCCAATCAAATCCCACCAGCCATGTGTGGGGCAAATACAGGAAACCACAGGTGGTTAATAGAACAAGTGGGAGAAGCCAGAGGAGGCAAGTGGCCCTGGGGACCATCATAACTGTGACCCTTTCCTCATCCAGTGACTGGAGCTTAGTCACGTGACCTCTCCTTGCTCTCCTTTCCCCTCAGCTCTGCATCTCTGGGGCGGGGGGTGGGGGTGGGCACAGAACTGCAGCATGTGTGCCTAGGGATGACTTAAGGGTCCTTCCTCAGGAACATACTGAGTCAATACTTTTGTGGGGGTCATTCCTTCCACACCAGGTGTTCTCTCCTGACCAACCCATACCCAGCTTCTTTCAGAGCAGCTCTGTCTATAGCAGTTCGGCTTCACTATCATGCTTTGGTTCCCTGGATAATTTTGTGACTCTATGCTCACTTACAGTTTGCTTAAATTATTTTGCTCAAGAGTAACTTCTCCCCTTTCTCAAGGTGGTAAGACTAGGTTTGTTGTTAACACTTCTAATTTAATCCCTGCTTCCGGTATGTGTGTGTGTGTGTGTGTGAAGATGCGCGAGCCTTTTGGAGGTCAAGGAACAATGTTCAGGAGTCGGCTCTCCCCTTCCACCATGCTGAAGCGAGGTTTCTCCTATTTTTGTTATTTTACTGGATATTCCATGCTACCTGGCCTTTAAGCTTCTAGGTGACTCTCTGGTCTCTGCCTCCAACCTTGCCCAACGAATCATGAGACTGGAGACACTCCATCCACCACAATTGGCTTTTTGTGTGAGTTCCAGGAATCAGATTTGGGTCTTCAAGCATGCACAGCCCTCTGAGCCATCTCTGCCAGCCCCATTTTGTTGCTGTGCTGCTCTTTTGGTTTTACTTTGCTTTTATTGGTTTAAGAAACAGTTTCTCAGCTGCCCTTCAGACAGGACTCTAAAATAAGACAGTGCCCAATGTGGGTGCAGTGTCAGAGGCCAAGGCCAAGTCCACCCTCTGGCCCTGGCCATGGTTCCACTAGCATTTCTCTCAAGCCCATCTTGCCTTCCTGAGGCTTCCTGGTCAATCAGTCTGCCTACCGCTTGGATCCTAGCTCACAGCTGCCACTGCCCTTCTCCTTTCGTGAAGATCTCGTTCCATTGTCCCTACCTCAAAAAGAGTGAGAGAGAGAGAGAGCAAGGCATGGGGGTGGGAAGCTTTTTTTTTTTAGTTCATTCATATCTATTTGGCTGATAAATGGCTTATACCACATTATCAGGGAACAGTAGGGTGCTTCTAGTGCTCAAAGACAGCTTGAAAGTACTTCTCATATACCAAAGTTGACTTTACCCTTAAAATCAATTAAACAACCATAATAGCTAATGGAGGAGAGCTTCCTGAGCAAAATGAGCTTAGTGATCGCACCCTCAATTTCCAACAGACTCCAGTAGCCATGTTGTTGTTAATTGCCCAAAAGCCACTGCCCCACCGTCCTTTGCCTGAGTCTAAGACCATGATTTCAGTATTTAAAGAATATGCAATCTGAATTATTTACAAAACTGTTGCTAGGTGTTCATACTTTAAGAAGGGCCCAGAGAGTTAAACCCAACACAGAAAAAACTAGGCCTCCTCGGGATCCCTCACAGGCCCCATGCTGGTAAGTGGAGAAAACTGAGCTACTAGCCCAGATCCCACAGCACAGACCCACCCACGCCCGGGTTCTGTGTTCCCTGAATATGTAAGTAGCCCTTCTCTGAAAGAGAGCTACAGAGAACAAGGACTCAGCCTCAGGACAAGGCATCTTTCCAATTCGGTCAGGTTGACAGTGAAGTCAAGCCTCATTTAGAGATAGAAACTCCTTATCTGCTTGATTGATTTGTTTTGTTTATTTGAACAAAGGACCATTTCATAGCCCAGGCTGAGCGCCAAGCATCTAGCCAGATGACTATTGAGCCTTAAGTAACAAAAGCTCCAGCTGCCAATAAAAACACAGAGGCCTGTGACAAAAACACAAGATTTTCCGGGGCTGTTCTATTCTATCACAAACACATAATATTTTTGCAAATAAATATTCAAAACTCAGTATTAGAATTTAGGGTTCCTGCATCCTTCTGTGTAAACTATGAAGACTTTTCTGGTGCTTGGATTTATCCCAAAACTTAGCTCACCATTAAAAGGCAATATAATTTGTGTATTTTCTTCATTCCTAGGCTCATACTTAAAAATCAAAGCATTTAGTTCATTCCCAGGACTGGATTGATTTTCTTGGCTTTGTACAAGATTTATTTTATATATGTTTATTCTTATTGCTTGTTCTCAGAGTAATTAAAACCAGAAAGAGCATAACACTTACAGCTTTGAAGATTTTTATTCAACGCTAGATGGTCAAGCATTGTAGATATGAAATATATTAAGCATTTCATTTCAATGATTTTTAAAAGATTTTTCATTATAAGCACCACTTTTAACCAAACTGTGAGCATTAACACTGCTATGTAAATGTGTTACGAAATAAACCTGAAAATACCAGTACTGTCTTTTTGCTACATTAATGTCATCATGATTTCCCACGGGTCTTCATAAAAATGCCCTATAGCTGGCCAGCGGACTGGACTGAATGTTAAATGAATGGTCTGCTGCCACTCTCTGGCCCCCGCCTCCTCCGAGTGCCTTCCTTCTCAGCTGAACCTTAACCCTTCCACTCAGGTGCGTCTCCAAACCTGACAGCTCTGGGAAGGCTGGACAGCTGTTTCTTGAATATTAGGCTTGTGCCTGGCACCGTGGTGGACACTTGACATAATCCCTCAGTTAATTGTCATAGATTCCGAATTGCCCTTGTCAAAGCCCCATTTGACATCTGAGAAAGTGAATGCTTCAAATGTAACGGAATACTTCATGAAAATTTACACCCTGGGAGCTAGACTAAAGGGCCGCCAGAGCCAGCGTGAGGACACAAGTGGGAACCCAGAAGTAAAGTCTGGATGCAGTGTGACAAGTCTGCGATCCTGGTACAGCCACAGGGTGAGGGCCAGAGGTGGCAGACCCCTCGGAAACAAATATGCCAACCATCCCGGTGTCCACAGAGGCGGGCAACAAAAGAGAGATGCTGATCTCAACGGAGGTGGAAGATTCCGACCCGCGGTTGTCCTCTGATATCTCTGGCAAGCACATGCCTTCAATAGCTCACACCCATGAAAGTGTGCCTACGGCTGTCGGGGCGCCACACACCCACCACACTGAAAGAGATCCTCTGTGTCTCCAGCCCCAAGCCCAGTGTCTTCTTGTTTCGATTTCACGATTTCACGACCTGGCCACTCTCTGTCTCCTTGTGGTGTCATGAGTCTGCTCTATCTGAATTCTGGCGCGAGACCTTCCGTTTTTAATAACTTGTTTGTTTCTTTTTAATTAACGAAAGAGCTCTTTTTTTCTTTTCTTTTAAAAATTTTTAATTAATAATTAATTTACTTCACAGCCGTTTCCCCTCCCTCCTCTCCTCCCAGTCCTCACCCCCGCCTCCCCTCCCCTCCCCTCTCCTCCTCTTCCCTTTCTCAAGCTCTTGAGCTTCTTAACCAGGTAGGAAGTGACATTAGATGACCTTTGTGGCCCCCTCTTATCCTTGGAGAACAGGGAGGTATACACACACACACACACACACACACACACAAAAGGAAAAAAAAAACAATGTCAGCAAAAGCAAACATCTAGAGCAACATGAGGAATGTTGTGAATACTGGAGAAAAAAAAATTCTCCCTTCATGAGGCAAAATGACAACTCAGAGGCACAGTGAACCTATTATGCATTCCCTTAAACCAAAACAACAAACAGAATATCATTTTTTCCTTCAGTAAGAACTCTATGTACGTAGTCTATTCTCTCTGGGTGTCTAGGAATAACATCCGGCCCTGTGGACAGCCTTGAGTGTTTGTCAGACTCTTTCCGGTCTTCTGCAGCTTATTGCATTCCGTGCCCTCCGTGGCTTTCAGACCTGGTGCGTTCTTATTTTCCTCCAATCCCAGCTTTAACAAACTCCAAAGAGTCTCTCCTTATGGAGATTCTATGGCACTTCCAGCAGGTCCAGCTCCCTGGCCTCTGGGATTGTAAAGATAACATTCCAGAGCCATCAGCTTTAGTTTCTGAACCAGTATAAATGTCTATTGCCCACACTGGGGCCGGTGGCAGGACTGGGAAGCTTCTCTGACTCAACCTCCCACCCTGTTCCCTTTGTTTTCCGCTTCTCTTTCTATGTGGAGGTCACAGGCAGAAGATAAACAAAAGAGAAGGAATGAAGTTTTTTGCTTACCAGTGGCTGGTTGATCTGTACCCTTGGCCAGGAGGGCTTCTAAGTGCATCTCTTGGGAGATACCTGAGACACTTCTTCACCGTGTGGCCCCCAGCATTGGAAGTCAATCCCCATGGGCCCCCGAGCATTGGAAGTCAATCCCCATGGGCTCCTCGCAATCTCTCTTAGTTCCCATTCTGATATATTCCAGCCTGTAGATTATTGTTGTTGCCAGTCTTGGTGAGTCTCGGTGAGATGTGCTTCCACCATTATAGCTCGAGTTTTGTACCCTCCATGGCATTCACTTGCCCTAGATGACTCTTGTGCCATTTTTCTGCCAGCCATGGGGAAGGAGCTGTCTTCTCTGTTCATTTTCTGCACCCCGAGTTTTCTTCTTAAATTTCTCTCCCACTGCTCAAGTAAGCAAAAAGAACAATTTGGCAGATCTATTGCACAAGCAGCCATCCAACTGAAAAATCCGATTCCAGGCTCAACGTCTTGCATAGAAATCTAATCTCCCATAACTTCCTTTTTGAACTTGTCATTGGCTTGGTGCTAAAAGTTGTTGGAAAAGGAGATACACAGCTCTTTCTGAGGCTATGACTTACAAACAAACAGTTCCTTGAAGATTAAGGGCCAGAGAGTGATAACTAGTGTAGCAGAAGGGACTTGCCTCTTAGTAAAGCCCAGTTGTTGTTCTGTCCTTTATGTTGTTTATTTGCCACTAACTTTGGAACCAAATCTTAAGCAATAGGAAAAATCTCAATAAGCAATGAACTATTCCTCCTTTAAAAAAAAAGGAAACAGGGGACTTGCAAGATGGCTGAGCAGGTAAAGGCTGACAAAACTTGACAGCCTGAGTTCAGTCCTTGGCACCCACAAGGTAGATGGGGACAACCAACTTGCACAAGTTGTCCTCTGACCTCCACACACATGATATTTAACACAGGCACCCATACATACATGTACATGTGTACATATATACAATTAGTGTAATAACAAAATTTAAAGAAATGTTCGTATTCGTGATAGCATAAGCAGGACATTCACTAAATGAGATAAACAAGACATGGAAAGATTACCATCTCTGCTCTCACACTCATGTGTGGCCTCTAAGGCAATGGCACTCCAAGAGCAGTCTCAACTGTTTTGTGGCTGTTTTCTTATTTACTCATCCAACATACATACCTGCATATTATTATCCCACTTTACAGATGGCATGAACTAAGGCATAGAGAGAGTCCACAAAGCCACAAGAAGCCTATACTACAGGAGCGAGTACAGACACCACGTGAGGGCAATTCCGCAACCTCCCATCTTATTTGGTATATGATGGAGCTCATAAATATTTATTAGAGAACCCAACCATGAAAATGAATAGCTCAAGGTCATACTTAAGAATGGTGAGCTAGGATTTAAAGTCATTGCCTTTGACTGGTCACTGAGATCCTCACACTAATGCTGATGATTCCATTATCCACCTAGTTCTACCTGTCGATGCAGCGTCTCATTTCATATTGGAATCTAGCCACGAGATAGCTCTGTTCCCACACATATGAAAGCTATTAGCAGGTCCCAAGCACAGAGTGAGTGTATCCTGCCTGGGCTTGGCTTTTCGTGTTTTGCATAGTGTATTTTTCCCCTGTAGCAGAATCCTTTACATTCACAAAGCTCATTCTCTCCTAAACTTTTCCATTTTCAGTTGTTTGATAAGTGATAAGCATATGTAAGACTGTTTTCATTTTATAATTAACATAGAGTTTTTACATGATTCCTTCCTCTGCCATATAAAATGTAATTTGACACATTTAGGCACTAACCACATGGAATGTTCCTGATTGGATGGATGGATGGATGGATGGATGGATGGGTGGATGGATGGATAGATGGATGGGCAGATGGACAGAGAGATGGAAGAATGGATGAAAGGATGGATAAATAGAAGGATGGATGTGAGTGAGATGTATTTGTTTTTATTTATTATTATTATTTATTATAATTTATTCAATTTGTATCCCAACTATAGCCCCCTCCCTTATCTCCTCCCTGCTCACCCTCCCCTCCTCTTCCCCCACTATGTCCCTCCACTAGTCCTTCCCATAGCAGAAGAAGTCTTTCTCCCCTACTATCTGACCCTAACCTATTAGGTCTCATCTGGACTGTCTGGATCCTCTGTTTTTGTGGCCTAGTAAGGCCACCTTGCCAGGGGGAGGTGATCAAAGAACAAGCAACTGAGTCCATGCCACCCTGCATTACATCTGTTAGAATGAGATGAAATTTTAACTTCAGGTGGTTGATACCATGTAGATGCATCTTGGTGGATGTTAGTTGCAAAAAAAAAAAAAAGTGACTGAGTCTTAGAAACTCAGTTTAACTACATTGAAACAAGGAATGTCTGAAAAGCTAACTTTACAAATATTTCTTTTAAAAGTGAAAGGGAATAGTGCTGGTTTTGCCTGCACAGTTATAAAGAAATCAACATGGGTAGATTTAGGTTTGTAGCTGGGTCAAGGTATTGCACTGAAAGAATAGAAGACCAAGGAAAAGGTGCAGCACCTGAAGTCAAAACCAAGTTTTCTTCAGCTTTGCTGGTACCAGCTGAATTCTGAGAGTCCTTTGCTTTCTTTGCCACAGCTAGAACAAAGGAGATTGGCTGCTCAGGCTCTCCATTCCACTCTGTGGCAGGGTAGGATGGAGGGAGAGGAGATTAATGGCTGGTCTCCCCTAGCTCCGTCCCAGCATTCCACGGTCAGAGTTCCTGAGATACAGACTAAATGAAAGTAGCATAAACCTATTGGTGTATGGCCCTGGGGAGCAAGATTACAATTGTCCAGAGGTATACTGGCCTCCAGTAGCAAGGATTGAGACGTGTAGGAGGGCAGTAGAGTTAGTGTGGGAGGCCAGATGAGAAAAGAGGGCTATGGTGGCCCAGCACCACACAAAGTCCCTGTCTGAGCAGAGAGCTGCCCGACTGTTTGTTCTTGGCATTGATCTAACTCTATCATAAGTTTCTGGCCACTGCCCAGACAGAACGACATGTTCCCTCCGGAGTGCCTAAAGGACTTAAAAACATGTTTTCTTGTGCAGCCACCAACAAAGTTGTCCCTCTCCACAAACTACCTCTCTGGGGTGCTAAACCTGTTCTTCAAGTCCCACCCATCACCTTGTCCTCATCCATTCCTGGTAAGGCCATGACACTCAAGTAATTGGGGCAAAATAATAACAACAACAATAATAATAGCCATTTAGGGAGTCTACATGTTCCTGTAAATCCTGTTTCAAAAATACTCACTTGCAAAGAGTAAATATAGATATGGTCTCAGCTAACCTCCTTTGCCGTCACAGAGGCAGCTTTTAGGGCTTGCACCTGTTTTCCTGTGAGCTCCTCTGGCTGGGAATGATTACTCACCCTGCGGGAGCTGAGATAACACAGATTAACACCAGCCTGCCCATGCCAGCATGTGGGCACCCACTCAGCTTCTCACTCTTCCCTATCTGGGGGAGGGAAGAGGAATCCCAGCAGAGAAGGGAGTTAATCAGCCAGCCTGAGGGGGTCCCTGCTGGGCCTCATAGGGCTTGCTCCCAGTGAATAGAAAAGTGGCCAGGCCCACTGGGTGAACAACCTAGGTACACTTTCTTGAATTCTAACAATAAACAGCAGCCAAAATATTGTAGAGAATCTTAAGGAGAACCCACCAGAGACCTGGATTTCCTCCACCCATACCAATTCTTAAGAACAAGGTGAGCCACAATATATGGAGGCACCAACAGAATTTTTCTTTCTTCAAAGCTGGTTGCACTTCTCCACCTCGCGGTACATGGAGCAAATTGTGGGTTTCTCTTCCAGGGTGAAAGAAGTTTTACTTTCTGGCCCAATGGTGACTGACTGTGCCATCTTTCCATAACCCCTCTCCTGACATGCAATTTTCTCCTAAGTGCCATATAGCTCTATTGGAATTTTCCATGCAGATCCATAAACCCCTCAAATTGAACAGAACCACAGTTAACTTTGGCATGAGAGACAGTAGAGTGTGGATGTTTTGCAATAGCACAAAACAAGACCAGATATTATTTGTTAGTAATTGAGTTTGTGTACTGTCCGTACCTCTAGCTAGTCATGTGACCCTGGGCAATTACATGATCTCTCTGCTGCTGTTTAATAGCTTATATGAAGAAAGCTATAGTGTTTTCTTTCATAGGGTTGGAGTGAGATTGAGTCTGTCAAACCATATGTTCAGTCAGCATCATTATGTCTCTTAGATTTATAGCTGAAAGAATGAAGTAACAGATCATCGCAGTATTGAATTCATTGAGTGACTGGCACATAAAAACACACAGCATAAAACAAAGATTTGAGAATTCCAGATGTGATCAGCACATTTGACACTATGAACTCAGTGATCTTGATAAAGTCATCGAACTTTCCAGTTCTCACTTCCTCGAGTGTGAACTGTTTTATGGTAACTCTGCTGGCGGCGTTCAGCGGAGGCCTTTGTGAGAGCATAGTAGTCATTTTAGAATGACCATGGATGACAGATGATCCAACAATCATTCAGTCACAATAATTGGTATCAAGTGTCTACTGTCTCTAGGCGATGGCAGTCACAAATAACATGCTGGCTAAGGAGGACCTAGCAGCTATGTGAGAATGAGCGCTCTTTTTCACTTTTTATTCCAATGAGGCCACTAACCTACTTGACAGTGCTACTCACGTGCAAGGAGAGACTTCTCCCTACCCAATGCCTTACACAGCAGTCATTTCTATACAGGACTTTACAGACATACCTAGAAGTTTGTTTTCCCAATTTCCTAGGCTGTCTCTCAATCCAGGAAGGCCAACAATACAATAAAACCATCATAGCAAGTCAAGTCTATTTAACACCATTCGCCCTCAGCAAAACCTACATTAAAACTTCAAAGACAACCAATATGCACTCAGCATGATTAAAATTGGGAAGATAATGTCACTAAGTATGGGCAAGAATGTTCAACAATGAAAGCTCATGTACTGTTGATGGAAGTGGAAATGAATGGCACTTTGTAAAAAGAATGTTGACATTTTCTTAGGGAAGTTGAAAATAAGTTCCTATTGCTGAAGACACAGTATACTTTGGAGACATAGCATATTCTATGAAGACATAGAAGTCTGAGGAATCAGGATGGAACTGACCCAAACACAACCCACTTGAGGACTAGCTCTACTAGTAGCAGAAGGTGCCATGAAAGCTGTCAATACAGGAAAGGAACCAATAGCCTTGCTGAGATAAAACACTTATGAGCCACATACACACAAAATAAAAAGCAACAAAGCAAGATATACCTAAAGGTGCAATAGTAGTACTGATATCTTTCAGGTAGCCAGCAGCTCTTTAATGGGAAGTAAGGTCTTTTCAACAGAAGGGAAATCATTCCTGGTACCATAAACTTTAGTCAACTACTTGTGGCTAGTGAGGACATGGGTCTTGGATAAGATCCTATTACTGCTACTTTCCTAAACCAGTATAATTTCTAACTGTATTCTAAGTACTCATCTTTATACACACAAATAAGTGTTGGTCTCAAATCTCACCAAACAAGCTTTCCCTCCCTCCTTCCTTCCTTTTCTTTCTTCATCTTTCTTTCTTCCTTCCTTTCTTCCTTCCTTCCTTCCTTTCTTTCTGCAAATAAAGACTATTACAGAAAGCCACAACTAGCCAGAATGTAGAGAACAAGTGACTAGGGGTATATAACTCCAATTGGTACATCTATAATACAACCCTTACACCCAAGATTTAGGAAATATCATGAAAGAGAGAGCAAATGATTTGGAGGAGCCAGAGGATGTATCTTCTAGAAATGACAAGGAAGTCACACCCATGAAATTTCAACAACATAGCTGCCTAAACAGGACTTCAACAATGATAGCACCGGTTGGCATGCCAGCCTGGATGAGAACAATCTCATGGAGCCCAAAGCCCAGATAAAGAGCTAAAGCAATCAACAGCTCCCTGGGAGTGGGGGATTGGTTTTCCTCAAGGAGGAGCTTCCTAATTGGTTCTCTAATGCCAAGTGTTCATCCCTGAAATCATGTACATACACTGTATATGATTTCAACACTAATGTTGTACACTAAGCCAGCTCACTAAACTCTCTTTATAAAAAAAATGAAAGCATGTCCACAAAAATACATAAGCAAGAATATTTAGAGCAGATTTCTCCACTGTATTAAGTCAAGGCTTTCTAGAGAACTATCCACTGGGATATATACATATATATCTGTGTGGCTTAATGAAGGAGATACGTTTTAGTGACTATAATCATTATGTGAACATCATGTCATTTACTTACATAACCCTACAAGGCACAGCCTTATATTAGTCATTTTTCTGCTGTTATTATAAAATACCATGACCAGAAGCAATTCAAGGGAGAAAGGGTTTATTTTAGAGTGATACAAGTCCATCATAGTAGAAAAGCTTTGTGGGGCAACAGGGGCAGGAAGATGGTTGATCTGATAACAGCTTTAATTCATCCAAAGGGCAGAGACACAGAGAGAAGTATGGGAGAGGGAGAGAGAAGGGAGTGAGGTAATGCTATAAGAGGAAAGGAAGGAAAAGAAAAAGAGGAATGACAATGAGGAGAAGGAAGAAGAGAAGGAGAAGAAGGGAGAATGTTTTTATCACTGTCCCATCAACTGCAATGAAACACAAATACTCTTACTGTCCCTAATACCCAAAGGCAGAAACTACTTTTAAGCTAGGCAGTGGCCAGCTGTTGTGATATCACTTGTGAAGTAATTAGTTTGCGCTTCCCCAAAAGAAAGCACCTTTATAATCATTACGCCTGGAGATGAACTTGTCGGACTTTATGAACACTGGCATGGGAGGTAGTGTAACCCAGATCAGATATTTGGTCCTCTTCTCTGACATCATAGGGAAACAGTTGGAAACCTGAAGGTGTCGTTTAGGAAGACTTTCTTGTTATCTCTCTCGTAGTTTTTTCTTTCTCGCTTGGTCCTAAAACCTACGTTGCTAGAAAGAAAATTACTCTTCCATATTTGGGGCTTCCAAATTGGGATCAAAGAAACAGAATTAAAGGGGGGCAATTTCCCCACTTTGAGAATGACTAAAGGATAAACTAAATGCATTCCATAATTCCCAGAATTTACTAGTCAATTGTTAAGATGCCAGCTAGATGCCCACACTGAAATTTTACTCCAAAGGAGGCAAAAATCACAGCCTGAAAAGCAGATAAGAAACAGAAAGGGAAAAGAAAGGGAAAGAAGGAAGGAAGGAAAGGAGGCAGGAAAGGAGGGAGAGAGGAAAAAAAGAAAGAAATCTAAATTAACAGAACCATGAATGCAATTGTCCATACACAGAAAAATTTAACCACAATTGAGGCTTCATTTTAGAAGTGATTGCTGCCTACTTCATAGCTCAGAAGAAAGTTTTCCCACAGTGCCCCCTTCAGACCACACTACCAAAAGCCCAGGGCCATTAAAAGGTCAACTCTGACTGCTGTGTTATGGAGAGTTACTCCGCAGTGTGGGAAAATGTCGCCATGAAAGGGCAATAAACTGTCCAGAAGTTGTGTCTCAGCCTTACAAGCCCTGGGGTGCCATCCAGCACTACAGTGTGGGGCACCTTCCAAATCTTGGTTGGAAATTAATTAATTATCCTTGAGTTCTACACATATAATGTGTGTTGTTGTGTTGCATTCCCCAAAGGGTCTTGTGTGAAAGGCGTTTAATCATGATTACCGAAATTTAAAAAAAAAAAAAAAAAAAAAAGGAGGGCTGAGTTTTGGCTACACGGGACAGTGCTTTCCTAGCCCTTGTAAGGGCTTGAGTTCAAGTGCCAGGACTGCAGGAAAAAAAGGAAGGAAGGAAGGAAGGAAGGAAGGAAGGAAGGAAGGAAGGAAGGAAGGAAGGAAGGAAGGAAGGAAGCAAGCAAGGAAGGAAGGAAGGAAGGAAGGAAGGAAGGATGGAAGGAAGGAAGAACCGGCGCTTTAGTAAGAAATTGAACTCATGTAGCTGATTGTTGTGACTGCCCTCTACCATCTTGGGAGTTAAACAATGTTCCCTTCCAAAAGGCTCATCTTGGAGGGGTAAGAAGGTCACAACACCCTCACCTGAATAGCTGCTCGCCTGCAGCTGTTGCAAGCAATCTTGCCTTAATTACGCATGACCTGGGGAGGAGCTAGAGTGTAGAGACTGGTAGAAGAGCAAAGGGAAGAGCAGGGGAAGAGCGGCAGGCCCGCCCCTGCCAGGAGAAGGCTTTCCAGACACAGCTTGCTTCCTGATGGGAGCACCCATTGTCCCATGGCTAACCTTTCACCTACGCTCTGTAAGGAAGCTCAATAAACCTATTGCTCCCTAGAGTGGACTTTGGTGGAATCCTGCCTCAGTTTGTCACTGGGACCTTAGGAGAAGGGGTAGCTATTGTTCATATCTCCCTCTGGGAAGGAATTTTAGTAACCGTAATAAATGACACCATCAAGTCCCATACCCCACAACAGAGCTAGCTTGGGCTGAATGTTTCATTTTACAATGACTCCGCTGCACAATGAACAGCATAACTTAAGACACAATTTCCTGACACCTAACTTTTCCCCGCCGGATTGTCCTCGGGGCCTCTGATGGTCCATCAGACGTCAGTCCTGTGATGTCCCTGACCCGAAGGACTGTAATCATCCTCTGTCTCTATACACAGTTCATCACTGAGTCCTGCCGTGCTGGGAACTGCAGAGACTCTAAAGCTCCCTGTCCGTTCCCTTTCCTTCATGGACTTTTTAAAGTGCTTATGTTTAGAATATTTAATATGCAAGAACATTTTAAAATGCAATCCCTCTCACATTCAAGAATAAATCAGTCTGTAGGACTGGAGCGCTTTATAGGAAAAGAAAAGGCATTAATTAGAATCATGGATACTTACTTTTGTTCAGTACCATATCATTTGCTTGTTAGTTTGAAGAAGGAAGGACAGTGAAGAGGATAGTGATAATATAATTCTCCAGGACCCTTCCCCATGATTGAAGACATTTTACCATGTGGTCCTAGCAATTTCTGTCTTCCTTCTACTCTTTTATGGAAAGTGGTCATCTCTCCCTCCCTCATCACTGCAAGGTTGATGTTGTTGACTTTACCTGTTCCAGTGCCAATCATTTCTCTAATCTTTTTAAAAGAGAACTATAACTTATATTTGAGTAAAATTAAATCTGGAATCTTAAGATTGTATTTGTTTCTAGTGTTTAGAAAGATTATGCTTAAGAGTCTTAGTTAAGGCACAATTAAGGGTTTTTTTTTCGAAATTCACTTTACACCCTGACTGTAATCCCCTCCCCTCTCAGCTTTACCCTCTTTTCCTCCCCTTTCCCTCCTCCTCTGTTCCTCAGGAAAGGGGAGCCCCCTTTCCCATCCGTCCCAACTCATCAATTTCTCTAATCATTTTCTTAATTAATTAAAATTTGTATTCACGTTACATTCTGGTTGTAGCCCCATCCCTCTTCCCCTCCCAGTCCCACCCTTTCTTTCTCCCTCCTTCTCTCTCTTTTCCCGTCCCCTATTTCAGAAAAGGCGAGCTCTGGTTCTCATCCACCCCAGCTCATCAAGTTGCATTAGGACTGAGCATGTCCTCTTCCCCTGTGTTTGGGCAAGGCAGTCCCACCAAGGGGAAGTGCTCAAAAAGATGACAAGTGAGTTCTTGTCTGATGCAGGCCCACAGGAAGCCTAAGCTGCCCATCTGCTACATCTTTTGTAGGGGGTCTAGGTCCAGTTCATGCATGGTCCTTGGCTGGTGCTTCAGTCTCAGTAAGCCCCTCTGGGCCCTGGTTAGTTGGCTCTGTTGGTCTTCTTATGGACCTCCTGTCACCTCCAGGCCCTTTTCTCTTTCCTCCCACTTTTCCACAAGATTCCCTACACATTGCCCAATGTTTGGCAGTGAGTCTCAGCATCTATCTTGAAGTGTTGTTAGGTAGAGCCTCTCAGGAGATAATTCTAATAGACTCCTGTCTGCAAGCTTAGCAGAGTATCATTCATAGTGTCAGGGATTGATACTCTCCTATAGGGTGGGTCTTTGGATGGTCCAGGCATTGGTTGCACATTCCTTCACTCTCTGCTCTATCTGCTCTGTCTTTATTCCTGCATATCTTGTAGGCAGGGTAAATTTTGGGTCAAAGTTTTTGAGGTTGGGTTGGTGTGCCCTTCCTGTGTTAGGAGTCTAGTCTAGTTAGAGGCTATCTCTTCAGTCTCTACGGCCTCTGCCACTAGGAATCTATGCTTGAGTCCTTCTCATATCCTCCCAGGAGCCTACCTTGACTTAGGTCTCCAGCTTGTCACAGAGATGTCCCCACCTTCAGTTTCTCTTTTCTCTACAGGCTTCTGTCTTCTTGCCCTCCTTCTCCTCAGGTCTGATCTTCACCCTCTTAACTGTCTATGTCCCCTCTCCTTCCTTGTTCCCTCTCTTCAACCACTACCTTTGTCTATTCTATCTCCCCTTCCAAGTGAGATTTAGGCACTGTCCCTTGATCCTCCTTGTATTTATCTTCCATGGGTCTGTGGATTGTAGTACACTTATCCTGTACTATACGGCTAAAATCCACTTATGAGTGAGCATATACCATGTGCGTCTTTTGGGGTTTGGGTTACCTTACTCAAGGTGATCTTTACTAGTTCTATCCATGTGCCTACAAATTTCATGATTTCTTTATTTTAATTGCTGAATAGTATTCCATTGTGTAAACATGCCACAGTTTCTTTACCCAGTCTTCAGTTGAGGTACATCTGGGTTGTTTCCAGAGTCTGGCTATTACAAATAAAGTAGCTGTGAACATAGTTAAGCAAGTGTCCTTGTGGTATGGTGGAGCGGCTTTTGGATATATGCCCAGGAGTGGTATAGCTGGATCTTGAGATAAAGCTATTCTCAATTTTCTGAGAAAGCACCAGATTGACTTCCAGAGTGGTTGTACAAGTTTATACTCCCACCAACAACAGAGGAGGGTTCCCCTTTCTCCACAACCTCACCAGCACATGCTGTCACTGGAGATTTTGATCTTAGCCATTCTGACCGGTGTGAAATGGAATCTCAGAGTCATTCTGATTTGCATTTCCTGATGACTAAGGAAGCTGAGCATTTCTTTAAGTGATTCTCAGCCACTTGAAATTTCTCTGTTGAGAATTCTCTGTTTAGTTCTATGCCCCATTTTTTAATTGGGTTATTTTGTTTATTGGTGTTTGATTTTTTGAGTTCACAAGAGACAACTTCTTGAACAGAACACCAATAGCTCTGGCTCTAAGGGCTACAATTAATAAATGTGACCTCTTGAAACTGAAAAACTCTGTAAGGCAAAGGACACTGTCAATAGAATGAAATGACAGATTGGGAAAAAGATCTTCACCAGCCCTACATCCAATGTTGTAATAAATAAATAACAAAGTGGGAGTGTTGAGTTATATGTTTATTGTTAGCCCTAAGATTATTTATAGCATTATTATTTAACCCTCAATCACAAATAATAAGACACAGACACCTGTTAGATTTTATAATTGCCTTATTTACCTTGGTCCAGGCAGATATTTCACTTACATTGTCTCAATATCCTCACCATCCATCTCCCAATCCCCATCCAATGCCATCCACCTTAATCCTCCTCAACTGGTCTACCTTATATCCATAATCCCATGGTACTTTCTTATATTCTTCATCTGGGCCTTTTCCCACCATTATCGGAGTATTTCCTCCTCACCCACGTGATTCCCTCTCCACACTAACCCATCATGGCGTCCTCCTTCTTCCTCTCCTCCTGTCCATCTGTGTCATGTGATTCTTCTGTCCTCAAATGCCGGGAAACCTTAGCCACGTCTACCCCATTCTGCCCTGCCCAGGCATGGGCCATTTAATGAACCAATCAGGTATAATGTTTTAGGCAAGTTTACACAAACAAGGATGAATGTATCCAGCAGGCAGTAACCAGATCTTGAGGTCCAGTAATTAGCATTAGACCAACCTCCAACAATCTGACAAAGGGCTAATATCCAAAATATATAATGAACTCAAGAAATCTAACACCAAGAAGTATTCTCTAACCTTCATGGCTCCCCAACATTCCTCTTAGCCCAACCCCATCTTCTCTTACATGATACACTCAGTCCCCCTGCCTGCTGTCTGCTTTCCCTGAATGCGGTGATCTCCCCCAGTACTGTGTATACCAAGGCTACCCCTATGCTCTCATTCTCTGGGCAATGCTATATGTTTTTGCACTTCTGAGGCTCCCTAGAGGAGTGAGGTTAGTTTACGCAAAGCCCATACACAGGGAAAACAGCAAAGCATGCTGAAATGCCCTGAGCAGTGACAAAGGCAGAACAGTGGAAATTTTGACTTCTTCTAGGGCTGAAGGAACAAGGGGAACAAGAAGCTCCAATAACCCAGGGAGAGCAGCCTCTCACAGAAGGTGTGGTCCACTCAAGGAACCCATCCCTTAGCAAGCAGCTCAGCAGAAGGGAACCAGGACAAGATCATCTCCTGCTGTTCTTCCCATTGACTTGACCCAAGGAGCAGGGATTCCAGTTGAGACATGAATGGAGGTCACCCTGCCAAGACCCTGAGCAGGAGAAAGAGGGGATGGGTTCAGAAAGAGCAGCTCACGTTGTACATTTCTCTTCTCTATCAGGTGGCTTAAATTTTTCCTTAGAATTTACTGCCCTGCTGGGCATGGTGACGCATGCCTTGGCAGCCTGGTCTACAAAGCAAGTCCAGGACAGCCACGGCCACACAGAAAAACCCTGTCTCAAAGAAAGAAAGAAAGAAAGAAAGAAAGAAAGAAAGAAAGAAAGAAAGAAAGAAAGAAAGAAAGAAAGTAAGAAAGAAAGAGAGGGAGAAAGAAAGAATTTACTGTCCACTAGCCAGTAATGTCTTTCAGCTTTTCCTAAGCCTGGATTTGGGCAGGAAGTGGGGTGTGGTCTTCCTTTATGTCTCTGAGCACACAGTACCTGAGCTCCTGGATTGACTCCCAGTCTTTGACCTCTGAGAGTGCCTTATATACCCCACAATAAAAACTCTGCTTTGTTACCCGCCTCCCCCACCCACTTGGCACGTACAAAAATCTAACTAATCCAGGGACATATTTAATTTTGAAAATATAGAACACATTCTTGTTTTATTTCTTGGCCTCAATTAGCATACATTTGCATAGTTGTTATCCAACATCATTGAGGCATACCTCGATCTGAGAAAACCAATTAGTAAAGAACAAACTTAAGCACATCTAATCCACTTCATGTTGCTTAAGAAAAACAATCAGCCTGTGTTGTGGGTGGGTTGCCTCTCATCCATGGCAGGTGTGACTACACATTGAAGGCAATATAGCACTGGAATTCAGCTTCCAAAACTCAACCCAATCAACCATCTTATGACAAAAAAAAGCTCAATTAGGTAGCATTAGATAGTATCTAATTAAAACAGGCACTGTATCCTTTCGTTCTTTATTTCTTAGTAAAAGCAAATGGACTGAAAGCACTGACCTACTGAACGTGAATCTTGCAGTGACAGGTGAACCGCACTTTGCTTCATCCACCTTTAACCTTTATGACGTATGTAGCGGAGCTAAATGTGTTCTTCCAAGAAAAAGAATGGATGGGTGGATTTCTCCAGCCCTCCCTGTTCCTACTCTGATGGGTAGAGCCTGGCACTTTAGGAATCTCCCACTGATCCACACTCCTAGGGTCCCCACTGAAGACAGAAGCAGAGGAACAACCCTCTCTGTCCACATGACAAATTTTCAGGTGATCCTATGACCAACCAGATAGTGAAAGGAGCCACTGCCTCCCATGTAGACTTACTTATAAAAGAGCTATGTTTCAAAAAGTCATCCTTTTGCCCGTTTGATAATCTTCCACAGCAATGTTTTTTCCTCTCCCATCCTTCACCTCAGAAGAGCCCACAGATGTCTTAGACCTGACCTACATTGTCCTCACTGATTCCCCCATCCCCGAAGAGCCTAATAGTGAGAGTCCATCTACCTTGCTTCCCAAGTGAACAGGAATCCCTTACGCTTCTGCTACAGTGATGGTTTTACTCGAAGAATACATTACCCCCTGGTGCTGTACTAGCATCAATGATGGAAACAATAATAAAATGCCGACTGTGTGCCATGTTTTTTATTGATGTAACCCTCAAAATAATCTTATTACACTTTTATGAGGTAAGTAACACTCTTAGTCCCATGTGAGAGACATGAAAATTAAGGCAGGGAACAGATAGACCACTTTTTAGAGATTTGTAGTGAGATAAGGGCAAAAAACAGGATATGAACAATACAGTTTCCAGAGCCCAAACTTGAATGTATTTGCCTAGCATCCCATTGAAAGAGCCATGGAGTCTTAATACTAGCTGTGATGCTTGCATTTCAAACAGACTTAGTGAATAGCTAGTCTTCTTTAAAAGTGTCCTGAGTTTGTCACAGTCAACCTGATGAGTAACCAAGATCAATGCTGTTACCGTCTTTTCCTGGACTGATAACTCATTGCAAATGGTTTGTTACTTTCTTATCCCTCCCATCTTTTCCTAACTATTCTGTTCATATCAGAACCTACTGGGTTCCAAATGGAAGGACAAGTAGAGATGTAAAATTCACAACAGAGGTGTGTGTAAATGCAGAGAACAGCAGAAGGTTGCAGAGGAGGGCTCTTGCTCTTATCAAAGCTGCCACCTCCCACAGAGCATTCTGAAGAGAGTTGTTTTTCTTTGGAACATTAGATGTCAGTTTACAGAAAGCTCTCCCAGAAAGCACAAAGGCGTTGTGAGGGTACAATTTCCTCTGTTGTTTTGTCCAGGGTTAAGTAAATAGTGCGAATGGAAGAAAGTGAAAAACCCAGGATGTCAGAGATGGTGAGAAGTAGACCAGAAGCATTCAGCTCAATTTTTCACTTATCATTAAAGTACACTTACTAAAATGGCAATGGCCTCCATTTTATTTTGTTCCAGCCACACTTTCCCCCTTCCTTTCTTTTGAAAACATTATTTGTGTTGATAGGCACAATTCTTCATTCTGTCACTCTTTCTTAATGTTGAAGAAAACAGTGAAACAAGTCTGTGTCACTGGTGAAGAGTCGATATTGTGCAAAGAAGACAAGTCTTGTTGATAAATAACTCACAACGAGAGGGAACACCAGTACTTTATTTAAGCTTTATTGAAGGTTAAAGTACAGAAGTAATCACATTAAATCCACATGCAAGCATCTATGCTAGACGAAGGCAAATATGCCAACACAGCAACACAGTGATAAACATTCCTATTTCCCTACATGAGGAACACCATTTCCGCTGGTTCTCAGTCCCTCTTTACGTGTAATAAAACTCATCACGCACTTTCCTGCCAGAATGTTACTGATGGTGGAGAGAAGCTCCCAACCCTTTGAATAGTCTGAGATATAGTCTCAGTTAAGCAGTACTCTGTGTAATCTATACAAATTCAATATTCTGTCCCATGATAAAGATCTAGTTTTAATACAGATTTTTTTCTGAAATCAGTTCACTTCAAAAACATGATCATGTCCACCTGCATAACACTAGAAGTCAGAGGGTTGCAGTTTACAAACACAGCTAAATGGGGAACTACTGGAATATTTGACATCATCTCTAGACAACAAAACAGGAAAGCACCCAACACCAAACAAGAAGAAAGACCACACAAAAATTAAAGAAATCTGCCCACTGCAGCAGGTACACTGTCTACGCTTCACTACTACTTTAACTACTATAATATCTGTGCCCATAGGTTGACTAGCTATCCCAATAGTGGTTTAGTGAGATCAAATTAGCAATGCAAGCTTCTCTGGGAGTTCTACCATCGTGATTCTACTAGCAAACACTAAACAAGTCTCACAACATACTTCTTTCTAATGCTTCTCAAGTTTGCACCATTTCCAAGTCTCTCATTAAGCCTGAAGGGAACCACTGGAGAAAAAAAAATACAGGATTTTTATCTATCAACTAAAATGCTCTAAATTATCAATGTGCTCCATGAAAAGACCAAGAAAATCAACTGAGTTCTTCCCTTCACAATTGCTTCTGCCCACTTGCCTAAACTTCTTTCTCATCCACATGGCAGCTAGAGTGTAGAATATTTTTTCCTAGAGTCTGTGAAGGTACTAAATAGGAAACCATACAAAATAGAACACTGGATTGTTTGAAGAAACTCAAAGACATTTACTCTAAAAGTAGCAGGTCTCTCTACACAACTACACAACTCTCCATGCTTTGTCTTCATGGTTAAAAAAAATCACACACTTCAAAAGCACACTTCAGAAAGGTAAGCACTAAATATGAGTCTGCACCTGTACTCTCGCCCCGTCACTTCATACTGCAGTCATCTGCTTGTATGTCTGGATCCTCTGTTAAACATGGGACCCTGGAGGACAGGAGTCCTGTCTGACTCAGCTGTGGTCTCCAGGGTCTGGCTCAGTGAGTGTGTTGAAATGTCTGTTCCTAGACTACTAAGTGGCCTGCTCTCTCTTTCTTATGTCTATCTAGACTCAAAGATCTTGTTCCCACTGCACTCCTGTGTATTTATCACCAAAATGAGTGGATGACCTTGGTTTAGGGGAGGAGGCATTTCTAAAACTAGTAATGTCTGCTCAGTAGTCATGGGCAGGAGATACCAAGCTTAAGAGCCCGCTCACAGAACCTGCTACAGTGAAAACATATTACTAATGTAAACTTATTACTGATGATGTAGAGAATGAGATTGTGGGTCCCTTTTCAGATGAAATCATATGTGAAAGTTTTACAAAATACCTCATAGAAAGGTACCTAATAAAAGCTGTCACTGTGTGAGCTATTACTGCTACGCCGGTGTCTGCCCTCTAAATGCAGTCATGTCTTGGAAAATTCCTTAACTACACTTGCTTATTCTCCCTCAGCATGCTACTCTAGGATTAATGACATGGTATTTGTAAAGTGTTTGGAAATCCCTAAAGTGTTGTAATCAACCCAAGTACCACATTATGTATGCAAACTATGTCTACGCAGCGAGCCCACTAAAATATCTGGGATTGGGAACTGTTGTCTCCTAAGACTTAATAGATGATTCCCTCTGGCTCCAGGAGCAAGTACTTCTTCAGGGACAATGGAAGGGACAGCTTAGGGATCGCTTTGTGGCATCTGTTGTGTAATGCCTTTCGAATGGCACATCTCGATAAGTGCATGAGGCTCCTGGGAGTGTTGCAGCACACCTTGAAGAGAGAGTGGTAAAAATCCCAGTGTTTCTGGAAAGCAAGACAAGGCAGGTTAATTTCAGGGCGTACACAGAGAAAAATCCACAATGTTGCGTCCATCCCTAGTTTACACGTAAGAATAGCTTTCTGGAGTTTCTGATAGTGCACAAAATTGAGCACAAAATTAAAATGGGGTGGTCAGGAAGTGGGGAATGATAAAGCTGGGAAGAGATGGGGGAAACACATTCACAGTCAAGGATCTGATATAAACTACCATGCCTGAACTGCCTGGCCAGTTCAAGCCAAAATGGCAATTTTAATTTAACTCAATATTATAGCATGCTCTTCTTCACCTGGTAAGATCTACTGACAGTGGATGGCAGGCAGGTAACTTTAAAAGGTAAAAGACCTAATACTTAGCAGAATAAGATTATAAAGCTATACCATTTGCCTCTAAGCCCAGGGAACGTTGCACCATATTAGACAAAAGCTTGACTTCTGAAATCAAGAACAGGATGCTCTGTGGGAAGGACTCGTACACAGATGGAGTAAAGTCTAGAAGCCCGCAAGTGAGGGCATGACTCTACTGAGGACTTTGCATGTGACTCACTGCAGACTCTGAAGCAGTGTTTCCTGCTTTGCCATAAACACTGAGAGATAGTTAAGAGTGAAATAACTACCTAAAACACTAAACTTTTCTGGAAAAAAATTGCTGAGGGAGCACCCCCAGATGTTATCACTTAACCCGTTTAAACTGAAGGGAAATAAAACTACCACCTTCAGATATTCACTCAGACTTCTGTCAGAGAAATTCCCCAGGAGACTCCCCAACATCATACATTTGACAAACAGACACAAAGTTCCACACTCCCGTACTTGAACTTTATAATCCTTTGCTTAATTATATTTGAAAGGGCTTTATTATATTTGAAAGCATCCTTAAAAAGCAGTGTTTTAATTTAGAAGGTTCTGTGCTTATGTGGCAGTCTCGCAGCGCTTGCTCGTGAAAAGCACAGCAAACGAATCATTTACCTCCAAGTCGTCATCAGGAATGGCTCTTCTCCACTTTATGTTCCATCTGATGTGCTCATAGGCATTGACCACCACTTCAATCGCTTTGGGACAAGAGTGGCAAGCCTGGATCACCTGCAGAGGAGAGAGGGCCCTTTGTCACTTGGTGCGTGCACACGATTACCAGTTCTCACAGACATTAATAATTCCCAATCGCAGTTAAGCATGGCTTCGTGCACCTGGAGTTCCCCTTATTCAGTGTGCTTTGGGATTACTGGGACCCTGGAATCTGAGACTCGCTCAGACAACACAGCAAGACCATATCTGTAGGAAGCATTCCCGTGCCAGTTACGCTGTCTGGAGCACTGTGCTTTTAAGAAGTCACATCTTTGGGTTATTGTCACACTGCCTGATGCAGCGTAGACGGCCATATTAATGAAATCAAACCAGCTTTCGTCACCAACCACGAGCAACAAAGATGGGGTACTAACAAGAACAAGAAGACGGGATGTGGAAGAACCCGCTTGCCCTGCCTATGACTGAAGTGGTGCTGGGAGAGGCTGGTCTCAGAACATACTTCCTGCTGCCTTGGACTCTGCAAGGCTGCGGAAAACATTATTATAAAATGGTTGAACAATAGTAAACCAATAGAGCTACTGGAGGCCACGTGGCAAAGCAAATTTCACACGGCCCTGTGAATCAGCCAAAAACATCTCCCAAGAACAGCACCTGTAGTGGACTAGTATTGCGGGGTATTTGAAGGCTTAGTCTATTATCAAAGTCCAGTTTTAAAAGGCTTAGTCCATTATCATCACAACAGTGTTTTGCATCTCAATACAAAGGCAGCAGAAGGAAACTGACTCACTAGACCTAGCTTGATCATATGAGACCCTTAAGCCCACAGTGACACACTTCCTCTAACACACCTGCTAATAGTGCCATTCCCTATGGGCCAAGTATTCAAACACATCGGTCTTCAGGTGCCATCCCTATTCAAACACCACACACTCTAACTACTACTGCTGACTCTCAAACCATCAAGGCTTCTTTTTAACCTGTCAGCCTCCTGCTTGTCATTTTAGGCACTCTGGTTTCTTCTTGAGCCTCAGTCGCTGTTTCACCCAGGCAGTGAATGAATACATAGATAGATAGATAGATAGATAGATAGATAGATAGATAGATAGATAGATAGATAGATGCGTGCATACATACATAGATACCAGGTAGATACATAGATATATAATACATACATACAAACATAGATGATAGATACATATATACATACATACACAGATGACAGATAGATACTCACCTACATACATACATACATACATGCATACATAGACAGATAGATAGGCAGAGAGAGAGAGAGAGAGAGAGAGAGGTGCAAACTAAAACATCACTTTACACTGATTGCCAGGAACCTAAGCTAACACATGACAGGATCAGCTGCTGCGGGCCCCAAAGGAGAAGACACTGCTTAGCCTCTGATGGTCTGGGGAGCAGAGAACACCAGGGGGCCTCACACTCTGTCACTCTTCAGTGACTCTTTTCTGTCATCTCAGAACAACAACTAGACAGAAATGAAGTCTTTTTCTAAAACAGTGCTCAGGGAGCACTTCAGATGTGGGCCCTCATCATCTGACCCCGAAAGCACAAGTAAATGTAACACAGATTCGAGGTCCTGGGCAGATGACTCGATGGATTGAGTACTTGCTGGGCAAGGCCAGAACCTGCGTTCCATCCGAAAGACCCTCTGCAGAGATAAGGGAATCCTGTCCTCAGAGCCAGTCAGCTTAACTAACCAACAGGTAAACTCCAGGATCAGAGCGAGCCTGTCCCAGAAACACAGTGGGAAGTGGTTGATGAAGTCAACTTTAAGGAGGCCTTCACATCCATTTACACACGTAAATGCATACCCTGACATGCACTTGCACACACACACACACACACACAGAGAGAGAGAGAGAGAGAAAGAGAGAGAGAGAAATTAACGGTGTCCCTCCAATTTTTTTATGTGCCACTCATAAGACAGTTCACTAAGGAGCTCTCCAAAAGCTACCTTGAACTTTATATAGTTATATATTTGTACACATACACACTTATTATCAAGGGAACTTCTTGAGCAATGGGCTTCACCCACAGAATTGTTCAGTGGCAGAAATCATGCTTACCTCCCCCAAATCCTCACATTATCTTTCCCTTCCCTAGGAAAAAAATGTCTTTTTTGCCCTATAAGAAATCTCAATTTTGACTCCCCAGGGTGTCGCTTCCTTCTGAATTATGCTAGCAGGACAAAAAAAAAATCAAATGTCCTTTTGTACCCTGTAAAGCAATCGTAGACCCTGTCATTCTCCGCCCCGCCCAATCTCACTTAGGTAATTTATACATTGGATCTCAGTGAAATGCAGCACCTCCTCATCCGCTTTGCACTGGAAAGACAGCATCTGCAGCTTTGACCTTGGTCCTTGTAAATAAGGAAACTGAATTCCCCATCCAGGAGAGAACAAACCACTTTATCTTCTGGATAAATGAGTCGGTCCTTTGCCTGTTGTGAACACGACTTTCTCTTAGGGGAGTCGGCCTGTGGAGCAGTTGTTCTAAATCACTGGGAAGCATCTGCATAGTAATTCTGAAGTTTTTCTTCCACTTTCCCATTCTCAACACTCTTTTGAGGGGCAGCAATAAAACTGTTGACTGTAGCAGCCAGGCACTGGTAGCCAAGTCCATGCTAAATCTCTAGCAATTAGCTAAAACTCGGGGAGTAAGAGGAACGAACAAAACCAAGTAGGAATACACTAACCGTATTCCTTGGGCCACAAGACTGAGTGCAATGTCATAGAGGAGCCACCAAGCAGGACTAGTGCTAGAAGCTCTTACCCTGACCCCAAAGCAGGAAGGACAAGGAAAGGAGGAGGACAGGGAAGCTGTCTGAGCACCCTCACAGACTGGTGGGCATGCCAAGCGCACTCTAAGTTTAAATGCTGCAGAGTAATTCACGCTAATGCCTGTGCAAAACAAACAGGAAACTTGAGGGAGGGGATCTGAGAAACAAAGCATATATTAGTAAATTGTACAGCAACGTGTGGCCAAGCAGACACTTGTGTTCACAATCACTAGACCTCTGTTCCGAAGAGAAGAAAAACCGTCTGTATGGGAAAGACTTCAGACCTCTATACACTCCCAAGACTCAAGACTTCTCACTGCTAAAGAGAAGCGCTTCAAAAGGGAGTGAGGGAGGTGATGTTAAATTACTAGAGGCCTGCTGCACATGCTCACTCGGGAGCAGGCCTGAACTCAGCCTTTGGTCTTAAGGCCGTGTCCTGGGAGCAACCATCCCTGTGATGGGAAAGGCCCTTGGGCCAAGAAGAGCCATAGCACTGGATAGGGTGCTCGAAAGATGTCCGATACTATCCTAAGCCCCAGATCATCATTTGCTAAAGGCTACAGAGTCACAGGAGCCAGGCTCAACATTTTAAAACAGCATCACACGCAATTAGAAAAACAACTATGTGACAGAGGGAGGGCAGCGTGTCTTCCTGGTGCCTGGCACTGTGTCCCCTCCAGCCTTTTCTCTGGAAGGAAAATGGTGTGAGGACGTAAGTATAGAAAATAAGATTTATTTTAAAAATGTATTTATTTATTCACTTTGATGTGCGTGTGTGTGTGTGTGTGTACCCAGGAGCTAGAGTTAGCCACCGGACATGGGTGCTGGGAACTGAACCTGGGCTCCTCTGCAAGAGCAGCCAGTGCTCTTAATTGCTCCCTAGCCCGCCAAAACACACTTTCTAAAGTAAGTTGTGTTAAGGGGGCAGTTTGCTTGACTTTTGGAATTTTACTATAAATAAGAAGAGGAGCCTGGTAAGGTGTGAGTGAGATATGAGGAGGGAGAAATGGACAACAGGGAAAGTGCTTATAGATATAAAAAGACAGTGAGGGTAAGAAAAGCAGTGCCAGAATGTGCCTGAAGAAGAAGAGTAAGAAATGTGTGTGGTACACTGTGAACAGGTGGAGGACCGTCCTTCCGGTGGAGGATTGTGTTCACATCCCTATGCCAAAGAGTTTAAGCCAATAATACTCATTTCACAGATGGGGGAACCAAGGCTTAGGAAGCTAGTAATTTATTCAATCACTCCCTTATAGTGAACCAAAATTTGATCTCAAAGAGCTTTTTATTTATTTATTTGTTCCTGTTGTGAATAGAAAATCTAAATCTAAAGTGAGCAAACTATAGATAACAAAAGTGGAGGTAAAAATTAAAAGCAAGAGAGGAGAAATTACAGAAAAAATTGTAGAGGTTAATTGCCTACAGATTCTTGCTTTTTAATATAATTAACAGATATTCTGGAACAAATATCATTACTAGCTAAAATCTGGGATAAATATAAAACTTTGTTTGGAAGGACAAAGAAGTCCTTGGTATAGCCTGATACAAAGGTGTTTACAGGGTTTTCAGGGTGTGGGTGCTTATGAGCTCTTGTGGGCCATGTGTTACAAGTAGGGGGTTGTCTTTGCACAAATGATAAAGTGTTTCAGAGACAAATACCCAGGCAAAAGACTGCTCTGCACTCAGCCATCCCAGAAACTGACATTAGGACCAGACTCTTATTTCACTTATCTTGTTCTTATTTCTGAAAAGTGAAAGCAAGAAGCTCAGACTCTTCTAGTCTGTTGACTCCTCCAGTTTAATTGTGTGAGATGTGGCAGAAAATGGAGCCACTCGAGATCCCGAGTCAGACACCGGTAAAAATGGAACACACAACCACCGACGGGCCATGAAAATATTAGCCTTGGGGTGACCTCAGCTTTAACCCATAAGTTAAAGCGAAGGAAATGAATCCTCAATTAAAACATTGACAAGCAAGGGAAAATTCCCTCCTGAGTCCAGTATCAAGGACCTCGCCACCACTTAACTGAGTATCTGAATCTTCTTTGGATTATCCGAGTTTCTCCTCTTTGAACTCACTACTCTTAAATGATTCTTATGATTTTCCTCTGTTGGTTTGTTTGTTGGTTTGTTTAGTTGTTCGGTTGGGTGTTTTCTTGATTCTAATCTTGTGAGAAAGGATTTACTATATAGCACAGGCTATCCTCAACCTTATGTTCCCCTCACTTCCACTGCCTTTGCTCTGGACCAATAGAAGCATGTCCACCATCGCCTCTGACTCCCTCCCATCTTTAGGACTATCCCCCTATGTTTGTTTTTCTCACACTGCAGAATTGCAGAGCTCTCTCTCTCTCTCTCTCTCTCTCTCTCTCTCTCTCTCTCTCTCTCTCTCTCTCTCTCTCTCTCTCTTTCTCTCTCAACTATCTATCTATGAGGGGTAGCTCCAGTTAGATGGACTGTTCCTCAAATTTCTCAGCTTCTTGAAATTAAAGTTTCAGAAGCTCAGTGTCATCTGGTTTGCTTTGTTAATTGTGTTTTGACTGCCAAATTAATGATCATCATTAACCTGACGCCAGCACCTCCTGCGTTCCTCTGTTTCATCATGTTCTGTGCATATTAAAATGACCTCTCTGTGTGCTTTTTGTTTCCCGATAGACTCTAAGCTACTTGAGTAGGTATCTTGTCTTGGTCATATCAACATCATTAGCATCTGCTCCCTGTCAGCCCATTAGAGATTATTAATTAGTATTGTTCAGAAATGAGGCCGTGCCATATGATACGATGTGAATAAAACCTCGAATCAAGTTATCTAAGATCAGTTCCTAATCCCACCACTGCAGGAGCTCAGATGACTGACTGGATGCCTCAGTTTCCTCTGATGGAGAACAGGAACAATACGTCCTTTACAGAATTACTGAAGGAATCCAGTTAGCAAATACATGTTTATAAGCGTGTGCTGACTTCATTACAAATCGTTATTGGTTCTCATGTGTTAGCTGACATTATAGCTAGCTTTTGTCAAATTGGAAGAATGTGCAGCTCTTTGCTGGTTGTAAGCTAACTCGTGGTCTTTAGCCTAGACATTGGGCAGGAGCGATTGCCTGTCCGCCCCCCTCTCTGCCCAAAGTTCAGAGAGACATAGAGAAGGATGGGAAGATCTAACGGAAGTCGGACACGGTTAGTTCAAAGACTCAAGTCTCGACTAAGTTGGAATCACCGGGAGACGGGAGGGAACACCTCCGTTTGAGCTAGGTGCGGGAGGCAGCCTCACCTTGTGGAACTGCGGGGGGTAGATGCGCGCTGCCCCGTGGTTCAGCAACAGCTGGTAGCAGATCTCAGGCTGGGCGGCAGGACGCACAGAGGTGACCTTCAGCACGTACTGGATGGCTGCGCAGCCGTTGATATCCATGAGGTTGGCCTCGGCGCCGGCCTCCAACATCATGTGCAGGAGCACGTGGTCGCAATTCCAGGCAGCCTTGTGCAGGGGGGACTTGAAGTCGTCGTCGCGGGCGTTGACCTCAGCGTTGTTGTCCAGCAGCATGCGGCAGATGAGGTGGTGCTCCCTGCTGTACTCCTGCTCCTTGAAGCGCAGGGCCCAGTATGTGGCGATGGCCAGCGGGGTCTCCATGTGGGCGTTCATGCTATCCACGATGGCCCCATTCTCCACATAGAAGGCCACCAGCTCAGAGAGGCCGAAGTGGGCAGCTGTGTGCAGGGGCGTCTCCTCATCCTGGTTGTTGGTTTTCATGTTCACATTTGCACCTATGAAGGGAAATGGAAGCAGACAGATATTTAAACACGCGTCTGTGTTTACGGTCTAACTTCCTTCATGAAGTTCATTAAAATGGATTCTTTCTGGTGGGTTCTCTTTAACCTCTGCCTGTCATGCACTACTCCCACCCAGCCATAAAGGGTTATTTCTGGACCCAGTGTAAGTCACACCTTAAGCCAACACTGCTGGCTTCCTGACTGCTAACAAATGCGCCCCGGAAGAGGAGCTGACTATCTCTCCCAAAGCCTTGATCACTGCTCCTCATTCCCAGGTAGTTTTGGGTTTTGTTTTTTAAGTTAAATGCTGGAAAGAGGTAAGGAAGCTTGCTACCAAAGCCTGACTACTTGAGTTTGCTCTCTGGTACCCACATAGTGGCAGGTGAGAACCAACTTTGGCATGTGGCCCTGTGAGTTCCATGCGCATGTGTACATATGCAAAAATAACAATAGACAAATACATACAATTTTAAATTTAAAAATAATGATTATATTTAAACAGCTGGGGCACATGTAAGAGACTTTAAATTTTGTAGGTTTTTTTAAATATAAATGTTTACGTATTTGCATACGTGTGCTCGCTTCTCTCCATGTGTACCATATGCATGCAGGTGCCCCTTGGACTGGAGTTACACGTGCTTGTGAGCATTCCAGTGTGGGTTCTCAGTGCTGAGCCCACATCCTCTGCAAAAGGAGTAAGTGATCTTAACCACTGAACCATTCTCTAGCTCCTAAAAATTGTTCTACCTGTTTTATAAAATAGTGTCTTTCTTCTCTTTTAAAGCAGGTGGATCAAAAGTTTGCCACAGACTATGGTGACATAAAAATTTCCCAGTGTGTTGACTGAAATCACAGCATCACAGAAGCTACTTCTTTGTAATATAATGAACACACACAGAAAGAGAAACACACAAACGGACATGCACACACACACAGAGGCACGCACACACACACACACTTTTTAGCACCAAAACAGCCTAAAGGTCCTAGATTGCAATGAGAAGTGTAGAAGTTGGTACTATAGAAATAGTCACCAAGGGCTTGAGAAATGGCTCAGAGGTTAAGAGCACTGGCTGCCTTCCCAAAGATCCTGAGTTCAATTCTCAGCAACCACATGGTGGCTCATAGCCATCTACAATGAGATCTGATGCGCTCTTCTGGAGTGCAGGTATACATGCAGACAGAATGCTGTATACATAATAAATAAATAAATCTTTAAAAAAAAGTCACCAAAAGAAAGAAAAGATGGACTGCTTGAGAAAAAGATTTGCTAGACAACTGTGCTCAGATGGTATCTAAGGAACGATTTTGAGAAACCCACTTATTCAACAGACCAGGAAACCAGTGTGAACTTTAATTTTCTGATAAGAAAGTTTGAGGATGATCCACCTGAGGAACTCGAAATGTCCTTCTCTACCTAATTTAAAGGCGTGGACCAAATGGCCCCATCCCTATGAGCCAGCATCATAAGTCATTCTACAGAAAATGTGCTTAGTACTTCAAATATAAGTCCAAAGAGGCTGTTGCTACTGTTGCTGTTACCATTATTGGCGGTGGCTGTGTTGTTTATTGCTCTAACTAATACTAATTTGGAATTGGACCATGTGCTGCCTAGTACCCTAGTGCATTTCATACACTACCTCATGGGATCCTCCCAGCAACACTGCAACAGATGAGGTTTTTACTCTAATTTTACAGCCGGAGAAAGTCATCCTTGGTTTAACAGTTTGCACAGAGTAAGCCAAGCTAGTGAGTTTGTAAGCAGAAATAGGCAATCAGACAGGCTGCTTTGAAGAATCCCTTATTATTAGGCTATTCTACCTCGTTATTATTTTTTTCTGCGGGAGATTTTATATTGCTTGCTAAATGATAAACCAGAGGTAGTAGAAATGCCATTGCATTTTATAAATTTAAAAACTACTTTCCCACATGGATAGCTCCTTCTCAGCCTTATTTACAGCATCCCCTAATTATCCAGGATATATTTAAAGAAGGAAACTCCCCCACAAGCAGTGTCTGGTTAAGAAATCAACTCTCCAATGAGGTTTCTCCAGACTACGGCTCTTCTCCAGACACTAGGCTCTTCTCACTTTCAGGAGGCAGAACTGTAATCAAAGCCATCCTTGCTGAGCCCCTGTCTATCAGTATTCTGACCCGGAAGGGTTCCGGGTGAGGGCTCCTTTCTAGTAAGGTCTCTGCCCTGCCAGTGAAATGGAATGAATACAGATGTCTTCCCGGAAGCCCTGTGTAGGGTCACTTCAGCTGTTGGAGAATTTCCAGTAAAAAAGAGAATCAAAGAGTCAGGATGAAATTTTCAGAGGCCAACTTAGATGGAACCACAGCCTTTGTTTCTTAATGGACTTGGACGTTTGCTCTTGATCCTTGACCTCCTGGGATAACTGAATGCATGGTAGATTCGTCTTTTCTGTGCTGGAACTTTTCATTTTTATACTTGAATTGTGTCTCCGGCAAGAAGTTTCCGAAAGAATATATGATGCTTTTTTTACTTTATATATATATATATATATTTCTTGAAGACATTATATATAATATATATATAATATAATATATATAATATTATATATATTATTAAATATATATTAAATAATATATTAAATATATATAATATAATATATATAATATATATAATATAATATATATTATAATATATATAATATATAATATAATATATATAATATATATATATATAATGTCTTCAAGAAATTGGAGCCCAGAACTCCAATGTTAGAATGACTTTCAGCACTATTTTTTTTTAACAGGAAGATACAACATATTAGTGTTCCACAACTTCCATAATAAAACTTAAAACAAGAGAAGCAAATCTGCCTACAGCCATGGAGATGACAGTCTGAAATCAAGCTGTCTGCTGGACCGGTTTTCTCTGGAGGCTCATCTGAGTTCTGGTGCTGGCTGCTGAGCCTTTATGGCCCTTTGCTTGTAGCAGTGTCATGTCAGTCTTGACCTCTGTCTCCACATGGCATTGCCGGTGTGTGTGTGAGTGTGTATGTGTGTGTGTTCACAAAGAAGAACCCCACACATAGTGCAATAGGCTCACCCCACTGCAGAATGGCTTCCTTGTCACCCCAACGGTGATGTCTGTAGTAACTGTTTCCAAGCACACTCATAGGCTTAAGTGTTAGAAATTAGGGCTTCTGCACATTGTTTGTTTATTTGTTTGTGGAGCAAAGGAGGAAGGCAACTCAAGCTCATAATATAACAAATGCAAATGATACATAAAAATATAACCACACACAGCATTATTGTAATCGTATCCCAGTTAAGCAACCCCCCCAACGCCCCCACAGTGTTTTACTTATATAGCCCAGGCTGGCCTCTAACTCCCAAATACCAGCCTGCATCTCCCTCCTGAGTTCTGGGATTCAAGGCGTGCACCACCATGCCTTGGTGCAAAAACAAATATTGCTGGATGTGAAAGAGCCTCCCACCCCTGCACCCTTCTTACTCTCTTCCCAATTAGAACTTTATCCATCACTTTATAGGTGATGCTAGCTGCTTCATAAACCTGTCCAGATAGGCAAGTGTTTTCCTTTTTTTTTTTTTTTTTTTCAGTTGTCCCTCTTGTGTGTAGAACTCTGAACCAGACGGTTTGGTGTTCTTTTTCTAAATTTGAATAGAAAAAACTGTAAGAGACTATTGCTCTGTTTTGCTTCCTTCACTCAACACTGGGTTGTGATGTTTGCTACCCTGTCCTTTTTGCTGGCTCTGTCTCTCCTCATTATAAGTTGTCCACAGTTAGGTCCTTTCTATCAGTGATAGACATTTCCCATGGAATGTCTACTTCAGGGGATTCTGAGCGATTTCAAACACTATTGCCGCTCTGGGCATCCTTGCATATTCTTGCATGCCAACGCTCCTGTGTAGGAGTTCCTCAGGCTTCTATTCCTATGAAAGGAGCAGCTGCGCTGCTGAGGATGCATACCTTCAGTATCACTAAAAAGAGTGAAGACATGCTGCCAGCCCAGCTTGCATGTCCGTAACTCATGCGTGAGGGTTCTCATCAAGCCACACCCTCATCAGTAATGACACTTCCTCCAGTTCATTGCAGTCAGCTTGGTGCACACACAGTGATAGCTCATTGGATTTTAACGTTTTCCCCTAGATATTAAAATTGTAAGTTTGATGTGATATAATACTTGTATTCCTTTTAAATTTTGCTATCATAATAATTTCTATGCAGTTAAACTGTGATTTTAAACACCATTTAAAAACAACTGAATAATAGTCTATGGGGCATTTCCCTAAACAAGCTTCCTTCTCCCTACACAGATATATTTAATTTTTTTTGGAAGAGCTTCTGTGGGCAAGGAAAGTGCTAAATGCTCCCCAACCCCCGCCACAAGACATGCCTTGTCTTCTCCCGTTCCACAGTGACACGTGTAAATAAGATACTCTTCCTTTACTCATGACGTTAAAGAATAAATACAATGTCTTAGTTGACATAGACAGGCAAAAAAGATATTGTATGAAATTCAGTATGGTAATATTTGGGAAAATCCATCCTGAATAACATAAAAATGCAGTAGTCTGCTTAATCCCACAGATAGAATCCTAACACCTACATACTTTAAACTTACAAGAGTATTTTATATTGCACTCTCAAAGGAGAAACACCTTGGGACAATTCTGAACACACAAAACCAATATCACCCTGATTTTTATTATAGTTGCAGTACAAGAAATACCCATAATTATATAAAATTCCGAAGTGTTTTTGTGTTTATTTGTAAAATGGAGTTAGCTTGGATCTTTATTGTGTTACTACATCCAAATATCTATTAAGGTAGCACTAAATATTAGAGTTTTCTGAATATGCAATAATAAAGCATTCAAAAAATTAAATGTCTTGAAACCTGTATTTGAAAGGTATTTATTTTCAGCCTCCATACTCTCTTTTTTTCTGAGATAGAGTTTTCAGAACCACCTAACTCAGCTCTCCCTTTTATTCTTTTACAGAGGTAGCTCCCAGTCTAAAGTTGATGTTTTTAATCATTTTCACTATTGCCTTTGATTGAACTCAATGAACTACAATCATTTTAATTTATTTCCATGAGCTTACACATTCTCATTGCTTTAAACAACCACCAGATTCAAAGTTTGCCAAGATAAGCACCAGGAGGTCAGAAGCATCAAGGTAGACAACGCAGACCTCAGGAGGTCAGAGCATCCTAGCTTCTTCCTTTCTCTCCGTCTGCCCTGTGGCTTTGGGAATGATGATAACATGGAGAACTGCCAAAGGGGGGGGGGATTGTGCAGCATCTCTATGATACACGCTTTCCACTGGAAGGTGGGGAGCCACAGCCAGAATGGGAGGAGAGGAATCTAATTTTAAATCAAATTTGAGTTCTTAATTAGCCCTGTATATCTAAGTTTTGAGTTGCGACTGAAGGTTTTTCTTAGATGGCAACTTTTTTATTACCCGAGATTTAGCTGAATTTGTCTCAGCTTTCATTCCACAATAGGAAGAAATTAGATCTCCAAAATAATTATGAATTTAAAGGGATACCAGAAAAACCAGAAGTATTTCATGACTATATTGTGTGAATCATACATGATTTAATTAAAATTGTATCCAATAAAATGTTTAAGTAGGACTTAACTCATGGCATATCTTTTAAGAAGTCAATACTCTGTGGACATGTATCTGCTGGCATCATATATTTAAAAAAGCAATTAAAGCTGAGCCTAGTGATATAGCCTGTAATATCAACACTTCAGAGGCTAAGGCTAGAACAAGGTCAGCTTGAGCATCAGAATGAGTTTAAGTCCAGACTGGGCAACTAGATCTCTATATGAAAATAAAGAACTAAAGTAAAAAGATTGCCTAGCATACATGAGGTCCTAGTTTCAATTCCATAAAGGAGGGCATTTATTTCTTGTTTGTTTTGTTCTGTCATGCGTGTCTGGGTTGTGTCATGGTGAGGAAGGAGACGTGTAAGTTCGTGGCAAATGGCACTCCAGGCAGAGAAAGCCATAAAGCCAAAGGTTCTGAGCTGCAACAAGGGTTTTATGCCCACAGAACAGAAAGGAGACCAGCAACCAATGAGACAAATTAGGTGAGAGTAGGAAGGAACATGAAGGAAGCAATGAAGAACCAGGGAGGTGAATCAATCACATACACCTCTGTTGCTGTGGTTGGCTAGTCTGAGTGAAGCCTGAAAGCAAAGACATTATTGGAGTTCTGGTATCATGTTCAGAAGTAAGCAGTGTTGCTTGGAGCTGGCTGCCTGTGAAGGCTGTAGTCTGAAGTGGTCCCAATGGGGAGAGATTTGGGCGGCACTGACAGGGGCCATCGTGGGGTGTAAGGCACACAGTGAAAGCTGGGAAATGAAGATGCCTACTGGGTTGTCCCTGTGAGCAACTGCAAGAACGGAACTGTGGTTTACTGAGACAGGGTAGCGGCAGGGGACAGGAAGAGCTTCCTTCTTGGTGTGTTAAGGTTGACATTATTATTAAACAGGGGTGTGAGAGTGGTAAGTTTTACAGAGTGGGACTGAGGGTTCTGGATATGCGGGAAGAGGGGCAGGCTGGAAATAGCTCAAGCGAACACCAATGGGTGGTATTGAAGCCACAGGACAAGATGGAAAGGCACAGGCATAGTTGAGTTTAGACAGGAAAACTTGGAGAGATGCACCAACACCTCACTGCAGAGAAGAGTATGAGGTACAGCCCATGGGGCTGAAGAGAGTGAGCAAAGGAGTCGCCAATCAGCTCAGCTCGGTACTTTGTGACCCACCATGCTCCTTCAGTGGCCTGTCCTCAGAGAAGGCTTCCTGCCGAACACCGACTGTGGCACGTTTTCTTGTGGTGTGTTTTCTTTAGCCACACCAAAAACAGGAAGGAGAGATAGCAAACTAGTTCCCTGAGCCTCCTGAAGCAAATCTTTTTCATATCAGGGCTTATCTGCCCGCGTCTCACAATATTGCTTCTCATCCCCCGGGAGGCAGATGTTTTTCAAACAGCCCATGTTTATTTATCATTTTGTTTATTTTAAAGTTACTGAGCCTGAAAGGAAAGCTATCTTTCTAGATGTACAGCTGGAAAACAAGATGCAGGCACCGACTGCGTTCAGCCATCTTAGGTTTGACTTCATTTTCTTTTATCTTTTTAATTCCAAAACCCACTGATTAAAATTTAGCCAAGTAACCATAGGATAATAGTAAATGGCACAGACTCGTGAAAAATGGACCGTTCTTATACAATCTTGCGTTAATCTTGTTGGGTACATGAAGGCAAACTGTATCTGCACCTGAAACTGTTGAAATGGAGTTTTTCTGTAGAAATGAATGCCATTATTGTCATTCAACTGAAAAAAAAGAGAGGCTAATCCAGAGGAACTTTTAAAAATAGCTATGAAGTTGAAAAAACAAAAGACTACAGACTTTTTCCTTTATCCAGGGGCGCAGTTCTGCTCTGTTTTGCTTTCAGAGTAAGAGGAGACCTGGCCCAGTTCCAGAGACGGAGTTGAGTGGCCATGTCTGCACTAATAGGGACCCGGAGTCAATAAGGTATGAAGCCTGCAAGGAGAGGGCAGTGAGCTGGCAGAAAGAATCACACCAGAATAAGCACGGATTTCCTTCTCAGAGGCAGCAAGAGAAGTAAAATCTTGGATGAAAAATTCTGTCTCTGGCAGAGCCAGTGTCCTAACAGTGAGCAAGGGTCCATTAGTCCAGAGGCAAGAAGTGGTGATGTCTTTCTGCAACCACTGCCTTACAGAAACTCTGCTCAAACAAGGCTCTTTGGGAGATACAAGAAAGACGCCCGTATGTGTCTGAGGCTCTCTGTCTCTCTGTCTCTCTCTGTCTCTCTGTCTCTCTGTCTCTCTCTCTGTCTCTCTCTCTGTCTCTCTCTGTCTCTCTCTCTCTGTCTCTCTCTCTGTCTCTGTCTCTCTCTCTCTCTCTCTCTCTCCTCTCCTCTCCTCCATCTCCTGTGTGTGTGTGTCTGTCCGTCTGTGTGTTTGTCTGTCTGTGTGGTATGTGTGTGTGTATATGTGTGGTGTGTGTGTCTTCGTATAGTGTGTGTATATCTGTGTGTGTCTGTCTGTGTCTGTCTGTGTGTATCTGTATGTGTGTCTGTGTGTCTGTGTGTGTGTCTCTGTGTATGTATGTGTGTGTCTATATGTGTGGTGTGTGTGTCTTCATATAGTGTGTGTATATCTGTGTGTGTCTCTGTGTGTCTGTGTGTGCATGTGTTACTGAAGCTGAACCCTAGAGTATCATGCTAGCAAGCACTCTATAGCTAAGCTACACCTGGCCTTTTCTCACTTTTTATTTTGAAACAAGGTTTCACTGTGTTGCCCAAACTGACCTTTAAACTCATTTTGCAGACCAAGTGATCTTGAATTTGCAGCCCTCCTGCTCCAGACTGCTAAATAGCAGAGATTACAGGCGTGTGACACCAGGCTCTGCTAGGAAAGGGGCTTGGAGGAAGACTTCTTACTAACACAGTTTGGGATTTTGGCACCTGTTATGTCCAGGGCACCCGACATGTGATGGGAGAAACTGAGACTGCTAACCAAGTCCTCAGTAAGCGATGATGGGTGGGAATGCGGGTTGCTTCTTAGGCAAAGTAGGAGGTGGCTGTTGGCTTCCTATCACCGCAGTAACAGACTATCACAAATGAAGTGACTCGTCATGGGGCAAGTGCATCATCTTATCATTCCAGAGGCCCGAGACTGGACACACGTCTCAGCGGAAGTGCTAGTTAATTTTATGTGTCAGCATGACTGGACCAGGATGGACAGACATTATATTGGATTCTTTTCTAGATCTTTCTGTGGAGGTGTTTTTTTTTTAAGTGTTAACTTGTTTTGTTATAATGCAAAATACTGGTTTTTGTTAATATGTATATGTATATATGTGTGTGTCCATATATATATATATATATATATATATATATATATATATATATATACACACACACACACACACTAGAATGTTCTTTCCCACGCCTCGTCTCACTGGTCCACTTTGCCCCCTCCCCCATGAAAGAGTCCCCCTTCTGCTTCTTTTCTCTGTACATATATGGAACCCACACATACATTTTGCACACCTGAAGCAAAGGCGACCTTCTGTCTTACTGCCCTGCTCTCATTGCTGCCTTGTTTCCCTTTGTGGAGGGGACTTTAGGGAGGAGATTCTCATCTGAACCAATAGGCTCCAAATAAAAACAGATGGTCTTTCCAGCCTGCAGGAAGGGGTTCTCCCACTGACCCACGCCCTTCCCCGAGCCTCCCTCAGATGGGAAGAAGGAAGGGAGATTGATTTAAACAAAGCCCCATACTCTCGCTGCATTAAATGTGAGTTTCTGTTCTCTCTGTCAGCACAGTATCAGCATTCCAGGCCAGCATTTCCCAAATCCTGTCCTGTGCCATATCAGTACTGTGTGCTATATTAAAAGGAACTCTATGAGTAGATAAATGGGTGTGTCCCGTGGAGCTTTGGACAGGTATAGCCTTCCTTAGCATGCACACAGTCCGAGGGAAGCTGTGTTCTTCAACGGGAGCTTCCCCGGGATTCTTTTATCAGGGGGCCTTCCTCTGAACCACACCCGTTAACCACACAATACGGTGGACCTGGGGGAATGCATTCCTAGACAGAAGCAAAGATGGAGCACAAACCCAGCATGGAAGGAAAGGGGCAGACACGATGCATGATCTCTTGCAAGTCCGGGGGCCTCGGGGTCTTGTTTGGTTTAACCACTGTCTCCAATGCTGAGTCCCTCGGCCTACTCGCAGTGTCTCCATTTAATGGGTAAGCGCTAAGATCCAAGGGACCTGCCCTTGTGACTCAGTTCTACACAACTGGTAAGAATCAAGATCGTAACTCAGGAAACCTTACTGCACAACTTATATTCCTAGAATGACTTTCAAGCTTAGTTACTCCCCCCGCCCCCAGCACCCCCCCCCCACACACACATACACACAACCAAGACAGTCTTGTGCTCACTGCCCACCCCGGTCTGACCAGAAATGTTAGCAAAGGAGGAAGGGTTACAGAGCTGTGTGTTTTTTTTTTTTTTTCCTTATCAGAAGCACCAGAGAATTCGAGTTCACTGGTTGATGTTCAGGTTATAGCGGAGACAAACTTTCTCGCAACAGGGCAGCAGCACGTGCGGGACTGTCCCAGCAACTCTCAGTAGCAAAGGTGAGACAGCACCACCTAGTGGGCATCTTGAGTACTCTGCACTGAGGTCAATCTATTACTACAATCAGGATTACTAGTTAAACTATTTGCCTGCAGCCTCATGAGATAGATGTGAAAGTTAAAGAGAGCATGGGTGAAATTTCAGGTGTACAATTACAATGCATGGTAATTTTTTTGGCAGAACTGTGCACTATAGTCCAGCCTGGCTTAGTACTCGCCATCCTCATGGCCCAGTTCCCCAAGTGATGGCGCTGAAGGCAAGCGCCATCACACCTGGATTTCTTACTATTATTATGAAGCCCTGCCAACCTTTCCCCAAGGCTCCTCTGACCTCATCTACACTAATTCAACCTTGCTTACAGGGAGCAAAATCACTTTCCACTTCTACCATGCCACTTCTTAGCTGGTCTGGCCCTGTTGGTTGGAGAAAGGTTTGTGTGTGTGTGTGTGTGTGTGTGTGTGTGTGTGTGTGTGTGTGTGTGTGTGTGTGTTGGGACAGGGGTGGGAAATGCTACCAAACTCCCAAAGCCTCAGTGAGCAAAGGCCAGGGGTGCTATCTGTGTTCAGGGTGTCTCTCAGAGGTGTCGGCTAAGGCCCCTTCTCACTGATGGGGAGATGTTCTGCCTCAGAAAAAGCAAACGTGTCTCTTCTTCAGTTCCCACAGGCGTCCCAACAAGTAGTATCAGGAGCTGGCATGTGCCTGATACTTTTGCCATCTCCTCTCATTGTGAGGTTTCTCACTTAGATTAATAGAAAGCTGAGATGAGATGTTGGTTTAGCCATTAGCTCCAAATATGAGCTCTTGATCCCCTGATGAAACTGTTTAGATCGTCTGCTATAAGTCATTACTTGCAGAGGTTACAAAGAAAACACTGCCTTTCTGTTTCCAAATCTGATATCTTTTTTTTTCTCTCTTCTAAATGGTGTTTAAAATGTGCACAGGATAATGAGGCCCAGGCTCCTCTAAGCAAGAAACAAAATTATAGAAGTGCTGTTGGAGATTAAAAATAAAGTAGTTGGAGCCCAAGGAAATGTCATCCTTTAATTTCCAGTTCTAGATGCTTCTGGCTATTGGACAAAGATAACACACCCAGGCAGAGAGCTTTAAAAGGAAGCTGCAGCAGCATTCGGGGGGAGAACACCAAGTCAAGAGAGACAGTTGGAGAAGGGAACTGGATGGACCAGTGGGAGGATCCTGAAAATGCTGGAGCCCTCTGTGGACAACATCTCGAAATTTATGTTTGAGAAAATAGGCTGCAATAGTCTTATGGGTAAAGATGAAATATTTGGTGATTGGGTTTGAAAAGAACAAAACTTAGAAAGCAGCCATGTAGTAACTGGTGAGTTTAGAGGCAGGAGCTTCGCATTGCAACAGGCTGTTTCTGTTGCTTGGTATCTTGCAGCATCTCCTTGCTGGAGACCAGGGTTTGTGCCTTGCCCAGCTGTTTCTGTTACCTGATTTCTTGTAATTCCTTCTCACTGGAGGCCGAAATTTGGATATTGATCAAAACGGTGCTTTTAATTACTGGGTTTGATTTTAGGAAAAATGAATGAATGGATCTTTTTAAAAATATAACTTCAATCACTTGCTTCCACTTACTTGTCATGTTACAGCAAATCAGAAAAGCCAAATGAAGGCATTATCTCATTCAAGAGGACATGATTGTTCTCCCTTCTGGGAGTCTGCTTATAAAACTAGACCTTCTGTGTGCTAGCAAATGATGAAGTGAGGACAAATGATTGTTTTAGGGGAGCCAGAGAAGCATCAACTATTTTTCATGTCTTGTATTTAAATACACTTACTATACCTTGCTGCCTCCTCCAACTACAGAAAAGCAAAACACCTCACGCCTCATGGTGGTTGACTTTTTTCAAGCTAATGGAACACTAATATTTTCAAGTGAACGGAAGAATTAAGCTTGTCAGAACGTGTCAAGAAAGCACAAAGCTTTTGTTGGAGTTTTTAATCAGTCCACTGTCTCAGAAGGGAGAGCAACATACAGTTTGCAGTAGAACCAGCATGGACTCGATGTGAACAGCACTGAGCCTGCTTATGTGACGCAAGTCAGGTGAACCCCCTTAAACTTCTCTAAGTTTCTGATTTCTCATCTCTAAAGTGAGGGAAATTATGTGCATTTTACATGTTTGTCCAAAGGATTGAATGAGACATTTTATTCTAAATTACCTGGCATACCCATACTGCACATGTTTCATATACATTGTTTTCCTTTCCATTTTCCCCTTCTTGTGCACATGTGCTGGAAACATCAATTTTTTTATGTGTAGAGATGATGCTGTTAACTTTATTAAGCAAGCTTTTTCCATTAAGCATTTATCCTTATTCATTAGCTTGGAGGACTGACGCACAAAGATATTAAATTATTTACTCAAGTTTAATGAATGAAATTGAAAACCTTTTTTTCCCCCTGCTTAACATGAATATGCCCTTTTCAGTATGCAGGGCCTTGTTGCATTTATTCAGAAGCTATTGCTCAGTGCTTAGTTTGGAACACAGGATTAATGAGCCCAGAGACATGGTGCTGGTCACCATGGCGACCAAACTAGCTTTCTTCTATTCCAAGCTCAAACAACGGATGTAGCATGCTTAGTTCTGGCCTGTACTATATAGCAGTGTTCTTTTTCTTGTATTTGACTCCCCATTGTTGCTTCCAATTACTCCCTAATTCCCTTGGAAAAAAATAAATAAAAAGAACATCCCTGGTTCTTTGGGGGCTTTGCTTCTTCAGCTATTCTACCTAACCACCTTCCTGAATACATTTATCTCTCCCATCAGCTTCTGTAGATTCTGACACCTGAATCACATTTTCCTTCAGTACGTAAATGCCTGTCATTCTTTTAGCATTCTTTTGGATGTCTATCAAATTCACAGACAGCTGACCAGATGTCCTGGTCTCTCAGACTTTGTGCCTCATGACTTTCCCTCCCCTCAACCCTTACTCATAGCTTGGACTGAGCCATGGCTGACTCTGGTTGGTCTCTGACAATCTCTAACCCATACATCCAATTCTCTGATATAACCTTCTAGCTTTACATCTTGCTTGCTATTTGCTATAGCCATTCTGGGGATTTGTCCATTCTTCTCCTTGTCCATTCGGAGTTCCTTGCCTTCATCCCATCTGTTTCAGATAGTCCTATGTCCTACCATTTCAGTCCCTTTCCTGCCAATACTTTAAATTCCCTCCAGTTACCACAGCATCCACTCATGCTAGGAGTGGCAGTGATGGTGAAGGACAGAGGCACAGCGCCTGCTCCCTAACAACTGAATGCCATCTGACAAGGACCACACTGCTGCTGTACCTCTCTAGGTTGCCTAGCATTTGTCTTCCTAACTTATTTCCCCTGCTCTAGAATCATTACCCTAAATGTCTTTCTCCCAGTCTTAAATCCTTGTTCTTTCCAGATCTCTTTATGACTTGATTTACTTAGAAAATACCATGCAAATAGAAACTTATTCAAACCCTGAAAACTCATTTATCAACTTCCCATCTTCCCCAGCCCCTTTTCACTTTAGGTCATGATAGAAGTGGGGTTTTCCTCTACAAAGGCAATCTTATTGCCTTCTCTAGATCTCATTTCCCAAACTTCTCAGAAACCTCACTCCATAAATTACTCCTCCCCTCTTTCCTATCTTTAAACTTTGAACACTGAGTAGAATTCCCATCATTATTTTATGTTCTTATGTTATATTAAAATGAAAAGAAAAATGTTTCTCTTGCCTCCTCCTCACAACACTTTGCAAAGGTTTTGTTCACTCTCATGAACAACTTCGCTTTAGCCATCAATGTCCTCCGTTCTGTTTCTGTCTCAAGTTTTACAATATTTATCAATATCCATGACACTTGGTCAACAGAAATCTTTTAATCCCCATCTTACTCCATCTCATAGTAACACTGCCTATGTCTGACTTCTCTCTTCTGGCAAGAAAATGAATGCGATAACTCAAACACTGAATGCTTTTTTAATAATGGTAATGGTATGGCTTATGCACTGTACATTTTGCTATGCTGGGGGAGAAAAAAGGCATCTGTCCTCATGAAACTTACAAGTAGACATTAATCAAAGAACAAGTTCACTGTAAGTATATAGGTATGATAAAAGAAACCCACAATGACCTGTAAGAATATGACAATGTCCTGTAGGATTATAGAACGTAATCTTCAGCTTTAATGATGCTCATGGTAAATGGACTTCAGAGTAGACGGCTGTTTTCAAAACTCACATAGGAGCATACTGTAGCTCTGCAAAACAGAGCGGGTAATCTCCTGCGCAGGCATATTTACTATGTTTGCACTATTGTGACCCAACACCGAGAACATTGGCAATTTGACCTTTAGCCTATAGGAAGAAGCTAGTTAGATTTTTCCTTTGGAGAATTTAACCAGGAAACAAACAAACAAAAACAAAAACCAAAAAAACTCAATGACTAATCTAGCCAAATCCCTCAGATTGAGTGAAGCTAATAATTTATAAACTTCACTTAGATTCCAGTCATGCCATCTTAGATGCAGGGAGATAGCCAAGGATTCTAAGACAACCCAGCCAGTCTGGAGCAATCCTTTCAGAAAGCAAGCACAAAGGTAAAGATGTGTAAGACAAGAAAGCAGCAGAAAACAGTCATAGGATCAAAGCTAAGGGACTGATATTCAAATAATAGCAATTTGCAAAAGAGGACATTAAAAAAAAGGCAGGAAAGAATTCACGCAGAAAAACCTTCAGGAACATTTCTCAAAACAGACAGAGAAGTATTGCGGATGTTGGAAGGACCCAGGAAAATAGCTAAAAACAAATGCATCTTGGCAAACCTTTGTGAAATTTCAGAGCAAGGGTGAAGGGGAAAACCCTAAACTCTCCAGGAAAGAATATAATAGGTCACAAGTAAAGGCTGGAAAATAAAATGACTTCAGATTTTCCAGCTGCATCTTGAAAAGCAGAGGCTGTGGGGGAATGCTTCTATCATGCTCAAGGGAAGTAATTATGAATCTGGGTTTCTCTGTCAGTCAAGGAAGAACAAGTGCACTGAGTGGCGTTTATCATAGCAGCATGATTTCTAGGAGCTCTTGTTAAGGGTATGTGGACAGCTGAAAAAAAGCAACAAACTAAGATTTTAAAAGGCATGATTTGCAGAGGGCAGATTCTGACCTAAAGAGAGGAGGGAGACCAGGATGGAAAGGAAAGGTCCCTAGGGTGACAGCATTTGCCAGACCGGAGAGGAACAAAACTGAAGGGACTTACTTTTCCCCTCCCCCGCAAAAAATGAAGTTGATTAAAATATTCACTGTAGTTAAATATTTTTGTAAAAAAAATGAAATGTATAGCAAAATTAGGCTTAAAAATATCAATGAGTACAAAGAAATCTAAGCAAAAATGTGATAAGATAATGATAAAAAAAGGTATTGTTATCCTAGTTTGTAATAATGAATAATAATAATAATTCCTGGTTATAATGAAACTGCATTGGGGAGCCAGGGACTGGAAAGGACCTGATGCAAGTAGGCATCCCTCCCAAAAACGGATAAGACATATGTTTTAATCATGCCCCTCTTGTTTTGATTATCATAAAGCTTACATTGCTACATCTTCTCTATTTTTACATATAAATAAAATGATAGTTATTTGGCAATATGTAAACACTAGAGTAATCAATCAAACTAGAGAAGCAAAAGCAGTTGCCTTTAAGGGGAAAAATGGGTACTGCATTTTTCATAATGAACCTTGAATATAATATCTTAATGTTTTTCAAGGAACGAATTCTTCCATCTTCTTCATTACATACATCTTCTGGATTTCTTCAATTTCTTGTGATATGATAAATCATCTGCTTATCCTACAGTTGCTAAGTGCTTGTTTCTGGTATGTAGAAATATAATTGACTTGTTAGTGAGATGATTAAGTTGCTGGACAGCTGTTAAGCTCAATTATTAGTCCTAACCATTCGATGGATTTTTTTTCTTTTTCTTTTTTCTTTTTTTTATGTAGACAAACATAATTGTAGGAAATAACGGCACATTTCTCCCTTTCTTTTGCCCTTCATACATTATTTCTTTCTCTTTCCTATTTCTGTTAAGACCCTCCCCCAAGGACAGAGATGAAGAGATGTGGAGAAAGTGGCCTTGATTCTAAAGAGGATTGCTCTGAACATTCCACCACCGGCCCTGCTCAACGCTGTGTCTTACAAGTGTGCCGTGATTCTCTCTAAGGGATACAGTGGAACTGAAGAAGCTGCTATCTGATGGAGATGAGCTAGGGCTCCCCCCTCCCCCAGCTTATTTCAGTTCTTTCATACAAGCATAGGAAACGAGGTGAAAGAAGGCAGCGTTAGGAATTCACAGATATTCTCTGCCATCCGACAGAGGAAGATCTCTGAGCAGTGGTGGTCGCGAATGTCATCACCTGTAACTTACTGTTTCTGTTTCTCTCTTGTGCAATGAGAAAATTTTCCCTTTGTTTTTCATTTTTATTATTTTTATTAGTTACATATTTGTGCCCTCACAGTGCCCGGCACACGTGATAAGAGAGGTCTGTCCAGCAGATGTGTGTCTGCTTCCTTATGAAAATGAGGGCCTCGCTGGTCAGGGACTCTCCTAAATGTGTGGCTTGTGTTGCTGTGCCATTCAGGAGCAGGGGTTAGGCCTTTTAAAGGCAGGGTCTTCTTTACATTGCCCCTTTTGCCACGTTCTGTTAGAAGCCATTTGAATTTTTATAGTTTTCCTCAGGTAACAAATTTTCCTCCTACTGTCGGGATTTGCCTCATGTGGCGCAAAGCAAGCAGCATCCATTTTCCTCTTAGGAAAGAGGGTGGATAGAAATGCTGCACTGCTTAGGACCAGCCAAACCTGACCTGACTCTCTTTATTCATAGAGAAATGCAGGAACCAAAGAACAGACATTTTCGCCGAGGTAAATAAGCCCTCTCAACTGATGAACGCCATTATACTAATACCAAAGGAGACAAAGGCCAGAAGATGGCGGCATTAAGTAGAAAGGCAAACAGAAAAATAGCAGGCAAAATCCAGCCCGGGACAAAGCATGCTCTGCAACAGTGAAAAACAGGACAAAATCCTTTAAGAGAAAATTGCATGCAATTTTTTGGACTCAATTAGCCTTTTCCACAAAGAGCACTTTCCCACAAAGAGCCCATTAAATAGCAAATGAAATTACATCGGTTTTCAGTTGCCATGGCACTGGTTCTTCCTCTAATGGACTTCTCTGGCCCCCAAGTTTCATGTTAGCCGGGCTTATTTTCCTTGCCTGTGTCTGTCCAGTCATGTAGAGCTGTGTGTGACTTCTTCCCCAAAGTGCTTACCTACAAGCCCTCAACTGAATTCCCCAGGGACTGGGGTTGTGAAATGAGCCAGAATCTCCCTGTCATGAGCTGTGAATATGACAGTTTGCACTAATCGATGGCAGAGGGCACAGACGTCTGGAGCTGTCTTCCGACCAAGGACGGTTTAGCAGGCGCTGCCCCCTCAGCTGAGGACATAAAGATACCCAGAGAGGCATGAAGGTTCCTCAGACTCTTCTGGAATCTCCAGACTAAGAACTGGCCCACAACCTGCTTTTCCTTCATCCACAATTATTTCACCTGCAATGTTGTTTTTCTATCCATTCCTATTTGCCAGATGCCCTACTTCCAAAAAGGCAGAGAGAGCTAGAGCTGTAGCTGTAGCTCAGTTTGTGGATTGGTTGCCTGACATGCATGAGACCCAGCATTGCATAAACCCACACACCTGTAATAACAGAATCTGGGTGGTAGAGGCAGGGGAAATGGAAGTTTGAGATAATCCTGGATTCCATACCAAGTCAAAGAACAGCCTGGGTTAAGTGGCCTAGAGCTAAGGGTCTTAATTTATAGATGTGCCTTTTTTAAAAAAATTTTTACTTAGGATCCAGAGAGATAGTTCAACAGGTACATGATAAACCCACATGATTGAAGGAGACAACTGACTTTCAACAGTTGCCCTCTGATCTCTACACAATAGCAATATGACACATATGTGGACACACACATGCTGTAAACAAAGGTTACAAAAAGTTACTTAGATACTGTTAAATATTAGCTAACATAATTTTCAATGAAGAACTTAGGTATTATTTCCTGATATACATAGTCTCATGTGATTTCTAGAAAAATATGTGTATGCAGCTTACATCTTCCTATAACGCTGTCTCGCTAATTTTTAGGAAAATATATGTATACAGCTTATTCCTTCCTATAATGCTATTTGCCTTATGTAATTTTTAGAAAAAATATTTCTATATAGTTTATACCTTACTATAAAAGGCTATTTAATTTTTTTTTAAACATTAACCAAGTCTGGCGGTTCATACCTGTCTCCCTAGCACTCAGGAGGCCGAGACAAGAACATTCCAACAAATCAGAGGCTATCTCAGGCTGAGTGCCAGGCCAGTCAGAGCTACAATGTGAGACCCTATGTAGATAGACAGACAGGCAGACCTATAGACAGACAGATAGATAGATAGAACCTGTCCATATAAATGAACACTCTTATGCATCATTTAATGTGTGCCTGGGATAGAGACAACATAACAAAAACATTCTACTAAGAAGACAAGTATTCTTACAATTTTCAGTAATAGCACATGATTCTGTGCTGGTGAAAATAAATCAGAGATTTCTGAAGATTTTACGTATATACACACACATATAGGTGTGTATGTGCAATATGGAAAGGTTGGAAATTTCAGCATACAGTTTACAAGTTGTAGAATTTGTGCACAGATTGTGTAATTATCTCCGTACTCATTAGAACTTCTAACACGAAAGTATCAAGTGGATGTGTGACAGCTGGGCTGTTCTGAAAGGCCCGCAGGATGCGACCCAGCCCAGTCCTGAATTCATGCTAAATGTGTTCAGCTTGCCTCTTCTGTTCTCTGCGACCCTCTGAATAGCCTTGTTTGGAGTGGACAGCTAAAGCTTGAGTTTGAGGCTGGGAATAAATAGCAGTGCCAGATCAAAAGACTTTTTGTCTAAACTGAATCTCTAATCACAGAAGTGGGATCTCTGAGTTAAAGCAAGATTGTGTATGCAATATTCCCTCCAGTGTGTATTCGCAGCTAGCCGAGGCGCTCTCAGCAGCTGATGGAAGAATCATTCTTGCAAATGCAGCACTTGCAAAGCAACCCAGGCTCCAGTAGATGGCTCCACACCCACACTTATATGAGTGCACTAATTGAGCTTAGTGAATTATTTTAAAAGGAAGGGGAAGAGAAGGACTTGACGTTGGTAGGGGAATATATTAGGGGTGATTGGGAGAGGTTTAAAAGATGAAACTAGATGGTGGCATCATCTTATTCTGTTCTATACGTGTATGAAATTCTGAACATTTAAAAATAGGAAATGAGAGTGTGGGGGCAGAAACATGCTCCTTACGTGTTTCACTGTGTCCTTATCATCCTACTGTCCTTGCTTACAGAACAACAAATCCGTAATTTCCTATGATGCAAAATCTAAAGTTTAAGCTGATTAAGAGATGAGCAAAATCTAAACCCAATCTAATTCAAATAAGGAAGTAAATATAAAATGTGGAGGTGTCCAGGACAGAGGGACTGAGCGAGTTTGTACACGGATCCACTCCTCCGCCTTCTCTGTCTCCCTCCCTTTCTATCTCTCTCCTTCTGTCTCTCTGTTTCTCTGTCTCTCTCTGACCCTGTCTTTCTCTGTCTCCCTGTCTCTCCCTCTTGCTCTCTCCGTCTCCCCCTCTCTCCTCCTTGCCCTCTCTCTTTCCTTCTTTTTCTTTCCCCCTCCCTTTCCCTTCCCTCCTCAGGAAGCCTCAGCCAGGCTGATGGGCCCCCTTCATTCCCACGGTTTGAGAAGCATCTTTTAGGACCTCAGTAGTCCTACTACACTTTCTGAGTGAATTATTCTTGCATTTTTCCCCACTCTCATGGAAATGTCTATCTTTCTTGCTCTCCCTCATTTTTAGCTGATGACTTTGCCTCAGCATTGTTGAGGGGAAACACATCAGATTTGAATAGTCTCACCTCAGCATCATCAGATCTGCTCTGGCACTGACAAACATCTTTTCATGACACACTTACTAAAAATGGAGATATGTATTTCCATCTGCAGAGTTCATCCTACCTCAATTTTGGAAAACTGGATCCTTGAAAGATTACTAAAGTAATTCCATTGTACCCACCCTTAGCAATTTTCCCTTGGTGTCCCTGCAGTAACTTTTATCTCCAGCTGTGGACAGTGTCTGCCTGTTCTTGCACTGTTTCTCCAGGCAAACTTCTTTCAACAGTTATCAGCACATTCACTTCCAAACACCCATTTTTACCCTCCCTAATCAAATTTGGCTTCAGCACCATGAAATGTCGTTGGGTGTTTTTTGTTCGTTAGTTGAGTTTTGCTGTTTTGTTGGTGTTAATCTGTCACCTAATTTAAGGACTATCTCATTTAACCTTGATATCTCTCCCTGTAGCTGGCTAGTCCCTGCTTCCTGAACTCACTTCATTCTTAGTCCTGTGTTACCAAAGGCAGGCTCAGGTCCCCAATGCTTCTGCCAGCACATTCCACCCTGCTTCACTGGCTCCTGCTTATGCTTTGGTTATTTAAATGTTAGCATCTATCATGACTTTGCCTAGATTCATTTTTTAATTTGTTATTTATTCTTGTGTTTTTCAGATAATTTCTCAATGATTTTATAGCTGAACTGGCCTGAAACCTGTCATGTTCCTGTCTCAGTCTCCCAAGTGATTAAACTCTTAAATTACAGGACTGTACGGGTTGGATAGCTAAGGAGACCTTGTAATGAAAAAAAAAAGAGAAATGAGATAGAGAAAGAAAGAAGGAAAGAAGAGAGGAGAGGCACAGGAGGGAATGAAATAGGAAAAGACAGGAAAAGGAGTGAGGGGAGGAGGTAGAAACTGACATGTTTACATGGAAACTGCAGAGAGCAGCTCATTCATTAAAAAGGAGAAAAAGACAAAAACAGACATTTCTCCAAAGTGAATATACACCTGTCAAATAAACTTATGATGCCATTCACAGCATCTGTGAGGAAAGTCACACTAAAACCACAATGCTACTCATTAGAGAGCTAAACTGTTTGCTCTTAAAGTGTCTTTACTTTAAGATAAAGTAAACTATTTTACTTCATCAACTTTGGCATGAATAGCAGGCAACTGGAGTTTTCACACATTGCTGGTATAAATACAAAATGATACAGCCACTTTGAGAAACAGGGTGTCAGTTTCTTACAAATCTACCGTCCTTCTTACTTCTAGATATTTATTACAAGGAAATAAAAATATGTTCAGCAACAGGAATCTACATGCAAGTACTTATATTCATGGTTCTCCAAAGATGGTAAGTTCTGGACTGGGGCATGTATAAATTGCATTGCATGTCTGCATGGACTACTACTTGATAACTAAAACAACTGATTGGCCCAGAGAAATCTTTCGTATCTTATAGACTTTACATACCTAACATTTTATAAACTTTACTCTTAACATAGATGATATTTTCTCCTTGACAGTGCTTCCCCTATTTTATATTTAAAATGTATTTTGTTAATGTTATATCCCCTTCTGTTGAAATATGTACACATACACAGATACTCATGTATACATCTGTATATGCAGATCAATTGAGAGAAGGAACTGTTTTCTCTCTGTTACCACATTACTTGATGCATAGGAAGGGCTAAATAAGCATATTAAGTAACTGAGAACATTAAACATTTCTTAAACTTAAAAGTTAAGATTTCAATGTAATACTCACCGCATGACCTCAGCGGGAAACACACACATACACTATAAAACCAACAACAGCAAAAAATGTGAGTACCCTTGTGTATGTTGATACTCATCCTGGATCAGACAGAAGGTGCCGGAATGCCTATCAAATTGCCTGAGGCAAGGAGGGATGAGCAAGTCCCCAAACCACGTGAGTACCAACCCACATAACAAACCGTGTGTGTGTGGACACAGCACCAGCCACCCACCAAGCCTTACCTCGCCACACCAATTGCTTGGCACAGAGGATGGAGTCTGGCGTGGTGCAGAAGTGCAGAGCGGTGTGCCCACTCAGGGAGTAGCAGTTGAGCTTGGCGCCGCGCTCACAGAGAACCTTCACGCAGTCGAGGTTGGCCATTTCGCAAGCCACATGCAGAGGGGTCTTCCCGTTGGGCCGGCAGTTGATGGTAGCGTTGTGGTCCAGCAGCACCATCAGGCACTCCACGTGACCAAACAAGACTGAGATGTGCAGGCCGGTTGCCCAGGAGGACTTCAGCTTGTAACTGGGCAACCAATAGCCTGAAAAAGGAAAAGAGGGAAATTTGACTTTTCTGGCCGGCGTTTCTCCATTTTGTAAGCATTTTTGCAAGCATTTTTATAACTTTGGTCGCAGTTATAAAACGGAAGGGAAAATGGATCAGGAGTTTGTCACTGACAGCTGATGAGAAGCCCTGAGCTTTGCTCTGAGGACCGGCATGGGTCAAGCTTTCTCCAATTCTTACATCTCTGCTGCACCTACTCTCCTGTACCCCTCCTTTGGCTTCCCAGATCTCAAAAGCATTTAGCTTAAAGCTGCAGCGAGTATGATTGTGTTTTATGTTACAGGGTATGTCACATGAGACACTTTAAATATTTTTTTCATTTCAAGTCATTTTAAGTTGATTTGAATCATTTCAAAGCTCTCAATACAACCTTATAATTTTTATTCATGCCCGCTCTTCATCCCTGTACAGTGATTTGATTGATTTTTTAAATTTTTCACACCAATATTTTTGCTGGCCTGTTGGTTTATCCATTATCTCTTTCTTTAAAAAAAATTTTGGGCAAATCAGTTTTATCAAAAATTTGTGGGGGTTGGAGGGTAAGATAGGGTTTCTCTGTGTAGCCTTGACTGTCCTGGACTCACTTTGTAGACCAGGCTGGCCTCAAACTCACAGAGATCCACCTGCCTCTGTCTCCCTGAGTTTGGGATTACAGGCATGCACCATCGCACCTGGCTTATCCAAGATTCTTTTAATGACAAAGGAGAAAAAGCATAAACAAGAGAGATTCACAAAAAATAAATTCTGTGCTTACACTACAACAGGATTTTAAAGTTGTTTTTGAACTTCCTAGCAGCCAAGACAAACAAGGAAGCCATATGTGCTGTACACACAACTGTACCCACTGACTAGGCACAAATCATCAAGAGAATGGTTCCTAAAACTAAGATCTTAGACAAATGAGATCTGAGATCTCATTACTTAAAATTGTGAGATTGGGAGGAGCTGAGGGAGGGGGCTACAGCTGGGATACAAAGTGAATAAACTGTAATAAATTCTTAAAAAATGTTCTGTCTCCCTTTTTCTGATTCAGAGTCTCACTGTGTAGTCCAGGTGGGCCTTGAAATCACAGCAATCCTCCTGCCTCAGCTTCTCTAGCATGGGGTGTGCAGGCATGCTCCACTGTGCCTAGCCATACTAACTTTCCACGGTCACTTTTCCTCAACTCCTCAACTAGCATCTTGCAATGGCAGTTTCTCTACCTGCTTAGAAAAGAGCTGGTTCTAAACCTGAAAACCGAAGTGTGTTTTGCCTGCTTATTAGTGGCACAGAACAGGCACTGTCATGTTGCAAATGAGTGAAAACTCACTGCCTGCAACTGCATAGGGGGGAAAAAGTGATTCTGGGGGAAAAAAAACAGTAGAAAGCAGACTAAGAAAACACCATTTTTGAGGGAATGACCAACTAATGACTGGCTTAGCTTGAAACCCGTGCCATGAGAGGGAGCCCACCCCTGACACTATTAATGATACTCTGCTATACTTGTAGACAGGACCCTAGCATAACTGTCATTAGAGAGATTTCACCCAGCAACAAATAGAAACAGATGCAGACCCACAGCTTGGGGAATCCTACGGAAGACAGGGAGGAAAGGTTAATAGAGCCAGAGGGGAGAAGGGCACCATAAGAAAACTTACAGAATCAACTAGCCTAGGCCCATAGGGGCTCACAGAGAAAAAACCGCCAACCAGAGAGCACACATGGGAAGGACCTCAGCCCTCTGCACAGTTGTGCAGCTGGGTCTTCATGTGGGATGCCTAAAGCTGAAACAGGGGCTGTCTCTGGCTACATTGCCTGCCTTTGTATCCCTTTCCCCTAACTGGCCTGCCTTGTCTAGCCTCAACAGGAGATGTACCTAATCTTACTGCTACTTGATATGCCAAGGCTGGTTGATATCCATGAGAGATCCCATTTTCTGAGGAGAAGAGGAGGAGGGATGGGTGTGGAGGAGGTGAGAGAGGGACTGGGAGGAGAGGATGGAAGGAAAGCTGTGATCAGGAGGCAAAGTAAATAACTATCTTAATAATAAAAGAAGAAGCAGAGAAGAGAAGGCCATTTTGATGTAAAATCAGAGAAACACAGGATGCTGGCACTGGAGGGAGATCATGCCGCCCAAGCCTCTCATTTTCCGGATGAGAAGACTGCCTGCTAGAGCCACAAATCGTCTGCTTCGGTCCAATCTCATGGACCGGGGCTATCTGCAGCATGAGGCTTCCATCTGTATTTGACTTTGTGGGAACAGTATAGGTTTAGCGCTAAGCCTGTGGTACAGATTACAAAGAAGGGAGACTGCTCCTAAATGGGACTGCAAAAGCCACATTGCTGGCATGGAAATGTGCTGTTCGTTTGTGGTGTTTCCCCCCCTCCTAAACTTCCAGCAGCATGGAAAGAGTGTTCTTTGCACACTTATTACATGGACCAGTCACTCATCCGTGTTCAAAAAGTCAGTTGCATCTGTCTGTGTGTCTCCTATAATCATAGCTGTTAGCCAGGGAATCAGGATCACAGATCACAGGATCCTGGAATTTCGCCAAGCCTAAAACAAAACTGCTTCTATAACCCACCCCCTCTTTGTAGAATCTGTGTATTTGGGGTACAAAAAAAGACCTTACTGCTGTCTCTAAGGGCCTGAACGAGAACTGTGGAAGCACTTGACTTAAGGCTTGGGATATGCTATGTCTGCTTTTAACCTTCACTTCAGAACTTTGGTGGTAGAGTGGGATTAGGAGGGTCTAGAGAGCAAACTAAGAAAGCCAACTGCACTGAGCAGAGAAAAGAGCATCTTTAGCAAGGTGTCCACCCTTAAAATGGGAGGAGCACAGGTTCTCCAGTAAGTAGGGAAATAAGTAGGCTTAGCCTCACTGAGCACCAGATCTGAGGACATATGAGCTTCCAAAACCAAAGTTGAGGCGGGCCCATTGATGCGCTATTTGTTCATGTTGATATATCAAAAGATCAGAATTTTCTCCTGCGCACGTGCCTACACACACATACACACACACACACACACACCGATGGTTACAGCATGCTGGGATCATGTGGTTTGCTTCTAATACTTACCTTTGGAAGGCACTGTTCTATGCCCTTCTGCACAGGCCAGCTGCCTTTGTGCTGCATGCGCATACTGCACAGAGGGCAAGCTGGAGAAGAAGAGAAAGACTAGGGCCTTGTGGGGGTGGGTGAGGGTGCCAAGAAGGTGCAGCCTCCCTTTGCGGAAAGCCACTCGTATTCCATACTTCCTTTTCTGCAAGGTGCAAACCCAGGGTCAGGAGAGCATGGCTTCAGCAAAGGGCTCAACTGAAAAGAAGCTGAGACAGAAACAGGGCCATCCCCTATGCACAAACTGCACTCTGAAACAACCCACCCCCTCCCAGTCCAAGCCTCACACACAGGGATCTATGCCATTCACTGTCCTGGCTGCTATTCCTCACACCATGATACATATACTCTTGGGCACACATGTCATCTGCCTGCAGGACACTCAGAGTCCTGGCAGAGCCTCCATGAGGGATGCATAGTGTGGGTAGAGACAAAATAGTGGAACACGCCTCTGGTGGCAGAGACCGAGCTCTCCATCACTTCGTTGTTTGACACCTACATGAGCTCCATAACTCAGCCATAGCGCGTGGTGTGGTGGTAAGCAGGGTGCAGTGGTGCTGTGTGCATGTGTCTCTGTGACTGGCTAACTTGTGCCAAAGCAGGGGAATGTGATACTTTTTAAGCACCGTGGAACTTTCTTTCAGCAGTAAAAGGGAATAAAGTTACATTGTTTGCAGAAAATGGATAGGACTGGAAAGGATCACAGGAAACAAGCCAGCCTCAGAAAGGCAGTGCATTTCGTTCCCATTTATGCTCCCTAGATACCTACAGTACCTATGCATGTGTGTACAGGCTGACTGAAGTAGAATCGAAATAGTTCAGGGGAACAAAAGAGCTTGATGGGAAGAGGGAAGATAGGGAGAATGCGGTGGGGACAGAAGAGAATATGTTTAGCATGTCCTATATACCTGTAAGAAAGAACTTTAAAAGTAACAACAACAACAAAAAAGTAACTCAAACTCCAGTCTTCCCTAAATCTGTCAGAAGCTCCCTAGGGTCTGCAGTTCACCGTACAGGACTATAAGTTCTAAAGAAACTTTACCAGTTTTACCCTTACAAAACTATGCAGAACTAACTCCGGCGTGAGCACTTCCCAGGGCTTTATTTAAATCTGAAACTGAGGTAGGCTCAGCCTGCAAGGTGAGGCAGACCACCTTCTCACTCAAGAAGCTTGGTGAGGAGAGAAGAGTGGCAGTTAGCTTTTGAAAAGGGGCGTTGGTTCTGCTCCAGTGCTTGGAAAGGGCTCTGGTTAAAGGAAGGCTGAGCCCAGGTTCTGCAGCAGTTATCAGCTCCCACACTGGAGAAGCCTCTGGCTGTCGCGAAAGCTTGCACACACTGCTCTGGCTGGATTAGCAGATATTTGCTCGGACCATGTCCACGTATTTACACAGCCCTGAAAGATTATAGACACAAGCACAATTCTAGGCTACTACTTTAATAGCTGACATTCTCAGGATAATTCTCAGAGGCTCCTAGTGAATGGGAGAAACTTTTCAAGCAACTAGGAAAGGGGAATGCCCCCCACCCCTCCAACCCTGGCCAGGAATAAAAAGAAAAACAAGGAAGTAAATTTCTATAAAAAGAAAATTGGTTAGGAATAAAAAGCATTCGTGACATTTGGACATAAGCTGCTACGTAGGAACACAGACTACCTGCCAGAAAGTTTTCAAGTGAAATCACTGGTTATTTTAATTTAAAAAATAAAGTAGGATTACCATGAAATGGATCAGAAGTGGCTGTGGGCCATAAACTAAACGAAATACTTAAAATGCATTACACTGATTAATAATGGGTGTTCGTTAACCTTGGTGACTAGGGAGTTTCATACCAGAGACAGGTTTGACATTCTGCCTGTCTCAGGGAGCCAGAGCTCCTACATCTGCAGAAGAACCAGCATGGAGAACTGGGGAAAGCAGTAAAAATGGCCTTGAAGGCATCCGTCCATCCATGGTTCCAGTCCAGAGGCTGCCAGAGGGAAAGATATGACAGAACACCTTGGAGGTTCCTTCCTCATTTGACATTACCGTTAATATTTTTCTACTTGTCTCAGAATAAACTATGTCATGACATCCCTTAACCATTCAACTGCTAGTCTCATCCAGTAGTTAAAACTTCCCTTGGGTATTCCTGATTTCTTTGTGTGGCTGTATTTTAAGGTGACTGTCTGGGGCTGTCCAGATGGCTGATTTTGGCGCTTGCCACCAAGCTTGAGCCTCGTAGCTCCCATGTTGAAGGAGAAAATCAGCTCCCACAAATCATTTCCTGATCTAAAACACACCATAGCTCACTATCGTGTGTGTGCGCCCCCCCCCCCGCGCGAGAGTGCAGCAAATAATACCTAAAATAAAGTGTTAGTTAGCTTTACAACGTGAGAAAAGTGGGGTTTTTTAATTAACAAGCTGGGATTTTATCTGAAGATTTCATGATAAAGCTGAAAATAACAGGGTGTGGGAAAAGAGTGAGACATAACTTTAAGAATTAACTGTTGGGTGCTGGTAAGCCCCTGGCACACACTGGGAATTGCTGTGGTGAGCGCCGTCGGTGCCGCCTTCACTGGAACCTTCTCAAGGAGAAGAAAGAACCGGAAACAGCAAGAAGGAAGGAGCCATCTAACCCAGCACCTCCACTCTGCACCCCTCACAGAATTCAAGCTGGCTCGGGCGGGGGTCACCTTTCAACTCCTGGGGCACATGGTGCATTTTAGATTAAAGTCCAGGGATATTTACAGTCTAAGTTGATCTCTTTGCCAGTGGAGCTCCGACTTAACTTTTCCAAACACAGGCCCATCTTGACATGACATGGGGTGTGCTGTATTTAGGAACAAATTCAACCATTTTTGAAATCCTGTGGAAAAGGATGTACGGTGTTTCCGAGGAAACTAGGATGGGTTAAGGGTTGATTGCCGACCAGCTAGGCCCCCTGAGGATAATCAACTGTTGAATACTGGATCACATTATCATTTACGTAAGGAAGTTTCATGGTGGCCATCATCTGTTGCCGGCATTATACTCTGTTTCATTTATTACATGAAAACCAAGTGGAAGACACCCTTCCCAACTCTTTGAGAATAAACAGCTATGTTCCCTTTCTGAGACTGGAGGAGAGGGGTGAAGCTTCTTCACTTCTTAAAAAAATAAAATAAAAAAAGAATCACACCTCCTAGGAGAGTTTTGCAGATGTTTCTTGTTCACTTTCAGGAGTTTCTTGTTCAGTTTTAGGAGCCTTTCTGTGTACTTAAAAAAAAATCAAAGAGTAACATCCAAAAAGTCTGCTTTTACTTAATTAAAAAAAAAAAAAGAGTCTGAGAAACAGCACCTTAAACAGCCACAGGTCCTAGGACCACAGCGAGGCGGTTCCCGTCCTTTAGACAAACTGCAGAAGGAGCTGAGTGACTAATTAACTCCCCAGTTGTAGACCCCTCCGTCCCACACTGTTCTGAGCATTCCTTTGTGAGGTGAGACACTGATATTGCCACTTAGATCTACTTTCCTGCTCCAGAAGCTGGGCTTCTATTCACAGCCCTCCATTGCTGCCCTCCACAGTGAAAGAGCTGAGGGTACACCTGAAGGCACCTTAGAAAAGTCTCTAGTAACTTTCAAGAAAGTGAGGTTTTTACCCTAGACTTGGGGCTAGAGGCAGAGCCTGACATATTCATGGCAAATGGAGAGTAAAGTTATTTCTATACACACTGTGTCCACATGTGCACACTGACTTCCTGGACAGCCCTAAAGATACAAACTAGAGTCCTGCTATTTCCAGATGGATACCTACGGAAGACGGGGGCTCTTTCCTTTCCTTTGGGGATAGTTTAAATTTCTGCCCCCAACCGAAAGCCACATCTCATAGGAAAATAGTCATTAGCATAAATGAAAAGTTAGTTCCACATTGACCATAGGAATTACTTTATTTTGACCAGAAGAATTTAAAATACAGAGGTTTTTTTAAATTTTTCTTTTTCCTTTTTCTCTTTCTTTCTTCTCCACTTCATTTGGGGGGTTATGATTTCATGAGAAATAACAGAACTCAGTGCCAAAAGTCCACACCTCCAAGTTCCCTTTCTCAGAACTTCGGAGCCCTTTTGCCATCTGCAGGGTTTACCTGCCTAGGAAATAAGAAAAGGTGGTCTTTGCTACAGATTAGCCACTGGCTTAAATCTGAGTCCTATCGTATATGGCACACATAGAAGTTTCTTTAAAACATGCTTAACAGCCACACAGTGTCACTAAATAAAGTCATAATGTGCAAGCCATCTAATTACATAGCATATAATTTTTCCTTCCACAGAATCCCTTCAACTTCGTAAAAAATAAAAAAAAATAGTTAAAAAAAAACGTTAGACTCCTTCATTTTTCAGACAAAACAGCCGTGACAATTGATCATAAAGCACAAATCAAAACTGCAGTAACTGCCTTCAACTATTCTACACTCCCCTCAGAACTGACAGGGAATTAGGTAGAAATAAGTGCTATTAGCATTTGTATCTGGAAATTGGCGATGATCACGATTTTGTATGAATAGAAATCAGATTTATAATCAGAACTTAAACAACACTTCCCCACCCCTATTCCCGAGACTTTCCCACCTATTTTCTTTAGGCAGAAGCAAAGATGAACACAGTATTTCTCTGCAGTATGCTCACCAGAGGGTCTAACTATTTAACTTTTCCCATTAGCTAGTTGATTTGAGAAATCGGGATGAGTGTGCTAATCTAGTTCTGATTTATTAAGTAGGAATTTCAGGGAAAAAAAAGATAAAGAATTTTCTGTTGTGATTTTTGTTTTCCTATTTTTTGTACAAAGCATATATACTGAATTTTCATTTTTCATTTTTTTCATCTATTATTGTAGCCCAGCAGAAAAAAAAATAGAAGTTAACTTTGTGGTATTTTGAGTTCAGCTTTTGTTCCTGCACTGAAACCCATTAAAATGATGCAGACCATGAAAGTGCCTATGGCACAGCTTTCTCCATTCATTAACTCTCTAAATGGAAAAGAGAGCCCCCTTTTTCATCCACATGGACATAGAGATGATATATCTGTAAGTGGCTGTTAGCAAAGAATCAGCAGCCTGACCCCAGCAGCCTCACTGTCCCACGTAGGACTCAGCAGCCTCTAACTAGAGTCGGAGACGTTTATCTTTCTTCTGTACCACCACAGCCACAAGAGAAGCCCTAAACACAGCATGCATGACAAATGCAACTACCCAGGATCCCAAATTCCAAGCACAAGAACAGAAAAGAGCAATAAACAGAAATATACATAGACAGAAATCTGTGTAGATGACATGCAAACCAGCCCAAATGCATTGTAGCTTTAAAGAGAAGGAAAGATTTTTAAAAATTAGAAATAATGTCTAAACAAACAAGTACACCTAAGAACGATTGCTTTAAAGACAAAAACTGACCTACTGACCTAAAAATCCATCTTATATCAATTTCACAATTACACCTCTACATATATATATATTTTTTACCTTGTTTGTAAGATGCCAAAACCATGTTTTCATCTTCAACTTCAAACACCGTGTCCACATCTATTTGCCTCTGGATTAAAATAGCCTTCAGTTTTCCAAAGTCATTTGACTTCAGAGCCTCCAGGAAATCTTTCTTAACTAACTTGGCAGCTCCAGCCTTGCTGATAGGGGCAGCGTTGCCGTCCATGCTGTGCGCCTTGAGGAAGCTGAGCACTGATTTATCAGGAGAGCGGAACCCAGCACAGAGGCAAGGCTGCAGAGTCCACAGACTGCAGGCTAATTTTATCCCAAAGTTATGCTGATCCGTTCTATTTATACAGGGATCATTTCAAACTTCAAAATACCCTCCCAGGCTGTCACTGGGCTTTCAGGTCCTTTAAACTGTAGCTACGTAAGCAGTCCCCTTCCGCAGTGCGTGGTGTCGAGGCGAGGAGAGGCTCCTGTGACACATTTCCGAGCATGAAGTGTCACAATTATTTCTTACAAGACCAAAGTGAAAGTGTAAGATTTAAAAAGCTCTTAATGGCCTTTATGTTTGCTTCTCAACAGAAACATCTGGTGCCTGGCTAGAGCTGCAGTGTCTTAGTCTCACTAACTAATAGCCAAAAATGAGAATTTGTTTCAGTTGTTGATACACGTGCTGCTGAAAACCTTTAATGATTTTGTGAAATGAGCCTGTAAAATCAAGCCTAATTATGCACATCTAAAAACAAACAGAAGCCTTGACAGTAACTTAGACTTGAAAATGTTCAATCTTATGAAAATGCAGGGAGGGAGCTTGCTAGGGGGAGGGGGACAACATTTTAGAGAGAAAAAAAAAAGAACCCAAAGAAACAAAACAGATGAGTGCAACAAGTGAATGAACTTTATTGACTCTTTTATATTTTATTTCTCCTATCACTTAGGAAAAGCTATGTGTAGATAAATTACAAAGACAAATACAGACTTAATATGACTTTCCAATATGTGCTTGTTGGTTTGAAAAACGTGGGAGTCAGGTATCTGAGGTTGTATGAAAGAATAGTGTTTGTCCTCAAATAATGCAATGCATAATTAATTAGCATGCTGTCCAACACATTCTCTTGTGTGTGTGTGTGTGTGTGTGTGTGTGTGTTGCTGGAGATCAAACCTAGGGTCTCACATAGCCCATGTTTTACTACTGAGCTAACTACATTCAATGTCTCTAAAATAGTTTTAAAATAGTGCAGATATGTAAATAGGACAGAGATAAAGACATAAGAGGCACAGGGAAAGAGAGAACACGGGAATCAAACACAGCCCAAACTTAGGCAGCTGGGATTTGTAAAATGAATGACACGCAGTTACCTACTGGTTTTTCATTATTTTTGTTTTCTCAGTTCCTCTGCGTTCGTTTTTCAACAGAAAAAGTTAGGGAGAAAAATAAAGACTCAATTTTATTTCTTATCACCGTTACAAGTAGAAAACCAATAGCACATGTTAACCAAAATATAAATCAGCCACAATTTGCATATTGTAGCAGTTCAGAAAGTGATATAAAAATCCCTGTAGTATTTGCAACATGAATTCTTTCTTTTTAATTTTTAAATGCTACATAAGCCTATGAACGTGATTGCAAATGAGCATGCCTTTTCACTTGATATGCTGATGTGTAACATAAATACATAAAACTGGCAAGTCCTGAGCACAAAATGTATCCAGTCATAATGATTTGTGCATTCAATGCCCAGACCCACCACAGAGCAGTTGAAGACCACCAGAGGCCCCCACCCCACACTCTTAGTCGAAGCGCTCCTTTCCCCAACTCCGTTACCGTGACTTAACACTGAGGATTAGCCTCACAAGATGTTTGCGCGTTTACTGAGACTTTTACAAGTTTACCAATGTCAACGTGTGTTACGTATTTTAAAGTGATGGCAGCAACAAAAGCGTGAGATCAAGAGCAGGAGACACGGAAGTGATACGGAGCGGGGCCATGAGAAACATGGATCTGCTTGGCCGTCCTTGGGTTTCGTCCCCAGTGTGTTATGGGACCTTTTGCTTTTATTGAACTTATACACCAAGACTCTTATGAGAGGGTTGCCTCAATTTACCAGCAAGCACCTTCTTGATCAAATACCTACTGAGTACTTACTGTATGGCAGTCACTTGCCCAGGGAACTGGAAATATAGTACTTGGAAAACCACACAAGAATCCTCACTGAAGTAGACTTTTGGGTGTTAATGAGTTAGGCTCTTCCCCATTGCCTGTCCCATGAATTTTGTTCACAAAGTTGCAAACTATTTGAATTTCATACAGAATGTGTTTTGTGACAATTTAATTGATCTGATCCCTTGTTACAGATATCCCCCATTTTACTAGGCAATAAAGTAAAGGGTAATTTAACTTTATTCCAGATGGAAATATTTAATCTGACCCACATACGCAGCAATTTCTTTAGATAAGTGGTCGCTATCCTAGGAATTAACTGTCTTTGCGAGAATTCTGTGTTTCCCTGTAAGGGGACTTCCAGGAAGATGTGATAAGTGTAGAAAAAAATATTTAAAGCACTAATATTTAACAACCAGCATAGAAGATACTCTGCCATAAACTACCGGTCTGGGCCAGACCCATGTGAGTGTCCTCTGGACTCTCATCCCTAAACTCCAGGCTGGGCGGCAGTGTCTCCCACTCACTGAGTCTTGCTTGGCTTTCTTTGCGTTCTAGCTTCTGCTGGCACTGGCCGTAATGCGCGGTTAACTCATTTCCCACCACCTATGAGGCCCTCCTTCCTTGTAGCCTCATGGCTACTTTAATGCCATCAGTTATTGGCCAACTCAGAAACTGTGGGACTTCTCTCCAGAAATATCATCACTCCTGCCCACCCCTGCTTCTCCCACTCCACCCCTACCCCCACCCCATACTCGTGGGACCGTAAAGAACAAGGCTAGCACATTTGAAGAATGTGGGCAGGCATGAGAACCGGGTCGTTAACCCTGGGATCAACTTCTATCTCTGCCCATAATCCAGCAAGACTCCAGCTTTCCTGTCTCGAAAAGTCCAATCTAGGACACGTGAATTCCTCTGTAAGTTTTTTTCTTTTCTCTCTGATCTCCCTCCAGAGATAGAGGGGTTATCATTCCTTTGTGGAAGCAATGCTATCAGTTAAGCCCCTGGTTCCTTGCTTTGCTTTAAAAAAAAAAGTTCCAAGTTTCTTTGGTAAAATGACTCATTTTAGTTTTAAAAAAAAAGTTGTATTTTTGTAGTTTCCACTATGGCTGCTGCTGCTTTTCTTTTGGTTCAGTTTGGTTTGTATTCTGAGGACTGAGTGCACAGCCTCATGCTTGCTAGGCTCACCTGAACTATACATGCCCCAACCTCCAAACCCTCATTCTCTTAACACCTGATTTACACAACTTTTGTCTACAAGTCCAGGTTCATACAGTTAAGAACTTAATACATCTTTGTGAAATGCGTTGAGAAAGCAAAGTTTCTGTGAAGAAATACACAAAATTAAGAACATTATTCTACCACTCTGATAGAATCGAATTGTTGATTGATTTATCCAAGAACCAAAGAATAAAATTCAGAGATTGCCTGAATTAAAAAAAAAAGAAGAAGAAGCAGTTTAATTAAATCACCCATCAAAGTCATTGTAACAGATCTGGAATATTGGGATTAATGAAAAAAGAAAAACCAATCTGAGACCCGCTGTCATTATCTAGACTTAGCTTCAAAAAGCCATCCATCCCTTAGGCCACAGGAGACTGCACTGTGAAGTGTCCATGTTTCATGCCATCTAGTCTGACCTGTCAGAACCCCGCCCCCACCCTGTCTCTCTTTGGCTTTTAAAAATGAAAACTCCATCCTAGACAATGTGTTTTTCATTAGTGTTTCACAACATGTCTCAGACATGTCCTCTGATCTTGATGGTATGAAGAACTTCCTGACAGGACAATGATGGTGAGGCAAGTAGCCCCAAGACCCTCTTCTACTCCCTGGGGACCCGAGGCAGCAGGCACAAAGGCCCACGGGCATGTTTTCTTAATGCCTATATACCGCACAAGCTACTCACAAATGGCTCCTTTCTTTATTATGCCATTTAAACACGGATTTAACAGTACTGGGCTACAGCTGCTAAACGCAGCCACAGAGATGAAGGAGCTAGACTCCTAAAACACATCTTCAGAAAGTGGAATTTTTGTGGAAGCAGAATCCCACGGGTCCCTCTGACTTTCCAGCAGTTGAACCAGGGTATTCTTGCTATGGGTTCACAACTGTACATGGTGAGATGGACTGATAAGCCCTTCTCCTCTGCTATACTTACACATTGGCTGGCTGTGTAAAATATCAGGGCACACTGCACCAGGTTGTTTTTCGTTGTTTCATGTGTTTTCAGGTTTAAGTTTTATACAGAGATGCTTCAGCTGTAGACCTACTTAAATTAATAGGCAACACCAACAAATGCAGTGAAATGGGTTTCAGAGGAGATCTAGTCCAAAAGTTTTCTATATCAACAGGTAAGCGTTTTGATACTGTGATTAGAATTACTGCCATTTTTTATAATGTAGGTACCAGGAAAACTAAGAACCAGCAGTTATATGGAACTCTAAAAAGACAAACTGCAAATTACAGGTTGAGTTTCTTTCTTTGTTTTTCAACCCAACAAAGAGTCCCAAAATACGTTGGCTTAAAGTAACCTTGTAACATTTAAACATTTATAATCTCCCATAGGTCAGAGCACAATGGAAAGGCTTCTCTTGGCTTGGTGGTGGTAGTGGTGTTGGAGACCTCTGAAGAAAGACATGAAGGCCAGGGGTGAAGCTGATCCCCTTTGGAACTGACTTTGTCCCTTAACAAACAAGTTAATGCTGACAACTTGGTTTCTGTGCACACAGTCTCTCCAAGAGCCTCTTTGAACATCCTCCCATCGTGGTGGTTGGCTTCTTCTAGAATGAAGGCAGAGGGATGTGAGAGAGTGGGCCTTGTTGGCTCTTTAGGGGCAGAGGTTTCTGAACAAAGAAATGGGCTCTGAGCCCCTAAGCTCTGGACAAGGAGAGGCAAAGGGGTCATACTCAGTCATAGGCCTCCATCTCTCCAAAGACACCTTTTTGCAGTAAAGTTTAGGAGCAAGGATGGTGGGTGACTTTTATTTCCTTTTTTCTGTTCCTTGAATCTAAACTCCGTTCTCTCAAGGCTGTGTGGACCAACATTCTGAGAGTTACTCTGTACCAGGTTTTAATACATACTAGCTTCTCCAATATGGGAAATAGTGATGGATTTCTTTTTCCACAGAAAAGCAATAAAATTTCAAACCACTTTGGGATTTCAATTAGCTTTTCTGGGAGGCTGCTGGCCAAGGAAAATATTCCTTGATCTGGAGGCCCTGCGGCGGTTACAAGTAAACTTTGTAACAAAACATATCAGTTCCGCCTACTGAGCACACCAGCTCATAAGAACAATTCCCAGACTTGTAAGAAACAAATGGCCCAATGCACACAATGTGCTTTGTACACGGACAAACACAACAATAGAGTTGTGGACTGCCCTGGTCCCCAAAATCAGAACACCATGACTCTCCTGAGAAAGATTCACTGTCAAGGAGGATGGGACTGGCTCCAGATAAGAGTCCTTGGCTCCTGTACTTCAAATATTCAAAACACAAAATTCAAAATTGTTCCTCCTCTCTGGGTGTAGTACCTTGAGCTTCGGCAGAGGTTTGTATTATTTTACAACTGAAAACTTTGTCCACTAAGTGGGGCAGGTTCTCATTCCACCAGTTGGGGGCGCTAGAAGAACTTCTTAGCTCTAGAGTTCGGCTCATTTCTAGGGTCTAAATTACAAACTGGAAGCCTGTGTGTTTCTTATAAAAGTCTATTAAGCGGTTCCCACAAATGACTGAAACGGTTGTTTTGTAAATGGCAGGATCTAAAGTTCCACTCGCGCGCCTTCTCTTAGAACTCTCTGTTTGTGGGCTGGCGGTCCTCTATTCGGAACACTGAAATGATCACTTAGCTGAGGCAGCCTGCTTCTCGGAACTGGTACCCGGACCATCTGCCTTTCATATCAGAGTATTTAAACTGCATTTGTAACTAATTCCCTTGAGCGTTTCCGGAGGCTCTTGGTTCCTGGCACAATGCAGTATTTCCCCTTTCAAAACCCGTCTTTAATGGGCGTCAGACTAGCTAGATTGACACAAGCAATAAACAAGCCTTGGACCACCTGAATTTTTCCTCCACCTAAATTTTGACAGACTCTACACTTAATGTCATCTTTAGCTGTGAAAGGCCGGGTTCTTGAGACAAAGCATGCCCGAGCCCGGAGTGGGGGCATCAGCTGTGTGCGGGGTCTCCTAGCAACTGCCCTTACAGCCGTGTTTAAACACCAGCTCTGGCTTGTATTTCCGTCCTTCACGAAATCAGCTCACGGGAATAATTCGCCGTAATTCTGTCTCAATCGGAACATTGACCCCACAGTTGTTCTCCAGGCAGCGTTGGCATTCTCTCTTCTGACAAAATTTGAAGCCAAAGTGTAGAAAGGGAAGAGAATTGCCCTTCCCTTTCATGTGGTAAAGAAATCGGGCTGGCTTTTTCTAAGCTCCCAGGACGCAGTTTAGCACCCACAGTTCACAGAAACCGAGGAGCTGTTTTCCAGTTGCAAAGGTCCATGGATTTGACTTAACATTTTGAGATAATACTTCACATATTTCTCTGAAGATACTGCATTCTTGCAGAGATTTTGTGTGGGGGGGGGGGGTAGATCATGCAAATGAAGCTGCAGGGTTTGGGGAAGAGTGAGGAGAAAGGATGCAGATTTTCTGTCTACTTGCAGATACTCTTGCTCTAGAACGGCTGAATTCGAGCTGAGAAACAGTATCTTGTCAAACCTTGTCTGATAAGAAAGTACAAGAGCTCACATCATTCGGTTTGTTCGAACTCGTTACTTAGTAAGTAGAGTCTAATTTCACTCCTTTATGAGTTTTCAGCACCACGATGCTCCCTCTTACAGTTCTTGTTTGTTCTCTCTGCCTCAGCTGCTTTACATGTGTCAAGAAAAAAAAAGGCAGCTGCAGGAATGTGCTGGGCAAAACGCATTCTGCTGACTTTAAAGTGAGGACTTCCCAAGTCTATAATATAATCAGGGATTGATTCTGCAGGATTTGGTATTGATAACAGTAACCAGAAAATTGAGTCAAAAGCCAGTCCAGAGTTCATCACTTGTCAAACATTTTAAGAATTTGTCTTTTTAAAGGATCCCGCAGATAGAGCTTCAAACACCAAAAGCCCCTTGTAAAGCCACAAGACCTCAGGAGGGGATCAGTGTGAGCTGTCTTGACATACCAGGCCGCACGATGGCAGTATTCCTTGAAAAATGAACCTGGAAGACCAGCTGCACTCTCTCAAAAAGGAGGAAAAAAATGAGCCAATGCAGATTTAAATATATATATTTATATATATATATATTATATATAGACCATATATATGTTCTAGATTACATCACAAATGCAGATAAAAATTATTTTAATCCATATGAACCATATCTTTGCTGATCAAATTTTCCTTTGAGGCTGAATTTCTCTGCTAAACTTTTACCATAGCTTTGTTATAGGATCACTGCAAGATGTGTGTGTAAGGAATACATAAAAGTAATGAAGCTTTATTGGGGGAGAAGGCGCAGCTCTCCCATCGTTGCTTGTTTGTACTTTGCTGACCTCACGAAGTATGCTATAAGCAAACTGGGTGCTTTTTCTTCTATATCTCTTCAGATGATTCCCAGGCTTACTGTCTTATAGGTCTGTTTCGGGCTGTGGGAAAGCAAGATGCGCTTCCTTCTCATGCTCAGAATTTTCCTCCTAGGTTGATAATATTCCCCCTAACACCAGAGTGAGATTTCCTGATTCCCTTCTAAAAAGGCATGAAGCCACAGATGGAAGTTAAAACAGCAGCTACTGTCAGCCAAGGCCCCAGGCAAGACTGCGAAATCAAAGATTTGTCCTCCTTTCCCTGCGCTGGCCCTTTCTAATGTCTAGAGCTGGCCCTTGATAGCTCCAGGGTATAAAAGAGCCCCGTGCTTGTTCTCTATATCCTCCCTGCTTCCTCCGTTCCTCTTGGGTGGATTCCTTTCTTAGACATGACTCTGAGTTTTCTATAAAAGTTAGAAGAAGAATGCATGTCAGTACTTCGGAGCAAAGATGAAGGAAGCACAACGAATAGTCTTGGAAGGCTACCCAAATGATTCTGCCTTGACTGGAATGCTGCCTCCACACACCATGACTCCACAGCTTCTGATTGAGTTCTCACTGTGTGCTCCTGGGATCTGCAAGGCAGAATCCACAAAACACTAAGACAGCAGCCGGGGTCTCAAAACTTAGAGGGAAATGACAGAAGGCACAAAGCACTAACTTAACAAAATGCAAACCTGATTCACAGAAATCTGAACCGTGCGAGGTGGAGGGATGGAGCATTGCAGAAGGGAGAAATTATATCAACTTGTTTGAGGGCCCAAGAAAGACTTCACTGAAGAGATGGTATGTGAGGTAGGGATTTGATAAGTGGAGGCCAAGAGGCTACATGGAGGATGTCTTTGTATCTAGAGATGCGCACTCTCTTTAAGAATCTTCCTTGCCTGACAGCATCAGGGATGCCATGATGTCTTCTGTCAAGACAAGGAGAGACTGAGGTGAAGCATGTGATTCACAGTCACAAAAATACATTAATTAATTAACTCTCAGTAGAAGTGGAAGATAACATTGAATTTATAACTGTTCTAGTTGCATACACTTAGAGTACTTTCTTGGGAGCTCACTGCCCATAGTGCACGCATGCTCTGTCTTGTACCTCTATATGTACATTCTGTATCAGGTGGGTGCTGTGAGGGACTGTGAAAGGAATGAGCCCCTGGCTATAATGTATGACCACACACTGTTCCATTGACAGCCTGCACTACAATAGTAGTTCTCAAATGTTGATGCGCTTCAGAACCAGCATCTGAAGGCACTGTTGCAGCGCCCACCAGGCCATCCTGGATAAAGTCCTGATACCTAGAACTGGTTAGGTGTCTATGCTGCTGGTCTGGCAACTCACTTAATGTTCACAGGCCCCAAAGAGTGTTAGAGCTCTCCTGGAGAATAGTCCATGTTGAAGAAGGCCAACCTAAGAGTCATTCACAGAAGTGCCTTCGGAATTCTACCTTCTAGAGAATTATTTCTGTGTTTCAGTGAGTGACCACAAACTCTATGTTGTTGCTCTCTATCGTAGTCATATGCCTTTGGCATAAAATCATTTTACTGTTGAAAATATAGTGTCATTAATGACACACAAATCTATTTTTCATTATCATCATAGACTTTATCAGTTTTAAACTGTACACTCAGCTTAGCTGGCACAATCAGTTATTGGTGTTTAGAATAACTTGAAGTGTTTAAACAAATAACTGTGTGTGGTAGCATAGCCCTGAATGACTGTTCCAGCACTAGGTGATCTCAGACAGAAATATCATCAATAGAGTTCAAGGCCAGTATAGACTATATGGCTCAAGACAAGCCTGAGCTATATAGGGAGACCTTGCCTCAAAAATTATCAGATAGATAGATAGATAGATAGATAGATAGATAGATAGATAGATAGATAGATAGATAGGTGCTAGATAAATGTTTAAAACTTATACCAGGACAAAGGCAAGGAAAAAATTAACATAACAAGCAAGATGTCTGATTCTTTCATTTGGTAAACTTGTTTCTTTGAAAAATCAAATCAGTCGAGTTAGTAAGTTCTGTAGCTCATGTATACTATAATTTCACCTTTAGACATACAAATGGAAACACAAATAACTATGAGATATTAGTAATGGCATAATGTTGCTAGCATCATTATTAGATTAATTAACAAGCGAAGGGAGAGATGAGAGTTGGCATCTGTGTGCCCCTGGGAGCTCACAGGGGTCAAGAAACTATCAGCTTGACCCTGTGAGCTGTAGTCTGGTCATTATCAGTTATGCGTATGTCTGACTTTTAATAAATATCACCCATAAAAATCTTACTTGCATGAAAGGGCAAGACTCGTTGTATGTTAAGGCTGGAAAACATCTTGAAGAGAATTTATGGCTCCATTTTCAGCTCAGGAAGGTAAAGTCTGAAGATTGGGAAATGAATTCAGCACCATCCACTTTCTCCTTCTCCTTTCCATCCCCATCCCGGGCAGCCAGTGTTGATCTTCCGCCGTTTCCCACACCATTCACAGGCAGACTGCAGCGCAGTTTGCTTACACCAGGCCTGCAGTCTCCCCCCATTGTTCCCCATCTGTTGGCTCTGTCTAGCCAACAATGACTGCAAATGCCTCAAAAACAGAAGCGGCTTCTTCATCCCTTTGCTGAATTCCCTATGGATACATTAAGAAGTTGATTATTCTATTTATTTTTTTTTAAAGAGGGAGGGGGACTCCAGATTACAAAAGCGTTCACAATAGCATCTGTATTCTATAGGCTCTTTCACGTTGCCGGAGCAAGGAAGCCCAGTCGTGCTTCCCTCATTAATGGGGGCTTATTGTGCGGGCAATCGGGAAGCTGCAGCTGCAAACCCAGCCAGGCCCCACCAGGAACTCATCAGTGTTCGTTATTGTCCGGGATAAACCTGTAGCTCCCGCAGCCAAGGCAGCTGCTCTCCTGACTTAACCGCTTACCCTCTCCCTGTGCCTCCCACCCTTCACCTTTAAAACGGAGATCATAATAATATGTACCTCATTGAGCTGCGGTGAGGATTAACTAAGTCGACATGTGTAAAGCCCTTACAAGAGTGTCTGGGGCACAGTAAATGCTGGAAGATGTTAGCCATCATTATTAATTCAGTGTAACCCGGCAGCTCTCTTTGACTAGGAAGGCCCTGACTCTCCTGACTGATAGAGCGGTGCAAGACTGTCTCTCTTCTCTGAGAACATGGCCTCCCCTCCCCACCACAGAGGTTCTGCTCACTGGTGTCCTGGCTGTGCTGGTGGGGACGTTCCTATCACTACCGTTTACTTCATAGAGCTTGATCTGCAGCAGCAAGAGACTCTATGGAAACTCTCCCCCTGCGAGCCGTCTTCTATCCTGGTGCATCAGTGGAGGAAAACCAAGTGCTTATCAGTTTGCTTTCTCGTGCTGTGGCAGTTTTGTTTTCCCTACATGTTTTCGTAAATCTTGACTTTACTGTGGCCTAAATTATGCAAATGCTCCTGGTTGGAAGTGTGAGCTCTCAGGCAGACAAAACTGAAGTTCTGTGTGTAGACCTGAGTAATTCGGCAGGGTGTTGCACAGGACCAGCTGTAAATCCAACTGAGGTTAACTGTGTTTTATCATTCTGCAAAAGGCTCCCTCTGTGGTTAACACTGCTTTTGAATTCAAAGCTCTTCCTGAGCCTTTTGGCTCGAGGCTGTGCACATGGACTCTGGCAGAGAGCATCATTAAAACCCCTATTAGTGAGAGCCGACTGCTTTCTTCTGTGAGGAAAAGTATTACATGGCAGCAAAATGCAAATCTACTCATAGCCAACTGCAGACTGGTAGCGTTGCAGTTGCAGAGGAATCACGGGGAAATGGAACCTTGTTCTCTTTGGAGCCTCTGGGAGCTGCCTGACCTCTCCCCCAACACTGGCTGCATCATTTGTGGGACATACCAAAAAAAGGAAAATGGACTGTCCCTGGGTCAAAAATAAAGACTTCCAAGATGGCAACAACACAGCATTAATCTAAGTGTTGGGTGGTCCTCAGGGCTCTTTGCTACTGCCCCAGCTCTCTGCGTTATAGTACAATGGTACTTTCCATCTTGACTTCTCAACACATCTCAACATTCTCAACACATTCTGTGGTGAGAAAATATGAGCACAGATATAAACCTCGTGGACCTCATTCCCTCAGCCCTGGGGACAACCCACAGCCTGCTAACTGTCACCTAATCTATTACTGACCCCACCATATCTGCCTTCTGGGGAAGTTGACACCCATCCTCCAGTCCTTCTGCCTTCTGCTGTGTGTTGGATAAGAAACAGGATGTCATAATATTCAGGAGCACAGACTCAGGAATACTGTGTAGCCTTCGTGGCTTCACTTTCTCTTCTATTAAAAAAAAAGTGGGTAGTAACAGTTCCTGTCTCATAAAGCAGAGCACATTGGCATAGTTAAAACACCCGAATTGCCCCAGTACACACGAACACTACAGAATGAGCAGCCGTTAGTTACTAGCCTGCCATTTATGCCCCCCCCCGCCCCCGCGACTATCAATGCTACGATTTTTTCTAGCTCACATTCCCCTGAACTCCTTGATGTTCTCTGGTTAGGATAGTTCCCTACTGAAGCAAACACATGTAGAGCTAGGAACTCAAACTTCTTAAGGGCCAAACATGAGAACGTTTACCTTTCTTCCCAAACAAGTTCAAGATATACGGGGTCATGGTGTTGAACACCCGTAATCCCAGCACTTGAGAGGCAGAGCGAAGTGGATCTCTGTAGGTTCCACACCAGCCTGTTCAACATAGAAAGTACTAGGACAGCTACATCTGCCTGGAAAGACCCTGTCTAAAAAAGAAAAAGGAGGAAGAGGAGGAGGAGGGAAGGAAGAAAGGAAGGAGACAGAGAATAAAGCAACATATACAGAGTCAGCTAGGTACACTGAAGGGTTAGAAGGAAAGCCTGCATTCCTCCCAGAAGTATCACCGTTCATGTTCCCTGTATTCTAAGTCTAGTGGGACCTTGTTTGTGCATTTCACTTTCAGATACATATGGAAACTGAGGACATGAAGAAGGCCTGCTCATCTTCCTCCTCTTTCCCATTAGTTGGAAAAGCAAGCAGGAATCCACATTATTTTGCAAAGGAGATTCTGTATTGAAAAACTAGGGAACGATTACTTTGGCCCTGGGATTCTGTCAGGTTAGAGCTGACTCAACACTACTCTATGACTTCTATGGAGCAATCAGAGTAGCTGAAGAGAGCCTTTGCTTGCTTTTGCCCCTATAGCCATGGGCTACCTGAGGCCCAAAGGATATACTAAAAACACAAGGAAGCAAGAGGCCAAAGGAGAAAAGTTCTATGGTATGTGTGACCCAGGGCTTAATCAAAATCATGCCAAGGATGTTGAAAATGGAAGTACTGAATAAAATCAGTTAAATCTAAAACAAATAACCCAAAGAGCTAAGCTTATTTTGCAAAGAGGTGGCCACCCTGGCAATTAAAAAGGAATTTTTCAATAAAACACGCAAGCATCCTTCCTCATAGGGGAAAGAAGAAAGGCACCCTTGAGTTTCAAGTGAGGGAGCAGGGCCTTAGAAGTCCTATTTCCTAGGTGATGGCCCAGCGCTGCCAGCCTTTCTTCTTCCATTCAGTCACACAGCTGCAAGGCGTGTCCAAACAGCAAACAGGACCGGCTGTCACCGCAGCCTCACACTCAGCCGCAGGTTAAGGGTCTCCTGGCGGGAGCGGGGTTGTTTTCTCTGTTTATTGGTTGGAGGAAACATTGCTGCACAATGTCTATGAATGCAGGGCTTGCGACAAGTGTTTGTTCATTCATTTTTGAAAAGGCGTTAAAAAAAACTGCAATTTTTTTTGCTTATATCTATGGACTTTAGAATTATCTTAAAAATAAGCATAAAAGTTCTCATAGCAACATAAAGATGGAAGAAGTTGATTTCCCCCAGTGGCCATCCCTTCACATGTTTTTTTTTTTTTTCTGAAAGGTTATTTTCTTCTTTTCAAAACGGTGACAGGATGAAAAAGCAATCTCTATTTAAATTTTTATATTCTGTTTCCTTTGTTATTCAGGAAAGCGTGTGTGCCCAGGCATTTAGTAGTCACATTATACCTACAAAACTAGAACAAATAGTCCGAAATCGTATAGCTGTAATTTGGGGAGAATGTGTTAAGACTAAAAACTAAAAAATAAATAAATAAAACTTTTTCCAGGAAGAAGCTCTATGCAGAGTATTAGGATGGGCTACTTCATTCAGAATCTGTTGCCATGGTGACCGACCTGGGAGCCTTGTAGGCTCAGTACACGAGGCATGTGTGGTAATTATATAAGCCGAAGTGCTGTTGAATAACCCCAGGAAGGCAGAACTACCACAGTGCAATTTCTCAGAAACCACTATTTTAAAATTCATACATCATAATGTCCTCTTCTTTTATATGGAAATCCACCAGTTAGGTGTTTTTCATATATAAATCTGATAAGACTGACATAATGGGAAGGAAAACTTCCTAAATTCTAAGCATTAGAAGTATGTCAGGTGAACCATGTTACAGGCTGGCGAATTTATTTCTGTGAGGTTTCGAATGAGCAATGAGCCAGCTGAAAATCCTGTACTATTTCTCATAATCAGCTAATTATGAGCGACTGATTCCTTTCCTTTAATGCGTAAGGAAAATATGCTAAGCATAAAAGTCTAAGTAAAACAACTGACTTGGTATACTATGACCAATGCCACTTTTCAACTAAAAAGGCAAGCTAATAAACGAGGCACAGTAATCTCAGCCCAGAGGATAAAGAGTTGGAGGCCAGCCTGGGCTACAGGAGGCCCTGTCTCAAAACAAACAAAACAAGCAAAACTGCTGTGTAGAATTCAACTGTGTTTCCCAACAGAAAGCTCTGTCTCAGAGAAAGAATCCCTCACACAAATTGTCTCACTCTTCTCATCATTTTCCACTTTGAACATTCTCTGTGGTCACATGGAGAACACAGAACACTTCTGTAAGGACTAGGTCGGCACTCGGCATTCGGGAGAGTTGTTTCTGCTGCCACTGAATGTTATCATTCTTCCATCAAATGGCCATGGAACGAAAACATGTTGCAGATCTTGACCACGCCCTTTTCCTCCCCTAACCGGATGAACTTTCAGGCTCCAAAAGTTTACCCTTCTAGAATTACCTGGCTGCACATGGGTTGGACATTCCTCCCCTGACCTTGACTGAAGAAAAACACCAGAGTGGTGTCTGGTCTGAGAGTACAGGTGGTCCTGCATGGGGTGGGGGTGGGGTCGGCTTCCCCAGTTCACAAGTAAAGACACAGACAGCAGACCTGAGAGAGGTCTGCCCCACCGACAGTGGCTGCCATGTTGCTTCCTGCTGCAATCGTCCTACAGATGAATTATTTATTTATTTATTTATTTATTTATTTATTTATTTATTTATTTATTTTGTGATGATAGAGAAATGACAAGAGGCTAGGGAGAGAGCAGAATCTTTGCCACAGGAGCACAAGGGCCTGAGTTCAATCCTAGAGCTCATGCTAGAAAGGGAAAATCTCAGCTTGGTAGTTTGGCAAGGCTTGTAATCTCAGCACTGAGGAGGCAGAGACAGGCGGGTCTTGGGTTTGGCTAGAGATTGGCTTCTGGTCTCCACGTTAATGCATATATATGCAGATGGACCCACAAAAACCCCCTACCCTACACAAAAAAATAAATGTGAAGCATGATTGTGTGACACGCTGAAATGTGAAGAGCTCTAACTCTTTTAAATTATTAGAAAACTCTGAAATTAGAGTAACAAAAGACTAAATTGAACTGACCTAACCAGTGACTTCCAGCACCCTCTAAAAGCAAGAGGAAGCATCAAGTGAATAGTGCTCAGTGCAAAGACAGCAGTCACAGTGGGACTTGGGCATCTGCTTACTTCTCATCAGAACCCATTTGTGCCTAGTCCTATTCAAGTGATCAATCATGGCTCTGGGTCTGATCAATTGGACTCTGTACAAAATTAAATGGCAGTTAAAAATAATCATTGTCGTGAGCACTTAAGAAGAGCTATGACTTAGTGCGGCTCTCTTCATTAACCCGAGTGTTTTTCCTGCTACTCTGAAAGCTTTTTCTTCCTGTACTTGATGATGGGGCTGATAATGATGTTCCCATTCAGGTATCCACATTTATTTATGAAAAGACCATGCTGGACACACACTCCCTCCATTAGAGCAATGTTCTTCTGTTCAGTACTTTTATATACTTTTGAGTGAAAAGCTTCTGGCCCTTTCCTGTTCCAGTACATAAAAGATGCCGTTTGTTCCCTGGCTTTCTAACTCAATGAATATAATTCTGCCTCTTTATCTTAGAGGTTGTTGTTTTTGTTTTTGTTTTTTTACCGGACAGTCCTAATGTTAGACCCCATCTTGGGTTTTGTAGTGAAAAAGTAGTCTGATGACAGATTTCATTTCCCAGAATTTATTACCTATTGTGTACATTGTAGTTCTTTCACAGTGAGCCCATCTGCATTTGGGTTGAATGGGAGCCCCACCCTGACCCAATTTAATAAAAAAATAATGAGGCCACTCAAAGCTCATGGATGTGTCAGCACTTTGAAAAGGGTCTATACGCAATACAAATGGGATGTTTTCTTGCTTTGTGGGGCACAGAGGTTTGACATTCATCTAATCCTGGATCAAATCAGCTCCTCTCCGCTTTGAGAATCTAATAAAAGGTATGGACTCTCTTCCTCCCTCAAAAACAAACACAAAACGCACTTGGCTGGATAATTTATTGAAATGTTAATTGGTGAGTTGCTTCATGCTCTATTTTTCCTTCCAAGAATGTGGTCAAGTCTCTTGAGATGCAAATGGTGCCCCTGAGTTTGGGAGGAATACAACCTGCCAATCCAATTATAGGAGTCCCCACCACCACCACCCCAAAAGCTCGGAAACCTTTGTGTTGCCTGAGGGTAGGACTGGGGAAGGATCAGTCATAACTGACTTTGGATTTCCAGTCATCTAAGGCAGGATGATGGCTTAAGGTCAGGCTTGATTTGACTTACAGTGTATTAAATAACATGATGTTTGGGCATGAGTGGTTGTGGGTATAAATTCACATCCTGATAATAGTTCAATACACACCTAAGTATATACACAATTTTGTAGTGTTTCTGAGGGTTTGTGATCAGTATACCTCAACCCCACAGTTCCACTCCCTGAAGTCAACAGTTGCTTTAGTGTGTAATAAGTGTGTGCTGTGCTCCGAAGAGGAATCATATCTTTTTCACAGAGTAAGAGCTGAGAAGTTAATTAGCTTTCTCCAACTCACATCTGCTCTTGGTAAAGTCAGGACAACCTATCCTGTTGCTACAAAAAAGTACCACTGTAAGGTACTACCAGTCAAGACTCAGTTTTGTTTAGTTCACCTGCCTGAGCCTGGGTGCACGGAAGGCGTTGGATAAGTGGTGCGTATTGCCATGGCGTACGTGAAGACATCTCTCAGTTGCTAGTTCCATAAAGGAAACGAGGCCCCTGGACTGGGAAGCCGGGTGAAGACTTGTTAGCTCTTCCTTTGTGCTAGCACAGGATTCTGAACATGTTTTATTGTTTTGTTTTGTTTTTAATTCATGAAAACGCCCTTTCGTGAGACCGTTTCCCCCAAACCAGACTGAGAGCATCCTACTGAAGCAGACACCTCAATATCTGGCCTGGGAGAAAACACAGGAGCCAGGGACTCCAGAGAGCACTGTTCATATTGTCTTACTGAGAAAGGGGCCCCCGGCCACCCTTACTGTGCTTGCTGAGATCCAAGTATGTCCAGAATAAAATATGACTACAATAAGAGTGATCATATTGGTTGTAAAAGAATGGGAGAAAATCAAGTGCTGCTATATTTTAAAGTACTTTTCTACCTAGCATTAATATTTTTTCTAATTTTTAAAAGCATATCCTTTAATTTTTCTGCTATAACAGATAATTTAAAATGTAGCACTATTCCTAAAGGTAACAGATACCTAGTTGTAAATTGAGCTGAGAAACAGTTTATATAATTCACATGGAATTTAATTTAGAATTTAATATTGAGAAAAATAACTTATCATTGACAATAAGCATAAAATGCCTTACCTTCCTCTAGTTTATATAAATTGAAATCATTATAAGCCAAGATTGGTAACATAAAATATCTTCAAAACTGGAACAGAGACCTCTTACACCAATCACTGAAATTAGCTCTCAAAAAGACAAAAAAAAAAAAAAATAGAATCCAAATTCTTTGAGTTCACTGTTGATGCATCTAGTAAAGAAGAAAGGTCAACTATGAACAAAAGAGTCGTAAGAGGAGGTTTTAGAAGAAAAGTGTTGACATTTAAGAGAGAGTAACCTTTAGTTTGGGGGAAAATGCAGTGTGTTAAAGATTAATTTCAATTTTAGGATGATTTCATCAAATGTACTGCAGCTGCCTTGATCTGGTCTGGGTAAGAGTAGTTGGCTGGTCCATAACTGCCGAATATCAGAGGTGTTCAAGGCATCATTTGCTGCAGAATAGGAGCATCCACTGCCCACTAGCTCTTAGCTGATGACTTTATTGGCCTCGATCCTACAGGCTATCTAGCTATATTTCTTTAGTCATTACTATGTCAAACCATAGAAATCAGAATGTTTTATGTAACTAGATTCTATCTGCTAGTCTAGGCCATTTGTTTGCCTTCAGTGAACTCAGTAAAACACCAGGTTCCTGTTCTCAACTAAATACTCAAGGTGCAAATGTCTATGAGGAAAGGAAGTGGATATAGTAAAAGCCTGTCACAATTACCCTTTCAAAGGCTTGACAATTTATATTTATATTCCAAATATGTAGCACTAAAATAAGAGCAAAATTTATAAGAAGAGTGATAGAAGATGACTTTATACTCCAGCTTAGATTTGTTAGAGCAAGTGAATAATAATAGAACTAGACCATAGGATAGTTCAGATATATAACTGACAGGGGCACACACATATGTATGTATGTATATATGTATGTATATATGTATGTACATGTATGTATAAATGTATGTGTGTATATACAAATGTATAGTCATACGTATATGTGTATACATATATATGTATGTATGCATATATACATATGTAGAGTGTAGACTATATACATATACACAGTCATATGTATATGCATATATATATACACATACATACACATATACAAATATATATTTGAGGCAAGGTATCGTTATGTAGCCTGCCTAGCTTGGAACTTGCTATGCAGACCAGGCTAGATTCTATAGCTCATAGAGACTTGATTGCTTTTACTTCCTTAGCAGTAAGATTAAAGTCATGCACCAGCGCTCCCAAAGAGAAAAGTATATTTTAATATAGATCTTTGTTTTTTTACAGAGAATATATAACCTTTGGATTAGACAAAAGCAGTTAAAAGTTATGTCTCTTTACATGTAAATGTTATTTGATTTATAAATATGTGTATGGGAGTGTTCATGGCAGTCAGAGACCACGTGTGGAGTTGATTCTCTGCTTCTATCATGTGGAGCATTTGAATAGTCAGTCCCCAGTTGCTGGTAGTTTAGGAAGGATTAAGGGGTGGCACATGCCTTTAATCCCAGCACAGAAGAGGCAGAGGCAGGTGGATCTATGAGTTCAAGACTAGCCTAGATTACGGAATGAGTTCCAGGACAGTCAAGGCTCCACAGAGAAACCCTGTCTCAAAAATCAAAAACAAAAAAGTGGCCTTACTTTGGGTTCTGTCCCTCCCTCCCTCTCTCCCTCTCTTCCTCCCCCACCCCCACGCCTTCTGCTAAAAGTGTTTCTGGATATGAGGTTCTCGTGTTCCCACCACCATGCCTTTGCCCCACCATCACAGAATCTAACCTTCTGGGACCTCTGGCCCAATTCAGTGCTCACTTTTATTAGCTGCCTTAGTCCTGGTGTCTTATCACAACAATAGAAACATAACTAATATAAGAGCACCAAGTTTTCTCTTCACATTCCAAAAGAAAAATGTAAAAATAGTTACTGAGAGAGCCATTCACATAGGCTTCTATTGTCCAGAGATTAAAAGCAGAGACTTGAAATCATTCCCAGAACACTGAAATGATCAGATGCAAGCATAAAGAAAAAAAAAAGGCACACAGAGAATAAAAAACTAAAAGTGGGATGCCCCAAATGAGAAGAATAAAACTGAAAAACTTCAGGAAAATAATTTTTAATTTATGTCTTATTCTTTGATACTTTTCTGCCAATACAATGAATTTTCATTACCTGTCAAGTGTTTTGTGGTGATCCAGGGGACACCAAAAAGCACACCTCACAACAGACCTTGTAGGAAAGATTTGTTGGGGGAGGGTCTGCAAAAGGCTGCCTCTGAGCAGGGAAGGAAAAGAGAGAGGGAGGCCATGATAGTGAGGACTTTATAAGCGGTCTGGTGCATGTACATAGGGAAAAGACCCTATCTGGAGCCAGTGAAAAAGTGTAGTGTCAGCTGCTAGTAATGACAGACTGCTGAAGCTGGCTTCATCTAACCCATCTAATGAAAGAGTGATTTATTTCCCACTTTAACTCTTCAATCCCGTGATTTATCTTTTTGTGAAAAGTATGCCCATGTTAATTACAGTGGTAATTAGTAAATAAAAGCAATTATTGCAATAAAACAAATCATCCCCCTATTGCCTTGCAAACCGACCTTATTTTCAACTATCTACATTACAACAGAGTTGTCACTGTCCTTTAGGCTTCTGACAGGTTCAGAAGCCGTTTCTCTCTTCTCTGGGCTCTCTTATGGTTCTTACCCAATTTCTTTTCCTTCTTAATTTGACTTTTCTGTCATTGCAACTGTGAAGTCTTTGAACTCAATCATAATAATAACTATCCCTAAAAATGTTAGTATAGATTTTTCACAAGTCTTTGAATCCAATACTGATAGGGTAGAAATTAGGCACCTTCTTGGAGTTTTTGTATTTTTTAAAATATTACTAATGGACTCAGACTGAAATACAAATACAATTTTACTAAAACAACAACAAAATAACAACAAACAAACAATAATAATAATAAAATCAAGGCAGCTGCCCAGAGGAAAGGGAAAGATCCATTTAAGACAGCATGGGCCAGATAAATAGAAGATAAGCACCCACATGGCAGAGAAAGAGGCTTTAGAAAAAGACTAAGGAAGCCTGGAATACAGGGGAAACCCAAAGTGTTAAGGAAAACATAATTAGAAAAGAGACAGAAAGAAGAAAAGGAGAAGTTATGTTTTTCTGAGTTGCCTGGAAAGCTGTTGTATTAGGGGCAAGGATTCTGGAAAAGAAAAGTACATTATGTTATTAAAGGACTAATTATTCCACCCATTGCTTTAGCATGGCTTAAGGTGAACCCACTTTGCTAGGGCTGGTGACATGGCCAAATGATTTACTTTGATCAACTGGTCTCAGTCCAGGCCAAAGATTCTAGTCTATTGACCAGAAGAGATTTAGGGTTTTTTACTTGTTCTTTAATTCTAGCAAGCCCTTAATTTAATTTTTAAATCTTTATTTTTACATAGGTAAAACAAAAATAATCCTGATAGACTTATTCAAATGCTAGATGAATTGATACACATATTTTTGTTAAAATTTCTTTACATGTTATTTTTGTTTTGTGATAAGTGTAATTTTTAAATAAGACTTAAATCATTTGATTTTATTAGTTTGTAAGATTCCTACCAATAAATAAATAAATATCTTCTCATTCTTGTTGAGTATAAATCCATGCGTAGACCTGCTTCTTTGACACTGAAATAATAGAAATCACAGAAAAGATAAATGTTACAGAAAAAAAATCCATGGTCACAGATCAAAGCCTACGTGGGTGCTCTGAGAAGGACCCTAGAAAGGCAAAAGTGCCTTCAAAAGTAAGGACAGAAGGGAAAGACCTGAGCAAACAAAAGCCAAAGGACGGAAGCAAGTGATGCTGACACCCAAATGAGACCGGGGCACAAGACTGCACTAAAAACCAAACCCAGTCTCCATAAACTAACTAACAACTAACTAACTAACTAACTAACTATCTAACTAACAACAGTGGAAACAAGCAATTACAAAGGCCAGGACTTCTCTTTCCAAACAAGTTGACCACGTGACCACAGTCCATTCTAATTCTCCCTTACACACACACATACATACATACACACACACACACCTGAAAACTCTACACAAAGACAATAACAATAGTGAAGACCTGAATAAAAGATGGAAAATGTAAAGTGGTGGGACTTCATAGATTTGGGGCCAATCTATTTTGGGGGCAGTAAGTTTCCAGAATTTTTGCTGCCTCATGAGAGCCTTGACCTTATTGTTACAGGCTATGATCTAGTAATAGCAACAGTCATGAAGAAAATAGCCTCAATAAAAGTCTGTTTTCATGTGCGAGATGGCTCATTAAGTTTAAACACTTGCTGCCAGGCTTGAAGATCTAATAGAATTCCCAGAATCCATATGGCAGAAGGGGAGAGTGAGTTCCTGAATGATGTTCTCTGAACTCCACTTCTGCCCTCTTCATAGAACAAAAGCAAATACATATAATAAAAGCTTTTTAAAATTGTGGGATCCTCCTATCTCTCAGTGAAACAGATAAGAGACCCCTTGATAATAAGATCCAAGAGAACTAAAATAATGGGAGAAAAATGGAAAAGTCAACACAAGTTATGAAAGTTGAATTAAATGAGGACATAGAATTACCGAAGAAAAGGCAAATTGAAATGATGCTTCAAGTGAAAAATTCAATAAACCAAATAAAAGCCTCTGTGCACAGTTTCTTCAACAGAATGTGTCCTGTGGGAAACAGGGCATCAGGGCTGAAGGACAAGGAAGAGGAGATGGATTAATCAGTAAAAATATATTTAAAAATAATTCATGAATAGAACATGGGAGACCTTTGGGACACTATTAAAAGTGTCCCAAACCTTCAGATTATAGGTATGGAAGAATAAAATTACCATATGGAAGGTATAGAATGTATTTTCTATAGTTATGGAATAAAAATTTCTAAATCTAGAGAAAGAGATATCCATCCAGATACAAGTAATCAGATACAAATAGACAGGGTCAGAAAATATACTTTCTTAAGACATATTATAGGAAAAATATTAAAAATAAAGATCAATAAAAGATAATGAGATCTACAAGAGAGAAAAGTCAAGTCTTTTATAACGGCAAGTCCATCAGAATAACACCTGATTGACAGAGACTTGTAAAGCCAGAAGCACTTGGAAAGATGTATTCCAAATTCTGAAAGATCACAACTGTCAGCCCAAATTATTATATCCAGTGAAATTTTCTATTAAAATTAAAGAGAAAGCCAAAACTTTTCATGCTGAAAAAAAACTAAGGGAACTTATCAACTCTACAGAGGATAAGAAATATTTTAGTCTGAGAAGGATAAACATACTCAAGAGGTCACAGGGGAAAAAAATAAACAAAATCATGACAATTGGTCAAAAGAAAACAGCACAAAATCAACAAATGAGAGATGATACAACCTATCTTTCAGTAATAAATTTGGATCTTCAGTCTCAGCTCCTCAATAAAAAGATACAGACTAGCAGATTAGATTAGGACACAGGATCCATCTTTTGTTACCTCCAAGAAAGATGTCATACCACAAATGATAGAAACAACCTTAGGGTAAAAAGATGAAAAAATTTACTCAAACAAATGGCACTGGGAACAGTGAACTGACAAAATAGATATCAAAACAAAGCTGGTCAAAAGGGATGCAGGATTCTTCCTCCTCAAAAGAAAAACACAGTTAAGAACATACATGCATCAAGCAAGCATGCACACAATACTACTAGGTCTAAAACCACCGGTCAACTTCAACGAAGTGATAGCAGATGACTTAGCATCCTACTCTCACCAATGGAAAGGCAGTCAGGTCAAAAATTAAATAAGAAACCATGGAGTTATGTTGTAAGTGACTATTAATATTTACTATTGATCTATCTTTTAGTAAATCTGCTGTTGATCCTAAACAGCTGTATACCCAAATCACCACACAGACACTGGGATTTATTTAATTAACCTAGAACACATTGCTGGGCAACAGTTACTCCATCCTAAACCTCCAAGCCCTCATAGCTTCCTAACATTTAGATTTCCCACATTATACTTGCTTTTAGTGATATATTAGGTCCAGTCCATCTCTCCATATCATTCCAAGATCTCTGCTCCTGCCTCTGCTCTCCCAGCTCCGCTGCCCTTCTCTCCTCCTCCACCTCCTACCTTCCTGTCCTCTGGCTCCTCCCTCTCTTCCTGCTTCATTTCCCTTGCTCAACATTGTGGCTAGTTCCTTTATTTGGGCATGTTTACACAAAGTAGAGACAGGTGATGCTTAGAATAAATATCACAATGCAATGTCTAGATTGAAACCAGAGAGTGGGGGAGAGAAATCAGCATTTGAATGAACAAGGGTAAAGTGTATACATTCCAAAAGAACATTATACCGACAGAGTTAAATGACATAAGCAACCAGTTGGACCTAACAGACATTGACAGGATGTTCCATCCAAATTCTAATACACATTCTTCTCCACCCATGGCACAATCTCCAAAACTGGTACAAAATATTAGAACAAAAAGCAAGTCTCAAGAAATGTGGGAAAACTGAAATAACTTCCCGCATGCTCTCTCAGCACAGTGGAATAAAGCTGCTGCACATTTAACAGCAAGAACCTCTACAGAAAGTACACAAACTTAAAAAGGCTAAACAGCACACTCTTGGATGATAACTAGGTCAAAGAAAAACATTCCTAGAGTGTAATTTAAAAGACAGCATACCAGAATCTATGTGACACAATAAAAGCAGATAAGAGGAAATTTTATAGCTAGAGTACTAAAGCTTCATTAAAAAACTTTGGGCTGGAAAAGTAACTATAAAGTTAAGAACCCTCCCTGCTCTTCCAGAGGACCACAGTTAGATTCTCAGCTCACAACCATTTCTAAGTCAAGTCCCAGGGGATCTGATGCCTTCTTATGGCCTCCTGGCATTATATATCCAGAAAAAAAACACCTGGACACATACAGCAAATAAGCTTAATTTTTTAAATTTAAGATAACTTAAAGGTTTGGAAAAACAAGAACAAACCAAATCCAAAAGTGGTAGACAGAAAGTCATAATCAATATTAAGGATGAAAATTTAAAAAAATATGAAAATAAATGAAAAAAGAATCAAAGAACTGAAAAGATAAAGAAGGGGATGGTTCAGCAATTAAAAGCACTTTTTATTCTTTCATAGCGTCCACAACTTCCTGTAACTCCAGTTCCAAGGGATCCCACATACTCTTTTTGCTTCCATGGACACTGTATTGGCGTATAAAAACACCCATCTTCTAACCACACATACACATTAAATAAACAAATTATTTTAGAAATGAAAGATAAACAAGATTGAAAAAAAATGAGTGAGAAAATCCAAACTAATAAAATCAGAAATGAAGAGAGGCCGGAGGTCATGTTGACAGCCATGGTCCCTGCTGTAGCCAGAAGCCATGTGGAAGTCCACGATGCTGCTGCCAGCTGCTACGGGAAAGGAAGCTTCTTTTGCAGTGGTATCTATGACCTCAGAGTCACGACTGAAAATGAGAAACATTGAAGGCCTCTCTGACAACCTCTCCTCTGCCCCTCACCTCCCTAAAAGAAACAGTCTAGACAGGAAACTATTGAAGAGAGTCTTTAAAAATGCTGAAGTGTAGCTCTTCACAACTGATGGATTCCCGTGGCAGCGGATGGGTGGGTTGGTAGTGTATTCAAATAAAGATACAGACCAATCTTCTTGATGAACATAGATGCAAAAATTCTCAATAAAATGCTAGGAAAGCAAATTTAAAAAATATATCAAGAAGATTATTCACGACCACCAAACTAATTTTATTCTATTATGATCAAATGGCTTCATTCCAGAGATGCAAAGATGGTTTTACATCCAGCTATCAATGAGTGTTATTCATTATATAAATAGATTTATAAAATCACACAATTATCTCATCATGAAAGACCACCCCGGAGGGTATCTTCCGTCAGGGAGACCCCTCCCCAAGGATCAGCGAGACCAGTCTTTCGGATGCAAACAGCAAGAGATTTATTTCGATACATGGGTACCCGGGGTGACAAAGCCTTTCGGAGGACTTGCGCGCCTTCCGGCTGGGGCGGCAGGTTTATATAGGATTTGGGAGCAGGAAGCGTGGTTACAGAAGTGAGAAAACGTAGTTACAGGGAGCTAATTGGGCGGTTTGAACCAAGCCACCGGAACAGAGAGGGCGGGAAGGCAGACGTGAGCCGAGTCACGTACTCGGTTCTTATCTTGGGTACCCAGGGTGTTTTAGGCGCCCAACCACAGATATCCTGTTGTTGGACATCTGGGTTTCTCAGTAACTTTCCAGTCTCTGGCTTGGTTCTCTGTAGATAGCGCTGCCTTAGCTAAGTCAGAGTAGGCGGGGGTCTTTCAATCAGATACAGCAAAGGTCTTCAAAAAAAAAAGTCCAGCATCCTTTTTTGTTAAAAGTCATGAATAGGCTAGAGATGGAGAGAGCATTCTTTACTGAATTGGAGGCTGTACATGATAAAACTATACTCAGTGTAATGCTAAACAGAAGGAAACTCAAGGCATTCCCACCAATGTCAAAAAGAAGACAAAGTTATCCACTGTTTCCACGCTTATTAAAGATAGCACTTGAAGTCTTAGCTGAGACAATATGACAATGGAAGAAAATGAAAGGGATATAAATAGTAAATGAAGAAGTAAAAGTATTTCTTTTTTGCAAATGATTACATGAGAGACCCTAAACACTCTACTAAAAAGAAAATAAAATGAGAGACAAAAAGCGCTCACAAATGAGAAATAAAATACTTTCAGCAAAGTGGCAGGATACAAAGTTAACACACAAAACCAACAGCTTTCTTATGCCCAACCAAAAGAAAATCAGAGAACAGTCTTTCACAGCAGGCTCCGAATCCCCTAAAATACCTGAAAATAAACCTAACCAAAGACGCTAAAAACCTCTACAATGGACCCTCCCTGACTGATCCACCTGAAGCACAACCAGCAAGGTGAGCTAAGGAAACTAACCAATGTAATGAATCAAATGGACCTAACAGATATCTACAGAACATTCCACCCAAACACAAAAAAATATACTTTTTTCTCAGTACCTCATGGTACCATCTCCAATATTGACCACATAGTCAGTCACAAAGCAAACCTCAACAGATACAAGAAAATGGAAATAACACTTTGCATCTTATCAGATCACCATAGATCAAAGCTGTACTTCAACAACAACAAAAACAACAGAAAAGCTACAAACTAATAGAAACTTAACAACTCTCCACTCAATGAACACTGGGTCAGCGAAGAAATTTAAAAAATAAATTAAAATCTTCCTAAAGTTCAATATAAATGAAAGTACAACATACTCAAACTTATGAGACATGATGAAAACAGTGTTAAGAGGAAAGTTCATAGCACTAAGTGCCTTCATAAAGAAATTGAAGAGATTCCAAACTAGCAATTTGAAAGCATACCTAGAAAAAGAAAAATGAGAAAGAAAGAAAGAAAGAAAGAAAGAAAGAAAGAAAGAAAGAAAGAAGGAAAAGAAAAGAAATAAACATACCCAGAGAAGTAAACTACAGGAAATGATCAACTCAGGGCTAAAATCAATAAATTAGAAACAAAAAGAATAGTACAAAGAATCAACAAAACCAAGAGCTATTTCTTTGAGAAAATCAAAAGATAGACAAACCCTTAGCCAAGCTAACCAAAAGTCAGAAAGACAGTATCCAAACTAACAGAATCAGAAATGAAAATGGGGTTATCAGAGCAGATACTGAGGAAATCCAAAGGATCATTAGGTCTTACTTCAAATACCTGTACTCCACAAAATCAAACAATCTAAGTGAATTTCTAGATAGATACCACGTATCTAATGTTAAGTCAAGATCAGGTAAATAATCTAAATAGACTTATAACCCTAAGGAAATAGAAGCAGTCATTGAAAGTTTCCCCACCAAAAAAAGAAAAAAAGAAAAGAAAAAAGTCCAGGGCCAGATGATTTCAGTGCAGAATTTTCCCAGACCGTCAAAGAAAGGCTAATACTCCTCAAACTATTCCACAAAATAGAAACAGAAGGAACATTGCCAAACTTATTCTATGAGGCCACAGTTACCAGTTACCACACAAAGACCCAACAAAAAAAGAGGATTTCAGACCAATTTCCCTTTTAAACATTGATGCAAAAATACTCAATAAAATACTCAAAAAAACCAAACCAAAAACACATCAAAAACATCATACACTATGATCAAGTAGTCTCTGAAGAAAAATTGAAGAGGATATCAGAAGATAGAAAGATCTCCCATGCTTATGAATCAGAAGATGGAAGATTAACATAGTATAAAGGACCATCTTACCAAAAGTAATATACGGATTCAATGCAATTCCCACCAAATTTCCAACACAATTCTTTACAAACCTTGAAATAATAATCCTCAATTTTCTATGGAAAAATAAAAAAACTAAATAAAACAATTCTGTACAATAAAAGAATTTCTGGAGATATCACCATCCCTGATTTCAAGCTGTACTATGAGAAAGAGTAATAAGAACTGCATGGAATTGGCATAAAAGCAGACAAGTTGATCATGGAGTTGAGTCTAAGACTCACAAAAAAAGCCACATGCCTACAGATATCTGAATTTTGACAAAGAATTCAAAACCATTCAATAGAAAAAAGAAAGCATCTTCAACAAACGGTGCTGGTCTAACTGGATAGTTACATGTAGAAGAATGCAAATAGATACACTTTTATCACCCTGAACAAAACTCAAGTCCAAGTACATCAAAGATCTCAACATAAAACTACATACACTAAATCTAGTAGAAGAGAGAGTGGGGAAAAGCCTTGAACTCACTAACTCAGGAGATAAATTCCTGAACACCAACAGCTCAGGCACTAAGATCAGCAATTAATAAATGGGAACTTATAAAACTGAAAGGCTTCCGGCAAGGCAAAGAATGCTGTCAATAGGACAGAAAGGCAGCTACAGAATTTTAAAAAAAAATCTTCACCAACACTACATCTGAAAGAGGGCTAATATCCAAAATCCATAAAGAACTCAAAACACTAAACACCAACAAACCAAATGGCCCAATTAAAAAATGGGGCATAAGGGGGCTGGAGAGATGGCTCAGAGGTTAAGAGCATTGGCTGTTCTTCCCAAGGTCCTGAGTTCAATTCCCAGCAACCACATGGTGTCTCACAACCATCTATAATGAGGTCTGGTGCCTTCTTCTGGCGTGCAAGGTGTACATGTGGACAGAACACTGTATACATAATAAATAAATTTTGAAAAAAATGGAGTATAACTAAACAGAAAATTCTCAACAGAGGAATCTTGAATGGCTGAGAAGCACTTAAAGAAATGTTAATGTCCTTAGTTATCAGGGGAATGCAAATCAAAACACCTCTGATATTCCATTTTACACCCATTAGAATGGCTCAGATCAAAAATTCAAGCGACAGCGCATGCTGACAAGGATGTAGAACAAGGGGAACCCTCCTCCATTGCTGGTGGGAGTGCAAATTTGTACAACCATTGTGGAAATCAATTTGGAGTTTTCTCAGAAAATTGAGACTAGATATATCTCAAGACCCAGCTATACCGCTCCTGGGCATACACCCAAAAGATGTTCCACCTTACCACAAGGACGTTTGCTCAACTACGTTCGTAGCAGCTTTATTTGTAATATCCAGAAACTAGAAACAACCTAGATGTCCCTCACCTGAAGAATGGATAAAGAAAATATATTATATCTATACAATTGAATACTACTCCGCTATTAAAAAACAAAGAAATCATACAATTTTCAGGCAAATAGATAGAACTAGAAAAGATCATCCTGAATGAGGCCATGTAAGCCCAGAAAGACACGCACGGTATATTCTCACTTATAAGTGGATATCAGTCATAAAGTACAGGATAACCATGTTACTTACAATCCACAGATCCAAAGAAGCCAAGGAAGGCCCAAGAGATGATGCTGAGTCTCACTCAGAACAGGAAAGACATCTGACGTAGATGGAAGGAGGGAACTAGGTATGTAGGCTTAAATTTTTTTCACCAAGCCTACTTTAGTGTCCTTAAACACCTTCCAACCACCTGACCTTAGGTAGGAGATTAGTAGGGAAAAGAGCTATAGTCCTCTTTTATCTACTTCCTGCTGATTAGGTTCCATGGGTCTCTAAGGGGATTATCAAACTCAGTCATCAGGATACCAGCAGTCTATTCCAAAGGCCAACACCAACAGCAACACCAAGCAGCACCATTCAGAAGATAGGGACAGGTCAGACAAGGCTGCAAGACTCAGTTGGATTGTCCCGAGAAGTTCTCTGGAACGTTTCTCTCTGTGAAGTCAAGTGTCAAATCATGAAGATCAGCGCAGTGATGTTGTTGATCCAAACAGTGACACCTCACTGCACCCGGACCTCTCTATATCCCCTTTCCTCAGAGTCCACCACAGATGTTCTCAGCTGGACAGTCATGCCCCTTTCACAAGCCAGCTTCCAGGAAAACATCACATGACAAAAACGGAGTCTTCAAAGAAACCAGAAATGTCCACTTCATAGATGGGAGATCGGGTGGGGAAGATAACAGGGTGGGGACCAGGTGTATGGGAGCAGGGGTGGGGAGCGGGGGAGGACATCGAGAGAATGGAAATGAGTTGTGGGGAGTATCTCTGGGACGGGGTAGGTTGCTGGACATTTATGGGGGTGACCCTAACTAAGAATTCTAGCAGTAGTGGTTACGGAGCCTAAAGTGGCCACATTCTGTAGTCAGGTAGAAGCTCCAACGGAGGGAGGTTGACACCACCCATAACTCCCAAAATTGTCTTGCTTGCATAAATATCAAGATTAAGATAAGTAACTGTACTATCAATAACTTGTTTAAAATTTGCACATCTGGGTCTGGAGAGGTGGCTCGGCGAATTAAGAGAACACCCTGTTCTTGCAAAGCTCTGGGTTCTATTCCCAGAACCCACGTCAGGCAGCTGAAAGCTGCCTGTAACTCCCGCTCCAGGACATCTGACATCTTTTTCCTGAACTCCCAAAGCACCTGAATTTAGGTACACAAACCTATAGACAGATGCATAAGTTAGTAATAATAAAAATAAATATTTTTAAACTAGACACTTGTATGTTCTATTCCAATAATCAGTATAATTTGATGCAGTAGAACAGTACTTTACTTGGACAATAGTCTTTTGGTTTTACTTTTAAATGTATTATCATGTATTTTATTGAGGTCAGTGATTTTGAAGTAGTATATTTGTTCCATAAACATCACAGAAATATTGAGGAACTTAAGAATCATCTCTTTAACAAATGTAATTTATTTAATATATGAACTACCTAAATACTCAGGAAAATATTGTTTGATAAGTGTAGAATTTAAAAAGGAAATATTAGTTTCAAGAACACAATTTAACACAGAGAAGTCTAGATAACTGTGCTTATGAATTAGGTTTAATATTAATTAAAAATGTTTTACACACAATTGTTAAAGTTTTAATACTCTCATAAACAGAATTATAAGATTGTTAGTTTTACCTTAGATATAAAAACTAAGTTTTATAGTCTATAATATTAACAAAATATTTTTTAAATCAAATACATTTACATATATGTAAGTATAATTATACAAAGATAATTATATAAAATTTAAGTGATTATAACAAAATAAAATGTAACATAAGAAAATACATGTGGAATTTGGTGTGGACATATATACCCATAATCCCAACACTTGGCACACAGGGACTGCAAGACAAGGCATTCAAGGGCATCCTTAGCAGTACCAGACCAGTCTGGGCCACACATGACAAAATAAAACAGAAACCTGTGATAGTGTTTTGCCCTAAAAATGTTTAACAGACTTTAATTTTATCAGTAGCCTTTAAATGTTTTTCAGTGTCGAAGTGTTCATGTATTACTTGTATAAGTAAGAATGAAGAAATTCCTTTATCAACTTATGTGTGCCCATTTTACATTCAATCAGTCAACATCCTTCTAATTCTCTCCCTCTTTTTATTCAAAACACATGCATGACAGAGGCAGTTAACCTTGGTTCTTTAATGGACAGAAAGCTTATTCTCCCTGCACTGCCATTTCTAGCCACTGTCCTGCTCAAGATCTTTGCATGAGGCATAAAACCAAAAGATATACACAAGGTTCAGAGTGTGATTTGGGCTCTAATGGCGAGAATTATTTGTATTTGACAGTATTGCCATGAAGTGGTTGCAACATTTTACAGTGGTTTGAGGAATAGCAATGAGGGGAGAAAGAGTGTTCAAAGAAGACACGGTGGTCAGGAGCTATTGTCACACAAGACCAAATTTCCCAAGGACAGTCAGAAGCAAATTTACTCTTCTCAAAGAACTAAAGATAGAATTCCTCTTGAGAAACTCAGCTCACGGTTTGCCAGGGAAACCCTGCAGGCAGATTGGTTGTGAAATGCAGGCTTTGGACATGGTCAGAAGGGGAGGACAGACAGAGGGACAGGGAGAACTATCTACAAACCAAATTGGGATGGTTCTTTAAATATGTGTGATTGAATCAAGACCTTGTGCTTGGAAAAACAAATCAAAACAAAGACACTTGCGCTAGACACTTTATTTTCTTAAGAAATAAAACAGTGAGGCTCATTGTCTCCCTTGATAAGCAATGTCTATAGGATTTACCAGATTCTGTGCTGCAAATCCCTGCTTAAAAAACAAAACAAAACAAAAACAACAAGAATAAAAACTTGCTCTACACCAAAGATAGCCCTGCTGTCCCCTGGAAATCAGAAACTTAGAATTTGAGGTCCTGGGTTATACATCCAATAAGCAAGTGCTCTACCACTGAGCCACAAAGCCCAGCCCGAGAAAGAAAATATTTTCTCCCACATAGTGAAGTTAGTTACAAGGTTCTTAGTCAAGGAAAGGCTGATGGAATTCTGTCACTGTTTTCTGAACATCGAAGAAAAATGAAGAGAATTTCAGTTTTTCACATAGTGAGTTACACAGGCTAGCCTGGCATCATTAAAGAGACAGAAATAGACAGAGTCAGAGAGAGAATCTCAGAAGTTGAAGATCTGGCTAATATGCCAGAAGCTGCCATGTGAATTATCAGCCACAGAGAATGCAAAGCCCAGAGGACGGCTCTATGTTAGCCATGAGTGCTAAAGCATGTAGAAGGCCGCTCTCTTTAAAGGGGGATGGGGAAGAATTAAGTCAGCACAGTTGAAAAGGACTCTGTGTTTGAGATAAGAAAAAGGCCTACACCTAACTCTCAAGCCAAGAGTGAGCTCACCTTCCTCTAAAGGCTGGCAGGCAATTTCAAGCCCCACAACTTCTGTGAAACACAAATAGAGAAAAAACAAACACAAACAAACAAACAAAAAACAGCAAGCTTAAAAATGAGATAGCAAATAGTAAAACACTTCCAGCCAGAAAAAGCAAATGAAAGGCAGAAATGGCTCTTCAAAAGTAGCATTTCAAAGTCCCTGTGTGAAGTCTCTCACAGTCCTACCCATAACACACATCAGAACTCCCTTCTGGGCTGTTTGTCAACAGTTTATTAGCAAAGAGCATGTGGGCCGGAAACCAGAGCAGGAACTGAAAGAGCAGTTTCCTGTCTTCTTATCATAGCCTTAGTATCTGCTTAGTATCCTCTGACCACACTGCCCTTGCAGGAGCCCAGCCTTATTCTTCACCCTGCAGATATCGCCTTCCAGCTTCCAATCAAACTCCCCTTATGCCAGATACTGTCTGCAAGCAAAGCCGCTGCTTACTGGCCATCTTACCTGTTTCTCACTGGTTTCCTTCAGTGGGTTTGGCTCAGTACTACAACCCTAATATTGGGGGGTGGGGGAGGTACATGTGTGAGATGGGAAAGGGTCCTTTTTTGTGTGTGCTATGGCAAGCTGGGCACTGGCCAACAATCTGTATGAGTCAGCTATTTATCAAAACAACCACGCTTAGTATCTGAAGGAGGAGTCAATGCATCTTCTAGACCACTCTCAACTACTTAAAACAAATTACCAGAAGAGTGTTTCATTAATTCTTACTAGGCAAGAACGAACCTCAGAAGGTAAGGAAAATGCATGTACCTACAATACTCAGTTGGCCTCATACATACAGCTGACCCTCTGTGTCTGTGGGCCCTACCTGTATGAATACAATCAACTACAAATACAAAATATCTAGAGAAAAAAAACACTGTAAATATTGAACACCAACAGACTTCTTTTTTTTCATCATTATCCCTTAAGCAATACAGCACAGCTGTTTGTGTAGCACTTATATTATATTGGGTATTATCAGTAATGTGTAGATGATTGAAAAGCACACAGAAAGATGTGCATAAATTGTAGGCATATAATGCACCATTTTATATAAGGGAAATTTACTTTCATCAGACATAAGGTTGTGTGTGTGTGGAGGAGGGGTCCCAGATCCAATCTCCCAGATATTGTCCCAGGGACAATTCAGATATAAAATATCTTACACTAGGGTAGTTCTTTGCACTAGAACACAAAAGCCTGAAACTGTATGTCCATCTGGCCCAAACCTGAAGCTCAGTGTGCCTAAGAAGGCTTTCCCTGACACTCTTGGACTTTTTGCTGTTCTTCTGACCTTAATGACTAACTTAAAAAGCATGGTTTTTTGTTGTTGTTGTTGTTGATGATGATGTTTTTCCCTCCATCTCCCCTCCCTCTGGTGGCAGCTGGGATTTTCAGTTTACCTGTCCTGTTTTTTGTTATTGTTTGTTTATTTTGTTTTTCTTTCAAACTCTAATAAAAATTGTCCCTGAGTTTCCTCCTGAGTCCATTTTTGAGTTCTTTCTTTTAATGAGACTAAGACCCAACATGAACTTGAGTTTCCCCATGGCAGTGGCCAAGTCTTCCATGATCAGAAGCAGGAGGCAGAGTAGAGGCTATGTTACATGAGGGAAGGACACTGAACTGAAGCATAAGATGAAGAGACCTGCTAAATGTTTGACGTGTGCCTGCCAAAGCCACCAAGAAACCTGTTATCATGGTGTAAAAGGGAATATAGGATCTAGACTCTTCCAGGACAGATAGGATGTGCCCTGGTCGTGATGATACAGAAAGCTGAAGAGACTATTTAGAGATGGTAAACAGACAGGGGCTTTCAATATGGTATGTTATTTGGGGTTGTAAGGAGGTTTGAAAGCTGGGGAGGATTAAAGTGAGAGATGAGGAAAATGTTGTTTCAATAAAATAATACAATAGGAGAATACAGATTAGTGGCAGAGCTTGTCTGGCGTGTGAGAGGCCCTTAGTTCAATTCCCAAAATGAGAAAAAAAAAAAAAACAATGAAAAAACAGACAAAAACACACCTTGGGTGACCAAGATGGTTCAGTGATTAAAGAAGCTTGCCTCCATGCCTGACAGGCCAGGTTCAGTCCTCGATACCCATACGAGAAGAAAGAACGGACTCCTTCAAGTTCCCTTCTGACTTCCTCAACCTCCCCCCTCACATGAACACACAAAATTAATAAATAAAATAATGTGAATATCAGGCAGGAGACTATTGTTTTAGAATAACCTCCTGCAGTAGGGCTCCAACAGAGCTAAAATTCCAAGAGTCACAGTCTGAGCTGAAAGTCAAGTCCCCAAGCTGAAACAATGGTGTTATCAAATACTCCCAGATAAATCAGCATTAGAAGATAACAAAATTTCCAACTGGCCAGGCAAGTTTCAACTAGCCCGACAATGAAGTTCCCTCAGGCTTCTTTCTGTTTCTTTCAGACAACACCTCATTATTGCGAAGACCAAGATGACCTCAAACACCTAATCCTTAGCCTCGTGAATGCTGGAGTTATGGATGGGTACCACCACACCCGGCCATTAGCTTTCAATATAACACTAGGAACATACGGGGGAGAGAGGGAGGCAGTAGACAGAAACAATATAGTGTGAAGGGCTCTTATACTATATTTTATATAGTATAAGGGGACCTAAGCATAAGGGGTCCTTAAAGGGGACTTATTCTTTGAAGGAAAATTCCAATCATTCTAGTTTACCAATAAAGACTCAGGAGCCAGATGCTGGGGTGAAACCTGCTAGCTCAGAGAGGCAGAGAAAGTAACCAGATAACCTTCCTTCTCAGCTCAGGTCCGGGTGAAAAACAAGAAACAAAAACCTAAAAGGCTCACTAGCTCAGCTGACAGTCCAGGAGCAAAAGGCCAAAGGCTTGCTAGCACACTGTCTTAAATACCCCTCAACTCAAAGTACTTCCTACTCTTTAATCTCTGTCAGCTGGTTTCTAGCTCCTCCTTTTGACCTAGGGCTAACTTTATTAGATGGGGTATACAGACAGCTCTTGGATTAAAGGTGTGTGCTAGGGCTGAGTGAACCATACCATAATCACCTGTTTACAATAAATAGAAAGGTCTTGACTTAAAGGTATGTGATAGGGCTCAACCACACCAAAGAAACAGGGTTTTGCAGTTCCCAATTTTGGGGATCAACGATCCTGCAGGACTGGAGATGCTTCCTGTTAAAGCCTAGAGTTTCAGTAAGAAGGATGTATGCGTGTGTGTGTGTGTGTGTGTGTGTGTGTGTGTGTATGTGTAGACAGAGAGAGAGAGAGAGAGAGAGAGAGAGAGAGAGAGAGAGAGAGAGAGAGAGAGAGAGAGAGAATATGCTGCCATGAAACGGATAACTTAGAGAAAGCAGCCAGAGGATCCTCTTCAGAGAGCAGCCTCTATCTCGGACAAAATCCCCCTGGCACATTTCATCCAGAACAATGGAAAGTTGGAAAGTTCTGGCTCCTTATAACCTTTCAGGAGTGGCAACGAGTTTCACAGCTTATGGTTTAGTTTACTACGGCATACATGGCAAGGACCCTGGGGAAGCCAGACACCGTAAATTGAGGGCTGTTAAGTCACAGCACAAAATGCTTCTTAAGTCTCTGTCCCAGAGAAGGCTGCAGGAAAGCATAACTTGATTCAAGATACAGAATCAAGCCTAAGACATATGTTCTAAAATTTTTTTCTTGGCTCATTGAAGTTACTGCTCTTAAAAAAAACATTATTTTTAAACTGTCCCATAGAAATGTAATAATTGTATGTTAATGAGGTACCAGGTGGTTTTCTGGTATGTGCATACATTTGTAACTTTAATTTAGGGTCAGGATAATCAGACTTCAACAAGCACACATTTCCCTATGTGTTCTGAGACTTACCGTATGCAATTGTTATCTATAGTCACCCTATTATGTAACATCACAGCAGAAAATCTTGCTCCTATTCAACTGTACCTTAGGACCCACAAATTAACTTTTCCCCTACTTTCCTTCCTCTTCACCTCAGCTTCTGATAATCTTCGTTCTATTCTTACATCCAACTGTTGGGCGATTTCACATCTATCTGAGCTCATGCAGTATTAGCTGTTCTGTGCCTGGCTTGTCTCAGTTGAGTCAGTGATCTCCAGTTTCTCACATGTCATCACATATGACAGGTTTTTGAGTTTTGTTTGTTGGATTCCTTTATTCACCTTTGACAAACATTTCTTTCAATCCCTTAAAAGTTTCTAGCAGTTTTGCATCACATGCATGATAAAGGCTAAAGGTTTTAATATCTGAAATGGAATCTGGAATGAAGTCTGCTTTCTCTGTCTCTGTTTCCGTCTTTCTCTGTATCTCTCCTCTGTGTCTCTGTGTCTATGTCTCTCTCCTTTCCCCATCTCCCTGTAACAGTGAATGTCTGCTTGGAGACACAGAACATAATACTGGCAAGTAAATTTTTTTTTGATTTTTTTTTT
>CM053763.1:40562828-40590025 GCA_028658305.1 Pachyuromys duprasi
TTACAACCAACACTTCCCTTCCTTTTAATTTTTTAACTAGCAGAGAAAATGGACCTGATCCAAACCCCTAGATAGTAACAGTGTGAGCATATTAATTTGTTGACTATGAACACTTTAACATTTGATGTGCCCATGGTTGTGTTATGCCATTTCTTGTTTTCTTTCCTTATTTTTTTCTGGTGTTAAGGATAGAGTCTGAGACCCAAGCACATTGGGTTTTATTTTTTTTAATGTATTGGAACATAGCTTGGTGGGAGGGAGATACTCTTTACCTTCTATGAAACCCTGGAATAAAGTACCAAGAAGACAAATGTTTCTCTTGCTGTAATAACCACTTCTTTGTAATAGCTCACCAATGGATTTGTGTGTGTGTGTGTGTGTGTGTGTGTGTGTGTACCTGCACATGGACTACATACTCACACAAACATCTGTCCCCATTTTTGAAACACAGGCAAGAAAAGGAAAGAAAAAAAAAGGTTGTGGATAACTCACTCGTGTTACCTATCACCTAAAATGATCATAATCATGATATCCTCTCCACAAACTTCAAGCATTGTACACAAGACAATACAAAGGACCACAAAAGTCACAATGGGGCCCCTACGCTGGAAGTATGGTCAAGAAAGGCAGTGTGCTGCCAAGAATCTCAAGCCCATTTCAGTGTGTGAACCCATTGTTTCTGGTCCACAGTGAGATAAGCATGGGGAATTGAGGGTGAATGTTTAGGGACTCTTATGGAAATGAGACAAAATAATTTTATGTCTGTTGTACCAAATGAAAGATTGGGCTTGTGTTTTCGATGCCTGAGATTTTTCTTTATCCTCAGTAATTCACTTCCATTGTGTTTTATAAAGGCAACAACAACAGCAACAAACAAAACGAAAAGAACTGTCCTTCCCTACACAAAGCTGAAAAACATTGATAAATAGGTGTCATTGTATTTTGAAATTTTGCTTAAGAACAGCAAACTTCTCATTACAAACCTGTCAGACCACTGAGAAACGCTGTTCTGTGCAGAGCATCAGATCATCCATACACAAGCAGGTTCTGAAACAAGTTTGCTTTGTTTTGAGTAACCCGGCTATTCGCATTCAGAATGCACATGAACCAGGTGGTTATATTCTTGATATCGTGTTGCCATCCCTAAATATCTGAAAAGGGATCTAAGTTTTTCAAGAAACTCAATAATTCATCTAGCGTTCTTGCAGTGGAAGAGCTGGTTTTCTGATGTCTGAACCACAACCACCACCACCACCAAAACAACAACAACAACAAAAAAACAAAATCAAAAATAAAAACAACTTTTATAAGAAATGGCGGCAGTTAGCCCAATGGTTGTGTATAATTATGGGAACTTCTTCAAGAGAAACTACTTCACTCTGCAACAGTCAGGAAGAGAATATTTGAACAGTACTCTTCAAGGGAGGAGTACTGAATGGTGTTACCCTCGCTGGCTATGTTAACTGAATCAAAGCAGGGCTGGGGTGGCATGATTCAGTGCTTAAGAGCACTTGCTACTCTTTCGGAGACTTGGCGCTCCATCACAGCACACAGGTTGGCGGGCTCCTGAGCCACTGGATCCAGTCTCTCCTCTGGCCTCCATGGATGCCTGTACACATGAGTACACAAACGCACATAACTAAAAACAGTCTTTCAAACTAAAGAAGCAAAGCATGAGTTCTCTCCTATTATCTGAGAGGTGTGCTGAATGTTGTTCCCAGAGCAACAAGTCATCAACAGGCTGGTTCTAAGCTGACTGAAGTCAGCCAGTGGGTTTTGGTTTCCCAGCTGTTGTTGGGAGACACTCTGAGGGCAAGTCTGGGCTTGGTGAGAAACACTGTAATGATCTACTTATACATCAGAGTCTCCCTAGACACACAGTAGCACAGGACTAGGAAAACTTCATTGTGGGATATATAGGAAGGTGTTTTGCGGGTTCCTGCCTCACTGTACAAGGAGGCATATTTTTATGTACCTCCCAGTCTACCCAGGAATCTTTAAACAAACTCTCAAACTTAAGCCAGGGCCTTAGGCAATAGTACCACACCTTCCTAAATTGTGATCGTATTTGCTAGCTTCCTCTCCCTGATGATTCATGCCACAGACGGCAGAATTCCAAACTTGCCTATCCAGTCAACCATAAGCCTCATTGCAGGTCAGATTTCTTCACCTATGAGGTTCATTGATGACTTACAAGGATCTAAGAGTACATTTAAGAGACAGGATGCTTGGGAAGGGAAGAAAAACAAAGGAAGGAGGGAGGAAGAAAGGGAGGAAGGGAGGGAAGGAAGGAAAGAAGGAAGGAAGAAAGGAAGGTCAGAGCTGTTGATAAGTTTGAATGAAGGGGAAAAAAAACCCTTGATTTCAAAGGAAATTTCTCACTTCCTTCTTAAGAAGGTAAGAAAGCACTAAGGAAACCTTGTTACCACAGGAAGTAACAGCTTTATATTTCACGAGTTGTTACAAGTATCTTAAAATAACACGTGTATCCTCATTTGAGGTGTTTTCCTTTAAATAGTCTTTTCTCTAGTTTTAAAACTAATATTTTCCAGTCTGCCTCAGGCTCATGGTGAGATTCCAATCAGTTACCAGTCCTAGCCCTTTATCTTCGGTTGAAAGAACACTTCTAGATCTTTCTTGGTTGATGTGTTAGAGATCATACCTAACACAGGGGTGCTATTAAAGGCACAAGGTGTCTCCCAGGTCAGCATGTGGAGGGCTGTGGCATTGCTATATTTCTGTGGCACAAACTCATAACCACATTTCAGTGCAATGGGTTTCTTTGGCAATCCTACACATCTGGAAAACATTGTTTTGCAAAGGTATCTATAGTGGAGATGCATAAAAGATTCAGCCTCTGAGACTTTGAAAGGACAATTGTTTAGCTATCGATACATCGGCCATTGGATTCAGCCCTGGGTCCCTTAGGGCTGGTCACAGATGTGTGGGGCAGGAAGCTCTTTTTGTTTTCCCTTTGGTGAGGGGCCAGCTACAAGCTCACACCTGGTTTTCCTTGATGACTGATTACAAAACAGAAGCTTTACCTGATGTGCCAGCATATGCTAGTAATCCTCACGAGGGTAGGGCAAGAAAGCCTCCAATCCAAGGTCAGCCTGGGCTGCAATAATAAAACACTGTCAAAGAATGATGTTCCTTGGGAACTGACTGATTCTAACTTCGGCAAACATATTGCAGGTGGTTACGAAACACTTGAAACAATTGGAAACTGATTTCAGAGGACCTCAGTCACACTCAGTAGCCGTCCCAAGCTCAATGAGTGCACTCCCTTCTTATACCCTATTTCCTCAGGACTATCAAATTACAAGTGTATATGAATAAGAGTATTAAAAGGAAAAGAGGGGCAGAAGAGAAAATTTACTAATCCTCCAATGAGTTCTGAGTTTGTGGGGTTTTAGTCTAACATAACTGTTCATAGAAAAGCAGGTAATTTCAACCTTAACTTTTTATAAAGCCTGTGCAGAGCCATGCTTTTTCCCTAGTAGGAAAAGAAATACTTGAAACACCAAGAGAGAGCTCGCTCAACGCTAAGAACATTGGCTATACTTTCAGGACTATTGGGCACCCTTTTTGACCCCTGAGGACACCAGGCATGGATGTGGTGCACATATATACATAGAAGCAAAACACCTATGCATATGAAATTAAAAAAAAAAAAACTAAGCCAAAACATATTACTATAGGCAGGGCCCTGAGTGGCCCAAGAACTTGGCATATGTAGGCAGAAGTTCAGTGTCAGCCGGGAGTACATGAGACCTTATCCTAAAAACAGCAAGAAAAAAATTTAAAAATACGATTTTAATGTAGTTATACTTAATAGATGATATTTAATATACTTTCTTATTATTTAATATTAATATCTACTATATTTTGCATTTGGATAGAAAATATTACAGACACATACCTACATATATACATATGTATATATATATCCAACAACAAAACTATGAGTATAGATGTGGCTCAGTACTTGCCTAATAAGGACACATTCTTGGGTTTGTTTCCTAGCCTCTAAAAACCAAAAATAAACAAGAGCGGGTGTGTGTGTGTGTGTGTGTGTGTGTGTGTGTGTGTGTGTGTGAATCCCCCTAAACACCAGACCAAAACAACAGCAACAAACTCTAAACTTCACTAAAACAAGAAAACTCCACCCTAAAGTTTTCAGGCAGATGAGCAGGTGCAGCTGCGCGAGGATTGGCGGGGTGCTTGTGAAGGGAGTCAAGTTCAGTCCGGTTCCCAGGCGGGCATGTGCGGGTGTGCTCCGAGGTCGCAGCACCGGGCGGAGCCTGGGCCGCAGAGCCGGCGCTCGGGGCGGGGAGCAGGCGCGGCCGTGCGCTCGGGGCGGGGAGCTGGCCCAGCGTCCGGAGCTGTCCCGGCAGGCCCGAGCCACACGGCGGGCCGGTCCCGCGCCATGAGCCGGCTGCTGGCTCTGAGTTTGCTAGGCATCGGTCTGGCGCTGCTGGGAGAACGGTTCCTGGCGCTCAGGTAGGTGCTGCCGAGGATCCTGGGTCGCCGCGGGTCCCCAGTCTGGGATGGCCGAACTGCGTTGGGGGTGGGGAGGAGGGAGGAGGCGGGCGGGCAATAGAGCTTCTGCAGCTCGAGGGACCGGATGGAGGGAAGAACTTTCAGTCGTTACCGGTGCTCCTTTCAGCCGGCCCAGGCCACCGCCACCACGACCTAGACACTTTGTGAAAAGTTTCCCAGCCTTTGCTGGTGGCGGGGTTCCTCTGCCTTGGCTGACAAGCGAAAGCTTTGCAAATTTCCCAAGGGCAAACCCAGTGCTTTAACTTAAAAACAAAACCATTACTCATGCGTGGACGCTCTAATTATACAGCTTTATTTCAGGTCAGTGGTGCTGTTCTCCGCAGCCGGAACCCATACCTCCCCAGCATAAGAGTTGGGGAAACTTGGGCGCCCCCGTCTTGGCGCTGGAGATCAAAGACACTTGAGAGAGACAGCTACTGTTCTTACATCATTTCCTTATTATTCACCAGAGCTCCAGGAGCAGAGCGAGAGACTGTCAGATTTTACCTACAGCGAAAACCTTCTGGGTGGACATCATGCTTTCTTTCACGCTACCGATTCAAACTTTAAAAACTTCTTGCAGAAGAGTTTCAGAGCAGTTGAGCACCTGTTAGGTAGTAGGTACACCTCTGCCCCAGGCTCCTGTGGAGAACTGGAACCCAACTGTAAATGAAATCCTATGTCGGAACTAACTATCCAAGACAGGAAAATGGAACTCTTTATAGGGTTAAAGAGAAAAGGCAAGTCCTCTGGAGGTGTTCTGGGAGGCAGCTGTGAAGTCAAATGAGAAGGGAAAGGGCAGATCTGAAGGGTGTGCTTGCTGCTGAGAAGTTGGGCCTCTCTGACAGGCAGAGGGGAAGCGTTGGTGTTCATTGGTTTTTTCGCAGTGGGCTGATTCAAGGATTCTTGTACTGTACAAATGAGCCCGAGGGGCAGAGCGACATAGCCTGGATATTAGGATCTCCCGGAGCCCTGATGTCCAAGTGGCACCACGTGAAACATTCTAATTAAGTTGTTCTGGGTGAGGCCTTAGGGTTTGGGGGTGCTTTTTTCCTTTTCTTTGTAGTCAATTCTTGGTTCTGAGAGGAAGTCTCACTGTTTATCCTCCATTTTGTAGCCCAGTCTGGCCTGAAATTCAGGTTCCTTGGTCTCCTGACTTCTGCTGTAACGAAGGCACTGCACCATCACGACACACAGGATTTCCTTTTCTTTGAGGTTTAGCTTTTTCATAATGATCTGAAGTGTAGCTCGGTGACAGAGCACTTGCCCAGTGTGCATGAAGCTTGGAGTTTCAGCCCCAGCACCACACTGCAAAATCAAAACAAGAAGGTCACCCCTCCTGGTAATCCCCACGCACAGTACGCATCATAGGCCGTCATCGGTGTGGAGAGCTATTGAACTAGACATGGGGAAAGCGGTCACAGCATCACAGCTGTTTGGAAATGATAAAGGAGACCCAGACTGCATCGCCAGAAATGAGAGACAAAATCCAAAGCTCACAAGGCAATTCCACTGTCTCACGGCTGCTACTCATTTGGTGATAAGGCAGTGTGAAAATTGGGGTTGGGGGAGCATTGGAACGAGGCAGGATGCATAAGCTTATGCCTGTGGTAGGGAATGGCAATGTTGCTTCATTGTCACATCGTGGAAATGCTTCTGTTCCTGCAGAACAGCCGTTCATTGGATGGGTTTGGGTCATGTTTTGTTTTTGATCAATATATATTAAATGTACATACTTATGGGTTCAATTGACATTGACACATTAACATTATGTTGAAAGATTAACATAATATATGTATCAACATATAATGTTGCAACATTAACATACATATGTAATGAGGTCTGTGATGATCAGCACAGCAGTCAACTTAAACACTGGCTATTTTATGGGGGGGTGGGGTGCTGAGAATATTAAAACTCCATCTAATCATAGTTTGGTAGTATTGTACCCTTTGGCCAATCTCCCTGCCACCACTGGCTCATCCCCAGCCTTGGCTGGCCACTTCTATTAATAACTTTCACAGTTATCTATGAATTTTCCAGTTTTTCTTCCTTGTCTCCTTCCTTCCTGGCTCCTTAAGAGGGGGCCTCTGCTGGCCCCAGCGGCCATCTGTGCCACGAAAGTCTTCTTGTCTCAGTCCCCTGAGTGGGATTGTACACATGTAACACCACGCTTCTCTCATTCTCTCCCGGAATAGAATCCCACCTTATCCATTGTGCACATATACCTGTTGATGGGTGCATAGGTAGGTTTCCATCTGGGGGCTGTTACGTATAGTGTTGAGAAACTATTGGAGTGCAAGCGTTTGTTCAGCCCAGGCTGCGTTTCCTGTGGGTATATACTCAGGGCTGGATCATATGTAGTACTTCTACTGTAACAAACTTTAAGACATCTCCGTGTTGTTTTCACAATGGACTAGTGCTTTACATTACACCCACAGTAAATTAAGGTTCTCTTTCTGAACAGGATGTGCGGCACAGATAGAGTGCCAGGGTGTGTGGGACCATATGCTCAAGCTCTAGTATAGAGATGAGCTCATTGTTGTGCTCTCTCTTTTTGGCATCGTCATTCTAACTACAGTGAGATTGTATCTTTTGAAGAGTTTGTTTGAGGTGATTTCCCTGATGACTAGAGATGTTGATTATTTCTTCACAGGCACATTGGCCATCATTTGTTTTCTAAGAAGTCTCTACTCAGGGCTTTTGCTTTTTTTTTTGGAAACTGGACTGTTGGCTTTTTGTTTGCCTGCTTTGCTTTATTTGGCTAATGAGCTATGCAAGTTTCTTTCATATCTTGGCTACTATCAAATGTATATCACAAATGCATCTTCCCACTCTGTGGGTTGCTTGTTTCACTTGGCAGAAGCTGTCCGGTTTGCTGTAGTCTCCTGGCTTTGTTTCCTGTGTTCTTTGAGGTCTTAGCAGCTAGTTAAGTGTATGGGCTCTGTTCAGCTTTCAGTATTAAAAACGAGATATGAAAATTCCTGGATGCATTTAGTCCTTGCCAATGGTCAAATCATCACTGTTTCTGAAATCTGAATTTTTCTCAATCAGTAGACAACTTTCCCTTTTTTCTTATTAACCCTACGGTCCAAATTTTAAGTCCCTTTGAGTGCCAAGGATAGTTACAAATTAAGAAAGAGTAAATACAGTTCACAACAGATGTGGCTGGGGAGATGGCTAGTAAGAGGTCTTGTGGTATACGTATGATGGCTTGTGTTTAAGTCCAAAGGACACACATAAAAAACAAACAGGGCCATGAGTACCGATGACCCCAGATTGTCCCTAGCTGATATGGTGGAGAGCAATAGGGGAAGACACCCAAAGTCTTCATCTGGTTTCTATATGTATGCCCATGGGTGCTTGCACACATACACTTCGCACACACATTCACACACACACACACACACACACACACACACACACACACATACATGCACTGAATGCAGAGGGTAGGTAATTCAAAACTTGGTGCAAACTTTGTCTACAAAGCCCTGACTAAGATAAATTTTGATGAGCAGTGATTTTGTAGCTGGTGACTTGGTTAGTTCATTGGCTAGTTGAAGCTCCAAATGGGGTGATATAAGAATGTGGGGGTGGAGGGTAAACATTATACAGTTAGATCTCCCCCAGCCTCCCCTAGACAATCAGGTTTCCCAGTTAAGTCTGAATTTTAGATAAAGAGAACTCTCTGTGTGTGTATACTATATGTATGTGCATGTGTGTATTTATCTGTATGTGTGTATATTTATATGGAGACTGAAGGTGAACACTGAATATCTTCCTCAATTGCTTTCTGCCTTGTTTTGAAACTGGGTCTCTCGTTGAGCCAGGACCTACTGACATAGCTAGATCTCCAGCACACTCCATGGCTCCTCCTGTCTCTGCCTCCTAGTGCTGGGATTTGAGACCTGCGCTATTATGTACAATTTTCATATAGGTGCCAAGGATCAGACTCAGGTGTTTGTGCAGGAAGTGCTTTACCCAGTAAGCTATGTCAGCTGCCCCCTCCACTCTTTAGCATAGGGTATATCTAACAGATTTGTAGTATACGAATGCAGTTTGGGACATCATTGGCAGATTGAACTGGGGACCCTCTACTGCTTAGGGTGACCAGAGCATAGCTAGTCCCTCCTGCCTGCAGGGTGGTGACAAGATCAAATGCAACCTTCTCCTCTCAGACCGCTGCCAGAGTCTACTTCAGAAGACAGCATGCTCTAAGCTCCCTGCAGGAAAGGCTTTTCAGAGGAAGGAGAAAAGGCCGCTGCTTTGAGCTGCTCTTTTTGCTCTAACTGGTCCCTTCTAACTGTTTATTCAATTATTAAAGACAGGGCACTGGCTGTCAAGCTGTCTCTCTCTCCCAGGATGCCCACTTAAATTTCCACTTGAGTTTGAGATAGACAATGGATAAATTTTCATTAAGTTTGTCCCTGATGGATAAATGTCATTGAAGTTGTCTTTTCTCCCATTGAGCTGGAGCTGGCTCAGTTTCCCAGAGGAGGGTGCTACTCCATGGCCACCCTTTCTGCCCTCCCTTCTTGAGCAACAGAGTAGAAAGTAGGAGTAGGTTGGCACTCCCAGGCTGGTTGCTGTCTGTTGCAAAGACAGACTTGGACGAGTCGTGAAACTTGAGTACATTTGAGAACAAAGCGTGGGCAGGAACCCCAAGACGCAAGCCTCAGCAGTTTCCTTGATGCTTGGACCTTCAAAACTTTATTTTATTGTTGTCATCATTATGTGGGTGTGCATGCATGTGTGAATATGGTCAGAGGACCGCTTCTGGAAGTACGTTTTCTCTGTCTACCTTAGGTTCTGGAAATAAGACTCAGATCGTCAAGACTGAGAGGCAAGTAGCTAACTCCTGTCCCCTGAGCCATCTCAGTGCTGATGCCCTTTATCATAGCCCTGACTGGAAGTTCCAGAGTTTTCTTCTGACCGCTTCAGAAGGGGCACCCTTTTTATTTTTGTTTTTTGCCGCCTTGCCCTTGTCATTTATTGTGAAACTACTTTATACTTTGTTCAAAGTATAGAACATCTGGGCTCAGGGAGATGGGTAAGTCGGTAAAGTGGGCACTGGGCAGACATGAGGCTTGAGTTCAGATCCCCAACATCCACATAAAAGCCACCCAAATGAGTGTCCATCTGTCAGCCCAGCACAGGGCTGGAGTAAGGAAGAGAGACAGGTACATCGCCGAAGCTCATTGGCCAGTCACTTTAGCCAATCAGTGAGTTCCAAGTTTAGTAGGAGCTCCTCTTGCAAAAAATTATGTAGACAACTGTTGAGGCAGACGACTGGGATTGACCTCTGGCTTCCATACTTGCAGGTACATATGCAAAAACACACTCACACACACATCACACCATATGTGCATGCAAACACATTAAATACGTGTAAAACTTATTTGTGTTAAGCAATAAATAAGTGAACCAAGAAAGAAAGGAAGGAAGGAAGGAAGGAAGGAAGGAAGGAAGAATAAAAGAAAGAAGGGAAGACAGACAGACAGACAAACAGACAGACAGACAGGGTCTCATGTAGCCCAGGCTGGCTTCAAATTTCCACATTACCTTTGAAGTCCTGGGATTACAAATCAGGACTTTGTGTGCTTTAGGCAAGATTCCAACAGCTGATCCTTAACTGAAGAGGTACATTTATTGACACTTGGGGGAAATGCCCTTTTACTTTTCTGCCTTCCCTGTCTTCTCAGACAGACAGCTTCCTTTCACTGATTCACATGTAAATAATTGACTTCTGGAGAGATTAGCTGGTGAGGCCAAGGGAATTCCTGCGCTCTAGGCCAGCTCGCAGTTTCTGGTACACTATGGCTCAGTTCCACACAAGCTTCCTGGCTTCTCTGCAATGGAGCAAAATTCCCCAGGTTTCCATGACTAAGCACAAATTCCAGCTACCTAGTGGAAGCATTACAGGAGCCAAAGGGGTGAGTTCCAAAGGGTTTTGTAAGTCTGTGTATGGAAGACAAAAGCCCCTTTTTATATACGTGGTTACACAGAAGATAAAGCCCTGTCAACGTTTATTTTCATTTTTATTTTTTTGTACTTTAAAGGCAAGAGAAAGGGCTCCCTGATAGGGCATTTGCACCACCGAGTTGTTTATCTTATCGCCCTGTGTCTGGATCCAGTCTGGGTGGGCACTGCTCTCTCCAGAATAAAAAAAAGAGATTGATTTCCAATTAATGACTGCCAGTTAGGAGTTTATGGTTCGTAGCAACATAGCCCAAATCCATTGAAAGCTCTATTTACCCTGTACCCTGGACTAGTCGTTTTACTTTTTTGTGTTGAGACAATCTCAATACAACTAAGCAACTAAGCAAATATTCGTATATTGGTATGGTTTAACCCTCCACTCTTGACTTTAGGTCCTCAGCAGGATGGCTATCGATGTGCCCAGCATTGTACATGTGTTTCAGCTGTGGAGAAGGATGGGACGGCAGCTGGCTCTCTTGGGGTTTTACCCATTAAGAACACAAGTTTTCAAAACTGAACTCCTGTGAGGACACCTAGTTACGAAAGCGACAGGAGTCAGCTTCCCTCCACACTGGGAAGGAGCGGGAGAAGAGTGGGAAGTGGAAATGATGTTGGTTCTGGGGAGCCATCACATCTGGCATCTATGGAACACTGCTAGCTGTCAGGGGCAGAGAGGCCTTCCAGGGAAAATAGCTAGCAGTTACTTCCTGGGGCAGCTGGGCTACAGAGGATTTAAGTTAATCTCCTTTTCCTTTTGTAATGAAGAGTTGGGTGAAAATTATTTGATTAGCTGAAGTCGCACTCAGCTTTTGAGTGAGTCTACAGTATTAGTAGTTGGTAGACTGCATCCATAAAGATGCCATGGTGCAACTGACCTAGCTGAAGATGGCCCTTTTTAGTCACCCAAGTTTGTGCTGAAGCAAATGCCTCACACTAGGCCATTCAAGTATATCTGAACCTGTTGCCTGGAGCAGATTACATTTAGTCATGTAGTTTATCGACTTCATGGTCATCCAGAAAGGTGGGTGAGCATTCTCACCGTCCCTAGTAGCAAGCTGTATAGAAGCAGCATCAAGGCCAACCCAGGATGCTTAATAAACCCATTGTTTAGATGTATCTGAACCTTCCTGGAGTCTGGAAGTTTTCTAGGTTGAGCCTCATTGTATCTAAGAGGAAGACTGAGATCTGAGGAGAGCCACAGACCTGCCAGGGCTTCTTGATAACCCAAGAAGCCAGATCTCTTCACACCTGTGTGAGAAAAGTCCCATGAGAAGAGCGAAGGCTGCCAAGCAGTTGCAAGAAAACTTGCTCCTATCTCTCTGAGTTGGTTTTATCACATGTAAGATGGGGACTGTTGGTACCCAGTTCGTGGGGTTAGCTGAAAAACTGAACAGACTCACTGAGGTATATCACATAAAGCAGTGGTCAACTTAGACCCGTGCCAAATTATAGATATTTTTACTATTTCTTCCTTTGATCACCATGACCACTGGCATCATTTTTTATCAGTACTGTTCTTGGTACAGCTGCTTCAATTATTTATACTTCTTTTTGCTGTTGTAATTTGCCTCTTAAATTGTATTAGGGACATGTGGGACTAAGATTTATTATACTGTATTATATTAGTTTTAAAATTTTATTTATTTAATGTATTTTTATTGCATGTACATAGCCACATAGTATATATTTGCTTTATGGAGGTATTTCAAGGAATGTAGTGCTCTTTGATTCTATTATTTTTATTTTGGCACCAGAAAGATGGCTCAGAAGGTAAAGTGGTTACGGTACAAGCTTGGCATGGTGAATTCTATCCTCAGAACCCGTGTAAAGGTGAAAGGAGAGAACCAAATCTACAATATTGTCCTCTGACCTCACACATGTTCCTAGACCTGTTGGTACCCTCCTACACACACACTCACACGATTCCACAGGCTCTGAGAAATCCCTATTTTCTTTTAAATAGTTTTAGTACTTGAGAAATACTCACAGGTGTCGCAGGCTGGTCCCCATCTCTCTGTGTACTCAAGGATGACCTTGAACTTCTGATCCTCCTGCCTCCTCCTCCTGAGTGCTGGGGGTTGAAGCAGTGTGCCACCACGCTGGGTTTTATGTGATGAGGCTCAAACTCAGGGCCCTGTGTGAGTCAGGGAAGGCTTTAGCAATGGAGCCATATCCGCAACCCTTCTTTCTTACTTCTGAAAATTGTATTCATATTTGTACTATGGATGCTTGTTGGGGTGAGAAGGATAACAGCACAGAGGCAGAAGACAACCTGTGGGTGTGTTTTCGCCTTCCACCAAGTGGGTCCTGTGGGTGGAACAGGAACCTTTACCCATGCACCATCTCACTGCCCCCTCCATTCAACCCTTTTCTCTCGCCAATTTCTTTTCACAGTGGGAGGCTCACTGTTCCCTTTGGATCCTCAGTAGAAAGTTGGGCTTCTGGCTAGACACCTGCACTCCCCTTCCCAGGACCGAGCTACGAGAAGAGTGAGCTAGTGCTCTGTTATATATGCCCAGGAAATTGCATGCGTGTGTTATTTCTTGAGTCCACAGCTCTATCTTTTATTCCTGCCCGTATGGAGAACAGAACCCTCTCTACGATTAACGTTGTTTCTTGTGCTTTGCATGTTTCTACCCTTGTTTTCACTCCCGCTCTTTCATCTGCTTTATGGCTTGCTGTATGCCTCCTAAAAACCCTTCCGATATGAATCAGAGAACGCCTACACAAATAGTTTTTCATTGTTTCCCAACAGAAGTCGACTTAAAGCCTCCAGAGAAGTAGAATCTGTGGACCTTCCAAACTGCCACCTCATTAAAGGAATAGGTATGTATGAGAAGGTGTTTGCTGTTCGCGGGGACTTCTGGTGCTAGCTGGCAGTACTGGATATGCCCTTACTGTCATTCAGCAATTATTAGTACAGCTTACTCCATCAGTAGGTACCTCTCTGGCCCATCCCCCATGATCTTAGGTTTCTTGTTTTTGTTTTTTTCTCTCTCTCTTAGATTGATGAATTGTGTATGTGTTTATTGTTTGATTTTTTTGGTTCTCTTAGGGACTTCTGTGCATTCTGTTTGTATCATTTAAGTTTCACACGCCCCTAGTAGAATGTGTTCTGGTATCTTAGTGGTGGGAATTTAGAAGGATGGTATATTCTACATAAGCAGGAAGAGTATTGGTCTTGCTCACCATCCTGTCACGAACATCTGGTCTTAACCCTGATTTATAATTGACGCTGCTATTCACTGGAAACAGAAACAGCTGCAGTTACTGTTTTGATGCTGTGAAGACACATCATTCGCAAGGCAGCCTGTAAGAGAAAGCGTTTAATTGGAGGCTTCCTTACAGTTTCAGAGAGTTAATTCATGACCATCGTGGCCAGGAGCACAGAAGCAGGCAGTCAGTAGCTGAGGTAGCACAGCTGCTCCACACAGGCAGAAAGACTGGGCTGGCTTTTGAAACCTCAGAGCCCACCTCCAGTGACACACCTCGTCCAACAAGGCCACACCCACTCCAACAAAGCCCCACCTCCTAATCTTTCGCAACCAGCTTTTCTAACTGGGGATCAAGCATTCAAACATATCAGCTAGCTGAAGCAGCAGCAACAGGCTCTTCTTATTCAGTTGTCTCAGCTGTGAATACAGAGTGGAATGCAAATAATCGGGGTGGGCCCTGCCCTTTTGGCTCTATGTAGCATGCACCATGGTGCCTGAGTCTTGGAGGCAGATTTTCTTAAATTTTATTTTTTATATTAATTATAGTTTATTTACTTTGCATCCCAGCTCTAGCCCCCTCCCTCATTCCCTCCCTATCCCACCCTCCCTCCCTCATCTCCTCCCATACCCCTCCCCTAGTCCACTGATAGGGGAGGTCCTCCTCCCCTTCTCTCTGGCCCTAGTCTATTCAGGAGGTCTCATCAGGAGTGGATGCATTGTCTTCCTCTGTGGCCTGGTAAGGACATTCCCCCTCAGGGGGAGGTGATCAAAGAGCCAGCCACTGAGTTCATGTCAGAGACAGTCCCAGTTCCCCTTACTAGGGAACCCACTTGGACACTGAGTTGCCATGGGCTACATCTGTGCAGGGGTTTTAGGTTACCCCCATGCATGATCCTTGGTTGGAGTATCAGTCTCAGACAAGACCCCTGTGCCCAGATTTTTTTTTTTTTTTGGTTTTGTGCTCTCCTTGTGGAGCTCCTTTCCCCTCCAGGTCTTTCTATCTCGCCCTTCCTTTAAGAGCAGCTTGGGTCAGCAGCAATGAGGGATCTGCACAGACTCTGAGGTCCTCTCCACCGTCTCTGCAGTTTCCTTCAGGGCAGAGTCCTTGTCTTGTTGGTTTTTACCTTTGCCATCTACCAAAGTCCCTAGGACTTAGTAGGCTGTTAGTTTTATTAACTTATCAGTGAGTGATAGAAATGCTGGCTTTTTAAAAAGGCAGCTCTGGGTGTGAGTAGAGATAGTCAAATGTCAGAACATATATGAGCAGGGGCAAAGCTTGGTCTTCTTATTAGTTACTCCTGTTGTTGACTTTGTCATTAGACTGAAGGTTTTTCGACTTTAGAACTCTTGAGATCTTTCTTTAGAACACTCTGGGAGATGTAATGTGGAGGCGAGTAACAGCATGCCCCTTCCAGCATTTACATGACAGCTTTTGGCCATGGGAAAGGCAGTTGGATTTTTTTTTTTATTTTAAGCAAATTAAAATCTGTATTACACAGAAGTGTCCTGCTCCTTACAGCCAGGAACACTGTTAAAGAAACTGAATATTTTCAAATCAGAGTTTTCACTTAATACTATGCTCTGGCCATTTATATCCCACACAATTACTTTCCTTTTTTAACAGCTGCACACTACTTTATGTGAAAAGTTCATGTGAATATTTCAAATGAAATGTAAAGTGGCAAGTAACACCATCTTCAGCAAATTTCTTTTTTTTTTCCTTCGTGGAAATAACTCCAGAGATGAAACACTTTCATTCCCCCTAACATAGTGCATATACAGGCAAATATACCCGTCAACTATTGTCACAGTTGACATCTTAAGGACCTGTTGTTCCTCCTGCTTTATTCTCCTTACTCCTGAGTGCTATGAGCAGCTCTATGACTTGGCACATGTAGTTCTGCCTCTTAGGTGTGCACACGTGCCTGTGTGTACAGGTGTGTGTGTGTACATGCATTCACAGGTGCATGTGTGTGCAGATGCATGCTGGGAAGTATCCATGTGTGTAGGTGTGGAGGCTACGGGACAATGTCAGCTAATGTTTCTTAGGTGCTATCCACCTTGTTTTCTTCATCTTGTTTTGAGACAGTATCTCTCATTTGCCCAGCCAGGATCCAACCCGGGTCTTTGTGTTTGCAAGGCCTGCACTTTGCAAATGGAGCTGTTCCCTTAGTCCTACCTCAGGGTTTCTCTTATTGTTGTTGTTTTCTTTATTTGTTGTTTGAGACAGAGTCTCACGATGTAGCCCTCATGACAGCCTGGAACTCACTGTATAAACCAGGCTGGCCTCAAACTGCTTATTGTTTTTAATGTTTTCATGTTCTATGATTCATTTCTTGAGTCTTCCTTTTAATGTACATTTGGTATTTTTTCAGCTGCTTATTCATATGTGTGTGTGTGTGTATCTATATATATCTATAGTCTATTCACTTCACAGACTTATTCCAGCCCCCTCCTTCCTTGCCTCTCAGTCCCACCTCATGCCCCTCTTCCATCTCCCCCCTTTTTTATTCTCAGAGAAGGGAAGGCCCCCAAGGGGTACCAACTCACCTTATCACCTTAAGTCTCAGCAAGACTAAGCGCATCCTCTCCCACTGAGGCCAGACAAGACAGCCCAGCTAGGGAAAAAGGATCCAAAGGCAGGCAATAGAGTCAGAGACATCCTCTACTCCCATTGTTAGGGGACCCATATGATGACCAAGCTGAAGATCTACCTATGTGTTGGGGTGTAGGTCCAGCTCGTGCATGCTCTTTGGTTGGTGGTTCAGTCTGTGTGAGCCCCCACGGACCCAGGTTGGTTTACTCCGTAGTTATATTGTAAGGCTTGTTGCTTTTTTAAAGTTTTTAAAATTATGTGTCTAAAATGCAGAGTTTATCATTTTAACCATCTGAAGTATAAAATTCAGTAATGGATTAGGGGGAGGGTTGAGCACAAACTGAAGATGAGATGTGATGCGCGAGAGAAGAATAAATAAAAAGGAAAACATTAGAGATGACTTCCTGTGTATGCCAGGCTAAGCTAGAACTTACTGTGTAGCTCAGGCTGACGTTGAATTTAGAGAAATCTTCTGCTTCTACCTCAAGAGTGCTTGTTTTACAAGTATGGTGAGCTTCAACGCTCAAAAAGAGTCTGTTGTAGAAGGTGCCACAGTTGTCTATCCATTGGGTTGCTAATTAGAATCTCTTACCTTATAATTTCTTGTCCAGATTATAGAGCATTTCCCAGAGGAATCTCACCTTGATCATATTAATTTACTAGAGGAATTCCACATCCAACCTCTGAAGCAAAAAGGCCCGGGGTGTTTATTTTGATTGAGGTAACTAAGAGTTTAAAACTGAAAGAGTGTCTAATGTTGAACAACACACCGTGTGGTCAGGACATAGGAAAGGGCTTCTCCACTGGTATAGTCATCATCAGAGTGTCCGAAATATATCAACATAAATACTGTAGGAGTGAAAAGTACTGAACTACCATGTGAGTGCTGCTACAAGCGAGTTCTTTTTTGTCTATGAGGGGTTTTTTGTTTTGTTTTGTTGTTTGCTTGTTTTTGTTTGTTTGAGCAGAAAAGAGAAAAGGAAAAAAAGAAGGAAAATGGAGAATAAAAAAGAGGGAAAGAGATAGAAATGGGGAGGGGGAGAAAATAAAACAAATATTGAACTAAATATTGGACTAAATTGAACAAATATTGAACTATATTGAACAAATATTGAGCTAAAGACCAAACTGGGAAAACAGGTCACTGACTAACCTTCCAATCTCCCCTCAAGGGGAATTGTGCACAAGATTTCCATTCTTTTTACGTCAAAGATATTATAGAGCTGCCTTAGTCTGCAAGGTTATGCCACATTTGTAAATATTTACATGAAAGCCATTAACACTCTCAGCAGCAGGGAGCGCAGTACAGTATATCTGTGTGAAAGCTGGCTGACTGTAGTTTATTTTTTTAAAAACACAACATTTTAAAAAACCACATTAATTTTTAATATGCCACATGTAAGTAGCAGAGCCTTGTGAAACACAATACAACACAAACTTCAAGTAATATAACTTTCTCCTGCTGTAGAACACATAAGAAGCACCAAACAAAACCTTGTTTGTTAATTATTTCAAACATATAGAGTTCAGATTATTTTCTTCTCATATTTAAATACTAAGTATGTTTTATTTGAGTACAGTATTATAATTTGATATGTGTAATCTGTATATACATGCATATAATTTGATATATGCAACATGTAATAATTGAATGAGCCAGATTTCCATCTGCTCAGATACTATTTCTAATAGATGTTGGACACCTTCAAACTTTTCCCTTTTTGTTATTTTAAAGGACCTGCTTAGTGAGTATAGATTGAGTTTACTCCACTGCTATAGAATAACAGAACAACTTCCAAACAGTTTTTGGTATAAATTATTCAGTCTGCCATTCCCCTGCCCCTGGTCTTCCTAGCATCTAGTGACCTCTGTTATAGTCTCTGTTACTGTGTGGCAAACATTTTTTAAGCTCCCACAACTGAGTAAGAACAGGTTTCCATATATCCTTCTAAGCCTGGTTGTTATGACAATATAATATTGTTCAATCTATCCATGTTACTGCAAATGAGAGGATATTGTTCCTTGCTTTTTGTTGTTGTTGTATAGAAGTTTTTGTTTATTTTTGCTTTTAGAGACAGTCTCATGGTGTAGCTCACATTGTTTAGCTCAATCTGGCCTCAAACTCATCATCTTCCTACCTCAGCCTCTTGAGTGCTGTAATTCTAAGTAGGTTACCTCACAGTTGACTCAAGATTTCACCCTTTTATAGCAGAATGATATTCTAATATAATTACAAATGGGGACTACCAATTTATTTTATGTGTAGTTATCCATGGGTGGACATCTTGATTGATTCTGTCTTAGCTGTTGCAAATAGTGTTGCAAGAAGCACAGTGATGCAGGTATTCCTTTGATTTAATGGCCTTATCTCCTTGCATATCTACCGAGTAGAGAGATTGCTAGATCATAGATGGTTTGATCCAGTGTTTTGATCCCCTGTACTGTTATCTGCAATGACTATACTGTTTACACCCAACACACACACACACACACACACACACACACACGCACACACCACAGCAGCAACAGCAGGTAAGATTGCCCCCTTTTCCACATCCTTAGCAACATTTGTTAAGTTTTTGGTCTTTTTAGTTATAGTCAGTTTAGTTTAGTTACAGTAGGTGAGCTATATCCTACTGTACTTTTGGCTTGTACTTCTCTAATAATTGGATATTCAACTTTTTGGTTGGCTCTTTGCATATCGTCTTTTTTTTGATATATGTTTATTTGGGAGATTTGCCCATTTTTCAGTTGGACTTTGTATTTTGGTGTTTGGTTGATGTTACTGTTGGTTTATCTGAGTTCTTTATGTGTTCTGCATATTAACTCCTTGTCGGATGAACAGTCGCTACACAGGTTCTCCTGTGTTTTGGGTTTTCTCTTCACTTTGCTGATGGGTTTCTTAGACGAATCAGTGGTTATCATTGCGCTTGCATTTGCATGTCTTTGAATAGATCCTTAACAGAGAGTAATCATCACTGACTTACCATCAGGTTGACAAGATTGATAACTCCACCTATTTATAACTGCACTAAGAGCGAACAGCAAAAGTTTACTTGAGCAAAAGCAGATTATCTGGCTTACCAGAGTTTCTCTGCAGATCTGCTGCCAGCCCTCTGTTCTTTCTATCTGTCTCATGAGTTCTGTCCCATTTCTTCATTGACGTTTTGTATTTTCCTAGACCTAGCTTCTTCTCCCTACCCTGGATGGTTCTCATGGAGCTGCTGCTGCTGCTGCTGTTGCTGCTGCTGCTGCTGCTTTTTCTTCTTCTTCCTCCTCCTCCTCCTCTTCTTCCTCCTCCACTTCCTCCTCCTTCTTTCTTCTTCTTTCTTCTTACAGTCCTCCAGACATTTAAGAGGAGCACCCAGCCTCAAGCTCAAAAGCCAGGATAACTTGATTTCTGCCTTTTTTTTCCGCAGCCAGTTCTAGAAATGAAGGTTTTTGTGAAGTCCCAAATAATCCAGCAACTTAATCTATCCTGCCTCCTGGCAGGAAAATAAAAAAGAGCCTCAGAACTAGTGTGGCTACAGCCAAGAGACATCTCTAAAGGGCGTTAGACAAGTGTGGGAGGCCGGGTCACTGAACTCTTTGGTTACTTTTGCTATCGAGTTAATAATTGTCACATTACTAAACAGCCCTTGGCTCTGTGCAGACCACCTTCTGTGGTTTTCAGTCTCAGGGAAGACAATAGGGCACAATCAGACACATTACTGGACAAACTGCCAAATGTGCTGCTGCTGCAGCTCACTGGGATGCGTGCCTCTGAAGAAAGCAAACCCAGGAGCATTTGTATTCTGAACAGGCGTCTGCTGTGTTTGTGACCTTTCTGTTGTTATGAGTGCGTTGCTGTCTGGAACTGGGGGGAGGGAGGAAAAATGTCACCTCTGCTCCTCTCCTGACGTGTTCAATGCCTCGGAGGCTCTTTGGCAGCCAACAGAGCGGAGAAGATGAGTGACTAGAAGCACATTTGGGATACATTTTTAGGTCTAATTACAATTGTGCTTTCTTTCCCCCATTCTATTTTGCTTTTGCCCTGTGGTTAGAACACGCCATATGAACATTTGTTGAGTGCCATGTTTGCAGTCTCTAATGGTTAATAAAACTTGTGGATATAAATATTGACAGCTGTTGCTTATCCAGTAGTCTTTGATTACAAGAAATAAGTGTGTTGGACCACCATCCCCACATACACAAATTCGCCTTTTTCTGATACACACAAGGGTAAGGATGAACTACTTGGAGAAATTTTAGGAGTTGTGCACTTGACACTTGATACTAAGCTGTTCAAGAGTGGAGACTTACTCCTGTTAGTGCTCTAGACACCCTATACATGATCTCTCTCTCTCTTTTTCTTTCTTTCTCTCTCTCTCTCTCTCTCTCTCACAGACACACACACACACAGTCTCTCTCTTGTGTTTGTGCACACACAAACACACTACAGTGATACCTTTATCTTCACTGAAAACAAACTCTTGGTAACTTTTCAGTGTTCTCATATTATAATGGTTTTCTGGCTTAATCAGTAATAGGCGTTAACTCCTTAGCATACAAGATGCATCTTTTCTGTGGTGAAGAAAATTAGTTTACGACTTATTGTATTTTTAAATTCCCCTTGGTTTATATTATAGGCAAGCTTTCACATACTGACAATTTAGTACAATAACGGCATCTATATAATAAAACGTATGATGCCAAGAACTGGTTAGGTTGAGCTTAGCTTAAGATTCAAAACAATTTTATTTTTAAAACGCTAGGCATTCAGAATTATGGACTAAGACAGAGCTTTTAATTTCTCAGCTGCTTTCCCACCACCCTGCATACCCCCTCTCCTCTGAGTTAGTTTCAGGTCTAGAACTTTGACCATCTAATCTACATTCTACAGTATATATATATATATATATATATATATATGCATGCAAACCCAAACCCATGAGACACAGATTGACATTTCCTTTTTTCTCTTTATGACACATGAGCATCTGAAGGCCAAAGAATTCAGATAGCTTGTAAATTATTTTTAACGTAGTATCTTTTTTTTTCTGAGTAATTGACATATATGCCAGAGTAGTGAATCCAAAATTTAGAAAGAGGTAAGGTGTGATAGTATAGGCCTGTAATCAAGAAACGGGAGGCAGAGGCAGAGGCAGAAGGAACACCATAAATTCAAGGTCTATTTTGAGAATTTCAGATGAACCTGAGTGAAAGAAGTGTATAGCAAAAGGCTCAGAGTGATCACATGACTGTTTTCATGTTGTTATCCAGGAGCAAAGGTTAATGAAGTAACAAGACTGTCTCCAACATATTGCTTCCATTTTTGTCCAAGATTACAACCTCATTTATTGCCATTTCAACACAGGATAGGGTGGTGAAAGAATGCACACAGATTTTTTTATCCCATTTTTCCCAGTAGTTGTGTGTATCTTTTATCCTCATGTCCTGTTGACCTGAACTTATATACGTGGTCATTAATGTCAGCAAGAAATTGTGGCAGCCGTGTTGCCATGTGTCTGTTGCTATGAGGGGAGGAGGAGGGTGTGGGGACCATAAAACCACTGGCCTTCTCTGACACAGATGATAGACAGTTGCTGAAATAACAAGAACCTGAGGAGTGTAAGACCAGGGAACAGCTGGCCCTCCCTCACCTAGAGAGACAATTGCTGAGGTAAGAAGGGCCAAAAGCAGAGGTGGTGATAAATGAGAAGAATTTCTAGAGAAAGGGTTTTAAAGGAGGTTTTAAAGAGAGGTTCAAGATTTGAATTGACAGTGATTTTAGTGAAAGTCACTAAAGCAAAAAGTTTGGGAGAAAACCCCAAATTTGGAACTGTCCATGACTGAATATACAAAGTGAAATGTATTCATTTATTCATTCATTCATATTAATTTCTCACTGTCTGGAAGTGAGAGGACAACTTTGGGGAGAAGGTTCTGTAGGACCCAGGACTCAGACCTAGATAGTTGGGCTGTGTGGCAAGCTCTAACCACTGAGCTATCTTGCTGTTCCAAGTGTGTTGCTTCTAGGGAGAACCAGGCTACGGTTCTAACAGAAAGTTCACTAAATGATAGGCTAATACTTACAGGTCAGACCAAAAGCCTTCAGTCTCACCTTCCCAAGCAGAGACTGATTGATTTACAATTTGCTTAGCCTTTCAAAGGCTCCCTTTTTAAATACCTAAAGTATGAAAAAACAATACTACTCGTCGTTCTGAAATCATGAAAACTACTTAGAAATAGCTCATAGCTTGTAAGCACTGGGTTACATTAGCAGCTGTTACTGCTGATATCGCTATTGAACCAGAGAAAGGAGAGAGCTTCTTCCTGCAGAAATGATTGCACTTGGAGTCATTGAAGGGTGATGGGCGATGATGAAAGCCTGCTGTGATATTAGTATAGATATGAACATCAGTAAGTAGATCTTGACAACATTCCAAAATAAGCAAGACATGAAATTCAATTTCCTCACTGGCGTTGGGCCATAGGATTAAACAGTAAAAAGGGGGGGGGAGGGGGAATACAATGTGGCTGAAATGGGAAAGTATCTTTTAAGTTGTCTTCTTAGTTATGAATACAGTACTGTTGTTTGTAGAAAATTATATCCTTATCTTACGAGTTAGCCTATAGAAAATGTGAAAAGCATAAAGAAGAAAGTAGAAAACAAAAGTCACAAATTCTCCCACTCAAGAAACTGGGGTGATTTTATTTTTGCCACCCTTTTTCTTATATGTATGAATATGTACATGTTGAATTTAAATTTTATTAAATGATTTTCAGGGGCAAATTTAATTAATTGAGTTTCTACTACATGGTCCTAGAAAACAATACCCAGGCTAGAATTGTGTCTGTGTGTCTGTGTGTCTGTGTGTCTGTGTGAACATGGTTGCTGGCCACCTGTGGCCAATAACAACTAACTTCTGAACTCCTAATTTTTTTTAAACATTCTAAGAGGTTTCTTTTTGTTTGTTTTGCTTTCTGTTGTTGTTGTTTTGTTGTTTCTACTCAAGCATGGACTTCATAGATGGTTATGATAACATGGCATCCAATGTCAGAAGTTGAACCTACCAGCATATCTGGTGATTCTTAAACATTTGGGGTCAGCACAGTCCCTTACATGGGTCTGCCACAAGCCAGGAAATCTTGTCACACACAAAAAGTTCTCCTCTCTATGTACACAAGACATTTTCCAGAGCATCAAACTTCAGCGGGTTCACAGGTTCTCTGAAGCCCATCTGTGGCCCTCCAGGGACCTAGAAGTCCTCCTCACCACCAGAACATGCTTTAGCATCTTTGTACAAACCATCCTTCTGAGGACCTGGCAGAAGGGCCGCTGTTATGAAGTAAACTTCCTTGTATTCTTAAGTATGTTGTGCTCTCTGTTCTGTGACAGAACAAGGGCTTCAGGGGTAAAAAACACCCACAGGCAGAGTCATGAATTAAGACCAAGTGGTGGCATAAAGGCTTTTTGGTTTTAACAGCATAGAAATAGTCTCAGCCAAAAAAACAAAAAAACAAAAACAAAAACAAAAAAAAGAAAGAAAGAAATATTCTTAGCCATAACCTTTGAGTGGTCTTCAGGAGGAAGATTGGATCTTGTGGACTGAAAGAATATGTCACGATTTGGCTTAATATAAGCCATTTTTATCCTTTTCCTGTGTTTGGATCTCTATCATCTGTCTGTGAAATGTGTACAGTGAAGCCGTGGGGAAGGTCTTCCTCCTACTTATTTGCTATGCTGTGTGGACGGTACCACGGACAGTCCATAACAATCAATAGTAATTGTAGCTTGGCCCAGAGACTGGATTCAGGAGCTACAGTGGCCATAGGTCCATGGTATGGTATTTTTCATTAAATTTTTTTGCTAGTTTTCCTATACTTTTAAGATTAATTTGGAAGTTTTGTTTGCTTATGAGAATAGCCACTGTTTCTTTTCTTTTCTTTTCTTTTTTTATGGAGAGGGAATATGTAATCCCAGGTGTTTTCTCACTGTTAATGAGAAAAATGTCTTTTTGCTTCAGACTGAATGAGCAGAGAGGGAGACGGAAGATTTGCATGGTTAAATGACTGTGGGCCCTTCCTGGTGGAAGTAATATTCCCCTGTTGTCAATTACTTCTACACAGACATCTGGATGTTTACCCTAAAGTGTGCATATGTCAACTTGTTCTGTATTGTGCTTGGAAATGTGGTGATAACTTGACTTTGATTTGAGTAAACACAAAATATTTAGCATTTAAAGTCAGAAGTTCACTGTAGGAAAGGGTTGAGACTGACGTTTATTAGAGACAATGGTGCCTTGAAAGAGAAATTGGATCCATCCCTGAAGAAATAGACACTCAGGTAAAGCACACAAAGCCACAGTCACACTGTCTTAAACCAATTGCAGAGTCTGCTAATGACATTTATCTACTCCTTGAACTTGCAGAAACTGGCGCTGAGGACATTGACATTCTCCCCAATGGCCTGGCTTTCTTTAGTGTGGTGAGTACCATCTTCTCATCCTGTGTGTAGTCAGGGACAGACTGGGCCATTCATTTAAGCTCAGTAAGTAGAAACGGATTTTAAATTCCTCACTTCTCAAAGTAAATTCTCAGAAAAAGACAGGTCAGGATGGATTGGGAAATGTCCTTGAGCTTTTCTGAGTGCAGAGGTTAGGAGGTTTTGCAAACACTTCCCTCCCAGTTTCATAGCCCTAGAATGTTCCAGTTCAAATTAGTTTTTTTAAGTGTTATTTTGAAAAATATCTGAGGCCTGGAGAAGTGGCTTAGTTAGTATGGTGCTAATTATGCAAGCATGGCATTCTGGGTTTCCATCCCCTGAACCTGTGTCCAAAACCAAAACCAAAAATGAACACAGCAGTGGATGTTTGTAATCACAGAACTGGAGAGGCTCACAGGTCAATGGACTCCAAGTTCACTGAGAGATCCTTGCTCAAAAATAAAATAAAGTGGTGAGGCCTGGAAAGATGGTCCAGGAGCTAAAGGCTGTCGCCAAGCCTGACAGCGTGAAGTGAGTTTAATCTCTCGAAGCCACAGAGAGCTTACTTCACAAATTGCCCTCTGACAATACAGCATCCATCCTTCCATTTTAAGCAATTCAGTTTTATAGTGATAAGTGCTACTTAATTTCATATATATGAATTTTCTCAAACCAAGGCCCATGATTGCCTCTGAGTAGCTCATCTTAAGTGAAAACTTAGCAAGTAGGTTTATTCATAGACTTCTCCTTTTGCTAAGAATTTCTGTATGCTGATGAATAGAGTGTCCGATAGAAAGGCTTTCAGACTCATTGCCTGTGTGATCCTGGCACACAGCGTGTATAGATGGAAGGCGATTGACTGCCTCTGACCCCATTTTCCTGGCTTGGGCAATAGTCAGGGCCTTTCACCGTGTCCTTGTTGTTTTCTTGAGGACCTGACTCCACAGCCCACCTCTAGTTATTTTGTCCCTTCTCAGCAGCCACTCTTGCCAGGCTCTGAGACTCAGGAGGGAGACAGAGAAACTTGGAGATATGTTAGAAGAGAGTCACAACACTAATAAAAATAGTTACCAGTCTTATAAGAAAGGTGAGAGAGCTCAACATGGAAAAGACCAAGGGCTGGACACTCCTCAGGTTTTTGATGGTTCTCATAGGAGAGCCTCTGAGGAGTTAGATGTGAACCATACGTGCAAAAAGAACTGCTGTGGTCTTCAGGAGGAACCGTAACATTTATATCTAATTCTAAAATAGACAGTTTTAAAGGAAAAATTTAATTGCCTATGCGGGATGGATCAGGGTGCATGCACAGTAGAACTCTCAGTTCCTTACGAAGCATGTGTCTATAGGGAAGGAACACAGGATTGCTGACTAGAACTCCTCATTGTTAGAGATGCCGTGATCCCAAATAAAGGAGAGAGTGGCATTCTGGGTTTTGGTGATGGTGGTGATGTGTGTCTGTTTTTACAATGAGGTGTTCTTGAAATTTTAGAACTTAGCTATTTCAAGATTTTTTTTTTAACTTTCAAGGAATGAATTTGAACAGGGAGCAATAAGGCATCCTAAACACTCAAATCCCCATCATTTAAGATGATAGGGTTATGAGGGTCCATGGCAACAGCTTTTTTCTGTTACCAGCCATTGGTTATTTGATGTTTGCTGGTTTTCATTTACTCTAGCACAGTATCTAACACTCCCCAGTCTATACACCCTTCTAAATGGGTAGGTCTTACATCTCGGGGATGAGGGTGGCTTGTGTTGATGCCTAACACTGGAACGCTCATAGAATGGGCTTAAGAGGCATCACAAAACTAATGTCATACTTGATCACTAACAAGATGACACAGAGTAGACTAGAGCAGGGATTTAAATAGCAAGGTGTGTGTATGTAGCATTGCCAGACTAGGTCCTTAAAACCATGACAACACAGAATTTTGTGTTATTTGTATTTTGATGCAATTAAAAATAAAATGAAAATTTGAAGCAGAGAAAAACTGAAATAGGGAGCACCCTCCAGTAGGACTGCCTGATGATGGTGAGAGCCGTAAGTAAAGAAAGAGGATTGTTACTGCTGACCCAGGGCTGTCATGGAGCACTGTCCTAGCTGTAGTTTATTCTACTTATTGGGTCATCCAGCGTGAAAGCAGACAATTGTTGACAAATATTAGAAATTAAGATTTTCCTCTTTTGCCCATTATTTTGCATAGCATAAGTATTCCCGTTTTTATTGTGTCCTTAATTTTACACAAAATATAGTAAACTGAATGCAGTAGTGAACTCACATAAAGTTTATTATCACCTTTTTTTTAATTTTTAAAAAGCAATTTATTTTTTTTATTTTTTTATTTTTATTTTTTGTTATCAATCACAGGTTAGGTACTTTGCATCCCATGCGCAG
>CM053763.1:40590525-40619959 GCA_028658305.1 Pachyuromys duprasi
CTGTTAATATACTTCAATACTCACTCTTGATTAAGAGTTCAAGCACAGGGCCCTCAAGCTATCCTAAATCTTCCCTTGCAAATCAGACTGAGTTGGGAAGCATTAGAGTTTTGGTTAAAGGTGTGTCATAATCTGCAAAAGTCTGGATGCAGAGGGAACATGGATGATCAGGAAGCAAGGGCAGAAGCAAAGGAGCTGTTTTCGTGGTCTGAATGTCAATGGGGGTGGCCATGGAGAAATGGACTGCACTACCTATCTGTGTCTATGCGAAGGATGTCCTTCCGTGGGAACACCAACTGGTTTTGCTGAGCAGTTTTCAAGCCTTGCAGACTCTAGCAGAGTGCAGGCCTGGGATATGAGGGTTTCCACAAATCGTAGATGACTGTCCCTTCTCCTGATCCTCAGCTTTGCCTGGGATTTCTCAGTCTACCACCCATTTGGTAGCCCTTCAAGAGAACAAACGCCTCCATCATCTGTCAGAGCTCAGCAAAGATTATTGTTCAATTTCCAGCTCCCAGCTCTCATTTCTTCTTTTGTTCTGTGTCTTTTGTGTTCCCAGCTGTCTTTCCCACCTTTTTCTTTGTATTTGTGGCTCAATGGGACCAACTTTAAGTGAAGTGGCTACTAATTATTCACGTACCGTAGACACCTAATTCAGGAAGGTACGGAAGCCTTTGTGTTTAATTTTTTTTTCCTCCAACTCTTTCCAAAGGGTCTCAAGTTTCCAGGGCTCCACAGCTTTGCACCAGATAAGCCCGGAGGGATACTGATGATGGATCTCAGAGAAGACAGACCAAGGGCTCTGGAGTTAAGAGTCAGCTGGGGCTTTGATTTGGCTTCATTTAACCCTCATGGCATTAGCACATTCATAGATGGCGGTAAGAGCTGGTGAGCTGCCCGGGTGCAGAAACACACAGTGCTTCATGGGTAGCTATGAAAAAATCTCTCTCTCTCTGTCTCTCTCTGTCTCTCTGTCTCTGTCTCTGTCTCTGTCTCTGTCTCTCTCTCTCTCTGTTTCTCTCTCTGTCTCTCTCTCTGTGTGTCTCTCTCTGTGTGTCTCTCTCTCTGTCTCTCTCTCTCTCTCTCTCTCTCTCTCTCGTGCACACACACACACACACACACACACACACACACACACACACACCGGGAGGGGACAGTGACCTAGTGAAACAAGCCTGTGTTCTTCTTACCAACAGCTTGTTCACATGTCTCCTAAGCTGCATTTTGAAATGTGTTAACAACCAAAAGGACGCTTAGATTTCCTGCCCTTTTCATATACCTGTTATCACTGAAAAAGAAAGAAAGTGTAATATCTCCAAACGATTCTATAAATGCATTATGCATGAGTTCTGTAAGTGGAGTGGGGACACTCCTTCTTAAAGGTCAGGGGACCAGTGATCAGAATTAACACCAGGTCAATGGTAATGGGAAGAATGGCCAGCAAGAAGAGTGATGTGTTAGGTTGTTGAAAGGCTTATGCCTTCTACCTTCACATGCCCTTGGTATTGAAGTGTCACTGCTTGCCCACAGGTCCAGGGTGTATCTCATAAAGTAACTCTGTGTTCTTTCCATCCTTCAGATGATACGGTTTATCTCTTTGTGGTGAACCACCCAGAATTCAAGAATACAGTGGAAATTTTTAAATTTGAAGAAGAAGAAAATTCTCTGTTGCACCTGAAGACAATTAAGCATGAGCTCCTCCCAAGGTACTTTCCCCTTTTATCTCATTTGCCTGGTTATTTCTGGCATTTCTATGTATGTATGTAGTGGGTGTGTCCACGGTGTGTGTGGTGTGAAGTTTCCATGTAGATCAGAAGTATGGTCGATGACCCTCTTTATAATTATTAGTGTTCTGAACCACCTCTCTTGAGAAATGATGAAACACCAGACTTCAGGATGACACTCTTCAGGCCCACTTTTAGACCAGGAGATAAACCGTACCACTTTTTATGGCTGTCAGCATCATCTCAAATAACTTAGGACTCAAATACCTGGCCTTCCCTGTTTGAGTAGCTTGTCTTTCATGGGGCTTACATGCTTTATCCAAAGCACACTCATGATAGCGGTGGACTAATCTCCCTGCAGAATTGAGCATCCAATATGGAAGTGGACCGCTACTACACAAATGACACTGAGGGAGAGTATAAAACTAAAGGAGACTCCTAGATCCCTTCCAGCCCAGCTTGCACTAGACTACCACTTTAAGCTTAAACTTGATAGATATTTTTTAATCTTTACTTCCCCATCTAGGTTATAAGCATGTAATGTCCAATCATTCTTCCCCAAAATGCTCTTCATAATAAACAGGACCACGAAATGCCAGTCAGTCAGCTTCTGAATTGTGGAGCTTTTCAGAAATTAAAAAAAAAAAAAAGGCCTTCCTTGTAGCTCTGAATTTTTCATTTGACAGAGAAGAAAGCAGCTCTTTCAGAAATTTTTGCATAAGATAATTGGAATTTCAATTTAATAACAGCCTTGCCTAACTGGTTGGAAATGGTAATTGTTTTTAGCATATCAATCTCTCACTGGAAGCACTGTGTTCTCTGACCATTCCATCACCTGTCTCTCTGCAAGTGTTTATTGAATGCCTGTTCATTCCCAGGTTGGCAGCTTTGTGAGTCAGGTAGAAATTGAACAGTCAACCTTAGTTTGACTAATGACTAAGCAAGGGACCTCAGGAAAGTCCGGCAGCAGAATAAATGAAGGCGGGGTAAGTGTGACTGACAGCCTAATGACAGCTGGGTCCTGTCCAGGTCCACACCTGAGCAGCTCTGTCTTTATAGGTGGCTGTTAAAGCCTGTAATACTTGTGTTGGAAAACATGCATTTAGCTGCGCATGATGGCTCACACCTATAATAGCAGGACTTGGGTGGTAGAGGCAAGGAAATGAGAAATTCAAGGTCACCACCAGCTGCACAGTGAGTCCCAAGCCAGCCTAGCCAACAGAAGACCCTGTGACCAAATATATATATATATTTGGGTGTATATATACTGTGTGTGCATATGTGTGTGTGTGTAGTTCCAGTTGATCTTGAACTCAGGTTCCTCCTTCCTCTGATTCCAAGTTCCGGGATTTCTGCGCGTGCCACTGCATCTGGCTAGATCTCTTTCCTCCTAAAAAGGATCTTGCCATAATTGCCAAAAGGCCTTGCCCTCTGATTGCTTGCTACTGTATGTAACTGTTCTCTTGTAGCTGCCTCTGTAGCACATCACCTATGGTTCGGCATCATCATGTGGTTATGGCTTCCCTTTTCTTGGGGGGGCGGGAAGGCTGTGAACACTCATACAATCTACACGGAGACAATAAGGCTGTTGATTCCCTCTGTGGTGGTATTTTTCTCTTCCAGTGTGAATGACATTGTAGCTGTTGGGCCCTCCCACTTCTTCGCCACCAATGACCACTACTTCACAGATCCTTTCTTGAAGTATTTGGAGACGTACTTGAACCTACGCTGGGCAAATGTCGTGTACTACAGCCCAGAAGAAGTCAAGTTGGTGGCAGAAGGATTTGATTCAGCCAATGGGATCAACATTTCACCAGACAAAAAGTACACAGCCTCCCATGTTGTATCTGTACTTCTAAGTAAACTGTCCTGATAAATCCGCGAGATTTCGATACACCATCTTTAACTTTATGTATAACAATATGATTTGAATACTAAATAACACTATGGTAGACCAAGTTGACATTTTATGTATAGGACAAAAAGGAAAAGCTCCAGGTTTTCAAACTCCACCTTCAAAACAAAATTTTAAATTATTAAATAATGTCATGCCGTTGACTGTATTATTCCATCATAAGGATGATTCCAAACTGGCTTAACTGTTTCTCTGTTGATGGATACGTAATTTGCTTATTTATCTCCTGTCTCAAAACATTTCCTGCTTCTCATTTTCCACCATAATATGCCCAGTTAGCATTTTAAAGTAAGAACTCCCTAAGCCAGCATTAATGCACAATGGTTTAACTTTTGAGGTGTTTTGACTCCTACATATCTGGGTTCAAGTCCCAGGAAAGATAGCCATTACTTCATTTGAATAGTTGCATAAAATTTCTGTAGAATGAACCAGTATGAATAGACCTGATGTGAATCCTTTTGATGTTAGCTTTAAAACGTGTTGCTGAATTGTTTACAAAATTCTCTTATTTTTATGTGCACAATGATGATGGAGAAGAAAGTTTATTAAATTCTTAGGTTGTTTTTTTTTTTTCTGCCTTACTGAATAGAATGAGTGAAACAAATATAATGTGTTACGAATTTGACCTTCTTTGACAAGCTTCCTTGTTTTGTGATGCAAATTGTCCTTTCCTTTTTTAGTACAGAAAACAAATATAGATCATTCAAACACGCCATTTAATTGGCCCAGTCTGCCCTATCCAGTCAGATCTGTGTTTCCCCCACTTCTAGCATGTTTGTGTTTATTGCAGCTTGCTATCAACCTAACTCCACCTTTTGTACTCTGGACGCTGATGTCCTTTTGTGGCCAGTTACGACATCCCAATATCTGGCTTCAAGTGCCCACCACAGGACCAGCTGGAAAGAACAGCCACAGCCAGCTGAACTCAGCCCGCCCATTCATCAGCAGCTCGGTCATCAAGCTGCTTGCTTTCTTTCCAGTGTGCAGCAGAATTCAGGCCCCTGCCAGGGCAGGGGAGGAAAGGTCTGGACTTACTGTGATGGAGAAGTTCCACCCTCCCTTTTCTGTTTCCACACTTCCCATAAGACAAGAGCGCTTTAGGTTGCTGATGCCCCTCTGTTGCTCATAACCCTTCGCTTTGGCTCGCTTGCTTTCAGAAAGAGCTTCATTCTCCTGTCCTTGTGCAGGCGCCCCCTTCTTTGAGAGCATTTCAGCACCCTGCTATTTCTCCAGTCTCTAGACCTAAAGTATTGTTGATGGTACTAGGAATGGTATTGACTCTGGTGGTTCATGTGCACAAACCCGTTTGAACTGGGGCATGTACTGGGAATGTTTGAAGAGTAAAGTTGTGTCCCTGTGTGGCTCTTACACAGTCTGCTATTCTGGCCTCACAGAAGAAGACTGCTCAGTGACCCAGCTTCAGTGGAATACGGGATTCCAAGTTCATGAGTTAACCTCATTCACTTCCCCTTAGGTATAGACACACAGTTTCGGATAAGTGCTTATCTTAATACAAAGACTCTCTGTGTACTAATATGTTACTAAATATCAATGCACATTAAGAAATATTTAAAGCATTTCATCCCATATACTTTTATATGTACATGCTAAAAATATTAAATTATATTCTGTAAGGTAGAAGCTTTTTCTTATAAAACCAAACTTTTTTTGTTATTTCAGTGGCAGATATTGTGAACTTTATATTCAATTGATTTTTTTTTTTACAAATTACTTGAAAACAAATTTAATACCCATGATTGTTGTAGCACCACTGAACTGATTTTGAGGGATTTTTTTTTTTTTTTTGTAAATAAAAGTTGACCTTCATCAGGCAGTTCTCCAGAGCATCTCTGTGAACTCCTAACAGGTTTCAGGACTTTCTCTTGTCTGCTGAATTAAGACTTCTGTACTGGCAGAATGTACTAACCAGTGCCCTTTCTGAACAGGTACGTCTATGTTGCTGACCTACTGGCTCATGAAATCCATGTTTTGGAAAAACAACCTAATATGAATTTAACTCAATTAAAGGTAAATACTTAGTTTCCTGTGTGGGTGTCAATTGATGGTTCTTTGCAGTATTATAGTGAGGATAACTGTAAGAATATCACACTGAAAACATAACATAGGTCCAGACAGAACAGCTAGTCCATGTTCTTAGATGTCACCAGTCCAACAAGACAACTTCATTGGCATCTGTGACTAGGAAGGACAGAGCTTGCAGCCAGCAGTGGATTCAGTGATATTAGTGTCAGGTTTAGGACTGTTCCCTGATGTACTGTTGACATCTAATGAATCCCAGGAAGACTCTGCACAATTGAAAAGAGTTGAATTTTCAAACGAAGATTTATGAACATTCTTTTTTTTTCAATAATACATGAAGGTAAAAATTGGGTTGCCCTTCATTATTATTTTCTGCCGACAAAACACATACTTTAAGAATTTCCTGTCTTGCTTTGATGGACTTTCTTAAGCTAACTGATGGTTGTGCATCTTTTAAAACAAAAGGAGTTCATCATCATTATTATTATTATTATTATTATTATCATTTGGACAGCTGGATTACAACCTGGTTTTCTTACTTTCAGAGAAGATGAAGAATGGCCACAAGCCAGTTCATTAAATTTATTTTAAGTGATATTGGTGTTAAAAGGGCAGTTTCGGGGGGCGTGTAATGTCCCCACATGCTCACGAGCAGGAAAGGTTAGCTCTAAATTATTTAATCAGGTTGCTTGCATCATTCAGATATTGACATTATTTCTTTGCAAGGTTCTGCAGTTGGGCACACTGGTAGACAATATATCCATTGATCCTTCCTCGGGCGACATCTGGGTTGGCTGTCACCCTAATGGCCAGAAGCTCTTCGTGTATGACCCGAACCATCCTCCCTCGTCAGAGGTTCTTATATTTTGAGTTTTCAACCTTAATTATTCAAGTCCCTTGAACTAATAATGGAATAAACTGTCACTAGGATGATTTGTTAGTTCTTGTAGACCGATAATACAATAAACCTGTGAGATGGTTTTGTAATTGCTTTAAGCCAATAATTGGCAGAGTGTTACATTGTTCAAGTGCTTTGAGAAAAGCAATCTTTTGATGTATTAAATTATGGTGAGAACTAGTCAGAAGTAATTTTTATAAAGACACACACAGGTCTTGTTCCTGTGATATCGCGGCAATTTTAAAAATACCTGGTTTATTGTCACTCACCACATGGCATGAGTTTTGTACACGTTGAGACAGCGTCAAAGTGGGCACAGTGGGGGGAGCCTGTGTCTATTGATGTGGAATTGCTGTAATCACACAAAATCCTGTGTTGGCATGGCTTGAGGAGGCGCTTTTAAAAGTCCTCCCTTTGAAGGCTGGAGAAAGCACTTTAATTTAAGCATTAAGGAGATTGGTAACTGCTGCTCGCAGCATCATGCCTTCTTACTCAGATGTCACTGGGGAAGACAAGGAATTACTGGTGCTTTGGGTGGTGTGGGTGTGTGGGGTTCTTTATTAACACTTTGTATTTCCTGGGTAGGTTCTTCGAATCCAGAACATTCTCTCTGAGAGACCGTCAGTGACTACAGTGTATAGAAACAATGGGTCTGTCCTTCAGGGAAGTTCCGTGGCAACCGTCTATGACAAGAAACTTCTTGTAGGCACTTTATACCAGAGAGCCTTGTACTGTGACCTCTAAGTTGGTGTTTTTGTTTGTTTGTTTTGGCACACAAGTGCAATAAGTTCTAACAAAATAACTTTTTGATTAATTGCTAATTCTGAGGGAGTTTAACCATCAGTACTGACCTAGGAATGTACCATATACATAGTTCATTTTTATTTCAATAAGAAAAGGCCCCACAATCCTGACGTGCTTTTAGCAGTAAAAGAAAATTTTATTTTTGTTTTATTTTTTATTTTTTAACTCTGATCCGTGGAGAAAGAAGACAGCTGCTCTCCTATGAAGTGAATGCAATCTGCATGGAGGGGCTTTTACCTCAGGGTCTCCACCATGTCGGAATCTACTGAAACAGAGCAAGTTAGAAAAATGCCAGTGGCCTCAGGCCCAGGGATGTGACCACTGTGTGCGTTTGGGACTACTGACAGACAGCATTTCAATGTTTTGTACTTCCACCTTTGTTTACTGTTTTACAAGTTAGAATTGTATTAAAGACTAATAGGAATCCAGATTTTTGTTTGGGTTTAATTCCTGAAGGAGATTCACAGGAGGAGATCGGGAGGGAGGTGACTCCTAGGGGATTCAGTTGGACAGGAAGGAATGCCCATGTTAATTTCTCAGAAAAGCTCAATGGAGAGGGGCTCTTTGTTGGAAAAATAAAGCAAAACAACTGAATAAAATGAAATAAAATAAAACAGCTCACATTTTTATTTATTCTTTCATTTGACATAGAATCTCATTATGCACATCTGGCCGCCCTGGAACTTGCTCTGTAGACCAAAGTGACCTCAGATTCACAGAGACCCCCCCTAACTATGTCACACAGTCAGCCTTCAAACTTCCAATTTTTAAGGTGTCTCCCATAGGTCCTCTTCCTAAATAGAAGCCCACCTTCGCTACAAAGAGGAAGTAAAGGCTTGGAGTTGCCATCTTACATCTTACCTGCTCAGTGAACGAAGCTGTGACCAAAATCTAGGAGAGATGCGGTCAGCTGTCCAGGCCTGCCCCGTCAGGCGGCAGCTGCACTAAGTCAGGGTCAAGGTGCCAAAACCACAGGAGGCTCTTTTCACTCTATCTCCAAAATGACTTTTTGAGTCCTAAGAGAGGCCAACATGTTTTCTTCTGTTGTCACTTGTGTCTTTCTTTTTTTTAATGATAAAGGACTTCCACATAAATCGCCATTGTCACTTATCAAAGCTTTTTGTTTCACTCCCCCCCCCCCCCATCTTCTGCGTTATCATTAAGACTCTTGGCAGTTAGCTATCAAATGTCCAACAATTGGGAAGTGCTCCTCTCATTTATTTCACTTAATCTTAATTGCAGCCTGGAGGGAGTAGCCGTCAATATTGTATCGTTGTTAACATTTCACAGCCGGTCAAGGTCACACACCTCCTAAGGGTTGAATATCAATCTGTTTCTAATGCCGGACGCTATGCCACTAGCAATTACATGAAGCTGCAACCATAAAACCTGAGCGGCACAGTTACCCTTTTTTCTGTAGTAAATAGTGTGTTCTGTCATGTGTGTGTGTGTGTGTGTGTGTGTCTGTGTTTCTCATACACCAATTTGAGTTCTGTGTTTCGTTGAGTGATTTAATGGCTTTAGAATGGAAATTACAGCAGTATTCTTAAATTTGGGCTCTGGTTCATTTAGCCTGTATTTGTATTTATACTTTTTCTGTTATTTATTGTTTTCGATTTTTCAATTTAATCTGTTAAGAATGAATTGGGGGTGTGCTTCAGGACCAAGGAAATTAATGTTTCTTGCTGTTTCTATTATCCAAGGGGAAAATGTTAGGTCACAGACAAATAATGCAAGATTAAATATTGTTTACTTATGGATACAATCCAAGAAGGGAATGTTTTCAATTTTAGAAGATGTTAACAATGGCTAGCTATCTAAAAAGACACATTCATGAATACCGGAGTACAATAGGCGTCAAGTGAAGTTGCTGTTCATTACATTTATTCAACATTTCATTCGTGCCAAAGTGGATAGGCATTAATAAGCACACGCCTTGTTTATCTTAGGCAAGCAAGGAATGTTTCAATAAGCCCTGATTTGAGGTAGTCATAGGTATGAGAGATTGTCTTATCAACAGCAAGTACAATGTGTATTTATTTATGATGACCTTTTTATGATCCTATGCTGAGAGGAATGATGGGGTCATTTAGTCATCATTGCCCCAAACAATAGAAACTGCTTAAGGCGGCACTGTCTTTGTGTGTGTGTGTGTGTGTGTGTTTACAGGCATGTACCTGCAGAGGTTAGAGGAGGGCATTCAGGTGCCTTCCTCTAGTTTTCATTTGCTTGCCTTAAGATGGTGTCTTCATGAATCTGAAGCTCTGGATTTCAGCTAGCTCTGGGACTACATGAACATGCAGCCACGCCCAGCTTTTATGTGGGGTTGGAGATTCCAGTTCAGAACCTCTTTCAAACACTGTCCACACAGCCGTCTCTTTAACCTATACTTTTACTCCTCTTCCCTTTCAATAAAACCTTAGCTGTTTTATAACACATGAAGACTTAATATAGGGAGCAAGGGAAATCAAATAAGCTACGCACTATTATTGTTTTGTTTTACATGGCTTAATTACTCCTGGTAACGAATCTAAAGATAGTCTTTTCAATAGATGGTGATTTGCTCAGTCTCTCCTGTCCTGAAGCAAGCACCTACCTATGCTGCTGAGCACTGTGCAGGAAAGCAATGAAGAAGTTAGGGCAGCAACGCTACCTCACCTGCCTTCCCATGGCTTCCTCCCACTCTTCATCCTGACACAGTTTTCATGAGAGAATCTCTGCATGTGAGAAGAGGAGGCCTGGGTGGTGTGCGTGTGCGCGTGTGTGTGTTCATGTGTGACATTAATACTGTATTAGCTTTTTGCTCTTGCTTCTTCCAATGTGTTTAATTTTTGTTCTCTTATTACAAGTGAATTTAAACTCCTTGTTAGCTGGGTGTGGTGGTGCATCTCGGCAATTGAGAGGCTGTCTGTAAGTTCCAGGCCAACCAGGGATAAACATTGAGACTTTATCTGAGTTAATTAATTAATTGATTTTTAAAAGCACCCTCTTAGATACCTAAGGGACTTGAATTATTTTACTGGATTTTGTTGTTTTTAGTTTTCTTGAAGGATGTTGGCCTTTTTTTCTTATGAATAGGAATTCTTTTTGTTTTAAAATGTGTGTGTGTGTGTGATTTGTGCATGTATATATGTATACCAGGTGTATACAATGTCTATGGAAACCAGAAAAAAAACCCATCAGATCCCCTAGGCCTGGATTACAGAGGGTTGTAAGCTACCTTTTGGTGCTGGGCATCAAACCAAGGTCCTATGGAAGAGCTGTTATGTATTAAATGTTATGTATTAGAGATGGAACTTAGGGCCTCATGCATGCTAGGTAAGTGCCTCTTCAGTGACCCTTGCTCCCAGGTATCTCAAGGAACTGTGCCTCTTATTAGAGCAGAAAGCAAAATAAAACTTTAGACGGTCAACATATTGAGAGGCTGGGATCCAAGAGAATGCTAATGCTCCCCTCAAGTCCCAGAGCTTCACTTAAAAACAAAAAGGAAAAGCAGCATCTTACTAGTAGCTAGTCCCGGCTTTGAACATTCAGTCCTCCTGTCTTAACTGCGTGAGTGCTCAGCTGATTTCTCCAAGATGATGCTACAAATCACTAACATTGAAAATCACCTGGATAACAGGAATATTTTTGTAGGTGACACCTCTGATGGAAATAGTTATCCCAATCACGAGTTGAACCATCAAGTCTTCAGAACTTTTGCCATGGGCAGCCCTGCAGTCTACCCTCAGGCCCTGCTAAAGGCTACAATGTCATGTGTTTCATCGAGGGTTATAAGGACGGATCCACACATTGACTATTGATGGTCTTACTTCCAAGTACCTTTCATCTGCTTCTTTATCCTATAAACAGCTTCATGTCCTAGCCTCAGGGAGGTGGGTTCAAGACCTGGGTCTGTCTTTTCTGTCTTTGGCTTGCTTGAGAATAATCTCTTGAAAGATTTAAGTGATTGGCACACTGTATGTGGGGCAAAATGAGCATTGCCTGGAACTAAGCTATTTTTTTTAGAAAGAACTCGTGTCATAACATTTTACTGGCACCTAGGTCCTTTGCAAGAACAGTAAGTGTTCTTTACCACTGCTGAGCCATCTACCCATCACCCAATATTTTATTTAGGTATTCTGTAGGTCAAGGGATACCTTCCCTTGATACCTTCCCTTGATAGTCTTAGTCCTATAAAATCTTCATATTTCAGCCAGGCGAGGCTGCTCCTGACTGAAATCCCAGCATTTGGGGTAGGCAGAGGCAGGCAGATCTCTCTGAGTTCGAGGCCAGCCTGGTCTACAAAGTGAGTCCAGAACAGTCAAGGCTACACAGAAAATCCTGTCTAGAAAAAAACCAAAACCCAAAGCAAAACAAAAAAAAAAACCTTCATATTTTAAAAAAGGCTCTTAAAAAACACACACACAACTGAATTCTACTGCTACTATCTCCTGTTAGTAAATAAAAATAGATGACACTTGAAGGTGCAATGTTCCCTAAACTCAAGCGTCCCGCCATCTTCAGACTCTTCAACACTATTGTTTACCTGAGAGGAAAATGTGCTCTCACCAGAAGGACCTGAAGTCCTCAGGAAAGAAGAGCAAGAATCTCCCATGGAAACTATGTCCCTTTTATTGCATTCGCCTCATCCTCCAGAATGCCTGAGAGATAGACTTGGATTCTGACCTGGTCCAGCACCCTGAAGCTACCAAGAAGATCTGGAGCCAAAGTCCAGAACTCCAGTCCTGGGGCAGGATGAGTCAAAGAGCTTGGCTTTCAGCCTTTTCTCTCCTTTGGAATGTTTCTGGAGCAATTTCTCCTCCTGCATCTAGCCTGCCAGAGAACTCTGGATTTCCACACAGCTCTCCCACCTCTGTCAACTGGTGGAGCTGAGATTTGTTAAGTTCTGTGGCTTTAAGAAACCAACGCGGACTCCAACTTGTGAGTTCAAACCAGAGCGGCTCAGAGCTTGGCTGACCTTAGCCAGAGGTCACCGGCTCCTGATCTGGACTAGAGCTTTATGAGGTCTGAATCCTAGGCAGAAATGTGTCCTTGAACTCCTTGCGCAGAGAGGCAGCCTTGGAAATATGCACTTTAAAGTGACCTTGAACCATGGCCCATAAAAGTGGGCTTCAATCCAAAGAGCAAAACGTTTCCTTGAAACTCAAGTAGACAAGTGGTTTTGAGGCCCCCACACGCCGAGGTGGCTTTGAGCCTTGGAGCAGGAGAGCGAAGACCCCAAAACTGCTTAGGAGGGTACCGCGCACCTGCCAGGAGTTGCAGGCGGGCGGGGCGCAGAGGGCTGATTAGTGGGCGGGGCCGCTGCGTCCGCCCGGGGAAACAGCCCCAGCCAAGGGCTGGGCTCAGGCGGCTAGGGACCCAGACACCATGGGGAAGCTAGTGGCGCTGACCGTGCTGGGGGCCAGCTTGGCCTTCATAGGGGAGAGACTTCTGACTTTTAGGTGAGTGGACATCTCCTTGGAGATGTCTTCTGCCCTCTTTCTTTTCCTGTCCAACTTAGGTCAGGGACAATCAGCTCCCAATTTCCTAGCGGCTGGAAAGAGGCAGTTTTGGAACCTCAATCTTAGTACCACCCAGCGAACTTCCCCCTTGACAACCACTCATTAGGAAAGGGGACAGCTGATTGCTTCTCTAGATTACCAGGGTAGGAAAGCCCAAAAAGTTGTGTACCTTTTCCAGGTCTTCCGCTATGTTGCCCTTGTGAAATACCAAAGTCCTTTGGAAGGCTGAACTTGGGGGAGGGGATCAGAGTAGCAACTGGATGTTTGCAGCTGAGTCAGACACTCAAAGTGCTGGGTTACAGCCTATGAACAGGAATTGGCTTGGGCAGTGGTTGACACTTTGGAGTAGAAGATCCAACAGGGACAGCTGCCCCAGAATTGTCTGAAACAAAGTCAGTCTTGTCTGAAAGAACTTTAAAATAAAGTTTTCATAGTCTTTTTTTTTAAGCGTTATTCCTAGGTGGGGCTAAGGCCTTTGCTTGTCATCGTGTTGTTTTCATTCTTTCTCTAAGGAGAGACTGGTCTCAGAGGTTTGGTGCTGCAATCTGTTCAGATGCTTGATGTCTGTTGGCAACGCTTTCTAGTCCAGCTTGAGAGGACTCATTGTTCCCCAAACAAGTGACAGAATCGTCAAATAGTAAATTTCAGGGTGGGCCGTACACACACCTGGGTCTGGTACAGCTAGGGTGACAAGCAGCCCTCTGCTGAATTACAGCAGCAGCCCCCAAAGAGTCCTTCTTAATAAGTGGTCCAAAGAGAAATCTAACTTTAGTCTCTTTGAATATAGTTTAATAGGCATTTTAAGTTCTACCTAGTATTTAGAAGACTGTTCCACTGCAAAAAAAAAAAAAAAAAAAATGAGAATGCTCTGCTGAAAAGTAGTTAGGTTAAATGGCTTTAATGGTGCTCAGGTCCATGAAGTACATATTTGTAAGGTTAAGTCAGCTAAGCTTTGTTTAAAGAACAAAGAGCAAAAGGTAACAGTTTAACTCTCTGAAGAAATTTTGATTCTTTTTTCTTCTCCCTGCTGGAGGCAGGAGGTCAAAAGAAAACAAAAGTAGTGAAAGAGGGAAAGTGCAGAGTTAGAGCGAGCTTAAGAGAATGGTGTAAGGCTGCTTTGTTCTGATAAATTAACAGTATTGTTCAGTTCCACCCAGCACTAAGTGAGGTCTTATCTTGGGTATAGAACTGTGCTTTGTTCTTCCAGCAATAACCGCAGAAGTTAGCCTGTGTGGGCACAGTGCTCATATGAAACCTATTACATAACTAGAAACCAAAGGCGCTGCCTACCTATCTGTTATGCCATATATAAAAAGAGGCATTGGCATTTTCGCGACAGGAAAATGACCGCAGGAACTCCATGTCTCTTCAGACGTTTACCAAGTGGGTGCGGGTGCTTTCACCTCCATGTTGGTTTCTTCACATTGATTTGTGTCTTCTACAGAGCCAGAGTTACTACATCTCGAGAAATAAAGTCTACAGAACCACAGAACTGCCACCTGATTGAGGGACTCGGTAAGTGTGTAATAGGACCGTGAGGGGGTAGCAGCATGTCTTGGTCGATGTTCCCCTGAGTCTACCAAATTTATTTAACCTCCTATGACTCCATGGTGAGTCTCCTTGGAGCTTCCACAGACCAGCATTTAGAAGGCTCTTCTCAGCCTGTTTCTCCATTAGCTGATGGATTTCACGAACTACTTGTTGGCTGCTCTTTCTCTCTCTCTCCACCCCCTCCCTTTCGTTTTCCCTTCTGACAATCTTGACTTCAAGTACCCTTTCCTTCAACATTTTCTGGCAAGCACTTCTCCTATATTTTCAGACTTTCAGCCCACCTGTCTTTCAAAACTATAAATCTCAACTCTGTAGGCCATCTCCAGCCTCTTGAGCTGGATGTCTCTCCCCATCACCGAGGCCAGTTTTACTCATTTACTCAGTTTTACTTAACTGACATTGACTTCAGACCCCTGCCATTTCCTCCCGGGTTCCCCATCCCACAGCTGGGTTACAGCCTTCATTCCATTGTGGCCCATCAGGCTCTGGAAGCTTAGTTAAAAATCTTAGGACCATCGGTTTCCTTTTTGTCCCTCCTGCTTCCACAGGAAACGAGTGGGCAGCAGTCTCCTCTGTGCCCACTGGCCTCACCTAGTTGGCCCTGCTGCAGTGTGTGCTTGGGCTGTGAGCCTGCAGTTTTACCATCAGAACATGAAATGAAAACCCAGCTAAAGTCTGTTCACTGTCCGAAGGAAAGTCTCTCTCATCTTTGTTATGACATTTTCTCCCCATGGCTGCTCCCGGAAGTCAGCCATGGTTTCATCACCCTCCTCCTCACTCTCACAGCACTCTGAAACTCAGAGTGACTCCACACCTACCATGTAATTTATTTCTGAACTGATGTTCTCTTTCATTATCAGATTGTAAACTCCCTAGGGTCAAAGACTTTGTTTATTGACATGAGCTAAGAGCTTATTTTCTGATGTGAATTTGTGTTTTCCTTTTTTTTTTTTTTTGCTTTATGTGTTGAAAAAAAAAAAAGAAAAGTCCTTTAGTTCTGTTTTTTGTTTGTTTGTTTGTTTGTTTTTACTCTTTTACCTCCTACTTCTTTGGGTTTTTTTTTCTTTTTCTTTTCTTTTCTCTTTTTTTGAGACAATTTCTCAAGTGTTTCAGGCTGGGTTTGAACACCATACACAGATAAAAATGAACCTAAACTTCTCATCCTCTTGCCTTCACTTCCCAAGCACTGGGATCATAGGGGTGCTTTATGGCATCCAGTTTGAGTGGTGACACCTGGGATAGAACCCCAGGCTTCGGTCAGGCCGAGCAAGTACTGTATCAACTGAGCTATATTGCCAGCCCTGTGCCACACTCTTAGAAATTCTTCTGGTGGAGACCAGAAGAATGAAACAACCCCCTAGGTAACCTGGGTGTTTTAGAAATGAGTGTTGAAGGAATTGTGCTGGGAAGGGGGAGGCATATGCAGAGCATATGGGTTTCTGAGATTAGTGGGCCCTGTCCACCACCTCGTCGCATTCTGGGAAGGCCTCACAAGGAATCTCCAGAGAAGCTGCACCTGGACCCTGTATGGTCCAGCCTAAGCAAAGGCTTTGTGTGTGATTCAGGAGTGACAGAATCTTCAATATGTAAAGGGGCTACAGGGAATTTGTGGGAGGTTCCATTCTGCTTGATTTTTAAGACAAACCACCTATATGCTAAAAGACTTAACAGACAATAGTAATTCAGGTTCAGTTTCTGAGTATTATAAAAATGAGGCCCTTGGTTCAAGCCCTAAATTACAACCAAAGACACACACACACACACACACTAGCCAACAGCAAACTAAAACAAAAACGTTGTTTAAAATGGGCCAGACTTAATTTAATATTAAAAATAAGGCAATGTGACATTAATCTATTTGGTTACCATCTAAAGCAGGGTTTCTCCACCTTCCCAGGGCTGAGATTCTTTAGAACAGTTCTTGTTGTGGTGACCTCCAACAATAAAATTATTTTTGTTGTTGCATCATAGCTGCAATTTTTCTACTGTTATGAATTGTGATATAAATATGTTTGAAGATAGACATTTGCCAACAGGGCTGTGATCCACAGGTTGAAAATCACCCATCTAGAGAGTAATATTCATGCTCACTGCACCTATATCTCTTAAAACATAAGCCTGCTAAGCAGTTTAGATAAATAATTAGATTACAGGATTTTGAATGTCTGGTCCAATTCTCAGATTATATAAGTCAATTAATGTGAAAACCTAAAGCTAGAATTAATATTGTAAGCCATAGATAGGTCAATGCCCTGATTACCCACGTAGTATAATAGGCTTAGAAGAGATAAAAAAAAAAGCCATGTTTTGCATCTGTCACACGTTTGTATTTTATATTGGAAGAACTGACCATGTTAGGATGGTTGCAGGCCATTTGTTAATAAGACAATGCTGGCGATTATGTAAAAACTCAAACAAAACAAAACAGACAGCAGCAGCAGCAACAACAAAAACCCCTGAGGTTCCCATTTCAAAGGCGTGAGCCTAGGAGAATGATGGTGCCTCCGTTTTGAGTACCTGCTCTGCAGTCACAGATCTGTAAAGTATGCACTTTGCATAGAAGGATTGAGTTGCCCAATGGTCCAGATGTTTACCTAGATTGGGGTTGGGATGGTTTTCTTCCATGTATCTGCAGTCTCTGTTGATAATGCTGTTGCGTAATGTCTTATCCACTGATAGCACATATTATTATAGATATACTATTCCAGAAAAGTCCTATTGCAATGGAAAATGCAAATAGCTAGAATATTACTAATTGACCAAGAGAAGGCAACTAGAGAGGTAGCTGAGAAGACATTAGTCATGAGCCTTAGCTGTTTGATGGTAGAAGGTTTTATATAACAATGGAGGGGCACTGAAGGACATTCAGCAGAGTACAGCAGGTTCATAGCCAGGGGAAGTTCTGTTTTCATTTTCTTTACAAGTAAATGGGGTTTTGTTTGCTGTTTGTTGTATAAATTATTTTATCTGTTTGTGTGTACACATTTGGTTTGCTGGAGCTCAAACCCAGGGCCTCATGCATATTTAGGCAAGCACCCTATGCTTAAGCTGTATCTTTAGCTCACTATTTTTTAGAACTCAGGGTTTTGTTAAGTTGCTCATGCTAGCCTTAAAAGCTGGCTCTGAACTCACTTTATAGCTCAGTCATGCCCTGAGTTTGTCACCTTCCTGCCTGGGCCCTGAAAGCAGCTGGGATTATAGGCCTGTGCTGCCAGCCTGGACTAAGATCAAACTTTTGAAGCTAATTTGTTAGTGGAAAAAAAAAACCCCACGGCTTTCTTTTTGTATGTTTATTTTTCCTTTCCCTCATCCTTTGATTTTATTCATCTTGTTGTATAGCCATGGCTGGCCCCTAACTCATGGCAATCCTCCTGCCTCATATTCCCAAGTGCTGAGATTTAAGTGTGCTCTGCAGGTTTCTTACAGGAAGGATGAAAGGTGAAATAATTCTTCCTTCTGAAATGCTTCCTTGCTTTGCTCCTTTTGTACTAGCTTTGCCCTTTTCCCAAGCTTATGAGGACTGAGAATTCTTTTAACAAGGATGTCATGAAGCATCTCTTGGCATCTAACTAAAGCTCCACTTGAAATATGAGTTTGCTGCATTCGGGCTCACTGAGGACAGGATTATCAGGTTTGCGGTTTTGTATTTGCTACCTTTCAGCTTTTCTTTCTTTCTGCACCTTCCCAGGCTCTAAGCTGTGCTGTACTCCATCTATTTACTGAGCTAGAAGTCAGAAACTTCCCCCCAAGGGACGAAGTGGTAGTAATGGTATTGCGTACAGTAAATTTCTAGAATGACACTGTCTTGGGATTCTTACAGGAAATGATTGAGCAAAGGAAGAAGTTATCAACGTGATGACAAGTCAGGGTGGGGTTAATTGGTTGAAACATTATAGGTACTTCTTACAGACAGAGGTAGCTGGGAGTGTTGACCAGCTGTGTACAGACTGACAGGAGATAGGTGAGGGGCTCTCAGAACACAGGACCCTGTAGCTCAGACCCTCACTGCTTTTCTTGCTGTTGAAAATACTGTTAGGCAAAAATGCATTTCACACTCCTAACTCACAGAGCATTCCTAGGTGGTCTGCTCTAAGCAGCCCCTGCAGAGAGTCCACATTTCTCCTCACAACTAAGAGCAGCAATTGCTGACAGGGCTCAGGCTCAAAAGAGAGCTGTGAAGATTGGAAGTCAGAATCAAGGGTAACATTTCTCCTGAACGTGTTTTATGTCATGGCAAAATTGAAATCTCCTAATCAAATTACTAGTACATCTATACTCAGATATTAAACTCCTGTCATTTAACTCCAAAGTGAGACAAGCTTCAAATTACTAACATGGTTACTTGTTCAGTTAAACAGCTTGCATTAAGAGTGTCTACAATGAAAAGCCAGGTATTATGCAGAATCCAACACGGAATGAAACCTAGGCCTTGTTCCCAGAAAGCTTTCAGGCTAATAGGAAATTAACCAGCAAACACTGAGCACAGTGTGAAAAATATCACGGTGGAGTTACCTACAGGCAACAGTACTTGCATATAAAGACAGATGCTAAACTTGTGAAAGCTTTGAAAAGCTGAAGCAGTGGCCCTGTGCCCAGTGGCCCATTAGGGGTGAGGGTGATGTGAGGAAAGCCTAAGCCAGGAAGGAGAGGAAGGCTCTGTGTGTGTGTGTGTGTGTGTGTGTGTGTGTGTGTGTGTGTGTGCATGTGTACAAATGAATGACTCTATCATGGCTCATAAACTCTCGTCAAGGATGTACCTGTCCGGCATACCTAAAATGGATCCTGGAGGGCAGGATCAAGGGGGATCGAGCCTGGGCCAAAATGTGGATGGATTTGGATCCATACCAAGGATTGTGAGATTTATACAAGTAACTCTAGCAAGCCTCTAGAAGGCTTTAAGTAGGAGCACAATAGGGGCAACTTGTCAGTTTGGAAACCTGTCAGCACAGACAATGGGATGGGGGGCAACGATGGCCAATGAAGAAACTATTGTAGAAACTTGGGAGCAGCTATCTGACAAAGGAGTGAAGGCTTTGAGAGTGAAACAAAAGGAAGGCAGCAACCATAACTCCAAGTTCCCTCCTCTGGGTACCTGAGGATAGAAGAGTCATTCATTGTCATCAGAAAACGGAAGAGATAAAGGGAAGAAAGAAACAGATCTGTTCAGACCCTGTTGAGCATGAGAAACCAGGTGGAATGCTCAGCACTTGGGTGAGTGCACAAAGTCTGAACTTGCAGGGAGGACTTGATGCAGATTAGAGAATCAAGAGCAGGTGGGCAGAAACCGAGAGCGTGGGACTGGGCTGTTGCTTGCTCTGCCTTGACAAACAGGCAAGGGCAGACAGACCTTATTCTATATTCAGAACAGAGAGAGAGAGAGGCAACAGGAAACCAAGAAGGGGTGATCAGAGAGGTGGGAGAAATATCAGTAACCAACCTGTGATGCTAGAAATCACTTTATTTGATATGTGGGTTTTCCCAGTGTGTATCTCACTCCATATGGAAACAGCATCCAGTTTTTCAAGCCATCTGGGCACCACAGATAGGTAAATGTTGATGAACCAAAATGCTTCAGGACTGGGGAACTGGGGCTTGGCTTTTCACCTGATCTCTGGTTGTCAGCACCTGTTGCTCACCTTTCTATTTTCAACTTTACATCTTCTTTGGCCTTGTCCTGATTTTCTTTTCCAAATCCACCCACATTCTCTCCCAGTTGCCTAGTGACAACTTAGTAATCCATTTCCCCAGGTAACCATTTCCCATGTGCTCCAATTATGGTGCCTGTGTAACAGACAGTCCCACATTAGTGACTTTGAACAACAATGCTTGACCTAGTGACACACCCCTGTAATTCTAGCACTTAGGAGGGTGAGGCAGGAGGATCATGAGTTCAAGACCCTTCTGGGCTACCTAGGGAGACCCTGTATAAAAAAGAAACAAGAAAATTCTAGTTATTTTCCTTACGATAGTGGCAGGGCTAAGTGGAGAAAGTCCAATTGTCCCATTAGCATTAGCAAAGATGTCTTCAGAGGTTGGTAACGAGCCACCTGGGACCCTCTCTCCATCCTTCTCCACATCCAGTGCTCTGTATCTTTGAATAACCAGATTTCCGTAGTTCCATTCAGGGTTTCTAAGGTACATCTTTGAGAGAGGGGAGAAAGGAGTGAGAGAGGAAAGGGAGGGGGAGGATGAGGAGGGGAGAAGGAACACACAGAGGAAATGAAGGACAAAGAGACTGTGCCAGGGCAGCCATGGTTATGACAGTTAACCTCAGAAGTCATATGGCACTGGAGTCGGCCCATTTCATTCGTCAGGACGACTTCAAAGTTGCCCCAGGCTTAAGGGGAAGAGTGCCAATGTCACATCCTCAGAGAAGCATTAGCTGAGCTCTGATGTTTACTTGACCATATTAGACCATCATTACCTCCTGGAGCAGCTACACTCCTACATCTTAGGAGGATGTCTCTCTATAAAAACCATCCTCTCCTCCATCAGTGCTCACTCATTATATTCTCCCCCCTCCCCCGAAATATGCTCAAGGCTCTTAAGGAGGAAGGGATCTGGCCCAACTCTTTCTAATTAATTTATTTTCCACAGCCTGTCCCAAGGATGATCACACAAAACACCTATTCAATAATTTCTCAGTGTGGTTGTACAGGTTTTGGCCTGGCAGGTTGTGGAATGGGGCACACTTGGCTGGGAGGCTCCCTGGGAAGCTTCTCAATGTTAACTAAATGTTCTCATTCAGTAGGTAAGGAGCAATCTTTCTGTGAGGAATAGCACAGACTTTCTCAGGCCATGTCCCGTAAGCTGCAATTTAAAGAATACACTTAGGATATGAATTTAGTTTAATATGGCAGTTTGCTGTTCACTTTCCTCCTGAAAATGGAATTCTAAAGAAGAGCTTAGTGCTTGTAGAGAGACTCAAGTGTCCTAATAGAGTAACGATGTCTGTGGGTTTCTGAGAGTTACCAAAGTTCCCCAAGTAAATGGCTGAAATAGTCAATGCATTTTGCAAAAATAACTCGAAAGTCCGGGCTATTGAACTTCTTCTTTGAAGGCTCTGCACGCACATCTTTTTGATTATTTTCTGTTTTGTGTTTTGCAGAGAATGGCTCTGAAGATATTGATATACTTCCCAGTGGGCTGGCTTTTATCTCTACTGTGAGTATTTGCCAACCGCTCTGATGCTCACATCAATTGCTGTGTGGACAGTGCATTAAAGTTTCCAGCTTGAGATGCCAGATGGACCCCTACATGTTCGTTCCACCTCTGGGTAGACCAGTCAACTACAAAAGCCAACCTGCAATCTGGAGGGCTAATTAGAACACCGCAGGCACACAACACACTGGCTGCCTCTCGCGAGCAGCTCCCCATGGTCATCTGCATGCTCGGCAAGGGTCTCCATCAATGTGTATTGATGTCCATTTGGCCCTCAGGCTGGTCTCCAGATCTGTCTTGTTGCTTCCCAGCTCCGTCACTGACTTATTGGTCAGTACTTCCATGGCTGGTAGTCTTTTCACTAGCCAATATTCTTGCCATGCTTGCTTACGTGTGGAGTTCTGTAAATGCTAATGAGTTTCATGTCAATAGTTGGGCTCCTCGCTATTCCTTCAACGTGTTTCCATGAGTAGAGATAAAACTGTATTTTGTTCTTAGTACCACCTTGACAAGTCTTAAATGACCAGGAAGATATGCTAGGGAACCGCCCCCCCAAAAAAAATCAGTAAACAAAAGAACAATGTGTTTATTACATGTTGAAAACTGTCATGCTTCTATCAAGACAATAGTGTGCTATTAGAATACGGTCTGAGATTTGTTGGTTTTGTTTTTGTGGTGCTTTTTTAGAAACCGATACCAGGGATGTGTGCATGTCAGTCATGAACTCTCCCACCTAGCTAAGTCCAGAGCTTGGGGTCCGACAGTTTGAAAAAGTAGATTTGCCATATTTTCGGTGTGAATTATTATTATTATTTTGTTGTTGCTAGAATTGCATGTGAAAAAAATCTATTTTTCCCATGCCACTAACTTACACAAATTTTAAGTCTATATATTTTTGGCTGGAGGCAAGGCATCCTATTAGGAACCATAATCTGAATTTCCAGGGTCTTAAGTATGCGGAGTATAGTACTGAGGTCTCTCAGCTGAATTTTAAATGGTGGGAGGCAAGGTTGTCTTTCTTTACTTTTCCATCAAACTCAAAGATAAAACAAAACTGTCTGGAAAAGTCTCTTTTCCTTGACCTCAATTTTCTATTGTCAAGTTTGATTTTCAGGGCTATGCCAAACGGACCCACGAAAGTGATCATTCCATATAGTTAGGAGATGTCATTCCTGTTAGGAAGTGTCTGTTGTTCCTACTGTATGCCACCGCTGGTAGCAGAGGTTCAGAGTTATAGCTAAGCGGAAAGGAAGCATGCTCATCCTGTGTGAGATGTCAGCATTCCCTCTTTTCCTCCTGCTGGACAATAGCAGCTCCTACGTGAAGCTTAGGACTATGCTCTTTGCCCCGTTTCTAATCTTCGCGCATTCGTTGTCTTGTTCTCCTTGCCTCCCTGGACAATGTCCAGAAGCTGCAGATTCAGAATGGGGGATTCTATGCAAATGATATCCTTAGCCTTTGTAAAGCAACAAAGAGGATCCTCCCCCTCACCCCCAGCCCTGAGATTTGGCATGCTTCTTGCCTACAAGATTTCTCCCTTCCTCCCACTTTACCAGTTAACTTGTAGTCTCATTGAAGAATCCCCGCAGAGGCACTCAGATTCCCCAGCAAGCCTCCCCTGGTTCTGTTGTGGGATATGGATAGGCTGTCACAGGTACTACCCTTTCCTGATACGTTCTTGTTGCAACGTCATGTGCACCATGTGACTTTAAGTTCCATGAATTGGGGATTTGGATGTGTTCATTAACTCCCCCAGCACCCAGTACAATACTGAACATATGAAATCTGAGGATGAGTGGCGACTGTGGAGGGTTTCAATGAATAGCTACACACACCTATATATAGGGGAAAATCAGAAGCTTGTACCTCAAAGTGACTGTCACTACTTCCAGTGATGAGTGGTATAATGGAATTGCATGCTGTTACTGGCATCCAGTAGGATTACTGTCACCAGCTTTAACCCAACAGAATGCCATGAACAGAAACCTAAACCTTTTCCCAAAAGTCTTTCCTTAGTACTTTCAATCTAAGCTCAGTTGCAGGGCTCTTGCTTCTGTCAAGTCTTGTTCTGTATTTAGAACTTCCGGTTTCTTTGTTTGAATGGCAATGTCCTCATCTGTCTCCAGGACACCAAGGTACCGGTAGAGTTGTGCAGCCTTGAAACACACGCACACCTTTCTTTTTTTTTAATGGCACGTGTGACTCAAGGCAGCACACAGACCTATTTGTGGTGTGGGAGTAGGAGGCTATTTAATGAATGATTCATGCAAATGGCTAGATGTCCCTAACATTTTCTCCTTTAGCATTGCTATTCTTGGAGCCAAAGACCTTACTGACAGATTAGCTGTAGAGAGAGGAACTGAGACTGATTTTTATGGCCTTGAGAAGAATAAATATCCACTAGATGGAGGGTCTGGATGGACGACAGTTTGGCTTGTTTGAAGTTGACCTGAGGAGGAGATGGGGAATGTGAGCTGCAGCACTCCAGGTTGTGTGTGAGCACACTTATATGAGGAGCACAGGAGCACGTGAAGTAACAGAAGCTTTATGAATGAAGGCTACAAGGAAAGAGCACCAGGGAGGGAAGGGGTATGAGGACAGAAGGGAGAAAAATCCAAGAGGCAGAAAGAGAGGCAGACATTCTGCCTTGGAACTGTACTTCTGACTTTTTGACATGAAGGAAGGAGGCACATTACAGTGTCAAGGGCTGCAGAGCTGTACCCAGAGAGAGCGCTGTCAAGGAAGGCACTTTAAGATGTGCTTCTACAAAATACCAGAGTTAGACTGTTGATTCCAGAGAAAGGAGAGTTGGAGTAAATCAGGTAATAAGGTGGGGTGATGTTTCTGAGAAATTTCAAGTGAATCAAAAAGATAAACACGTGTGTGAAGTATGGAAAATATTTATTTCGAGGAATGAGAAAAAGGAGCCAAATTCCAAGCCACAGAAAAGGTTATTAGTGAAAAATAAAGAATAAAAGAAGATGGGAGTTGGTGTGCTGTGGAACAGAGAATCAGGAAAAGAGGTGAAAGATTTAGCAGAACAGCAGAAGGGTGTCTCATCCTCAAGAAAAGAGGAAGAGAAGAGCTACAGAGCCATTCACAGAAAGGAGTCAGAGGCAATTTACATTAGTTGCTATAGTGTTTCCGGAGAAGTAACAGTTAAACTATAGTTCAGAGTGAAGCACAGTGGGATGTAAACTTTATGAGATGAAATACATTTAGGGTATGTGTGTGGAAAATAGAATTGTCCTTGATGATGAAAAAGCAATGCAGTGGTCAATGTTGACTGTGAAGATGATTTTGAGATATATGTGCTAAGAATTCTTCAAAATGGCTTTAGAAGCCCCACTCTTCTCTTCATAGTCGTCATAGAATATGTGATGGTGTCTCCCTGTAGTCTTTAAAATAATATGTTGAGAATTCCATACAATTTATTTTCATCATATTCACTCTCGCTATTCTCCCTAAATTCTTCCCAGATGAATCCCCATATCCATACCCCTTCCCACTTCTTTCCTCTGTTTAATAACACTCAGAGTTTTCAATTTGTGCTGCCCATATACTCACTGGTATGGGACCATCATCTACTGTTGACCTACCAGGGGCCATGGTCTTAAGGAAAACTTAAATAAAATGTCCCACCCCAATCCTGGTTGTCTCTGTGAACTGGGTGCAGGTGGGGATGGAAACAGGAGGAATCAAGTATGAAGAGGGTAGTTGGAGGATGTCTGCCTTAGTAAGAGTTTGGCCAGACACAGAAAGGACAGAGAAAGGATCCATTATAGAAGCACGTGATGCAGCCTCTTTAGAGACAGAATGTGGCTCAGAAACAGAATCTGAGCATCAGGCTCAGCCCATCCCTCCTTCGGGGGAAAATTGAAAAATGAATGGCACTTCCTCTGGTGGTATCAGCGACCTCCTCCTAATAGCACTGAGGTACAAGGTTTGGAGGAGGAGGAGCTTTTAAGAAAAACTTGAAGAAGGCTGGAGAGATGGCTTAGCTTTAAGATCACTCAGTGCTTGTACAGAGAACCCGGTACTGTGCTCAGCACCAGCATGGCGGCTCCCATTCCTCTAATACTTTCATGATATCTGGTACTCTCTTCTGGTCCCCAAGGCCATCAGGCTCACTGTGGGACCCAGGCATGCATGCACTCAAACACTCATATACATAAAATAAGAATGAATAACTCTTTTTAAAAGAAACTTGAAGATGGGGACAGGGATGTGCAGAGATTACTAACCACCCCAACAGCCTACAGACTGGGAAAGGATCTTCACCAACCCTATATCTGACAGAGGGCTAATATCCAGAATATATAAAGAACTAAAGAAGTTAAAAAGCAACAAATCAAGTGATCCAATTTTAAAATGGGGTACAGAGCTAACAGAGAATTCTCTGTAGAGGAATATCGAATGGCAGAAAAACACTTAAATGTTCAACATCCTTAGTCATCAGGGAAATGCAAATCAAAACGACCCTGAGATTTCACCTTATACCCATCAGAATGGCCAAGATCGAAAACTCATGTGACAGTACATGCTGGAAAGGATGTAGAAAAAGAGGAACCCTCATCCATTGCTGGTGGAATGTAAACTTGTACAGCCACTTTGGAAATCAATCCGGTATTTTCTCAGACAATTAGGAATAGCGCTTCCTCAAGATCCAGCTATACCACTTCTAAGCATATATCCAAAATATACTCAAATACACAACAAGGACATTTGCTCAACCATGTTTGTCATAGCTTTATTCATAATAGTCAGAATCTGAAAACAACCCAGATGTCCCTCAACAGAGGAATGGATACAGAAATTGTGGTACATTTACACAAAGGAATACTACCCAGCAATTAAAAACAAGGAAATCATGAAATATGCAGGCAAATAGTGGGATCTAGAAACAATCATCCTGAATGAGGTATCCCAGAAGCAGAAAGATACACATGGTATATACTCACTTATGAGTGGATATTAGACTATAAGATAGGATAAACATAGTAAAATCTGTGTACCTGAGAAAGCTAAGCAAGAAAGAGGACCCTGGTAATATGGTCAATCCTCACTCAGAAAGACAGGCGGGATGGACATTGGAAGAAGGAGAAAACAGGGAACAGTACAGAAGCCTGAAAGAGGGCCTCTGAAAGACTACCCAATAGGGTATCAAAGCAGATGATGAGACTCATAGCCAAACTTTGGGCAGAGTGAAGGGAATCCTATGAAAGAAGGGGGAGTTAGTAAGACCTGGAGAGGACAAGAGCTCCACAAGGAGAGCAACAAAACCAAAAACTCTGGGTCCAGGGGGCTTTCCTGAGACTGATACTACAACCAAGGACCATGCATAGAGATAACCTAGAACCCCTGCACAGATGTAGCCCATGGCAGCTCAATCTCCAAAGAGCCACAGAGGAAGACAATACAGCCAGTTTTGGTGAGACCTGATCAGCTAGGGTCAGATGGAAGGGGAAGAGGACCTCCTCTATCAGTGGATTTAGAGAGGGCCAGGGAGGAGATGGAGGAGGGAGGTTGGTATTGGGAGGGAATGAGGGAGGGTGATACAGCCAGGGGGCAATGGAAGAACCAATAAATATATGCATTTGCAAGGGTAAGAGCAGAAAGAGACCCAGGGATAGACAGCAGAGTAGTTAGGAGAAAATTTAGATCAGCTGTAGAGGGGGAAGAAAAAGCTAGTCTATTTTGATTTAATCGGGAGTGATGGGGAAGAGATGTGAGCATGAAATATCAGTGTACTACTTGGTATAGAATAAACCAACCTCAAGGTTTGACACAGTGAACGAGGGTGTGTTGAAGGTTTAGTACCTTGTGGATGTCTGTTTTTGATTGATAAACACGTGGTCCTGTTGGTAAAAGCAGTCACTGCCCAAGGCACTAGAATGAACTTTTTGTATTCTTTGGAGTAAATGGTTCAAGTTAGAATGTTCAGATATGCCTATAGGACAAAATATGTCAGAAATCTTTATGATGCTCACAGCCTGTGCTGACTTGTGGCTGATCCTGTTTATTACTACATAACCAGTTTGGGGATAAGAACTGTAGGATTAAACCATACACGCCTTCTCCATACTTTGGAAAAGGAAACTATCGTGTATCAAGGTTGGAAAGAATCTTAGCCATCATAAGTCTTAGTTCCTTCATTTTATAAAAGAGCACCCGAAGCCCTAGGCAGACCAAAAGGCTCTAAGAAAGTAACACAGCTTGTTCCCTGCCGTCATATTCTGTGGCTTAATTCTTTCTAAATTATCACTGCTTCCTTATCTCAAACGTATTCCTGTATTCACAGCTAAGGAACGACATTGCTGACCACCTCTGTGTACTGTTTCAGATAATGGCTGTAGCTGACAGAGTGAAAAATCCCCCAGATCAAAATGAAATTCAGAACCTGGAACATTTTTGTTTGGTTTTGAGATTTTGGCTTCTGTATGAAAATGTCATTTAAATATGCATGTGTGTGTAGACTGATTCTCTATTTCTGAAGGGATTAAAATATCCAGGCATGCCAAACTTTGCACCAGACAAACCAGGGAGAATCTTCCTGATGGATCTGAATGAGCAAAACCCAAAGGCACAAGAGCTGGAAATCAGTGACGGGTTTGACAAGGAATCACTGAATCCTCATGGGATCAGTACTTTCATCGACAAAGGTAAGGCTCAAATGACTAAGAGTGAAGGAAATTGGGAGAAAGAGATGCCGTAGATCCCCTACTGCTCAGGATTCATGCTAAAGGTACAGGGCAGGTGCTATTCCACCAAAGAAATGCATGCAATCTTGACAAAAAAAAAAGTCAACGTACATAGGAAACATTTTTATACATTGCTCTAAAGAAGGGAGGCTTCACTAAAGGCCCCTGATGGTTTTCTCATACTTACTTTCCACTTTCTTTGACTACCATAATCTGTTTGACTACTGTTCTAAGAAATCAAACATATAAACAAAAGGCCTTCTGAAATAATATAACACTGAAAAATCATACCATAAGAGAAAAATAGATAAGTTTAAATCATGGAAATTGAAATCCTGACCTTGTACCTAAAAATACTGCCAAGAAAGTAAAAAGAAATGCCCAAAGAATGACAGATAATATCTACAAAATAATATGTCTGATTCAGATCTTGTTCCCAGACTGTACACATGAGTCTTATAGCTCATCTTGCTAACTGTTTTATTACTATGAAGAAACACCATGACCCAAGCAAGTTGGGGAGGAAAGGGTTCATTTGGCCTAAACTTTCATATCATTTCCTTTAGTGTTCATCACTTAAGGAAGTCAGAGCAGGAACTCAAGCAAGGCATAAACCTGGAAGCAGGAGCTAATGCAGAGGCCATGGAGGAGTGCTGCTCATTGGCTTGCTAATCATCAATTACTTAGCCTGCTTTCGTACAGAACCCAGGATCACCAGGCCATATACTGCACTACCCACAATGGGCTGGGCCCTCAACCATCAATTACCAACTAAGAAAATGTCCTACAATTAGATCATATGGAGGCATTGTCTCAATTGGGGTTCCCTCCTTTTCAATGACTCTAGCTTGTGGCAAGTTGACACAAAACTATCCAGCACACAGCTCAACATCCAAAAGACAAATAACCCATTCTAAATGTGGACAAGTTTTTAAATAGATATTTCTTCTATGAAAGTAAAAAAAAAGGTCAATAATAACATAAAAGATATTTGACACTTTTAGCCATTTGTGAAATGCAATTCAAATCAAAACAAGCCATTCCTTTACATTCACAGGAATGATAATAATAAAAGAGACAAGAGTCTGGGCACCGGGCAATGGGTAATGGTGCTTGTTCTTTAAACATACCCTCTA
>CM053763.1:40620059-40781032 GCA_028658305.1 Pachyuromys duprasi
ACACACACACACACACAAACATGGGCTTGTGCAACAAGGAATAACCAATGTAAGCCAAAGTGTTGAGAGACTGGGCCCCTTTGTTGGTGATATTGCGAAATGGTGCAGCCGCTTTAGGAAACAGTCTTTCAGTTCCAAATATGGTGTTGCCAGGTGACACAGCAGCTCTACTCTGTGGGCTGTGGTCAGCAGAACTGGAAACACCTCTATACAAATACTCCTACATGACTGTTCATAGCAGCCCTTCTCCTAGTATCCATGTGCCAATCAACTGATGAGCATGTAACATAACTTCTACAATAAAGCACCATTTGGTGATAGAAAGAATGAGCTGGGATGTGTGCTATGACACAGATGCCCTTGCAAATGCTACGTTACCTGAGAGAATTCAGTCACTAGGCAGAGGCTGGAGAAAAGGGAACATGGAGAGGAATGTCTAAACAGTGAGGGATGTATTTGGGGGCTGCTGCAGATATTCTGAAACTAGATGCAACTCTAGGAATATACTAAAACTCACTTTGCAAGACTGAATTTAATGGCATGTGACTGATATCTCAAGAAACTACCCCAGAAACAAATCACATATTAGCCATTCTGAAAATAGCAACCTCTGATGCACTTTGCTTGTTCATAGCCCGTAATACGAAACTATTTTAAATGTAATATATATGTGAGTCCATTGGACACATGGGTACCATTGTATAAAGAGGGTATCTCCCTGCTCAGCATTCTGTGTTTCTACTTGGTAGTTTTTATTCCTGTTTGTTTCTCTAGATATATTCACCATAAAAGTGTATGTAACATCTTCAGTACTGGGATCTGAGAGTCAAGAACAGTGACTGAGACAGAATAGGAACTGAGAAGACAAGTGTTCATTGTGCAAGTGAATATGGACATTGTAGGCTTAGATTAATACTCCATTTAATAAGGTGGAGAAGCCGGAATTGAGAGAAATGCAATGCAGAGCTGATTTGACTTCTCTTAGTAAATGGCTGCTTCAGAGTTAGAAGCCAGGTGGTTTCACTCAGCCTGTCTTTAATCTTGTATTTAATCCCCTACAGCTACACCTTCCTTGCCTGGCACCGTGCTGGCTAACACACTCCGTGAGAACCGACACAATAAAGTAGTCATATTAACGGAGACTGTTTCACCGAATAGGATGTTAGAGTTAGAATTATTGGGAGCTGGCTTTCTAAGGTGGGATCAGTTTATGGATTAACCAAGAGCCACATACTTAGGCTTCCAGAAGCTGGATGTATTATGATTGATAACCTATTTTTTTTCACTACTCACCTTCCTTAATTAAGGCACACATTCACCCTGTAAAAACATTGCACAGAGAACTCTCAGGATAGAGAGGGTGTAGAACAAAATTATCTCCACAAAGCATCCATTTCTTCTATGGAAGATCCAGTACAGGCCGAAGGATGGATTAAACCAGGGCAGAATTAACGATTGCCATACTGCATTCCACAAGAGTCTGTTTAGAGCCTAAAAGCCAAGCCACGTTCTGTTGGCAAATTCTGGGCTCTATAAGACAGCAAGATCAGAAAAATGAAAGATTCACCTGTCTGGGAGCAGCTCTGTATAATTTGCATTGAACAGCTTAATATATAAATTTTGCATGTCAGGACTCAGACCTGCTCTATTACGTGTTTGGTAACTACATGAAGGAACTCAATAGGAACACCAAATGAGAGGGACCAGTCCCACAGAAACTCGGATCTGCACCTTCCAATAAGTCAGTAAAGGCCACTACCTTCAATCCCATTCACAGCAGTTTACGTTCTGGAGTGAAAAGAGGTAGGTAGGAACATTCTTGAGGTTGGCGGTGTCCAGAATTAGCTGCTTTGTTTCCTTTGGCATGTTTACTTTACAGGTCCAGTAAGCTCACTAAATATTGTTACTCAGCCTCAGGTATTTGACCTGTGTTAGAAGTTCATTGTCTAGCTGGGAAATAGCTTTCACATGCCCCAAGATTTCTTGAGCTTTTGATGAAATGCAGGCATCTGTGACACACCCCAAAATTTCTCAGCAGAGACTGTTTGCTTTCACTCACTTATTGAAAGGCCATCCATGTTCACTCATCATTGCAGTTCTCTTTAGAGAGGGTGAGCTGGCAAGGCCGTGGAGACCATTGCACAAACACCCACGCCTCGCTCTGTTGCTTGGTGTTGGTACAATTGCTGGGTTACCCCCTGTTTGAAGTTCAGTTTCTTCAAAAACAGAAGAATCTAACATTGGTGTTAATGGCCTATCTGATAGACATGCAAGATACACAAAGGAGACCCTTGCACAGCAGTACATGCCTTTATACTCCCGACCACTCACAACTGGAGCCTAGGTGTTCAAGATAAACCTTGGAAAATAGCAAGACCCCATCTCAAGACAAAACCAAAGCCTTGGGAGATGGTCAGGTTTTTAAAGAACTCTAATAACGATTGCAAGACGCTTACTTAAACATCTTGGAAATTATATCTTCCATTGAAATTATATCTCTCCCTCTCCTCCCACTTAGACAACACTGTGTATCTTTATGTTGTGAATCACCCCCACATGGACTCCACTGTGGAGATATTTAAATTTGAAGAACAACACCGTTCTCTCATCTACCTGAAAACTCTCAAACACGAACTTCTCAAGAGGTACGGAATTAAAGCCTGTGCACTTCTATTTATTTCACACCTCTGCTGTGAGCATTGTTTTCTTTGGTTCAGCGGGCATTAGACTTTTGTTTTGTAGCAGTTTTTCTTTCTTTCTTTTCCTAAAGTGTTCTAAAGCTTCTCATGGTGGGACTGCCCAGCACCTCAGTAGAAACTGCTGTGTTCAGTATTGAATGTCTCTGTATTTTCCAACTTTCTGAAAGCTCTCTAATCCTATAAACATGCTCAATTAGATTCCCAGCTCTAATCCCAGCTTCTTTGCCACAGCAACTCAATACCCTCTTTAAACACCTACCCTCTCTTCCAGTTGTCCTGGCAGGTTGTACTCTCTGAGCTTCACCCACTGGGCGTTATAACCAACCACCAGATGGACTATTTCTTTAAAGAAAATTTTGATTAAAAAATGTGCGCTTATAAAAATCACCTTAAGTGTTGATTGTGTACCAAATGCTCTGTCAAAATACTTTAACTTAATTTTCACATAACATTTAGTAACAAACATGAGTAAACAGTATCATAGAAGTTGTGGGCCAGGTTGCCTGAGTCAGTTTGTGATTGACCTAGTCATCGTGTAAGCCTGGGTCCATCAAGCGGGGCTCATAATTTACAATGATCACCATCATTCTTATTGAATTTAGAAAAGTAGTCTTTTTAATGGATAGTCAGTTTCAGGTCTTAAACAATAGAAGTTGTTTTTGTTTGTTTGTTTGTTTTTCTTCTTTTATGAAGTAAACACATCACTAGGTTCTTAGGCCACAGCAGATCATAACCTCACAAAATTTCTGGGAAATAAAAAAGGGGATTGTTATGAGTTGAACTATGTTCTACAAAATTGCAAAACATTTCTCATGCACATGTGTGTCTGGGGAGAGCAGGTGAGAGGTCAGCTTCAGGGATAGTTCCTCAAGTCCCTTCTACCTTGAGTTTTAGGGTTTCTTGTTGGCTTGGAACTGGAGTCCTCATGCTTGTAAGACAAGCATTTTACTGACTCAGCTATCTCCCCAGGCCCTGTGTGTGGTTTCTTATTGAAAGAATTGGAGAACCAATGAGTGGTCCATTGTGCTTTAAGCAATTTTTCTGAGGGTGTACTATGGTGCCTTCCTAGGGCCCTAAGTGAGAACAATGGGACACTAGGTCCCTTGAGCCTCAGAACTCCTGTTTTTTAAAAAAAATGGTTAGGCATGGTAGCATGTGTTTGTAGTCTCAGGGGGAAGGCAGAGATTTGGGGAGGAGGGGGGCTTAGTGGTCAACCAACCTAGCCTACTTTGGAAGTTCCAGGCCAACAAGAAACCTTAAAACTCAAGGTGATGGCATTTGAGGAACTACACCTGAAGATGGCCTCTCATCTGTCCTCCCCAGACACACATGCGCATATGCACACAAATACACACACACACACACACACACACACACAAAATAGAAGCCACATGTGTATCTTTTCTCTTTTGGTCAAAACAAGTCCTATGACAGTGCTTAACTTAAAGAATTAAGCCTAATTCCAGGGGAAAAACAATGATACTATATCTATCACAGAAAACCATAATTAACATCTACAAGTCTAGAGATTGTTAGTATACTTATCCATTTTTAACTTAATATCATAAATAGCCAAAAGAAAACACATGGAAGTGAAATCAGAACATTTTATGGGATCAGTTAATTCATCTTAATTCAACTCTACCATTTAAAACTGGTGAACATGTTGATCTAGGTAGATATTAGTAGCATTGTCAATAATCAAGACATTCAAACACGTTATGGATCTCTCCCTCTTTTTCTTTCTAGTGTGAATGACATTGTGGTTCTTGGGCCAGAGCAGTTCTATGCTACAAGAGATCACTACTTTACCAGCCACTTCTTAGTACTTCTGGAGATGATTATGGACCTTCACTGGACTTACGTTCTTTTCTACAGCCCAAGAGAGGTCAAAGTAGTGGCCTCAGGATTTAGTTCTGCCAATGGAATCACAGTCTCCCTAGACCAGAAGTATGTGCTGTTACTGCCCTTTGTCCTTGACCATTTGAAAAGCTCCTTGCCTTAACAGCGACCTCAGGTTCAAGTAGTCAGTATACGATTGGAGGGCTCAGGTATGCTCACAATTCATACTAAATGTGTGATCCTAAAAATCATTTGTTTTCTTGAATTTCAAGTCCCCTTCAGTAAAAATGAGAGAGACTCAAAAATATGGTCCTTGTTCCAAATTCTTACATAACTAAATAGACTCTTTTCCAACCTTCTTTCTAAAAGCAGGAATGTTTTGTAATATCTCTGCCTTTTATGAGCTCAGAAAGTATTTAACCACATGTATAAAGCCAGGTTAACCAAAAGCTCTTATTAGAGAGAGAAGCTTGATTTAGACATGTGATGGTATAATTGTCAGACTTATGATAATTCCGTGACTGTTTTTAAGAAGCATGAAATTTTACAAACAAACACTGTTGGCAAATAATTAATACTTAAAGGCTTTCAAAACAGAGATATACTATGAATAACACTGTGAATACTATTCTATATTATGAACAAATTTGCGATCATGAGCAGAGATGATCCTTGTAGAAAATGCCTTTAAGGCTAGATATAGTGGTGCATTCTTTAAATGCCAGAACTTGGGAGGCAGAGGTAGGAGGACATCTGTGACTTTTAGGCCAGCCTGATCTACGTATAGTGAGTTCCAGGACTTAATGAGAGCCAAGACTACATAGTGGGACCCTTTCTCAAAAAAACAAAACAAAAGCCAGGTATGGTGGTTCACACCTTTAATCCCAGCACTCAGGGAGGCAGAGGCAGACAGATTGCTTTGAGTGCAAGGCCAGCCTGGTCCACAAAGCAAGTACAGTAAAACCAAGTCTACAAGAGAAACCCTGTCTCAAAAAACAAACAAACAAAAAAACCACAAAACCCAAAAATAAACAACAACAGAAAAGAAAATGCCTCTAAGCCTTCTTAAAAGCACGAGTAGAACTGAACTTCATGACCACCCCATAGTTTTCTTTAACTCTAAGTTTGGAAGTATGAACTATTTATCCTTTGAAGGATATTTTCATCTCATTTAACTGAAAGAAAAAATGAAGCTCCCAGGTAATGAGATTGAGTCTGAATGTCATCTATAATGCTAGTTGTCATTTTATGATCATGTTTCACATTAAAAGTCTATAAATTATTTCAATAATATTTAAAATACCACTCTGTTATCTGCTTTTATAGCGTTGTGGAGAGAGAGCTACTGGTACTTCAAACTAGTGTAAAATTTTATATTTGTTCTCCAAAATAAGTCTTAGTGTCATATTTCATTACTGCTTGCTTAAATGTATTACTTTACAGGTATGTCTATGTGGCTGACGTTATAGCTAAGAACATGCACATAATGAAAAAACATGATAATTGGGATTTAACTCAAGTGAAGGTAAGAGTACCCCCAGCCAACCCACACAACAAGGCCAGCCAGTTTAATACTTGACCCAGGAATGTTTTCAAAGAGACATGTCTAATTACACTTTAAGAGATCCGGTAGGAGGTAGAGAGGGCAGAGAAGAGCACTGAAATAATGTCCTCACTACTTCCTCTTTGTTGAAGGTAATTCACCTGGGCACGTTAGTGGACAACTTGACCATTGATCCAGCAACAGGAGATATTTTGGCAGGATGCCATCCTAATCCCATGAAGCTATTGGTGTATAACCCCAAGGATCCTCCAGGGTCAGAAGTAAGTACTGATACCTCCTTGAACTAATGGGGAAAGCTGCCAGAGTGCAAATTTTGCTGAGGTAATGTTAAGGGGGTTTATATAGGTCACATTTATATTCCAAACTGAACAACAACAACAAAAAATTAAAAGCACAGATATTGGCAGTTTAGGGAGATGAGCTTTCTAGGTTTTGTAAGCCACCAGGGGCCAATATAATATCATTGCCAGACAGCAGGTCCTAACTTCACAAAGGCTCTCTTCACTATTGGGAGTAATGAGGAAAGGTGAGTTTGATAATTTCACAAAGATTGCCCCACTGTGTTTCTAGCCAGAAAGCAAGTTCTTAGAAGCTCCTGCAGGGGAGCAGAGAGGGCAATGCACACAGAACCTGTACAAGGGATTTAGATGACTGCAGTCTCTGAAGTAGATGAATTTTTGTTCTCAAATTCGAATTATGATCATATTCCAGACGGTTTTATTTTAAAGTATATCTCCATCTTTGAAAGGGAAAGCCTTTGAATTATCTGTAGCATTTAAACCAATCACACAAGACACTGCATTAAATATGTCATTGAGTTTAAGAATAATAATTTTGAACGAGGGAGGGGGCTACAGCTGGGATACAAAGTGAATAAACTGTAATTAATATAAAAATAAAATAAAAAATGGTTGTAAGAAAAGAAGAATAATTTTAAAAGTTTCATTAAATTTAGCAGCAATCACAAAGTCTTTCACACATACTTGGAAAGACTTATTTACTGTCATTTACATTTTGCTAGATATTGGTTTATTGCTTGGGCTATATCAGAAAATAAAACTCACACTGGCTGGTGAGATGGTGAAAACACCTACCACACAAGCCTGATGACCTGAGTTTGATGCTGGGGCTCACCATGGAAGAAGAGAAGCAACTGCTGAGAGTTTTCCTGCAAACTGCACAGCTGCAGGCCTATCCTCGGATGCCCATGCACTCACGGAAACACACATCCTTACTAAAAAAAGAAAATAATGAATGATAAAATAAAACTTTAAACAAATATTTTTTAAAAACCCATACAAGGTCCCTATTCTTAGGGGACAGAAGACCAGACACTAAATGATAGTTAAAAGAACATATTACACAGATGGTACATTGTGTAGGAGAAAGCACAGTTGGGTAGAGAAGGTTATGATTGCTATGCCATGATATGGGCAGGTCCTGGGCTACAGAGAGAGAAGAGAATAGAAGGTTTGATTTGAAGAAAGGTGTGCCATGTTTGGTGAGTTGAGAAACAGATTCAAATCTTAGCCTGTTTGTTGCACCAGGAAGGCTCACTTCTACTGAATTATTTTTCTTTGAAATTAACACATCTGTCATGAACTCTTTAAAAGAGCATCAAGACATATTTAAGGCAATCATATTGTTGAGATTTTATGAGTGCCAGCTTCCCGGTACTCTCTAGAAGACATTACAAATATGAACCACATAATGACAACATCAGTGGACATACCAGTGTGGATAGAGAAACTGTCGCAAAGTCCACCCCTAAATGAAGAGTGACATCCAAACAATGCCTGCTGAGGAAAGAAGAATCAGTTTCTTCTAGGTATGAGCCTTCTTATAGGCTATCCAATACCAAGTGGTCGTCCCTAAATTCATGTTCCTCAGCACTAAACAGACTCAGCAGGGTGCATGTGTGTGTGTGTGTGTGCTCGCACACATGTGTGCACGCTCATGTAACAAATAAAGGTGAGTGCACGCATGTAACAAATAGTTAAAGAGGAAGAACTAATGGATTTGAGAGGGAGTGAGGGGTATGGGTAGAGTCGGGTTCAGGAGAGTGAGGGTAGATATGATCTAAATATTGTATTCGTGTATGAAATTCTCAAAAAATTAAATAAAAATAAAATAGTAAGCTTCAGCAAAGTAGACCAATTTGTGCTCTGCAATTATATACTGGAAATAGGTAGTGAACACAAGCCTTCAATCACATACTTGTTATCTGCCTTTTCATATTGCTATGCCTATTATATAGAGATATCTAAAGCATGGCATATATTTATATAGTTTCACTATTAAGTTTTTACATTTACATTTATATAAATAAAAACACATCAAATGTGAAAGTAATAGACTTGTCCTCTAAACCATTTTTTAAAAAATTATCATTTATTACAATTTATTCAATTTGTATCCTGGCTGTGTCCCCCTCCCAATCCCACCCTCCTCCTACGCTCCTCCCCTAGGCCACTGATAGGGGAGGTCCTCCTCCCCTTCCTTCTGACCCTAGCCTATCAGGTCTCATCAGGACTGGTTGCATTGTCTTCCTCTGTGGCCTGGCAAGGCTGCACCCTCGAAAGGAAGTGATCAGAAAATCTGCCACTGAGTTCATGTCAGACAAGGTCCCTGTTTCCCTTACTAGAGACACCAATTGGAGACTGAGTCTATGGGCTATATCTCGGCCCTGGTTTTAGGTCCTCTCCATGCATTGTCCTTGGTTGGGGTATCATTCTCCTTAGGGCCCCGAGGGCTCAGTTTTTATGGCTCTGTTGGTCTCCTTTTGGAGCTCTTGTTCCCTCCAGGTCTTTCTATATCCCCCTTCTTTCATAAGGTTCCATGCACTCTGCCCAAAGTTTGGCTAGGAGTCTCAGCCTCTGTTTCAATACCTCGATCAGTAGAATCTCTGTGGTAGGCTCCTGTCCTGTTCCCTGTCTTCTCCTGATTCTGATGTCTATCACATTTGTCCTTCTGAAGGAGGATTGAGCTTCTTCCCTAGGGTCTTCCTTGTTGTTTAGCTTTTTTAGGAGTATAGATTTTAGTATGTTTATCCTATATTATATGGCTAATATCCACTTATGAGTGCATATATACCATGTGTGTCTTTCTGTTTCTGGGTTACCTCACTCAAGATGACCTTTTCTGGTTCCCACTATTTGCCTGAAAATTGCATGATTTCCTTGTTTTTAATAGCTCAGTAGTATTCCATTGTATAAATATACCACAATTTCTGTATTTGGGATCCTCAATGGGACCCCAAAAATTCTACCAGAGAACTCCTTCAGCTGATAAATGCCTTTAGCAAACTGACTGGATACAAAATTAACTCAAAAAATCAGTAGCCCTCCTGTATACAAAAGGCAAAAGGGCTGAGAAAGAAATTAAGGAAACAATACCCTTTACAATAGCTACAAATAACATAAAGTATCTTGGTGTGACTCTAATCAAGCATGTGAAAGACCTGTCTGAAAAAAAAAAAAACTTTAAGTTCCTGAAGAAAGAAATTGAAGATATCAGAAGAGGGAAAGATCTCTGATGCTCATAGATCAGTAGGATTAACATAGTGAAAATGGCCATCCTACCAAAAACAATCTACAGATTCAATGCAATTCCCATCAAAATACCAACACAATTCTTTACAGAACTTGAAAGAACAATTCTCAATTTCATATGGAAAAACAAAAAACCCAGAATTGCTAAACCGTTTTTTAAGATGTAAGACAACCGGACTAAATGTTTTTGGATAGATATAGCTGTTGTTTTATGTACTAAAGAAATTCTAGATTCTATGTTGTAGTAATTTAAATAAAAACTAGAATGTTTATCCAATGAACATAAATCAGGTAGTTAACTTCTATCTTCCTACAATATGGAAGCTTTCAAGTAGACTTAGAAAAATCTTTTGGACTTTGAGATTTATTTAGTCAACATAATCTGACTGTACCCTTAGTTTTTAAAAAAATATGTATATATATATATATATATATATATATATATATATATTGTATAGAAAAATCCCAGAATGCAACCTATACCCAGAATGAGAAGAATCATTAGCCCAGCTAGCCAGATGCCCATCCTTCCTATGAAGACAGTACTTCCTGAGCCACAGGGTCTGCTTTAAAGGTATCTTAGTGAGGGTTATGGTTACTAGGATGAAACACCAAGACGAAAGCAACTTGGAGAAGAAAGGATTTATTTGGCTTACACTTCCATATTGATGTTCATCATCAAACGAAGTCAGGATAGGAAAGTCAAAAAGGGCAGGAACTGGAGGTATTAGCTGATGCAGAGGCCATGGAGAAGTGTTGTTTACTGGCTTGCTCATCATGGCTTGCTCAGCTGCTTTCTTACAGATCCAAGGACCACTAGCCCAGGGTTGGCATCCTTTCACATTTTCTGGGAGCCCTAGGGAACTGGAGCTCCAAAAAGGGAGCAACAGAACCGAAATGTCTGGGTATAGGGGTCTTTTCTGAAACAGATACTTCAATCAAGGACCATGCATGGAGAAAACTTAGAACCCCTACAGAGAAGTAGCCCAAGGCAGCTCAGTATCTTTGATCACCTCCACCTGAGGGGGGAGCAGCCTTACCTGTCCACAGAGGAAGACAAAGAAGCCAGTCCTGATGAGACCTGATAGACTAGGGTCAGATGGAAGAGGAGGAGGACCTCCCCTATCGTTGGACTGGGGGAGAGGCCTAGGAGAAGAAGAGGGAGGGAGGATAGGATTGGCAGGGGATGGGGGAGGGGGCTACAGCTGGGATAAAAAGTGAATAAACTGTAATTAATAAGAAAATTTAAAAAAGAAAATACTCTACAGCCAAGGCATTTTCTCAATTGAGGTCCCTTTCAGATAACTCTAGCTTGTGTCAATAGTTGACATAAAATTAGCCAGCACAAAGGGAATGCAAATGTCACTGTGAAATCATTGAAAAGTTATTAAAGATCTGGTTCTCTGTTTTCAAGGTTTATTACAGATACCAGTTCATTACAGATTATTATTACAAAATACCAGTTTATTACAGATAAGACTTATTTAAACACAGTTACCACCTTCTCTCTATCCAATAGAGTCTTGTGCTTTCTGCAAGGGATCCAAGCTTCAGCATTTTTCATGTAGCAAACTTGAAACCAAGGTGTTGAAGCTTAAAATCAAAACACAAATTAAAGGAAACAAGTAAATAACCATCTGACGCTTCTTTCTGTTGCAAGAGCTCAGCAGAGGTAACTGGTGCTTCAATGATTGGTTGTTTTCCTCTGAGTCCTATCTTTGCCCCTCCCACCCCCGCCCCACCCCCACCCTGTGAACTTCATCCAGGCTACTTGGAAACCTGAGAGCTTAAGTGTTTACTGATTAGTGAAGCTGGCTGTGCTAATCCTGGGGATCCATAACAGCCCTAGGCAGCAGTACCTCCACACTTGTGCACATTCTCTCTGTTTCTCAGCTGCTTCCCAGATACAGGGTCCTTCAGCAGTAGAGATGACCACCTTCTTGGCTACTAGGCCCAGCTAGCTGACTTTTAGTCCTCTTGCCCTGGGATTCTCTCCTTGTTTTGTAGGCTCAGTCAATGGCAGAGACAGAGAACTATTGCCAACTCCGGAGTTAGACAAGTGTGTACAGGACCTAAGTTTCTTGTCTAGGGTTGCCTGCAGAGTCAAACTGCTAAAGAACTCTAGTAAGGAATTTGACTAACATTAATAGTTAGTCTATGTTAGTGCATATAGAGATGCTGTTAGGACATCAGTACCTTTCAGATATACTTTAGATTTTTACTGGTTTCTGAAAATATGCATTTGTCCCAGAATTCTTGGGAAGGGAAATGTTTCTAGGTAGCTTTTCTTGGGTAGTGTGCTAATGAGTGATCTTCTCTTGACAGGTACTACGCATCCAGGATGTTTTGTCAGATAACCCCAGGGTGAACACAGTCTATGTGAACGATGGCTCTGTACTTCAGGGCAGCACTGTGGCTTCTGTGTATCATAAGAAAATGCTCATAGGCACGATATTTCACAAAGCTCTGTATTGTGAACTCTAGATCTTTCTTAAAAAAATACCTTCATATTTGACAAAAGTAAAATTGTAATTGTATGCTAAATGGAACTGTAATTTTTATAATTACCAGTGAAAGTATGTATGGCTTTCTTACAGAGAAAAGTAAGAGTACAGGAACCTATGTCCATAGAATCACAAGTCAGGTTAGTGTCGAGGCAGCCAGAAACCTAAGTGTTCGGCTTTGCTGAGTATGCGTAACATTCTATATAGCGTGGATGTATAGGATGTATAGGCTGTGACAACTTAGGGCTCCTGTTCACATGGATTTGTGCCCGTGGGTAACTGTTTAGCAAAATTGCCTCCTAGAACTGTGATATTCTGAGTCTTCTGCAGCCCATATCAGTAAAGAAGCTAATTGTAAACTATTTACGATTCTCAATCTGTTTTTCCTCTTATATGGGACACACCATCTTCCAGTCAAGTATCCTGGCCTGTATAACTCTCATCCTGAGACTCCAAAGCCTGCCTTGGACATGGACTTGCCTCATACAGGAAATGGTTCTCAGGAAATTTGACCTACACAAGCCTCATTAGCTAGCTTAGTGCATGCTAAGTTGTATTTATTTGTATAAGGCTTTATTTATACTGACTCTTCCATTGTGAGTGTCACTAATATTTGTGGCTCTGAATATAAGATAGGGCCTTGGGACAGCTATCTTCAGCAATTCCCAGCTTTCTCTACTAGTTACCTCAATAAATACTTAGTGAGCAGCCTCTAGCTGACTGGCACCAATAAATCTAAAACGAATAAAATTATTATGGCCAAATGGCATGTCCTAAAGACAAATCTAAACTTAATTTGATGAGAATAAATAAAGACATTTCTTTCTTCGTAAACAAAGAAACAACTACAAAACCCAATGATTTGGGGTTCATTACCACCACCCTTATATCCCTACCCGTTAGAAATCAGCTCAAGACACCCCCAGGTCAAGTTCTCAGCACAAAAAGAGTTATTTGCCCGGGAGAGACAGAAGGCAGGGATAAAGGACAAAAATAAGAGATAGAGGGAGAAGGAGAAAAGGGACAAAAAAAGAGTAGGGAGATGAAACAAAGAACTGTCTCTGAATAGAGAGGAGACAGACGTATCCCATAGACAAATGGCTGTTTATAGAGGTAAAATGGGAAACCCTGTGTTAGGATGAGGTGTTTAATTTTAATTGGGTGTATTAATTAGGTGGCTTTTGGTTGCTGGACTACAATACTTTGATAGTTGGACTTGTTAGTCAGCCTTGGGAGGAAGAAATAGCCAAATAAACGAATAGAAAAGAGCTAATAGGGAATAGCCCTTGGGGTCTAGCATTAGGACGGCGATCTAATGGTGTTTAACAAGGCAGGGGAAATAGGAGAGAAGGGTGAGGCCTGCCAGAGATGTGCTTGTTACACATCTAGAGTCCCTTCAACCCCTCCAACATGGTGTTTCTGGGGAATTAAGGAGACCTGTTTATATTCTAAAGAACACTGCTTAAAGGTTTTGTAAATAGTTTTGCACCAGGATAAAATGGTACTCTTTTAACCTTTGTAATCATTTCTGATTCAGACATTTTGATTCAAGATTTTATAACATCCATTGCTTCAAGGAAGGAATAGCTCAGCTAAATATTATAGGTAGTTGCCATATTTTAAGTTTCAAAATACAGCTATATATTGTGGGGAGCTTAGTTGTTACAGTGTTTACCTTACGAGCACTCGGAACTAAATTTAATCCCCAACACTCCCATAAAAAAGCTAGGTGTGTCAGTATATGCTTGTATCCCCAGCACTGGGGAGATAGATCCTGGGAGCTTACTGGCTGACAGTCTAGCATAGTTGGTATACTTCAGTGCAGTGAAAAACCCTGTCTCAAACAACAAAAGAAAGTAAAATATGGATGATGCCTACAAAGCAACACCAGAGGTTGTTTCTTGGCCTTCACACACATATATAAACAAGCATACACAGCTTCATGCATAAGCCATTGCAGTTTTGATCTTTAACCTCCACATCTACTGGATTGCTTAAGAATTGTCTATAAGGGCTTTACTGAGCAAAAGAAACATAAGTTAAATCCTCGTGCAATATGATAGTGAACATCCTAGAAAACCCAAGATGTCAAAGAGCTGAATATCCAGCTGAGGTTAAGGTAAATGTAAGGTATCCCCACATTCTACTCCCAGAAGGCTAAAAGTGCAGTTGCCTTGACATTGAGAACAGCAGAAGGAAAAGATCGGATGTTGGTGAGAAACGACAAGCATATGCTTTGCATCATTCAAAGTTGGAGCTCAGCTTCCCATTGAATAGTCAAAACTGATCTCAAGCCCTGAACAGTTGAGAGTCAAATGGTGATTATTAGAGACCAAGAGAGTCAGGATTTTCAGGGAATGGAAGACAGATGCTGAGGGGTTAATCATTGAGTAAAGTTACAGGTAGACAGAGTGAAGGAGGTTAAGGGTGTTATTAACCAAAAGGATTACTGTAGATACCAAAGTGTCCTCAGGATTTCAGACATCCAGGTAAAAGGATCCTGAATGTTTTCACCACCTAGAATGGCAAATGTTTGAGGAGATAGATATTTTTACCCTGACTTAAACATTACACAAAATATAATATTTTACATAGTAAACCATACAAGTGTGAGTTCTAAATTTTTATATAGCAATAAAAATATCAAGCTATGAGCTTACCTGTGCAATGTTAGTGAAATATCACTTATCTGGCAGAAACAAACACAGGTCCTCTTGTGACTTTATACTATGTATTAAGAAAACCCCATAAATGTTTTCCCAAGGAAAATGAGTAGGCATTCATGAAAAATAGAGGGGAAGGATTACATAAATAAGAACCATGGAAACAGATTACAGAATAAATAGGCTTACAAAGACCTCATATATACTGGAATGATATAACATACAGGATTGACAATCACATGTATAATGTTAAAGAAATAAAAGACAAGCTTAAACTCACAGAATAGTAAACTATAGAGCCTATTGAAATGACCTAATGAATCTGGAAAATACACACCTGGACTGGATAAAATAAAACTGGAGAAATATGAATCTTAATAATAATAACTGATAATAATAAAACCACCTTAGAGTATAACAGTTTGAAACTGTCCAAATATGTTTTCACAATGGCTCTTGCAATATGAGACATCTGTTTTCCACTAAATACTTTCAAAGCACTCATGAGGTCTTCTCTATTGAACAGTGTGGTAAGAGTGACTTCTAAGACATTGAAAAATCCAAGGCATGGTCATTCAAGGTCCATGACTGAATCTCCCAAAGGCTAATAACTTCTTTCCTGATGACGTTATACAGATCGCAAGAAAACACAAGGTCAAAGCTTGCTATATAAGGCAATGGATGACCGAGTAAACTGTGTGGAGTATACTCTAGACTCATTTACAAACTTTTCAGGTCAGTTTTTAGGAAATATTTGGTTTTATCAGGTACTAAGACACACAAAAAAAGCTGGAGATGGTGAAATGAGAGGTAGCCCATGAGAGGGTATATGCAACAGAAGTGATAACCTTAACAGGGATGGGCATCTGAGAGAGACTAAAAAGTGAGTAAGAGGAAGGCATCTGACAAAGACTAAATGGCTGCTAAATAAGATGATTTAGCTTGCGGGAAATTGGAATCTGAGAGGAAAGTGATGAAAACAATAGTTTGGAAAAAAAGTGATCATATTGCAAATTAGAAATAGACATCATGTCTTGACTAAAAACTGCAGAATGTCAAGTCCAAAGACTTCACAAAGAGTCAAAGGTGGAAGTAGCTGCACTGTCAAGAAGAAAATATTACCATGGAGAAAATGGAACCCCCAGAACATAGAACGACTTTAGAGGTGTTTTTCTTTTTAACCGATTTGGTTTTTGTTTGTATTTCTGTGTCTGTTTGCCAAGTGTGTATGTGTATATGAACCTTTGGAGTCCAAAAGAGTGTATCAGATCCCTTGGAGTTGGAGTTACAAGAAGTTGTGGACAATCCTGTGTGAGTGCTCAGAATGGAACTTGGGTCCTCTACTACTGAGTCATTTCTCCAAGATTGACTTGAAAAAACAGTCACCCTGTTTGTAATGAAATCTTTAAATACAGGAAGACTTACAGATCATTTACAAGGATGAAAACAGAAATAAATTATCATAATAGAGGACTGATTTTAATGTAGTCATTAGGTATTAGTATAAACAGAAATTTAAAAAATATATGAGTAGAATATGAATATAAACCTTATCCGGTAGTGTTCATGTAATACCAGTTTGTACCATGCAACTGAGTGTACACGTCTTTCTAACTCACAAAGAACATATACAGATATTGAGTCCATACTGGATAGGAAATAAAGACAATAACGTGTGTTGATTGCCTGGTGACAAATCACCTGAATTTGGGCTCAATTTTCTAAAACTTCTATAAAATTACTTTACTTGGAAGTTATTGGAAATTTATTTGGAAATTAGGTAGCATTCCCAAAAAAAACCATTGACCAACGAACTTCTAGAACAGAATATGAGTGACAGTGATTTTAGAATGTGATTTGAGCTGAACCTAGTGACATATCCCTGCAGTCCTTACATGGAAGGGGCAGAAATAAGTTTATAAGTCTAACACCTGCCTGGGCTACACAATGGGATCATGTGCAAAACGTTATTTTAATGAAACAATAAAAATTTCCCAGAATTAAGTCTTACAAAAAGCAACTGAGATTAAACTTTGGTGACTCTTAAACTCTGTCATTATAGAAAAGAAGTCCAATAATAAAGGGTCAAGCATTGTTTAGCTTATAGAAAAGAACAATAAAACAAACCCCAAGAAAGTTCAAGAAAGACAATGGTGAAATAAGAATAAAATTAAGATGCTCCAAGAAGGCCCCATCAATCCTACCTCCTGGTGCTCATACTCTTGCTTCGTTCCCTCCCCTGTCAAAGATGGTGGCCTGTGTAACTAACAGAATGTTCCAGAAATGTTGTTCAATGACTGCTTAAGCCACATCACAGAAAATCTTGGCCATTTGTGTTTGCTTGTGACAACTGCAAATCCTAAAACTTCATTTAATTTCAGAAGTTATGTTCTGGATTAATTTGTTAATGATAGCTTGTACAACTAGTGAAACAGAATATCAACATATAATGTAAATATTCAATATTAGCTTTGTAATTATTCCCTAAGAAGATTAAAAAAAAACTAAAACAAGAAATACACATTTGCTGACATGTGCCAGAAAAATAATTTCAAATATATAGTGTTAGAAATAAGAACTAAAATGTGCAGATGTTATGGGTGCTAGAGAGATAGAAAAGCTAATAAATCATTTTATACCAATAATTTGAAAACGTTATAAGAATGAAAATAACTAGAAAACTGTAACTTTATTAATTACTGTTGAACCTGTTACTATAACAATAGAATAAAGATTTGGTGTCTAAAATGTATATTTATTTCTCTTTTATCTAAGAGTCTTCAGGGGAGCACATGTTTTTTAAAAATGTGTTTATATTTATTCATTATGCAATTGTCAGAGGACAACTTGTAGGAGTTGGCTGTCTTCTTCTGCCATGTGGGCGCTACCAGTTGGACCTGAATCAGGTTGTCAAGTTTGGCGGCATGCACCTGAGCCATCATTTGGGCTCTCAGCTGTTCCTCTTGGTTCCTGGAGACCATACTTGTTAGCCTTCACAGGAAAAAGAAGCCACACTGAAAAGGTCTACTGAGGCAAAGTTTTATGAGATTTTCATTTTATTTTGAGGTAAGAGCTCATGTAGCCCAGAGTGGTATTGGACTTAGTATGTGGTCACAGATGGCCCTGAACTTCCGATCCTCCATCATGATTTCCCGAGAGCTTCAGCTATAGGTGTGTACCACCATGAGGGCTGGTGATTGAATCTAGTACCCTGTGCATAGACTCTACCATCTTGCCTACACCTCGAATCCTTGAGGGAAATTCTTTAGGAGGGCCATTGATATAAAGGCATTAGTCTTACAGGAAACAAATACACTATAATACAGTACTTCAGTGGAGTGAGGTGGAAAGAGGCCAGGAACTCTTTCCTTCCCTAGGCTTTGCAAGCAGATTTGCAGAAACAGCTACTTGAATAAAAAGAGGGCAATCAAGGTAAAGAGTTTCCCAATAAATAATGCAGGAGCCATGGGTGAAAAATGTCTAGCCAACATGTGACCATTCAATAAGGAGATCATGGAGGGAAGAGTGATTTTTTTTCCCTTTCTTGTTTTATCTTATTTTGAGACAGGTTCACTTTGTGACCCATTCTGGCCTTGAACTCTAAGCAATCCTCCTACCTCAACCTCCTTAGCGCAGGAATTACAGGTATGTGCTGTTACACCCAATTTTGATTTCACTCTTCTTTTACCCTCCCAACTAGAAATGAGGAAACAAGAGCTTTTGATGGGGTCCTTTAAGCCTGCAGGAGGCAGGGCAGCAAAGTCCGTTACAGAGGAACTTCAACAGTACATGGCCTTTTCCCTGTTGCTACTTCCATCTGTGGCTGATTGCAGTTATCTGCATGGTGGAAGCCAGTTCACTATCTGTGGTCCATCAAAAGAGAAGGAGAAAAACAAGAAAAGCTATAAAGGTGTGCTAGAGCCCAGAACTAGAAATAGTATCGATCAGTTCTGCTCTCCTTCCAATGCTAAAAGCTAATCACATGGCCACATCTACCTGACAGCAAAGACAGATGGGTAGTGTCGTACAGTAGGGAGAAATATGCTCAAGGAGAGGTACAGAATAAATTTTGGGAAATAATTCATCCACATCTCACACATTCAACTCTTCATTCTCATCTAATTCTAACCTGCAGCACTCAAGCAAACCTAAATCCTAGAAACAACTGGGCCCATAAATGTTGGAATGAATGAATGAATACAGTGGTAATCTGTTTAACATTGCATGGTACAGGTAGAGCCACACTCAAAAATGTGGGTGCAGTTTATGTATCCTGTGATGCTGCTTTTGAAATACCTGTGTAAAACAGATTTAAAGTAATCCAGCTATTAAGTGGGCTTTTCTCAAATACATAACCTTAAGACTGTTACAGAACTGCCTGGCTGCAGAGCTTTATTTCTGTCCACAGATATGCTTTGTTAATTATGGGACAAAATTATTGTGTGGTCGTGATTTTGTGGGTTGAGGGAATGATATAACCATCATTTCAGGAGATTCTGGTGATGGTATTTTCAAAATGTGTTTCTTTTTATTATTATAGCTGTTGCTTTAATTATTAGAAAATGAGCCACTTGTTCCCAAATTACAATAATTTAACTTAAGTCCATTGTTTTAAAAAGCAGGGTAGCAGTTTCAAAAAGTCTCACTGGATTGCCTTAACTAGTCCAACATGTATGGCCTTAAGTGATTTCATTCTCCCAGCTTTGCCTCCCAAGTCGCCAAAGAAAAACATGCACCACCGTGTCCATTTATACATGAGGATTTTCTTCTTTTTTGTTACTATATACTGATTTTTACGATATAATGAATGAATAAGGGCATTTTTATAAACATATGGTATATCCTTTGATCAAGTTCCCCCTCTCCAAATTTCCTCTCTTGCCCTTTTTGCTGTTCTTCTCCCTCTCTGCAGGGAGCAGTCCTTCTACTTCCATACCTCAGCTTTTAAAAATGTCTAGACATCATCCATCAGGAAAGAGGCCTATCTTAATGAGTCTTGCTTACTTCGTTTTAACGTGAACACATAGGTAACCTACTCCTTTGTGTCATTTCTAGAAGGATAATTTTACACATTCAAAAGTCTGGGCAGAAGAAAGTGGAAGCATTTAGCTGGGCAGGAAAAGGGCAATTTTAAAATGCCTATAGTAGGAAAATTATTAGCCCATTGCAATAATTAAAGACATAGGTAATGACCAAAATATTTTATGAATATTATTTGCATAATATTTTGCTCTCAATCATAATAATTTATTCCCTCAATTGCAGACATTTGGACTTTTTAGAAGCCAGTTTGTGTTGAAGGGTGTATATTATGGAGCTCATTTTAGTATGCTACTGTATATTTACTTATTCTTTTAATAAAGTATGCAAATTCAAAAGCAAACAGAAACAATTCATCATTTTTGATTGTTGCCACACAACCATAAATTATTACGCTTTCTGACTCTGCATCTAGCTTCTTAGGTAAATTGGTATGCTAATTTAAATAGTTTATCTGTGGAGTCAGTGTAATTATCTTCACATCAATCATGTTTTCTGTGAATAATGTGTTTCTAGATATCTTTATATTTTGAAATCTGTTTTTCCTTCCTTCTCATTTACTATGAGTGTAAGCAACAAGAGTGTATGTTCTCAGGAAGGGAATGATTTTCATGTTCATCAGGTCTGATGTTTGACACAGTTCCCTTTCAGTAGAATCTTTTCATCTGATTATGTCTAATATAATCAACTGATTGTAGTTTACTAAGATTTTATTATAAAAAAGCCAATTACAAATCCCATTTCTTCATCTGTTGAGGTGCTCCTATTATTTTTCTCTTTTATTCTGTTAATTATAGAGTTTGACATAAAACTTTATGTCAAATTTTATCCTTAGCATATGAACCCCTTGAGTTTGATATATTTGCCTTTTTATATGCTGTATACTAACTTTTTCAAAAATCCTAATTCCCACATTCATGAAAGATACTGGTCTGTAATTTTAATTACACCCTATTTGGTAGGTTTACTAGGTTTTCATGTCAACATTCTATTGACCTGGTGAAGAGATAAGTAGTAGTCTATCTTTTTCCATTCCCTAGAAGAGTTCCTGGAAATTTTAATATTTTTCCTCTATGAAGTATTAGATGACTACGCATCCATGAAGTAGAGTCATGGAGATAGTGTAGTCACTGGAGATAGCTTTTAGGGAGAATTTAAAGTGAAAGTTGGGTTGGGGACATGAGATGGTTTAGAAACACTTGATGTCCAAGCAGGATGGCCAGAGTGAAGTCTCTGGAGCCCATGTACAAAGCGGAGCATGAAACATGTGACATCATTTCTGTTGTAGGGGGGGAGGAGAGGATGGCTGGGGCTTGCTGGCTGTCAGAATAGCTCCATGTTCCATGTTCATAAGAGAGCCAGTGTCAAGGGAATAGTGTGGAATGGCAGAGCAGGACAGCTAGCATACTTTTCTAACTTCCATGAGTGCCCTTATACATATATGCACATATACTACATGAATGTATACCACACATATACAAAAGAAAATAGTTTAAATTTTGTCAGCAAACACATGATGCTGTGGTTTGCTTGTTTTTTTCTATTTTGTTTATTTCTGTTTCTTTTTCTATATGCTTTGGTAACCTTATGGATGCATTCTTTTCATCTCATTTTTGATTTTTATTGGGATAAGGATAATTTAAAAATATTATTTTGCTGTTTTTAAATATCTTTGCACCTTGTAGTGATAGCCCTTTTGTCCTCCTAGTACATAAAATGTATGCTGCTACTTCTAAGTTTTGTTAGAAATACACACACTTTATCAGTCTTCACTTCTACTGGTCAACGTTAAATACTTTTTCTGTTTAAAACCAGTGGTAAAATTCATGTAACATAAAATTCACTACTCAACTATTTTGCAGTGTAAAGCAATCCAATAGCTTATAGAGCATTCAATGAGCAACCATCACTACTCTTTTCTGCTAGAATATTTTCATCACCTCCAGAAGAAAATTCATCAGGTAACACTCCCACTTTCCATCATCTCCAGCCCTAGCGCCTACTCCACACTTGGCTTTCAAAGCTACTTCACAGAAATGCAGGCCGGACATATATTGCTTTTAGTGTCTGACTTGCTTTATGTAGCATGGCAATTGCAATATTTATACGCGTTGGAGGATGAATGAAGAACATTCTTTCTTATGGTTGAATATAAGTTTCTTCTTTAAATTTATGCTTTCTGTTTCATTGATTACTTATTCTTATTGATCCCATCTGTTGTTATCTTTGGGTTTTTCAGCTTCTTGAGATGCCTGGGTAACTTAAATGACATAGTTTAATTGGTTTTATTTTATATATTTTGAAGTGCTAGTTTGGGGTTAACATAGAGTAAAAATAGAGTGTACAAACTTGGCACTCTCACACATTCTTACCAGATGAGACTTTATAACATGACAATAGTTACTCTGGCTTCATTTTTATTGGGGTATTGCGAGGTGGTATACTTTAAAGAAAGGAATTAAAGTCTACTGTGGACAAACCACATATTCATCAAAGGAAAAATCCACCAGGAGGAGATTACAATTCTTAGCATCTATGCACCAAACACAGGAGCACACAAAGCTTGTAAAAGGAACACTACTATTCAATATTGACCCTCCCACACTTGTAGAGAGAGAGACTTCAACACCAGTAGACAAGTCATCCAGGCAAAAACTAAACAGAAAAATTCTAGAACTAACTGACATTATAAACCAAGTTGACGGCAGATATTTATAGACTATTTCACCCACACACGAAAGAATATACTTTGTTATAAGCACAGTTAGGTATAGGACAACAGACTAGTGGTTACAGATACATAGATTTTGTTAGAAAAGGGAAATAGAATGGATATTTAAGGATGGAAAGGAGGTCTGGAAAAGAAGAATCAAGTGCCAATGGGGACAAAGGTGGGAACACAAGAAAAAACAGCTAACATCCTGGGCCATTTGAGGGATAGTATGGAAACCTAATATAATAGAAGCTTCCTAATATATACATATAGGAAGGTAATCCAAGTGAAATCACCAGATAATGGGAGACAGAGCCTCAACTGGCCATCTCTTGTCACCAAATGAAGTTTTTAGTACCTGAACTGAATTACATCTAATTGAGTTGTTGGCCAAAGAGGTTCTAAGGACCCCTCCCCACACACACACAAAAGCAAGGCCTTTGCCAAACAGCAAAGCCCCATTGCTGAATAAAGCTTCTATGCAACTTATTAACATGGAAAATTCTGGCTAGTGTCTACATAGAGCCCTTACCACTGTGTATCTTTGGTACCAAAAGGTACTCTGTGTTCCATGAAAGGAGAAATATAAACATCAAACCAGCCACACACCCTGTGATCTACAGTCCTGTTCTGCCTGCAAGCTATGCTAGGGCAATGGTAGCACAAAGCTTGTTGAAGTAGCCAATAAATATTTAATTTCACATAAGGCCCACAAGATGGAACCCGCACATGAGATTGCTTGGGTGACCAAGCATCTGAGACTAGATAGCCCAGGGACCTAAGGTAAAACCAAATACTCTGGGTCTAAAAATAAAAAATAAAACAACAACAACAACAAAAATGTAGCAATTAAATGACCCCTAATGACATTCTGCTATGCTCATAAATCAGTGCCTTGCTCAGCCACTATCAGAGAAGCCTCTTGCAGCAGATGGGAACAAATACAGAGATGCTCAGCCAGACATTATGCAGAGAGTGAGAGACCCTGGAACACAGCTCAAAATGGGGTGTCTCCACAAAATCCCTCCCTTCAGGGCTCAGTAAATCAGGTGGAAGAGGAGGCAGAGAGAATGTAAGAGCCAGAGGCAATAGAGAATACCAAGAAAACAAGGCCCTCTAAATCATCCTGACCACAGCTCATGTGAACTCACAGAAGCTGAGGGAGCAAGCACAGGGTCTCCGCCCGTCTGCACAATGTCCTTTGGATCTATATTTTGACTTCCACGTTAGCATTTTAATGAGATTTTTGAATGTGTGAATGGGTCCCTGGTTCACATGCCTTCTCGTGGGCTCCTTCGCTTCTCTTTTGTCTAATTCCAATGCGTTAGATTTGTATTATCTCTATTTTATTTTCATCCCTTAAAAGCCTCTTTGTTTTCTAATGAAAGACAGAAAGAGGGTGGATCTGGATGTGGCGAGAGGGAAGGAGAAGTGGAAGGGGTTGAGCGAGGGGAAACCATAATCAGCAAATATGTAAGGGAAAAAATCTATTTTTCAATGAAGGAAAAGAAAGTTAAAGGACCAAACAAAACAGAAAACATAAGCACACCAGGAAAGAACAGGTCAGAAACAAAGACAGGACACGAGTTGCAGAAGCGTTCACAGACTGAAAGTCATAGGTATTTCCAACTAGCTGGGAGTTCTCACCTTTGTTCTGGTCAAGAGTCCCAGTTTAGGACCTGGCCACAGGGGGCATCGGGGTGTGGAATGAGAGTGCTAGGCATGTTCATGAGCCGCAGGACAGAATGAGCTGCACCCACCTGAATCCCAGAGCTACAACCCAGATGTCCCTCAAAGGAGGAATGGATACAGAAGCTGTGGTACATTTATACAATGGAATACTACTCAGCAATTAAAAACAAGGAAATCATGAAATTTGCAGGCAAATGGTGGGGTCTAGAAAAGATCATCCTAAGTGAGGTATCCCAGAAGCACAAAGAGACACATGGTATATACTCACTTATAAGTCACCTACTTTTTTTTTTTTCTCTCATGTGAATTGAGCTGTGAGTGTTGTGGGAAGTCAGGGGCATGGGAAGACTCAAAGGAAGATCAATATGTCAACTTTCAGAAGACAGCAAAGGGGCGCTGTCATTACGTCTTAGTCCATGCTAGCACGCTCTGCAGCCTGACTGAGACAAGCCTTGCTCTTGCCATCAGTAGAGATAAGCAGGCAAGGAAAAAAAAAGACGAGGTGGGTTGGAAACACACACACACATACACATAAGGACACGCACGGATAATTAACCAAGTACCCAAGTGAGTTGTGTTAGCAGGACCACTTGGCTTCTTTGCTGGCCATAGGGTGACTGGGTTAGGGGACAGGAAGTGGCACCTCTAGCCTGCTTCTTCTCACTAACTCCATGGTACCTCAATGTTCATCCTCTGCCGTCTCTTCGTGTAATGGTTGTGAGCCAGAAAACTGCTGTGGAGATGGAGAGACTGTAGCTATGGAGTCAGTTGAGGAAGATGCCCCTCCCATAGCTCACAGCCTGGTGGGGGAAGCCAGGATGCAGGCAGATGAGAAAATAAATAACCAAGAGGACCACAAGAGCAGAGATGTGGCGGGAGTTTAGAGCTGCCAGTGACTGTGACATGAAGGGGGGGGTGTCCTTAGAGGTGGTAGAAGGGTCAAGGTCATGGAAGATAGTTTGTGGAGCTTGGTAAAGTGGCTATTTAACAACCAGCTTACAAATTCTAGGGACTGGCACCCAGGGAGGAAGTGAGGGCAAGGGGAGAGCATTATAGCCAACACCCAGCAAAGGTGAGAAAGCAAAGCAGCCTGATGGACACACATTTGGGCCCGTGCAGAGCTGAGGTCACCGCCACAGCGCAGAGGGACTGGTAGACATTCGATCCAGTGGTTAAGTGTAGGCCAAGTCTCGTAGGGCTCTTCAGGAGGTGACAGGAAAGCAAAGCCAGAAGCTGGGGGGGTGGGGGGTGGGGTAGGGAGAGGATTGGAGCAGGGAACTGGTTTAATCTGATTTACATTTTTCAAAGGTTTCTTGTGCTATGGGTGAGGATTTGGGGCAAGAACAGAGAATGGGTTGTTCTAGGCAGGGGATGGCGTCAGGAACACGGAAATGCCGAGAGGTTATTCAGGAGTTGTGGCACTTTTCAAGATACCCATATACCTCTTCTCAAGAGGCAGTGCGTAATCACTCTCGCCCCTGAATGTGCACTAGAGCCTGGCTTGTCACTTTGGGCCTTAAGATTTTAGAAGATGGTCGCTTCCTCTGGGGCTCTGGGCTGGCTTGCTGTTTCACTCTGAAAGACAGCTCACTCTAAGAGAGAAGAGCTGTATTTTCTTCTGCCATAGTCCTGGAACCAAGCCTAGGAGGCAAGGGACTAGCATCTGAAGGGAGCCTTGTGAGTTACCTTGAAGGCTGACTTCACCTCTGCTTCTGCTTCAGCTGGACTTGCTGAAGACTCTGAAGCCATGCCTGCTAGTTCTGCTGCTAGCTTGAGTGACATGGTAAAAACTTACTATAACATGCCTGGATTCCTTACCTGTAAATATTAAGAGCTAACGAAGGTGCTTTGGTTTTTAGGCTTCGTGAGCCAATGAGCTTACTGGCTTTACTTGCAGGAACATGGATGGATTAAGGACCCTTATAGCATTGCAAAGCCCAACCCAGCCTAGGTGATTACACATGACTGATGGGTGCCCAGAGCTCAGGGCCCAGCTTGCAGGCAGGTCTGCAGAAGTACACCCTGGTTCCTAGCAATTGCTTAATGCTTATGTAACCTGAGGAAGAAGCCTGGCCAGCCTCGCAGCTTTGAAGACGTAAATATGTTTTTCTTACTTCTTTGAAAACTTCATACTGCATACAATGTATTTTGATCATATTCACCCCACCCCATGCCTTCCCCCAACTCTGCCCAGATCCGTTATTTACCCATACCCCCTCCCAAATAAGTCTTTTTCCTGTTTTTTTTGTTTTTGTTTTTTTTTTCTAATCCAAGCCCAGTTTTTGCTACATGTACTCATGGGTGCTGCAACATCAGATGGTCCAAAGTCCACCCATCAGGGGGCCGTACTCTTAAAGAAAATTGACTCTCCTTTCTAGAGCAGCTACCAGTGTCTCCTCAGCAGGGGGCAGGGCCTTGTAACCACCCTCTCCATGTGGGAGTGTTGGCTGGCTCGCCCTCCTGCATGTCTTGTGCAGTCATCCATAGCTTCTGTGAGCTCACGAATTCAGTGGTTCCCAGATATCCAGAAGACACTGTCTCACCTCAGCACTCCCTGACCTTAGACTCTTAATCTTTGTGTTCTCTCTCCTGGGATGGTGCCTGACCCTTGTGGGGAGAGTGTTGATATACACGCCTGTTGGTATAGATTGCCCACTAGAACCTAGTGGTAAGACCCTATTGGTCCATGGACATCTCTGGCTGAACATTTTCTAGACACTTACTTGCTGCACTTTGACCAGCTGAGAATTTCTGTATTAATGATGGTCGACTGCACAAAGAAATTTCTTCTGTGAGGTGTGGGAGCTGCAATAGTTTGTAGGTGCAGAGATAAGAACATAGTTTGATTCTATGTCCATTCAGCAAAATTATGGTAGTAGGTTCGGCTCTGGGGCCTGTTAGCAACTCAGTCAGGGCTTCTTGGCCAGCACAAGCATGCATTTCTTTCTATGGAACAGTCCTTCAATCAGAAAGCATTTGGTTACTCTGATAACGTTTTTGCCATGATTGTAACAATGGAAACATCTTGTTCTGCCGGCTGTCACTGTAGCTCTCGGTGTTCACAACTGGAAAAGACTGATAATGACGTCTCCTCTTGTCCCAGGCTGCATAGCACTTCCTGGCACCACGAGAGCTAGCTATTGAGGACACTTCCCTGTCAGTATGAATTTAATATGATTTGATTTCATAGTGACCAAATGATGTGGTGTCTTCAGCAATAGAGTGTTAGCATCAAGTTCTAGTGGGTAACCAAGGGCAATGGCAAGTGCCTGTATTTGGAGATCTTTGAAAAACTGGCTAACATTATTTTCAGCTGTTACATTAAGCATACTTTTTTTTAATGCAACAATAGATAACTAATAAAGACTAGTTTTGGACAGAATGATTTGGGTGTGTGTGAGCATACTTATGTGTGTACGAGTGCATCTGTGCACATATACACGTGTGTTCATGCATGTAGAGATCAGAAGACAATGTCAAGTATTGTTCCTCGGGTGCCTTTCTTATTTGAGGCAGCTTATCTCTCTGTCCTGAAACCCACCAAGTTGGGATCTACCTGTAGCCACCTACCCAGGGCTGGGATTATCAGCACAAACAATAGCACCCAGAGTTTTTGAACATGGCTTGGGAGGACCAAATTCTTACTTTCGTGTTTGTTGTCAGCTGAACTGTTGGATACCTTTGATACAAGAAGTATGGGGAAAATAGGATAATAGATCGTGTCCCTGTTGAAGTATAAAGAACTTGGAAGGACATAACAAGCATGACGGTAGATCAAAAGGTCTGTTTGGGGAAAACAATGCCATGGTGCAGCTGGGAAGTTTGCCAGGTTTGATGACACAGGAAACATAGTGAGAAGAGAACTAACTCTCGCAATTTGTTCTCTGACCTCCACATGCCTACTTGTATACAGACATACATACACACACACACACATAGAGACAAAGAGTGAGAAAAAGAGAGACTCAAATAAATAGTTGAAAATGTAGCTGTTAAAAACTTTCACTTCATGCCCCCTTTGGAGGGATTGCTAAATAGCCTGCTGGAAATATCGGCCAGGAGGATTGCTGAGCTATGCCCAAACTCCTAACCATTGCGTATAAAATGTTTGCAGTGTTGGAGAGATCTCCCTTTCTTCTTCCCTTCCTCCTTCCTCTTCCTTTCCCTCATCCCTTTCTATAAGCATACACACCACACTCACCCAGTAATACTATTATTATTCATTAACATTTTTAACAGTGGATGAAGACGCTGGATTTCTGCCTTCTGTCCACTGCATATGCAGTCAAATGCACACTTGCACACTGCACACACCTACAAAGAAAACAGTTGGGGAATTTCCCTGGTCTTCCATTCTCTCTTTAACCTGTGGCTTGGGTTCTTTTGCCTCAACTGCAGAATTTGGTCTACTTAAACTACCCACAACACCAAATTCAGTGGCTCCTTCTCTCCTTTAGTCATGCCTGGCTCACCATCACACTGGACTCATTTTAGAATACTTTCCTCTCTGGGAGGCCATGGCCCCCTTTTCTCAGGTAGATTGTTCTGCTGCGTGTGTAGTCACCCACAGTGACTTAGCCTCATAAAGCTGATGGCTAGTCTGTTCTAGAAGGTTCAAGAAGGCTTCATCTACATCTTCTTTCAAATGGATATGGCCAGAAGGCAAGCAACAGCTGGCCTTTTTCCCTGTTTGTTTCCAGGGTAGCAGAAAGCAGGGCAGTGCTTAGGTCATGAAGTCGAAGGCTTTCCTTGAGAGCTGTGGGTAATAACTAAAGCACATTGGCATCTACCTGATGGAAATATTCTAGAAAGGGGAAAGAGATGGATGTTGCAGCTGGGACCAAATGACCTGAGAAGAAAAGAGATGCAGAGCAGAGTTGGGGAGGGAGTCTGGTATTGAGTCAAGCAGACAGTCCCCACATGGAGGAGAGAAGCATGCTTAAGCAGATGGGTACTGCACCACCTTCCACTGGGCCCTTCCCTGACTACTCTCCTCTTGTCTAGCCGGCACAGCACTCCCATCTTTTCCTGCTTCATTTTTCTTCACGTGCAGATTTTTAGCACACATATCACCATTCACAGCATTATAAATGCCATCTTTATGTTTCTTTAATTATGTTCTCCCTCTCCCTCTCACTGTGTTTACATGCACATGAAGAAGTCAGAGGACAGGCTCTGGAGGTCAAGCCTCTTTCCACCACCTGAGTCCTAGGAACGGAATTCAGGTTGCCAGGCTTGGCAGTCAGGGTCCCTTACAGTTCTGAGCCATCTCACTGGCCTCCATAGCCATGATTTCTTTGGCCCCCCCACCCCCACCCCTCACTTGATGTAAGCTTCATAGAGACTGGTCATGCCTCTTAGCATCTAGAACAGTGCCTGGCATAGAGCTGACACTCAGTAAACATCAGCCATGTAAGAGAGCCGCTGAATGGCGGGAATACTGTGTCTCAGGGAGCTGCAACCTCACAGGTGGCCTGGGGAGAAGGTGATACTCCGAGATGGCGGTCTGTGGGCCTCTTTTGAGAACAGCCTCAATCTTAGGGCTTCTGGCCACAGCCCTCTTTTCTATGGTCCTAATTGGCTGTCATCGTGATGAAGTTCTGACCCCCTCCGAGCCAGGAAGATTAGAACTTTTTTTTTTCTGGCACAAAGTGAAGGGCTCACCCTCCTGGCTCATTATTTTCTCATGGTTCTCGGTTTTCTCCAACTTGCTTAATCCCTTCCAGGCCAGTTTCTGCACCTGTTCTGCTTTTCTCTCCTTAGAGCTGGGGCATGGGTTGGGGTGGGTGAGGGGAATGAAGTACCTGGCCAGCGGAGTGCAGCTGGAGGACTCTGGCTGAACTGGAGCTGGGGCACAGGAGGGGGCGGCTCCAGGAATGGGCTGGCCGGCCAATCCGGAGCTGTCCGAGCCACTGGGCTACAGGCCACAGCGTTGACCTGCGTCCCTGCACTTGTTCATCCTCAGTCCGTCCATCCCTGTCAAGCCATGGTGAAGCTGATAGCACTCACCGTCGTGGGACTGGTTTTGGCACTTTACAAGAACCACCGGGCTTCCTATCAGTAAGTTGTACTGGGGTCATAGGGTGAGGGCTCCAGCCCCGTGGTCCCTAACCCTGCCGGCTCCAGGAGTATCTCCACATCCTAATTTAGCTTCAGGCTTTTAATGGGAATAGCTACAGGCCCTGGCCAGGAAGCGCATCTCAGAGGGGTTTGTCGGTGTTGTCAGTCTTTCATGTGCTTCTTGAAAACCTGCCCTGTGTCTGAGAGAGGGCAGGTTTTGTGTGTGTGTGGTACATAGGACACACAGATGATACGGCAACAAGATCTGTGTGACTAGCTACAGTCGCTGTCTTTGAAAAAATTTCCAAATACCAGACTAGTGTGCATGTGTGGGTGAAGTGAGGAGGTGGGATTGGTTTCTAAATCAATACATTAGTGAAAGAGACCTCCCTGGCTTAGAGAATCTCAGTTTGAGGCTCCACTGAGGGAAGCAGATGGAAAGCCTGAGTGGAAACTGGCCCACATAGGAGCAGCCATTCCCTGGCTTGGCTCCCATGCTCTCATGGGTGCTGGGTTGAGGAAAACAGCATTGTGAAATGCACTATTGGTCTGGCTTTGCTTTTATCGAGGCATCCTGAGCACATCATTTTGAGTCTCTAACCACTGGATGGTGCAAGAAACCAGAAGCGGTAACATCTATACAGAAAACTAACATGGAGCCTGTGACTATAGCTATCCAGTAGTATTTAGTAACCCACCAGAGTGTTAGTGGGTAGAAGGCTAAGGATGTCTAAGAAATTTTACGATAAGCTTTTATGGAGGGTTCAAAGTCTAGACACCATCCTCTAAAAGGCTTAGGAAACACTATTGTGTTATTTACTCTGAGGTAAAAAATTAATGAACACGGACTATTTGGAATTAAAGAATTATATAATCTTATGGACTAAGTAAGACTTTCTACACATAGTTGGGTTTTTGTAAATTATGATTTCTTAAATCATAAAATATTGGAAAAGTATTTGGGCCTGAAAAAAAAATTTATGTGTGTGTGTGGTACATGCCTGTGTGTGTGGATGGCTGTTATCTGCCCATGTATGCACATGGAAAATCAGATATTGATCTTGGGAATCTTCTTCCATCATGGTCTATCTACCTAATTTTTGAGGCAGGGTCTCTCACTGAAATTGGAGCTCCCTGACTGCCTAGATTGACTAGTAGAGAAATCAGGTTGTCTCTGCATTGCAATACTGAAATTACAGGTGTGCACTGTTGTATCATGCTGTGTAGTGAGGTTTTTTGTTTTTTTTTTTACCTTCAGAGCCATCTCTACAGCCTGATTTGGGCTTTTCTCTTGTAAAAATTTGGGCTTTTAAATTTGTAAAAATCAGTTGAATTACAAGTTGGGGATGTGTGTAGAATCTTCTGGAGGATCTCAAACAAAAGGAAGGGATATAGTACCCACTGTCTAGAAGCCTAAAGCCTCAACACACAAGAGGACCCATGGGCCTGCGGGGTACCCAAGATCTCCCTGGATATGCCAAGTCTTAAGCACCACTTTACGTGACTGAATCTGATCATTGTTACTTAGTTAATGCCTCCACCCCAGGTAATGTATATGCTCTTCTGTAGAGGATACTCAAACCCTGCCATCTTTCCTGTTAGAACCAGAGCCAGAAGGCCTGGGCATGGATAAGGACCTACCCTCATTTTGGGGACAAGGCACCAGAGATTCTAGAAGACCATAAATCTACCCAGGGAAGAGAAGAGTAAAAAAGTGATTTCATGTATTCAGACATCAAGGCAAGCCTGGATCTCAGAGTAGATACATCCTTCGTCAGCCTTCTGCAGGGACAGAGTGCAAGCAGAGGTATGGTGTATACATTAGGAGGTGGATCAAGACCACAGAATCTGTGCAGTTCCATCCTGTGCCTTGGAGAATTTCCTTGGAGATACGGGAGAGGCAGAGAGGAAGAAACCAAGAAGGTTCTGGTTCATCCTTGTAGTCATATCTGGAACGTGGCTTTTCATGGTATGTACCAGACAAGTCTAGAGAATGGCCAGGACAACAGAACATTTCTTGAGGATGCGAGATGTTGAGAAGCAGAAAGGTTCCTTCCTAGATTTACCGCTATGCTGTGTAAGGTTTCTGTGTCTCTGTCTTTGAATGGAATGACAAAGCTAGCATTAATTCCTCAGCATACCTCTGCTACTTCACCTCATGCCTGGCAGTATGTCCTATAGGCAACGATGGTGGGCGAGATCTCATTTCTGCAACTGTCAATTCATTTTGTCATGTTTCTGCCAGCAAAAGCTCCAGCCAATTTCTCTACCTAAAACTTATGAAAACATCCCAGGAGGATGTTTAAGACTGGGCCCATAATAAGCTCCCTGCAATCATTTGCTTTCATAATTGTTGTATGTGACCTCAAAATCCACCAGGAGACTCCAGTGATTGGTACTGGGTGTGGCAGACTTCTTGTGACTGTGACAAAAACCTGAGAGACACAACTTACACATACAAGACTTAACCGCTGAAGGTGTTGGAGGTTGAAGCCCATGGGGGCTGGTGCATTGCAGTGGTCCTGCTGTAAGGAAGAACAGCATGAGGAGGTGGTGAGGAAGGGGAACAGAGAGCTACTTATCACATGAGGGCCACAAAGTAGAGAGAAACAACCAGAATAAAAGGCTTGGGGACAAGAGAGATTTTCAAAGTCAGAGGTCCAGTGAGTGACTCATGTCCTCTACTCATGGGAGGCTGTGGACACTACCTTCCATGGTGTCCGTAACCTCCAAAGTACTCATTCAGTTTTGGATCCATGAATGCATTACTCTATCCATTAGGTCAATACCATCATGACCCAATGACTAGCTAAAACTCCATCTCTGAGAATTGCACTGAAGCCAAACCTCCAACAAATGAGCCTTTGGGGATAGTTTGTACAACACTGGAATGTTATCACAATTCTTTGACACCTAGGCTAAAGCTGAATTGTCTACCAGCGCTGCTGGCCACATCAGTGTACCTATCCTACCTTCTCCGTGTGACACACTAGACTGACAGTGCCATAGAACAATTGAGCAGACATCTGCTGAGTCTCCTTCCTCTACAAGTGCCATGTTCACTTTGGAAGCCGGAAGCTCAATATGGTGGAGCATTACTCACCAATTCCTAGCGTTTAGAGGGAGCAACAAGACTGAAACCCAAATGCGAAAAAGCAGCATGACAAGGGACTTGGTAGACACCGATGCTGTGGTCCATGAAGAAGCTAAGGATCCCATCACAGAAGACTACAGCAGGCCATGGAAGGCAGGGACAAGCTGTGGGTAAAGGGTGGTCAAAGCAAAGTAAAAAGTGTGGGCTCATGAAAGGCTACAAAGGAAGAGGAGGAAACAGAGAGCTTAGTATCGTGACATCTGATTTCCTATCTCTTCTGTACCTTTTAAATTAATGGATCATATCTGAATAAACTTGATGTTTCTGCATACAGAAAAAAGAAAATGTGTGTGTGTGTGTGAGAGAGAGAGAGAGAGACAGACAGACAGACAGACAGACAGACAGACAGACAGAGCTGCAGAGACTGAACCCAAAACCTTGAATAGGCTTACCAAGTGCTCTATCTGAACTGCACCCTCAGCCTGGAAAACATCAATCTTTATTTCAAAATCTACCTGAAGAATTAAATGAGGAAGTATGTGCAAGTGACCTTGGCATGAGATTTGGCACACGGTAGTCTTCATAAAGAGACCTAGAACGAGTGAGGAATGGTTGGTAGCACAAATAGAGAAGAGCCTGGGCCCCCAGGGTGCCAGCATAGCTTAAGGGCCTGGTGTGCTTTGGCAGGGAGCCGGTGTTTATTTGTACAGCACAGTTCACAGCAAAGTTTATGTGATTTCTGGATGGACTTCAGAGGCCTTGGAATCAGGGACACATCTCAGACATTGCACTTTATCTATGAGACCCAGAACATTTGCCCTTGACAAGATATGTCCTGATAGGCAGAGAACAGCTACAAAGCTGAGCGTTAGATACAGGCTTGCAGGCAGAGGAGAGTCCAGGTGCTTCTTCGTCTCTGCAGTGATGCTATCTGCAAACTGTGCCAAGCGGGAGGGTTGAAGGGAGATTTGCTTCCATGCTTGTGTTCTGACCTTGGCTTAGCCACTTCATAACTGTCATCTTAGCCATCTGTGATTAGGGAAAACACACACACACACACACACACGAGGTGTTTGAGGACTAATGGGGGCAAACATAGGACCTATCCTGTAGCACCAATAGCATCCTGTTGAGTCCTGGCTTGTCTGGGCCATAAATTGGGATCCAGATAAATTGGATGCAGGTTTCCTGTCTTTTTGTTTACTTTGGGCTTGGGGGGGTCACTATAGTTATTCTGATGAAAACAGTTGAGCCAATTGGCTTTTCTCTGTCCCGTGCAAATCCACCATATTTAATAAAACTTGTAACCCAGGTCCCACACTCTTACTCTTTTTGTGTACTTTTGACTCTTAAAAGAAAAAAATCACTGACTCCTTCCTTGACACATTTGATGACTTCCTTGCCTGAACTCCCTCTTTCCATGCCGCTCTGCCTTGTGTTGTGACCTTTGCCCTTTAATATCTTATAAACATTTACTGTATGTTCCTCCAAAATTCGTCCTTCCTATCCATGGGTCACAAAATCAGTTTGATAAATCATGACCAACAAACAGAAAAAGCAGAACAAAAGAACTAAGAATGCACCACATGGGACCAGAAATACAGCTCAGAGGTAAAGTGCTGCTGCTTATTATGTGCAAAGCCCTGACTTCAATCTTTAACAGAGCAGAAGAAACGCATGTATCTCAGGATTAGGGGATTATTTTGTGAAGCTTGTTTCAGGTGTGTGTGTGTGTGTGTGTGTGTGTTGTTTATGGGAATGTGCACACACTCGCCTGCTTGCATCCTCTAAAATGTGTTTCATACTATTGAACTCAGCCTGAAAAGTTTGTAAGCCTTTGCTGTATCACTTTCTTTTTATTTCGTTGTCATAACCTTTTATGATGACAATGTCAAATTGGAGTCTAACATTTTTGGATTTTCCATTTCTGAAATGCTTTTCAGTTTCCCAAGTCATGGGACAGATTCCAGCCTTTCTCCGGAGTCGGCTTCCTAAATTATTTCCCGTCACTGAGGGAGCACAGCCCTCTACTGTGTCCTGCATTTCCCATCTATTTAGCTACATCTGTTTCTCACATCAGGATAAATTCAGGTGCTGTCATGAGAGACCTACTTGGTAACACTTGCAGCCTATTAGTCCAGACTGCCCTAGACCATGGGATTGATAACTACTTTTTTCCCTAAAGAAACAAACAAACCCTCAATTCTTTTATTCTTTGTATCCTCAGTCATTATGAGGAGGAGTTTTTATATAAAGTGGCTTATATCTGGCTTATCTTCCCTGAAACTAAATTGCCAGGAAAGAAAGAAGAGACGTTCCCAGCTCACCACAAGCCAAATAAAATTCCCAGGGACCCTTGGTTCATTGTCACTATTTATTAAGACTATATTGTGCCATTTGTTCTAGAAAAGGTACGAGTCATTGTTTTGCTCTCCCAGCTGTGTTAACGTTGTGGCGTGCTTCTTTCAAATGCCACATGAATGGTTTTGCTCTGTTCAGGAGTCTGCTTTTGCTCCCTTCTCACACCTGTCCATTTCACCTTTGTCCTTCAATCAGATATCCCCCTACGATGCTTATGTTCTCAGATTCAGTAAGTCGTTCCTCTGCCTGGCTACACATGTCTGTGTGTGGGTGCTTGCACACATGCGCCATGCCTTTTTTCACAGGCTGGCTCTGAATATGACTTTCTGAAGTTGTAAATACTGTTAAAACACCTGAGAAACAAACACCCCATTTGGGCTGTAGAGCCAGACCGAACAATCAGGTGGGAAATATATCTGTTCTTGAGTTCTATGGAAGATATCTCCATTTTAATGTGAGCATTTGGAATTGCTCGTACATCTAGCATGGTTTTCAGATGTTTAGTTGATTTGGAACTGTGAAGTAGTAGCATATGTGTTTGGAGCCTACAAACACAGAAATAGCAAGCTCTTCGACGAGCAGCTCTCAGACATCAGTGGTGTTAAGCCGAGCCCTGCTGCCGGTCAACCTAACTTTCCACAGTGGAATCCAAGTACAACTGACGAAATAGTTCCCGTTGTTGTCAAAGTACACAGAGCCTGCAGGACGCCGTAGGCTTTTGTGTATCTATTCATGACCGCACATAACAGTCCTCACTCAACTCTATGTTGTACCCCTAGGTGCCCAATGGTCTTGAAGAATCACAGTTAGTTGGGAAAAATAACTCAGGGTGTACCCAAGGGAAAAAATGGTTAAGGAGAACTCTGTGGGTTTACGTTTGCACCTCAACTCTACCTTCTAAATGTTTTATGAGTATTTTGTTCTTTTCTCCCTTTTAGGACAAGATTAAATGCTTTCCGTGAAGTAACACCAGTAGAACTTCCTAACTGTAATTTAGTTAAAGGAATCGGTATGTATATGGATGAAAAAGTGTCAGATTTTAAATGTAAGAATATTATTACTGTGTATATTGCTAATGTTTCAGTTCAGTTTTGTCCAAAATTAGAGCATTCAATATAGAGTCAGGAGTACTTTGACTTTCAACTTCACCAAAGTATTACTAAGGTGGTTCAGTTTTGATTGGGTTTTGTTTGGTCAACAGAACAAAACTATATCTAGAACAATGGTTTCATGGTAACAAACCCAAGGAGCTGGCAAAAGAGAAAGGAAGAAACAGATAAAGCCTAAAATAAAGAATAATTGTTTTCAACCACAAGGCTTTTTCTCAAGCACTTCGTTGAGCATTGGAGAGCAGATTCTTTCTCAGAAGTTCTCAACAGATTTCCCCTTAGATCTCATTAGGCAGATCTGGAGGACAGGCTGACATCTAGCTGCAAAGGAAGCTGGGAAGATAATTACTCTTCTCCATCCTGGGAGGCAAGACTTGTCAGCAAAGATAAAAAGGTGGAGGAATAGCAACTCCTGGTAACTGACTCAGAGCATCCCAGGGCTCTACCCTGTGACTTGTTCCCACCAATTGGAGGCCAAGTCATATGAGATACATTTTTTTGCTGTGTTTGGAGCAGGTCATGGTCTTTGCTTTTAGAATTATTTGTGTGAGATGGCTATAGTCCAGAAGGCTAGTCAAGAAGACTCATTTAGGTAAGATGTTTAAGAACAAGAGGTAGCTCACAGCACAACACTTTTTTCTAGAAAGTTTAATAATATTGCTTTCAAGCATCTCTGAGTATTTGGAAAATATGCACACTCATAAAGGGTATGAGTACAAAATCAAATACTTCATTTGTTTCTATATTAACTGAAAAAATTGAACCATTGAATGTATTTAAATGATAACTCACTTGAAGTGAGATTTTATTGGTGTTGATATGTAGCCAGTGTGTGCTCCTGAGTAGCAGCGTCGTATCCCAACTTGAAAAAAGACATTTGGGATTTGCTTGTATTTCTAACATGGTTTTTGGATATTTAATTGATTTGCAACTATGACACAGCAAATGGACTTGGAGTTTACAAGTTTAGGCTAACCCCACGTTCTTTCCAAATAATCATACATGGTTGGCATTCAGTGAATTTTCATGGACTATGTATGACAGATTTTTGATTCTGAGATTTTAAAAAGCCACTGATTGAAGCAAATAAATGAGGTGTATACTGTCATTGTGCTTGTTGATAATATTAATATTTTTTAAAAATCCCATGTAATCAAGGTAGACATGGTGGCACATGTCTGTAATCCCATTTCCTGGGAGGGTCAAAACCAAGGCCATCCTCAGTTTACAAAGTGAGGTTGAGGCTAACCTGGGTTACACGAACTCTACCTAAAATAAGTTTTAAAAAATTTATTCTTTAGTTTTCTTTGGCTCACATCCATCAATTGGAGATAAAGGAAAGACTTGTTCTGAACCTAGCAAACAGGTGCTAAGACAGAGACCCATTCTCAAGGGAGAGGGATTAACTAAGGCATCCTCTGCTTCCTGCCAGCGTGAAACACTGTGTTCTCCCCTCCCCCACCTCTGCAGAGACAGGTGCAGAAGACTTGGAGATCCTGCCTAATGGACTGACTTTTCTGAGCACTGTGAGTGTTTGCTGATGTTTACCGTATGCTAGAGCCTGTTCTGGGACTGACAATTTCTGTTTTCCTCAGGCCTTCTATGTCCCAGTGCCCATTTTCAACCATCTTACCCCCCTATAGAGGCTGTCAGCTGTGCTGTGCTCAGAAAAGATGTGGCTGAAGGTGATGGGAGGTGTACAGGGGATGACCATAGAGAACCTGGCAGCTCCTAGAGTGTCCTGTGGGCCTGTCAAGAAAGTCAGTCAGTTAAGAGGTGGCCCTGTGGTCACCTGTGGCCCAGAGCAGCCATCGTGGACACATGGGGTAATTGGCTGTACTCTCAGCTCTTGAGGTACCAGTGATAAGCCTGCTTTTTCTCACCTGTTGTTTTAAGGGATTAAAATATCCTGGAATAAAAAGTTTCGATCCCAGTAAGCCTGGAAAAATACTTCTGATGGACTTGAATGAGAAGGACCCAGCAGTGTCAGAGCTGGAAATTACAGGAGATACTTTGGATATATCTTCATTTAACCCTCATGGGGTTAGTACATTCACAGATGAAGGTAACAATTAATATCATACTTAAAGAATGAAAGGGGAAAAGTATGAATATTTCTTCTCATCCTACCCAAAGTTGATCACAAATATTTTTTCATGAATTTTGACTTGGCCTCCTATGCTAAGCAATGTTAAAATTATTTCCATTCTTGGAAATGCTAAATATTTCAGATTTGTAAAGCCGTTTGATTTTATAAAATAATAATATGAAATGATTATATATTCATCTTTAATTACAATAGGTTTTCCATTTTAAACAATTGAAAGATGCGAGCATTTGCAGACATAGCTTTTCCAGCCCTGACTCATCTCTACAGTGACCTAGTGCGACAGTGAAACTGCTTTCGTGCGCACACCTCTCCGCCCTGTTGCTAGCTGTGTGCTCTGTTCACTGTTCAGATGCTCGTTTTCATTTCGATGCTTTCAGCTGCACTTGTTAGCCACACCCTTGATGTCTTTCTCCATTCTCTCTCCCTTTATGTCTGGGGCCATTTCCTTTGCACCATAATAATTCTCAAGTTCAGTTGCACGCAGAAACATCGGGAAATGTAAAAACCCCAGTGCACAACCTCTAGCCCCAGAGAACTTAATTCTGCTGGCTCGAGGGCAAGGGCTGTTGGGGGCACAGTTAAGCCTCGGCTAGGTGGCAAAAATGCTAATGTATGCTCACTGTCTCCTCTCCCTCCTTTTCTCTCTTTTTCCTTTCCTTCCTTTCATCTTTTCTTCCTCCTGCCTCACTTTTTTCTATTAACCACTCTCTCCTTAAAGAGCATCACCCCTCATGACTTTCCTGCTTCTTCTATTCCTGCATCTTCCCTCATCAGTCACTGTAGCTCTCTGAGCAGTGCCTCATAGTCTCAGTTCAATATTTTACCTCTTCTTTATTTTTCTCTTTCAGACATTTCAAACTACTGTCACTGTGCCTATATTCTAGGCGCATACCCCCAAATATAGGTTATTAATATGATTTTCTCTTTAGAACTTCAGGCCCATTTCCCAATCTTCTCCCTAGATACTTTTGTGTCCCTCTCCTCTGATCACTTTAAACTTAAAATGTCAAAAAGTAATTATATATGTGTGTGTACATATATACTTGTCAATGGCCTTTCTATACACACACCCAATCTTTGCCATTTTTATTTTGTCTCAAAATATTTTAAGTGCAAAGAAATATAGCGTTTGGCGTGTGCATACTTTTAAAATTAAAACTGATGTGGTATTGCCAAACCCTTTTGTAGGAGGCTGTCACTTTCGGCACTTCATCCCAGGCTCCCTTTCGTGTCTGTGCACTTAGATTCACTTTCAGGGTTCTTGGATTCTGTTGCGTGAGACTTCTGGAACATCACCCATCTGCTTCTTTCTCCCTTCCTTCCTTCCTTCCTTCCTTCCTTCCTTCCTTCCTTCCTTCCTTCCTTCCTTCCTTTCTTTCTTTCTTTCTTTTCTTCCTTCTATAAACATTCTTTAGGATCAGCTTCTAGAAGGAGAATTTTTTCTATACAATATGGATTCTGGTTTTAATCCCCAGTTCTGCCTGGGGATTTTGTTCAGGGATTTTTTTCCCCTGGTCTTCAGCTATTACCAGAAGCTTTTGATACATCCTGTCCACTGCCTCTCATGCCCTGTCCTGTCTTTATTTGGTCAGTGTTATTCTTCTAACACTGTAAGCCAGCATTCTTTCTATAGCCTCAGGGCGTGTTAGTCCATGGTCATGGTCCCAAGAGATTAAACTCTGACCCTACTGTAATTCCCAGCAAGACTGCTCCTGGCCTCTCCTTCTGTGGCCTTAGCTCCCCCACTTTTCCGTCTCTGGGCTCTAATCACAATTTCACTATGAAGTGACAATATCAAGGAGCAGTTTCTCTTCCCTTAACCCATCATCTTATTTCTCCAGGTGTACACGTGGTTTACTGTTGCTTCATTTAGGTTTCTGCTCTAATAACATCTTCTTGGAAAGAAGGTCCCTCCGTGACTATCATGGAGACAGGATACCCGCTGGCTCTTTATCATAGTATGATATCCCTTTGCAGTGTTTAAGTCTAACACCAATTAAAAATACATGCTTGTTAGGCGGGCCAATCAAAAATATCTGAGTTGGCTTTTCTATTCACATCAGCTAAACAGTGTATCATTTCCTTTAAATGCCAATTTGATGAGGTCAGAGGTTTCCAGAAATACTGCTGCCTTCTCTACCACTTAGAGCACTTTCTTTTATGCCCGAAGTCCCCCCCCCCACTCTTCCTGAGGAATTGGCCACTTCCCGCTGTGTAAATTACATGCAAGCTCACTATCCTCTGTGTAAATTACACACAAGCTCACCGTCTGTTGTGTCCTTTACACACATGCACACCATCTACTGCAGTTCTTACACCCTCGGTCCTTTTACCTCAACTCAGGGTCCCATGACGATCACTTGCACTTTTAAGCTGTCTGGAGTTTCCATGCTGGTGACGTTCATTCTGAAGTTTAGTGTGTTTTTTTTCCCCCTATACAGTTGTGAGTTTTTAGAGGTTGTCACTAGCTTTTCCTTTAGCCACTTTTCTTGGGAGCAATCACGAACTCTTTTCTCTACGAAGATGAAAATATTCCATCCACCTGACATACTAAGTACCAGTTGGATGTGGGCTGAAATTGCTTTGGGGAGAGAGAACTGACGGCTGAGAGCTTTGCTAATGCTTCCAGTTGGTTTTTTTTTTCTTTTTTCATCTTCTCTTAGATAATGTCGTGTACCTGCTAGTGGTAAACCATCCAGACTCCTCATCCACTGTGGAGGTGTTTAAATTTCAAGAAGAGGAAAGATCACTTCTGCATCTGAAAACCATCACACATGAACTTCTGCCTAGGTACTGAGGTGCCTTATCGGTACAACTTCCTGAACTGTGAAAGATGGCTCATTCACATTTAACTTTTCATCAGGGCCAGGGCAGATTCAACTCTTCTGAATGTTCTTCTTCAGAATGTTTTGAAACCCTTGGGACCTTAAGAGTAGGCTCAGTCCACTCTTCCCTCATCTACCTCATGCTGGGTGGACACTATAGCAAAGCTTCTATGCTCAGTATCTCTATTCAAGCCATTCCATGAAAAATTTTCAAAAGTGCATCTTTACAAGACCAATCTCAGACAGTCCTGTGTTTTCCAGACACATATGCAAGAGAAGATTCCAAACTAAGTGCATCTTAGACATCCTTACACCGTGTCTAGTAGCAGTGTGTCGTGCACTACTAATGGGAATACTGGGTTCCATATTAGATTCCTGGACCATATAAGATACAGGAAAAGTAGATACCTGAGGATCTCAATTCTGGTCAACCCAACACAAAGTCAACCTTCTTACTTAGCCTACGAAGAATTGGTCTATGGGGCCAGTGACAGATTTAAGACAATCTAATATTATCTCTAATAATAACTTTTATAACGTTTGCTATAGTTCTCTAGAATTCTAGCATCTTCTTATATAGTTTAAGAATAGCATTCATCCACCTTGTTTTTTGTAAATTTAGATCTGTGTGTGCTGCAGGCCGCTAGCGATGTCTTTGCTTCTAGCATGCACTTTTCCTGTGTCTCTCCTTTCCTTCCTGATGTGGCTGGTGTGAAGATGAAGAAACCGAGAGTGGGCAGTTGTTAAGTTACTGAATAAGGCTTGACCAATCCAGTTATTGTCCAACTAGGAATCAAGGTCCATGCTCTCTGCACATTCAGGATGAGATCAAGTGGAGAGGATAAGTTAGAGGTAGATTATAAGCAGAAGTTGCTATATACCGCAAATGTATTTTAGGGGATGGGGTGTAGCTCAGTTGAAAGGGCGCTCTCCAAACATGTACAAAACCCTGAGCTCAATCCCCAACACTACCTAAGTCAGGCAAGGGGGCATGTGTCTGCCATCTTAGACACTGGGAACTCAAGACCACTTAAGGATTTCAAGGTCAGTGACAGGGATACAGGGATACAGGATGCGCTCTCTCTCTCTCTCTCTCTCTCTCTATATATATATATATATATATATATAAATATTTTAGTTACCATTTAATATTGGACAATTCAAGTGTTTCCAACTTTACAGGACAGGCATATATCTATATTTTTTTTCTGGGTCAGATGTGAAAATATTGCATATTGCTAGCATGGAAGTAACAGAGTGCCACAGTTCACTAGAATTTGTCTCTCTCTATGCAAGGATTAGTCAGGCACATTTGTGGCTTTGTATTTCAGGGCTGTTTATGGTATTAATATTTGAATTACTAAATTTGTCATAAGCTAATCATCTTAATAACAACATCATGGCTATTATTATTGGTCCATTATGTATACAAGACACTATGGCAAGGCCTTTATACTTCCAGTTTCATTTAGTCTTTATCCAACATGCCAAGCTACAGAAAGAACACTGAGTTTCAGGAAGTGGCTCCAAGTGAGGTGACATGCTGTGGTCCCACATTGTGACCATAGCAGGCAGACCCTGATTCAAACAGTATACTGAATTTCCAAGCTATTACTGCAAACTGCTTCCATCTGCTTCTTTTCCATGGAGAGCAGCATACTAATTCCTAAAAGCTGCTTTAAAGAGAGAAGTAGAAGCATCTTGTCACGTTTTGTCCAAAACCTGCACAGACTCATCCAAACTCCATGCACTTTTCTTTCACTGTGGTAATAGTAGCTGCTGTTGATGGAAGGTTTAGCAAGTCTGGCTCCCTGCAAAGCTAACAGCATTTTCTCATTGTAATTCCCACCGTGATTCCACAGTGGAGGCTTTTCTAACGAGCCGTGCAACTTTGAGGGGAAAATCATTTAAGCTCGCTTCACAGATGAGAAACTGAGGCTACTTGTACCCCGGTCGCTCACTCCAGTGCTTCGGCTGCGTCAGAGCTGACGCATTTGCCACAAGGCACTCTGCAGTAGAGCAAAGATAATTTTCTCTCAGATCATTCCCTCCCGGGAACTTCCGTCACCTCAATCAGCAAGAAATGACTCACTTATGTGTTTGCTATTGTACCTATTAAAGCTGAAAAATAGACTCATATATCTTACATTTTCAGCTACACAGAGAGAATCCTAATGGGAAAGAAAAGAACCAAACACCTATTTCTGAACATTCTTGTTCACAGACTTTTTCAGTTGAAAGAGGCATGAAACTTTATGGCGGATGATGAAAGAGGCCATCATCCTTCCTTCACTGATAAGGAAATTGAGGCCACAACATGTGGAAGGATTGATCCTCCCCTAGATCACACAGTCAATAATGCTGGAACCAGGGAGCAACCAGGTCACTGTTTGCACTCTGTGTTACAGTGGGCTTGACTGACTTGAGTTCGTGTCATGTGTGCTGATTTGCCTTGCCCTTCTAATGATCTCAGGCTTAATTCAGTGTTTACTAAACACACACACACGCACACATACACTCATGGACCAATACAGCTAGTATGTCTTTCGTATCTCAGTGCTAATAATCACATCTTATTATCTTTGAAGATTGGCTAGGACTGATGTCATAGTGATTCTGGGCTATCCCTGACGGTGTAAGAACTCTATCCCATATTTTGGTTTTAAGGCTAGACTTTGATAAATACGCATGCACAGTTCTATAATGTGTGCTATCTCTCTGTGTATAATCATGTGTATTTTTTAATTGCAGTATCAATGATATTGCCGCTGTCGGGCCCGAGAGCTTTTATGCCACAAATGATCACTATTTTGCTGACCCATACTTACAGTCCTGGGAAATGTACTTGGGTCTGTCATGGTCCAATGTTGTTTACTACAGCCCAGAAAAAGTCCAGGTGGTAGCAGAAGGATTTGATTTCGCCAATGGCATTGGCATTTCCCTTGACGGCAAGTATGTATGTGTGCTTTCTAGGACACAATGGATTTGCTTCAATTCTTCTTATATAGCTTTAGAACAAGTAATACTCAATATGATTATCTGTTGTGTTATGTTAGTAAGATGAAATTAGAGAAAATGTAAACACTACCAATTCTTGAGGAGTCTCTAGTGAATGCATATAGTATGTAGTTTGGGTCTGTAACATGAAAAGAGTCTTGTACCAGAGTGTAAAGCAAGGCACTGGTTCCCTCATTAGAAACTCTTACTTTTTTAGTTCCTTTTCTATTGCTGTCATAGAATACCTCAACCAAGGAAACTTACAAAAGAAAGCATTTAATTGTGGGCTCACAGTTCCAGAGGGTGAGTCTATGAGGAGTCTTGCAACACGCAGGCAGGTAAGGTGCTGGAGCTTACGTGTTGAAGTATGGTAGGGTGCTAACTGGGAAAGCCGCAGGTGTTTTAAATCTCCAAGCTCACCCAGAGTGATGCACCTCCTCCAATGCATCTCCAAATCCTTCCCAAACCATTCCACCAACTCTGGAATGAACCTGTGGGGACCACTCTCATTCTAACCACCGCACTTTTTGTATGAAAGAGTCAATGTAACTATCAGTGATGTAGTCTACCATCTCAGGTTGGTTTCCCAACAAACCACAGATCACAGATCACTATTGGTCTGGGCACCACACTTTGGGTAGCATTTATGTGCATATAAAACCTGTCCATCATCCATCTATACCCTGCCTCATCTTCCATCATCGAGAATTTTACAGCATCAGTAATACAGAAAGCAGTAAGGTGGGCAGTTTTCTGTCATTCATATTGTGTCTGATCCTCACAGAAGGTAATTAACACACCACTTCTCCTACTGTTCTGGAATGTACTGTGCCGAGTCTCCAGCAGGACTCTTCATGGTGTATGGTGTTACACTTTGTTCATATTACCAACCCCATGTTTGAATCAGACTGAGAGCAGGAAGAGAGGAAGACTTCTCTCCACTGAGGCCAAACACTTATCTTCTCTCATACTTTCTTGGCCTAAAAAAAGAAAAAAATACTGTCATCAAGAGGGTGTTCCAATGCTCTCCAAGGCCCGAATTGATGACCTGTTGACATGCAGAACCTTTGGCTTGCCACTGGGTTGACAAATCAAAGGGAGAAATGTGCAATGCAAATATTAAGAGCAGGTGTTAGCACTGAGTTCCTTCTTTGCTGATGCTGATCAAGGATTAATACCTTGCCACCTTTGTGGGGACTTTCCAGTGATTAAACACTTTGCTCTATAGGTTACATTGAGCTCTTTCAGAATTGGGTTTGCTTTGAGAGAGATTTCATTTTTCTAGTTTCTAAGCAAAGTCCCACTCCAAGACAAGTTATCACAGCTTAGCTTTTGGCATTACTTCAAGTGCTTTGATGGAGCTCTTTCTTCTTTGAAGGTATGTCTATATAGCTGAATTGCTGGCCCACAAGATTCACGTGTATGAAAAGCATGCTAATTGGACATTAACTCCATTGAAGGTAAGCTGTATTAACACTATAAGTGTGTAGAGTGATAATTAGATTCTAATTGATTTGTGAAATTAAGTGTGAGGAGAAAGGAATTCCCTGACTTGAGTGGGTGAGGAGCAATTTTCACTTACTTATTAAGAGCCATCAGTATAATCATGTGTTTGTCATTCACTTTTACTCTGTGGTAGAACGGAAAACAGCAAGCCAAGCTTCTCCCCCAGGAAACTTGGTGACTTTCTGCTCTACAGAATTTTAATGTTTTTCCCAGCTCTCTTTCTTACCTCGTGTTACTTTCTTCTTCTTCTTCTTCTTCCTCCTCTTCTTCCTCTTCTTCTTCCTTTTCCTCCTCCTGTTCTCCTCCTCCTTCTCTTTGGCCTCCTCTTCCTCTTCTCCCCTCCTCCTCTCCCTTTACTCTCTCTTTCTCTCTCTCTGGTGACAGAGATGCCAAGACAGTCTCCCATTTGTAGCTCACTTAAGACTCCCCTCTGCTCACAGTGGCTGTATGGGTGACCTGGCTATTTCCAGATCTGCTGTCACTGGCCCCTTTTCTTTTTCTAGCTGTTCCCCAGGACAGCAAACCCTCAGCCCTTGTCTTTCCTGCTCTGTGCTCTCTCATCTTTCACTTGTTACTGACAGGACACTGCAGTGAAACCTTCCCTAACAACCCAGCTACTACAACTTGAGCTCCACCCCCACCTCGCCATAGATCCTGACTCCTTAATGCCTTAATTCTTGCTTTCAGTGTTTATTACCACCACACCACACACTTTACTAGTCTCCTTTCTTATCTGAAGGATTAACCAGGACAGTTTTTTTTTCCATTTGTTACTGGAAGGGTTCCTAACATCTAATAAGCAACAAGCAAACATTTGTTTAATGACTATGGTGGGGCTCACTGTATGTCAAGGTCCCTGCTAATTCTGGTCTAGGCTAAGTTTTGCTCAGAAAGTGTAATTGCATAAAGGGGAATAAAGGAGGCTTATGCCAATAGAGCATCATGAAGTGGTCCCTATCCCAGCAAAGCCACAAGATACCATGCTGCCAGCACCCATGCCCACAGCATGAAGCTCTGTCACTGCCAAATGCATGACTGTTCCTGTCACCATGTCTCAGGGACTGTCACAAGGGCCTTCACTCAGAGAAAATTGCCTCAAAGCAACATCAAATCTAACATCGTGTTTGACATTAAAAATCATCGGCAGAGCTAGTTTAATATTAGCTGCAGAGAAACGAAATTTCACACACTCCAACTGGCTAAGGGAATAAAAACAATACTTCCGCAAGGTGAAAATTAAGGAGTTCTGCAATAAAACTCAATTCAATATAACTCAATGTGGAATGCAAGGGCTTTGCTTCGTAAGGGCAGGGGTCAGAGCCGGCTTCCTGATCTGGTAACAGGACAGGGCCATCTCTTATCATTCCAACCAACCTAGCAGAAGCCACCTTGTCAAAGGCAGTGACACGCATTCTTTGGAGGATCATGGGATTTAATATTAGTCCAATAATACTTCAGAATGCCAAGAGACTTGAGCAACATGTTGAAGTTCATTATCAGATCTGTGATGAAGGTGAATGCTGTATGTCCTGCCCAAAGCCTTATAAAAGAAGGAGGCAACATGGATGGACCTTAAAACATTATGCTAAATGAAATAAGCTGCACCCAAAAGGACAAATATGATTTCACTTATTTCAAATACCTAGGGCCATCCATGGTGGCTCACATCTGTAATCCCAGCATTCAGGAGGCAAAGACAGGGGGATTCTGAGTCAGAGGCTGCTTTAAGTCATATAGCGAGATGTAACCCCCCCAAATAAAATAATTTTAATAATTCAAATACTTTAAATTTGATGGAACAATGGGACAGCAATTACCAGAAGCTGAGAAATGAGGAGTGATCATTTAATGGCTGCAGAGTTTCTCTTGGGTGGGTTGAGAGTTCTAGAACTGGCTGGTGGTGGGCCTGTATCCACTGCTGCTGAGCTGTCCATGTAGAAATGGACACATACGTGACACATGGCATATTACCTGTATTTTGCCACTGTGAAAAGAATCCTCCTCCTCCCCAAGACTCTAAGACTCAGAATTTGCCACATTTCAGTCAGCTAGAGTTCTAAGAAAACCAGCTTTTTAGGGCACTTCTAGGCAGTTCTGGGGATTGAATCCAGGTTCCATTAGGGAAAGGGGCAAGCACTCTGCTGTTGTTACCTCAAGTGACACTCCATCCAGTGTCTTATTTAGACTTTAGTATCTTCCACATGTTTTTGTGGCAAAGTGAGAGTGCACATGCCTGTTGTAATGCTTCTTATTTTATTTTACTCTTCTATTTTACTAGCATGGCTAGGCATTGGATATTTACAGGGCAAGACTTCATATCTGGATCCAGATCAGGCTACCTGCTGGATGGTGGCTGGTCTTGGCAGAAGCTATGTCTATCCAGTTCCCTGTCCACTCCAGGTGCTGAGCTGAGTGCCTTGCACAGTAATTACGTGGAGAGTGGATGCACTCCAAAAGTCCTCCCTGTCCCTTTCTCACCTCTACAGGTGTTCTCAGCAGGCTTCCATCCACCGTGGAGTTTGCCAGCTGCAAATTCCCTGCTCCATGTTAACAGCACAACACTACATAATACCTTTTTCTCACTTAAAGAAGTTAATGTAAGCCTGTGAGCAGAGAGCTGACCCTGGGCACATGGCCCCTAGAGGCTGGCAAAGAGGCAGGAGTAGAGACAGTGGATTTTGACCTTCCTCAACCTCCTCCTGTGGGCCATGCTGTCTGTTTGCAGGCTGAAGGGCGACAGTTTTCCCTGACGGTGAGAGCGAGGCTCTGCCAGCTTGCCTGAACTCTCTAATCCTTTCGTGGACATGTGGGGACAATTCTCATTTTGAGCAGGGAGCAGAGGGCAGCAACAGCGCACCACAGCGACCCACCCACAGCGACCCACCCACGCTCGCGCCTTTTCAAAAAGTCACGACCGCTTATTTCCAGGGTCCCTGGGTACTGAGATCCTCTTGGCCTCAGAAGCACACGGTAGATGTTGTTTCTCCAGTGAGAGTTAGAGGTAAACAAATAGATGGGATTTCTTCCCGGTAGAGGGCAGCCAGGATGATGAATGGTGGAATTAGGAATCGTTGCTATTATTTATGATGCCGGTGCAAAGCCACGGCAGCAATCTGTGCAGCCATCATGCGTTTGCAGCTTACATTTAGAGAAGTAGCAGCAAAAGAGCAGCAAGTCGAATAACATCAGGAAACAAAAGAACAAACTTTCCCTCAACTTCCAGGCAGAAATTAGACCCTGGGTAGCCATTTCTTTCCTGGCTACACAGCCTTTGATTAGCCATGAAGGAACGTAGATTTCCTCCATGTTCCTCCTCAGAAATGAATCTACATTTCTTGTTTCGTTTTGAAGTATTTATAAACATATCACATGCATGTCTCTTTAGAAAGGATGGATTTATACTACACTCAGGTTTTTTTGTTTGTTTGTTTGTTTTGGGTTCGTGTACAGATGGTTTCATTTAACTCTTAAGACTCGGTATTTGTTTTGTAAATCATCCCTTGTACCCGGCGTGCCTTTGAATCCAACAGAATGCTGGCATAGCCAGAAGGCAAGATGCATCCATGCTGTGAAGCTGAAATGGAATGAATTATATCCCTGTGATTAGCTGACTAAAGTAGGAAGACTGTCTCTGGCTGGTTCCTCACATCTTCATCTTTCTCCCTTGGGATGGATTATATCCCTGGGAACAGGAGGATGGTCTCCTTTGAACTGTCTCTGCCCAGCCCATCATATCTTCACACTTTTTCCCTCTCTCTCTTTTAACCGTGGCAGGTCCTCGACTTTGACACCCTTGTGGATAACATCTCTGTGGATCCTGTGACAGGGGACATCTGGGTTGGTTGCCATCCCAATGGGATGAGGATCTTCTTCTATGACTCAGAGAACCCTCCTGGCTCAGAGGTTAGTTTGCAAGGTGAAGTGGATGCAGGGGCTTGCTCTAACTACCACTTTTCAACTGAAAACAAAATTCTCACTTGTATGTGCACATAGAGAAGGCATGTGATGGATGATCCAGAAGTCAAAAGATGAGAGTCCAGAAAGAGCACAGCTAGCCCTTTATGACTGGATAATTTAGGGGGGAGTGGTTTTTAAAGATGTGGGTACCTTTGTATAGGGACATCAACAGGAGATGAAATAGTAACACAGGGCTCTGAGTGTGTGTGTGTGCATGTGAGTGCACAAAATAGCTGCCAAGACAAAAAGGAGAAGGGATAAGAAGCATGTTGGGAGTGTAAGTGAGTGGAGAGTATTCTCTAGCATGCATGAAGCATTGGGGCAAAGCAGCCGTACCACTGGAAAAATAAAAGCAAAACAAAATGAACACACAAGCAAAAATAAACACACAAACAAAAATGGAGTGGTATTTGAAGGAAGCAGGCAGCCAGCCTAGAATTTAGCCAGCGAGGAGTCATCCGCAGTGAAAAACACTGGGGTTGGGCCTCTACTTTGCCTCCTTAGGCCTGTTAAGCATGCAAGAAGGTGAGGCTGAAGTGGCCCCTCCAAGCAGGCCTCGGTACAAGTCAGCCTGGGGAGTGCCAGTCTGAAGGGCTGTGAAGGCTTCCAGCAGGAGGGAGCCAACATCGTATTTCGGCAGTGAGTTCCCGCATCCTAGGAATTCACAATTCTTAAAAAAAAATACAATGGTGTCACACTGCTAGGCTGTATCCATTTGCTATCCATTTCTCCGTATAACTTTCCCTTCCCTGGCATCAGTACCCTGCCTAGGGTACCACTTCAGCCTCTCTTGGCATCTCTGATGGACTGCCTCTGTGGTTCCCATGGATACAAAATCCATAGGTGCTCAAGTCCCTTATATGAAGTTATGGGGCATTTTAGCATGATCTGTGCATATCCATCTTCTTGTACACTTTGCCTTTGTGTATGTGTGCGAGTTTGTGTACCTACATCTATGGGCACATACAGGAGGAGGCCAGAAGCCTATGTGGGTTATCTTCACAGCTGCTTTTTCACCTAATGTTTTGAGACAGGGCTTCTCACTGAATCTGGAGCGTACCAATAGGTTGGAAGCAAGGCAGGGATTCCCCTGTCTCTACCTCCCAACCCTGGGAGCTCAAATCTCCATGAGCAGCTCTTTATGTGACGCCAGGGAGGTGAACTCAAGCACTTATGATCACACAGCGAGTGTCCACAGAAACATCTCCTCAGCCCTCCTGTGTATTTAAACCTCTCCATATCTATCATGATACCTGACACACTGTAAATGCTATATAAATACCTATGTTGCCTTATTTAAAAGATAGTGATAGAAAAGGAAAGTTTATAGTGCTATACAGCTAAGTGTGTATAACACACACACCTATTTCAATTTGCAATCATTGAGGTCTGCAAATGTGGAATCTATGGAGAAGGCTGACTGTATGGGCAGTACGAAGGACCAGCATATGGCCATCCTATCTACACATACCCAGGAAGTCTTCACCTATCTTAGCTATAAGCCCTCAAAGGTCCTGTTTTGCCCATTGCCTTCATCTTGGCAGGTTATTTTGAATTTATTTACAGTGCAAATAATAAAAATTGGAAACCCATTTGCCACAGGCACTTGCACATTTACCATGACTTATCCAATTTTCCCTATTTTTATTATTACATCTATTTATGTATTTGTGTTCCTATGTGTGTGCACGTGTCTGTACATGCCATGACACACATGTGGAGCTTACAGGACAATTTGGGACAGTTGCTTCTCTCCTAACATGTGGATCCTGGGAGGTGTACTTGGGCTATCGGGCTTTTCAGGCTACACTCGCTGGACCTCATGGCCCCTATTTTGAGTTTTTAATATGTAGTAACTATACCTGTTATTTTATCAAACAACATGCTATTACTCTATTGAACGAATATGTACTTTTAAAGCTTGGTTTTAAATCAGTCTTACACAAAATGATGGACACACACACACACAATCTCCCAATATCTTTGTATTGAACAAATCTAATATGAATGGATCATCTAATTTCCAAATTTACAGGAAATTATGATTTTGTTTAATGTCAATCTCCTATGTCTTTTGCTAGGTTTTATTTTTTATTTATTTATTTATTTTTGCTATTAGCTTTGCTCAGTGGTGTATTTGGTAGAATTGAAGAAATTTATGCTGTGAAGTGTTCAGTATGTAAAAAAGCTGAGCATAAGGTTCAGTTCTAACTGTCCTTGCTTGTTAGCGCACTGGTGAAGTTGGGGCCTTTGCTCTAGCAGGGATTTGTTTCGTTGTTCTGGGAAAAAAATTGCTTCCTTTCTAATGATGAATTTGGTAAGGGAAATAAATAATTTGAATGCCCTCTCTATTGCACTGCCCATAGATAATGAGGTGTACCCTTAACTATTTCTTTGTAAGTAACCTGTTACCTTATAGCAGCTTCCTAAGATGTGTCTGCAGGGCTAACTTTGTTACAAGTCATTTGGATCTTCCCTCTGACCCCTTTTATGCCACACAGAGTGTTCTGTAGTAACAGATTTCTCTTTCTCAAGTCGCAGTATTTTATCCTTGTCAAACGAGAATGTAGAAGTAATTTGGTCTCCCCCATCTAAATCTTCATGGAGACATCAATGGTAAACGAAAGACCCGAGTCTTGGCCCACAGCCACTGCCTCAGTAAGACGCTCTTCATATCAGGTTTTATTATGTAAACTTGTTTTGTTACCCAAAGGACCAGGTGCTAGTTATGCCATATGGCAAATTTAACATGAAATACGTGGTCAATAATGATGTGATTAAATTTCTCAGCTAAGCGAAGGAAAATTAAACTTAAAAATCTTTTCTATTTAGAGGTAGGACCTCAATCTCAAAAGAGTGCGTAGGTGTGCTACAGAGGGGTAGCTTCTTGGGTCATGCTTTCACTCTTTTTTTTGTGTAATCATAAAACAAGACATCCTGAGGCACACTGGTGCATACGCAGCTATAATCGCAGAACTCAAGAGTCTGAGGCAGAAGAAGTGCAAGTTCAAAGCTAGCCTCAGATATATATATATATATATAAAGACTGTCTCATAGCTAATCAACCAATTGTCCAACCAATCAAGTTACGAATCCCGACTCAGGCTCAAGCAGAAACTCAGTGTAAGCCTCCAAGTTCCCAACTTACCTGAAAGATGTACAGAATGGACCCAAATGCTATTAAGGAAACCCTATAGCCACTGCTCACAAGGCCTTCCTGAGGTTTACTGTGTTTCTTGCTGTGCCCTAATGTCTCACATCTAGGCTGTGTTGCTCACTAACATGCCCTGCATTACCCATGTGTGTTCCGACGCTTGCTCCTGTTGTTAAAGATCACGTGATCAGAACTCGGCCAATCACAAATGAGGAAACAGCTCTCCTAACTGATGTAATTATATGAGATAATGTGGCTAAAGGGGAAATAACGTTAAGTTTAAAGTTGATTTAAGCGACTTAGCAAACTATTAACCTCACATTGTTTCTTTGATAGGTGCTTCGAATCCAGAACATTTTGTCAGAAGAACCCAAAGTAACTGTAGTGTATGCAGAAAATGGCACAGTGTTGCAAGGTACTACAGTTGCCTCGGTATACAAAGGGAAACTGCTGATTGGCACAGTGTTCCACAGAGCTCTTTACTGTGATCTGTGACAAGCGGGGTGCACCCAGGTCATGGAGACGGAACCCAGTATTTCAATCTTCTGCCCTATCCTAAGGTGCCTGCCTCAGTGCTGACCAATGAATGTTGACTTAAACTCAGACTTAAGAAGACATGAGAGGGTTTATTGGCAACAAATCCTAAATGGCAAGAATTTCTTGAGTGTTAGCCTACTTGAAGACTTCATTTACCAATAAAACCTCTCTTTCACCAAAATGGGTACATTTCTCAAGTCCATATTCTTCAGCTGATGCCAGGCCTGGGGTTTGTTTCCTTGATTTTTGTTTTGTTTGGCTTTGCCAATTCTAACCTGTTATGAAGACCTAGAAGAGGAAAAAAAAGGAAGATAAACAGATTTAAAAAAATAGAAAGATCAACAACCTTTGGCTAGTTTCTGAGAGACATGACTAAGAAGAAAATTTGTTATGCTGTTTATGAAACAGGAGATTATTAGACATCATTATTTGTCTGTTTTGAATAAAGAAACCCAGTGCTGGATTCTTTCTTTGGGTCAGTAAGGAAGCCAGTGAAGAGATGAAGTATTTCTAAGATATTGCCATGGCTTTTATTTGTTCTGTTTTGTTTTGCTTTTTGGTGGGGGTAGGAAGGTAAGGGGATGGTTTGATGAGAAACTGAGAATTGTCAATCATTTAGGACCACAGATTGACAGTATAAGACAAACACAGTTTTTGGAGCCAGAGGCATCATGATGTGTGCCTACAATTCTAGACTCAGGAGAATGCGGCAGTCGGATCATGAATTATAAGCCAAGTCGGTCTATGGAGAGGTCATCTCAAGAAAACAAAAATAATAACACATATTATTTTCATAAAAGAGCCACTTTAAGTGATTTTAGGCTGTTTGGTATGTGACACCAGGTGCCCTGTGAGTATTCAATTATTCAGTGATGCTAGTCATTCAGTTCTGGAGGCTGGACTCTGATACACTGGCTATGACTATCAAAGGAGCATGGTACTTAGGAAGGCAAACCTCATAGAGTTCTTAAAAATAAAAACAAAACAAAAACCTCTTAACTAGTGAAATGACTGCATCGTCTTTCTTCTGACTGATGACCCAAGCTGATTCTTCCAGAAAGAGAAAATAAAAAACAAAAACAAACAAACAAAAAAATGAAGATATTCAGTTTCCTATTGCATGCATTCAAGATTGTCCAAAGAAAAACAGTTTTGGGGAAGGACTTTTTAACAGGCATCCTAAAAGAGGAGGGAAACAGGTGTACTTCACTTATTCTATGAGGCTGAGACAATGCAGTAAAGATTCATTTGTTTCATTCTTGCTTTCTCAGTCTTGGGGATCTGAGTACAGAAATGGCTTAAAATAACCCGCCTGCTCTAGGATGGACCTGATTTCTTCTCAGCTTGACTCTTGTGTGGGACTGACTGCTTAATGGATTTGCCATCCATCTTTCTCTGGCTGACGGGTATTAGAAGCCTGGTGGTGAGGCAGTGACAAGGGGACAGGTGAAGAGGTGGACAGGGGCCTCCAAGTGCACGCCCTGCTCTTCAGCTCCATGCCCACTTCCATTATTGTGCTTTCAAGTGTAATTCTAGCTGCCAATTTACACTTTACTGGAGTTGAAACTTATTTTTAGTTTCATTTCCATGAAAAAATGTGCACTTTGCTCTTGATGGATAGATATGTTTTGACAGTTAATGCAGGTTTACCCAGTTCGGGCTTGTTTTAGTTGAAGGTAGACATGGACGAGGAAAAAAAGAAACTTGCACTCCGACAGATCTCTGTATTTCCTTTTATTGCATTCATTACCTAACAACAATAATACTCATTGGCAAGAAATGTATTTACACTAGCAAATTAAATTTACTCACAGGTATTTTTAGATGGTCAGAAAACAATGGGCCACTGAAGGTATAGTTAGCTTTGAACGCCTCTGAAAACCGAAGAGTAAGGAATGCCATTTGAAACAGCATACACTGAGCAGGCACCAGAGAACAAACCAGACGTGGCGCTTTTGTCTCTTCCATGCAAATAATCAGACAGCAAAATGTACAAGTTAAAAGTTTCAGGTAATATGATACCCATACTTACCAGACTCAGATGATTTTCAAACCACTTTCCCTTTAGCAATATATAAGGAAAGAGGAAAACAAATCAAATCATACAGTAGAACAGAATTTTATTCTCCTTGTAGCTTTCAGCTGCCCGTTCTTGTCAGTGATATATAGCAAATGTACAAGTGGTTTCATCAAAACATCATTAAAAATATAAAAGCAGTAGTTATGACATTAAATAATAGCGAGGAGTGTACACGTATGCATGTTCCAAGACTTTGTTAATCACTGATTGAACCTGATGCTGTTGGAAAGTGTTATCTAGCTTGAGCATCACTTCCTGCTTCTTTCTGTAAAGACAATTTAGGGTATTTCTGGCCAATTGTTCTTTCATGAAGGAATGCTTAAGTCCTTAACAAGAAACCTGTGTGCGTGCATAAAACAGCTGAAGGAAATGGATATGCACACCTTCCAACAACATATACTCATAACCCATTGTGTTATTTTTGGTGGCAAACAAAATGCCATTACAAGCTGATGGCATAGGAAGTAAATAGTGGTCACACGACAGAAACACTGCCACCAGAGAGCCAGTAGTTAGTGACAGCATCATGGCTACTGACAGTCTCATTTTAGAGGTGAGAGTTGATACACAAGAACACACAGTGCAATTTAGTCAAGAAAACTGCGATCTGCAGTTGAAAATGCCCAAAGCTGCATAATATCTTCTGAGTTCTAACTAAAAAATGTGCAATCTTGACATCAGAGCATTAATCAAACATTTGAGGAAAATTTATCTTAGTAAAATACAATACCAAAGATCTAATAAATCAATTTTACCAAAATATATAAACATTTAGAAGCGTTAAGTGCATTTAGTAGGATACTTACATTAAAAAAAAAAAAACCTCTTAAAATCTATGAGCCATTCAATGTATACACAACACAAAAGTGGCAATAGGCTATGATTACAGCCCAGGGTCCTAACTAACATCACTGTAGTCCAAGGATGGTATATTTTTATGCCACGTGCTTACAGTATATATGTGTGTGTAAGGTGGGGGGGATATATTCACACACACAGCTCTGACACCTACACAAGTGGCATGCACATAACTGAGAATTTGTGGCTTGTTCTCTTACTCCTTGCACTGTCTTGCACATTGCTGGATCCCTAACGGTCTGGGATGGTAGGGTTAAGGGCTGGGAAGCATGGGCTTCTTTGGCCCCCTACTCTGAAGATAGAGAAACAGGTCCAGGTGCTTACAGATTGGTGCTTTGAGTGAGAGACATTCTCTGCTGATCCCACACAGACACTCTTGCACAAACAGGTGAGGACTCTTGGCCTGCCACAATGGAGCTGGTGCTACTCCCCAGGGTGTGATTTTTTTGTGATTTTCTTCTAACTGGTCATCCCAGCTTCTTCAATGTTACTCTTCAAGTTATTAAAATGTGTTTTCTTTGATGTTATTTTTACTCCAGTGTTTTGGATCAAGGCTAAGTTTCATGGGACTTTATTTAAAGTCAAGAGAAAAGCAAACACAATCAGCCTGAATCCCCAGTCTGACTTTCAGGACTGAACGGGTGACAAAGATTTCCTGTAATGCTGTCTTGAGACCACCCCCTCCCCGTGTTCTTTCACAATGAGAACAGTTTTGGAGAAAAGCACAATTACTTTACCTTTGACCTCACCTCCAGCTCCACTTTAGAACTAGAGATAGGCAGAGCCCGGACTCAAAGCAAATAATAAAAAAAAAAAACACGTGAAAACTAGTCCCGTCACTTCCTAATTAACTTTTCATCAAGCAGCACAAGGGTCTTAGCGATTAAGCAAGCGACACAAACTCTACTAATGCCTGTCCCCCAAAGTGAGATGTTCCTTATCGCCAGCTCCGTGGGAAGAGACTTTAATTGGACTTTAAGGGAATTTGGTAATTCTTAAATATCTCAGTGTTTGCCCTCTCCCCTCCAGAATCATCTTGATCCTTGCTAAATGCTGATTGGTCCTCCTCAAACTTATCTAACTTTCCATGTTTATAAATGACTTGAAATAGCTGTATAAATGCAATTTGTTTACTTCTTATTTAGTTTTCAGGCACAAATTAACCCTAAAAGAGAATTCTTCATCTTCAGCCTAGTCCATAAGAGGCCCAAGTGCTGTATCTGACCTGTGGACATTTCTGTAGCTTAGACCTAAGGTCGTTAAGATCTCAGGATGAATATGGTTCGGCATGATCGGTAGCACTTCTCCTATGCTCCTTCATTTCCTAAAATAAAGGAACACAAGGTAGGTATTCCATTTTGTTCCTGTTAGCAGCTGAATTTGGCATTAGTGCCTACCATACTGTAATCATATAGTGTGGTACTGTAACAGTCTACATGAGGTGGGAAATCCGTGTCAACCCCAGCTAAAGGATGGTAGGTTCCCCCAGAAGAGCTTTGTTGTCCAGGTACGATATGCAGGCTTTATGAGAGCACTAAAGTGGATAAAGAATGGTTTCTGCTCTTACAGGGCTCTTCTGACCCTGGGAAGGAGGAAGGAATGATTGTGTAATTAAGAGTCACACTGGAGGAGGTGTCTTAGGCACAGCAGTCAGTTACAAAGTCCTTTAGTGGAACCCTGACTCCTACAATGCTCTCCCCACTCCAGCACCTCACTGTGGACCCCACTCCCAACCGTGACTTGTACCCAAAGCACTGGGTTACTGATTGGGTCCTATTATCCTTCACTAGCATATAGTTCATAGTATGCTGACATTCCCTTTTTGTTCACTTGTTGACAACTTAAAAACCCTCCAAAGTCTTATATAAACCCTGAAAACTACAGCATTAAAGCAGAAATTGTGCAAGACGTTGGAAACTCAATTATTATCATGCAGCACAGTCAATAAAGGAACTAAGAGGAAGTCAAAATGCTCACCAGGTCTGAGTTCCTTCACTTTGTTTCCACACTATGTCAACCAGTTTATGTTTCATCCTTTGCTGAACAGTGCGATCAAGAGCCTTTTACAATTTTACCAGTTTTAAGCAGCAATGTTAAAAAAAATCATTTTGGGCTAAGATTCCAAAAAATTAACTAAAAAAATCAAAATAGTTGAAACATAAACATAAATGATGTAAAGACTATGGACTTGATTTGTAACTGTCAGATGAATGCTGATCCAAGCACTGTTAGTAACATTATCGCAAGAACACTGTATTTGAGAAATGCAATCTAAGATCATAAGTTACAGGCAGAGACAGACTTATAGACATTTCCAATATATACATTCATTTTCAACTATCATCAAAGTGTAAACACAACTTAAAATGATTATCCTTCTGTTTTCACTCTTGAAAATGAACACAGAGAAGCTTCCAGTGCAATCCAGGTTTGTTTGTTTTTTTCCCTCCCCAAAGAAAAGAAAAAAATGGCTGAAATTTACAATTGCAAGTGTTAGTACTGCCAGATTTTTGCTTAGTCTCCTGATATTAGGAACCACTTGCTGAATTTGTAGTTCAGCAATGTATCTCTTGGTTTCTCCAAATATTAGTAAATGGCAAAGCATCAGGCATCTGAAGACACACAGGCACCCAGTGCCCTACTCCAGGTAGGAACCAGGAAGCAGGGCTGGTGGCTGTGCAGCACAGCGCTGCTGACTGAAGTGGGTCTGTACCACAAGGATCAAAACTGAACAGCAGTGCTCTGGGCCACAAAAAGACGTAGGCCATGGGAGAAAGAACAGGATTAAGTCTCTAGTTCAGAGAGTTTCAGAATTTGTATGCTGCAAAAATAGCAATAACAATAAAATGAAAAGTCACACTGTTAAGATACAAGGTGAGGCCACGCCGGCAGCCGACCCCTACCCTAGTAGACGCCACAGCCTGAAGCAGGCCCTCACACCTGTGCATCCGCAAGGGAGCCACGCACAGGCTGTGGACAATGGAAGGGCCTGGTGGGTTAAAGCTTGCTGAAGTCCAAGGAGTAATGTGACCTCCGACTCTACTTTGAAATTTGTCCATCATAAAGTAGATGATGTCACTTTTTGTAGAGTCAATGCGGTAATATGAGTTAGACACATAACCATAAAAAAAAAGCAAAACTGAAGGCAAGCACATAAATAAAAGCCCCCAGGGTATGAAATGTCTCAAGATGAGTTTCTTTTCTCCTCCTCCTGCCCCAGTTTCCTGCACTCAACTCAAGTTGGTGAAATACTGTGATCCTTAATACTGGCCCTAAGGAAGTATATCGGCTCTTGTACTGTCAAGGTCTGTTCCATGTATGTCTTAAACCTGGAACTCTCTAAAATATGGAAAAGAATGGCTTAGAAAAGTCATTCATGTCTCTAAAATGTGAACGATGGCTATCCTTCACAGGAAAGAACTATACATGCTCAAAAAACAAAAACAAAAACAAAAACAAACGTTCTGTGGTTGACTGTTAACGAAATCTCAATCTCTAACCAGTATTTCTAGTTTTAAGTTCTTCAAAGTACATTTGTTAAAACACTAACTGAGCCCACTTGGGAAATTCTGAGTAGAAACTATGTGACAAGTTCCTGATTGTGTCACAGGCAGGCTGAAGACCAGCTGGGATGTCCCAGGAGTGGAAACCTGAAAGTGTTGGTTTCCTTAAAAATCAATTTCCTGTTCAGTTTGCTGGGGAAAGGGAGCTGTGCTGTGCATGTCAGCGCCACTGAAACTCTGGGCTAGCAGCGCTGCCCAACACAACAGCAGATCCCAATATCCATGGTTACAATGCTCTGACGCTTCCTTCTTTGTTCAGCAATACCTGGAGGAAAATGTCGTCCTCCAAGGCCCACAACTACATTCTTAAGGCCTTCCATTTCCTCTAGAGTCAACAGACAATTGTATTTTTTTTCTCTCTTTCTGATTCTTCTCTTTGCCTCAGCTGTGAAGTGTGTGCTGGGCACCCACCTCCCCACCACGACTGGTTTACTATACAGTCAGAGTTGAGGGGCGCCTTTCCCACATGCCCACCATCCTAGATTCTGCAGCACAGCTCCTCCCTCAACACACGAACAGTCACAGCTACTATCTCGGCTTCAGGGGCTCTCACTGAAAAATCTGGGTACTCCACTCACAACGCCAGAGTGAGTCCTTCTCTCATTGGTTAGTCAGGGTGGTCCTCCAAGAGGCACCACACACTTTAGCAGAGCATGGGATGCTGGCAAGCAGAGGATAAAAATGGGATTTCTGATCTGTTAATAAAGCAAAGGTGGAGGCTAGGGGTTATTTTAGGAGGTTAAAATTAAGAGTGCATCAACACACAGTTCTTTGACCTGCCTACAGCGGCATTCTCCCCACCAGGTTCATCTTCATCCTCTGCTGGAGAGGGGGTCGGGAAGGGGCAGGACTTCTCTCAAGCTTTCCCACCTACTGCAGGAGGCTGGGGATTACGGCTCACTGTTGCTCTCTGCTGTGGAAGTCATCTTTTCCGACTTTTTCGACTTCCTTTGCATTTGCTCTTGCTCCTTTCTCCTCAGTTTTTCTCTTTGCTTTTCCATCTTCTCGTGGGCCTTCCGAGCCTTCTCCAGAGACATCTTCATTTCCTTCAGTTTTTTTTTAACCAGTGCCCGGTCCTGGGATGATGTCATCCCAAGAGCCTAAAAAGGAAACACATGCACAAACTGAATCTGATAAACTGCTGACCTCTTTGCTTATGATGAGGAAAACATCACACTATGTTTAATCTCATGACCTTAGTTAAACACAGAAAGAGGTCAGGGCTGAGCAAAAGCAGTCGACATGTGCTAAATTCTGTATGCCCTGAGGATCTGAGCTTTGTTCTTTGAAGTTCTTGCAAAATACACTCCAGAAGTCATTAAGAAAATGCTTTCCAAATTGGTAACTAACGAGAGAATAAATAAAAAGGGCACACTCCTGTTTCTTCAATCTTCGGCTGAAGTCTTGCTAAACTCATCAATATCTTCAAAGGGTAAGAGGGAGCACCTGCTGCCACAGAAAGCTCCAAGAAGGGCAGGAAGGACTGAAATGGCCTCCCGTTGGCCAATGCAGTTATTTACAATGAGACCCCCACCAAAAAAGTCTTTGGGGCCAGCATGCCCATGTGAGTACCTCTCCAGCCATTGTCTTCCCAAAGGCAGACCTATAAAGGAAGCCTGATTACAATGACGAGGTTGCTGGCTTCGCTTGGAATTCAGAATCGGGGGAGATGGTTGTGTACTTTAAATGCTCCATGACCTTCAGCAGCAGCAGCAGCAGGATGCATCCATCTCCTCAACAAGGACAGCCTTGTCAATGGGGCCTTCATATTCACAGCTACTGATTGATCTCTAACCTTTTCAAAGACTGTCAAGAGATACTCATCTATCCATAAGCTTAGCGGTAGGGAGGGCTGTGTAGAGCTGGCTGGTACCCTCCTCTTGCCTGCCCTTTCTCCATAGAGTTGGGCTCCATCTCAGTCTCTAGGAGAGATGGGCTGGATGAGCAGAAATGAAGGTGCAATGGAGGCGACAAAAAGGGATGGTTTGCATATATTTGGGGAAGAAAGTAGGGGACATCAATTCAGTTTTCAAGTAGTGGGTAGGAGGGGGCGCCTGGAGGAGAAATGCAAGGAAGATTCATACTGATCATGATTAAACCTTAATAGTGCAATGGAAAGTGAGCTGTTTTAATATAGACATCACACATTAGTGGGCGAAGGCAAGGGAAGGGTCCCTAATTCTCTTAGACATTAGCCTATCCTGAGTCAGAACCTCTCATGAGCTTCCTGAAGCTTCATTTCCTACTGAAAGTAATTAAATATCTTTTCTGATAAGTGTTGACAAAAATTACCACATGGATATACAGGACACTCTTGGCTAACAAGAACATGTCAAGTGCTACAAGTAAGACACAGAACTCGTAGCCCAAAACAGACAAAGAATGTTTTACCTTCAGTTTGTTTCCATCCAGCTGCAGGAGCTGCTCCCCAGTGATGTTCTGAGCACTAAATTCAGACACATACTGGTCCAGATTTAGGCTCATTAACCAGTGCGAAACCTGCTGCACACTCCATTCATGAACAGCCCGATTCTGAGTCTGACTGTGTTTGGGAGACTGCCCATCATCTAGGATCTGCGGTGGGAACATATGCAGTGTTGATAAGTGACTGTAACACCGTGCCTCCCACTGTGCTATCAAAGGAGTTTTTCTGGTTCCAAGGGCTGTATTTACTTGTAAATCATAAAGGATAATAGCTGTACTTGTGTTAGAAAAAAGTCTATTACCTGTATGATTCTGGTAGACAGAAAATCAAACATATCCCACAAATAAAGTACCATTTCAAATGTAGGAAATAAAAAATCGAAGAAGTATACATTAACATTGATGACTAAATAACCATTAACATTAACACTGATGATAAATAATCATAGAGTTATTATTACATGTGGAAAATGCATATTTCATAGTTCTCTATATGTGATACATCACTTAAAATTTTATCCTTTTAGAAGGCACTGAAGTTATATAAAAACATATTTTAAATGTCAATCTCCATCATTCTATAGGTAAAAGCCCTCAAGCCTCATTAGGGAAATTTCATCTGAGCAGGAAGCAAACCTGTGAGGAAGGTAACTCCTTTAAGACATAAGGAAAATGGGGATCAGGAAGTTTACATGAGCTCTCTTAGACAACACAGTAGTAAGTGACAGAGCTTCATAAGACACTCATTGCAGATTTCAGGCTCTGGCCACTGTAGGGCTTGTACACTACTCTTCATTTGTGTAAAGAGGCAGAACAGCTCCCAGAACCACGAAGCTGAGAGAAGATGAAGCCATTGTAGGTCTCAGAGCAAAGATAGGAGTTATATGGTGAGCCACTTGAAGAGCAGAGAAGAGGGGAGGGTGTAAGCTGAGGGGAAGGCAGAGAATGTGAAAAGGAATGGATCATGTCAGCTAATGGCTACGGGAGACAAATTAGGTACTCTGGAGGTAGGACTTAGGGCTCTTGATCCAGGAACATCTTCTAAGTAAAATGTACACATGTGCTGACTGTTTCCCTCCACTATGAGCAGAGTGTTCTTGTGTTCTTGGATTCCTAAGTCATTTGTAAGGAGAAAAAAAAACAGCTTCGAACCAGACAAGGCATCACACACAACGCACAGAGAGCTCACCTCATCGTCTATCATATCCAGGCTCTGGGTGAGAAGCAACAACAACAAAAAAAACCAGAAAGAAGAATGTTACAGAAATAGGACACACAGCATCCACAGTGCACATTTTAATACATCAAAATCAAGCCCAGCTGGAAAAACATGACCAGAAAAGTTTAAAAAGAAAAAGGTTTATTTCACAAAACTCCCATCAAAAAGAAATAGAATAATTATTTTAGATGTTTATTTTAAAATAAACATATTCTAATTATATTATTTCCTGTCCCACCATTGCCACCGTTTTTAGAACTAAGTCAATACCAACATAGTGTTCTGCTTATCTCCTGCATACATACTTCCTGGTAATTCTAGCAATGCTAATCCTCCCTCTAGCATCTGGATAAATGGTTCTTACTCTGTTTCCTTTCCTGAACTGTGTCTATTGACTGTAACGATTCAACTGGGGGCATGTCACAGTCAGAGGACTGTCAGAGTCTCGGGGTAGAAGTGACGCTGTGTGAGGAGAGAAAGAATGGATAATTCAGTGTCCAAGTGATCTGTTTATCTAGTCTTGCTCTTCAGGGCCCAGCTTCTCTAACTTACCATGTGTGTTTACATGTATAATGGGATCCCCGGGGAGCTCCAAGGGGCTCAGAAACTATCCTTTTCTTTAATGTTGAAGGTGAGGGGAATGTAATCATGAGGAATTTATGTTAAATATAAAACCTCGGTGCTGATGGCTCCTATGCTAAATCCCTCAAATATCTTCCCATGGCGGGGTACGGAGGAAGGAAGTGACATAAACAAGAAATTCTGCTGTGGTGCCGCTCCAGTACCTCATCCGAGGACAGGGCCAAGGACTGGGAGAGCCCTGGCCCTTTGGGCTCTGCTCCTAAACTGCTCAGGTCTACATACCTCATCCGAGGACAGGGCCAAGGACTGGGAGAGCCCGGGTGTTTTGGGTTCTGCTCCTAAACCGCTCAGGTCTGCTGAACTGGTACTGCTTGGGCTGAAGTCATCATTGAAGGTGAAATTCTGCAAAAATGAATAAAACCATGTTAAACCAACACAGAGAGTGAGCTAGAGGCAGGAGTGATCCTAAGTCCTCAACTGCTTCATTTTAATCAACTTTATTTGGAAGACACCCAAGAGCTGGGACGGGGGTGACCTTCAGCTGGGCAATGGTGGGTGCTGCTGTAACTTCTGAGCCTGACTAGAAATCCTGGCACCTTTTCCATGGATGCAAGGATAGGTGTTGTAGAGAAATGGCTTCTCTCCAAGGGCACAGAATTCATTATCCTCTGCAACTGCTCAGGAGTGATATTAACAAGCCCATCTGCTGTGACCCTAATTGTGACGAACACCAGTGTAAGTAGGAACACAAGATGGTGTGGAGAGGCTGAGTTATCAGGAACAGATGGCGATTCCTATCAGGAAGGTAGCTGGAGTGCCCCTGGGAAGGATGGCTGTGATAAATACTGTGAGAACTGACAGGTCCCCTCCTGGATGTACCCTTTAGAGTGATGAGCTCTGGAGGAGGGCATGGTCTGACAACACAGCACTAGTCACACATTGGAGTATAACTCTCTCATGGCACCAGCATGCAGCCAGAGCAGTAGGGTTCAGACCCACAGGAATGCATAACCTCCTGAGGTTAGGGAGGTGGAGTGTGTGGGGGAAAAAAGTGAATTTCCCTAGAACTACTTTAACATGCTCAGAATATGTTAAGACAACTTGACAATGGCCACAGAGCCTTACTTGTAAGAACATTTTCTAATGAACCTCTCTTTTGTGTGAGATAATGTTAGAATCATTCAAGCGAACCTTAAGTCTCAGAACTGTAGAAGGCCCATTGGGTCAAGTATTACCAAAACTTCTTTTGCTACCTATAGAGTGGTTGGATTTCCAGGAACTCTAAGCAACTGCCCAACACCATCTTGTTTCAAACTGTACCTCTGTAGAAACCAGACTGTTGTTTCCATTATGTTCCTTTGTGTTGGGCTTAGCTGATTATTGAGAATAAATACCATGCCAGAGACTACAGACTTTAGTACCGAACGATATTTGGCAAATCTTCCAAAGAAGGAGTGAGGCTGGCAGAACATTCAACAGCAAGGCATGACACACAAAACATCACCCTTTGGCACCACCACTGGAGAGGCAACCCTCCAGACCCTCAGGCAAAGCCCTTTGCTTTGAGCTGCTGACCTCAAGGAAAGAATTAAGTTCAAGTAAGATTAATCACACATTTCTGTTGGGGAAAGAAGAGTGAACACAGAAAAAAGGAGACCAAGTAATTCAAAGGTTAGCCACCATATGTGTTTCAGTAAAATGTTAGATAAGGTTTGCAGTGTCATGCTGGAAATAACCATCATGCATTTTGAAACACATTATACCCATGCATACAATTTGTAATTCTGCTCATGTTAAAGAACTTTGGTGACAGAATTAGAACAGGTGCTCTGCATAGACATTTGAGACAAAAAATAAGTAAGGTGCTATATGTTGGGTTTTTTTGTTTGTTTGTTTGTTTTCTGTTTGTTTCACTTAAATGTATTGAACACTGTCAGTCCCAAATTTATCTGTTTTCCAGTAAATCTTGAAAAGCACAGTGAAATAATTTCATAACACAGTTTAAAGAATACTTAGCAAATATCTACCAACACTTTCATCGTCCAAATGCCTCTTTCCCAGCATGGCTTAACTGTCAAACACATTAAACAGCAGTAAGTGAGATGACAGGAAAATTGAAGAGAGATGCACACGCTAGAATGGAACAGTATTGAAGAGGGTACTGGTTAGGTGGGACTTTTTTCCCCCAACAAAGGAAACACCATGCATGCCTATGACAGTGTTAGCACATTGGTCCCTGAGGTCCAGGGTGCACACACAGGTTGAGAAGGCCTTTTAGAAACTGAAGAGGAGATAGGATTGCGGGCTTTCTTGTCAGCTTTTTTTTTTAGTCCACTGTTGTCTACCTTGGACCCTGTTTTATCTGAAATTAGAGTCTCAGGAGAAGGCTGAGGGGGACTTGGAGCTGAAGGCAGGTTCCTGAAGGAATAGGATCCCTTCCGGCTCTCATTAAACCAGGAGAAAGGCATGCAAGGAGAGCGAGTGGACGGCTGATCTGCAGACAGTGGCTTGGCTTTCCAGTTTTCCAACTTGCTTCTGAAGATTCTGTGGTGTGAAAAGAATGGGCTTGTTAGACAAAGAAATGGCAAAAGACATATTGAACCCAATTCCAGTGAGACTCTCAGTGTAGGGAAAGCGCTTTGAAAAACCGGTCTACTTATAGCAGTAAAGACGTATCGCTTTGGGCAATGGCATTAACCTCAACATTTACCTTTTTTGCATTTAAATAGAATCTGTGATAACACATGGTTTTGAACTGCTAGTTCCAAGGCAAAAATGTATTAAATGTGCCTTTCTAAGTGTACATGGATGCAATAAAATAAGAGTGCTACAGCCGTTGGGAGACCCCTCTTAGGACAGCCAGCGCAGCAAGTCATGCTTGCTCAGAACCAGCATTCTTTCCACCTACCTATGGATTCATGCTCCAATATCTATGCCTGAACGATTTAAATGATTTGGACACTTCAGAGCATGTTAAGCAGAACATGCAGCTTACTGGCTTCTCATCATAGTCTCAGTGTCTTTACACAGAAAGAATACAGGCGCTGAAGCCATTACAGGTCCCTTGGAAGCTGAGGGCCGATCATCTCCTGAGGCTGTGGCCTAAGGCCTTCTCTGTCTCTCTGTCTCAATCTGTACAAAATGAGTATGTTGATACAGCTCATATATGACTGCTATGGATTAAACAGGTTAACATTTGTTAAAGAGCCACGAAAGCTATCAGAGTGTAAATGTTCAGGTCTAGAAATATTTAAAGATCCAAAAGCAGCCAAGAAACATAATTCTTCTGTTTTAAACTTGCTGTATGCACTTTCGTATTTGTATTTATTTGTTGGTTAAATGAAAATAGTTGGCTAGTTGCTGAAGAAGATGCTTGTGTGCATTTGGAAGAAGCCACCCTCAGTATGTCCAAATGATACTGGATGGAAGCCAATTAAAAAGTAGCTGTTGATATTATGACAGTAGGAACCCCTTCGATTAAAAATGCCTTTTGGTAAAACTGACATAGCAGGATGGGTGAAAAAAAAATGATGGTCACATACAAGAATCCAGAAGATGTGATCATTTTAGTGAGTTTAAAAAGTGTCACTTTTTAATCTCTAGATCTTCACTTAACAAGATTATACAAAATGCAAATGTAACGGAAGTCATGAGGGAACAGAGCATGTTAGTGATGACGTGAGTCAAGTTGCTTCCCTGGTCTACACACTTCAGCTTCCTCTCATGGTTCTTGACACTTGGAGACCTTGGTGTTATCACCCTTTGGTCTATGCTGAGGAGAAGGATTCTGGCGACATAAATCTGAATGGCAATAAAGCAATGGGACAGCTTTCCTCTTCGCTCATCTGGGAGAGGGGGAGAAATCTTAAGTCCTTAAGATAAGCAATCCCAGTTGGAATGTGAATACACACTAATAAATACTTCTAGGAGGGAGATAAGATTAGAGACTCCAGCTTCAGCCCAGGGATCGACTAGGAGCTTTGTCATTCTGCCTGTTCCCACATCCCATTAAAATGTGACCCTGTGCTGCCTGGAGAGATAAATCTCTTTGGGGCTCTCACTCTCTATCCAGGAATAACTTAACTTCTGTGCCCTGTCTTTAACTTAGTCCCCACATTCCAGTAAGAATGTCTGTAACAGTCTATTCAGAAGTATCTTCTCTGCAGTCCCACAGCCCAGTGACTGGGCACATCCGAGGAAAAGCCGGTCCCGAGGGCCATACTCCCTTCTGGCTGGACAATGCTGAGGCAAGAAAAGTATAGTATTTAGCTAGATAGCCATGGTCTGGGAGTTTATGGGGCAGCTGCGTAGGTAAGGACGGCACGGCAACCTCACTCCCCTCCCAAATCAACTGTCTTAGTAACGACAGTTACTAATGACATTGAGGAGAAAGGGCAGGGAATCAGAATGCTGCTGTTAGCTGGCTTCATTTGAAAGGGACGTTAGGGAGTCCAAACCCAAGACAAACAACAACTGGAAAAAAAATCGAAAGAGTACAGCAAATTAAAGTTCTCATAAAATGCTCTCAGCCAGGAAAGTAGTCAAGACTAGTAACGAGTATGGACATATGCGTCCAGCACTGAGGATGGGCCAAACTGCTCTCGTAACGATGAGCAAGGTCACAGAAGCCCAGCCAGAGACTCTCTTTCTGCCAGAGATTCCCTTTCTGCAGCCATAGATACAAACATAATAGAAAGATGGGGAAATCGTGGGCAGGAATCAATGACAGCCCTGGTCACTTGCAGGGTAATAACCGCTGTCCCACAGCTGCAAATCAAAAGATTCTGAGGTTTTGTAGCTGTTGTTGTTTGGTTTCCTGTTTGTTTGTCTTTTTCCAGCCCTCCATGAGTCTGGCTGTGCCCTGCTGTGGCTGTTTTCAAGCCCTACTATTTATTATCTATAATTTAAAAAATCCATGACTGTGTAACTAACCCCTGTGTTCAACCTTTATTCTCAAAGAAAAGAACTTGCTTCCATTTGCCTGAACCTAGAGTAATAGAATATTCATTAGGACACACAATACTCTATTACTCTAAAATTATAGACTCAACAGCATCAGGCATGTTTTTTTAAACAAACACCAATTTCTTCCTGGATAAATTTAAACTCTTGAGCCTACAAAGGAGCAGAAAGGGTTTGGTAACTGGACTTGTATTTTGAATGTCTCTTTGCCTGTTTTACTGGGTGGAGAAAATGTCTGCAACAATACCATACCTTTCTTCCCCTCCCTCTTCTTCCCATTCTCCTTTCTCCCTTCCTTCCTTCTCTTTCTTTCCCTCTTTTCCTTCTTTCTTCTTCTCTTTTCGAAATCAAGTTTAGCAGAATGATTTTTTAATGGATCTGATTATAATTTTCAGAGGGTCAAAGAAGCTATGTTCTCCGTACTTTTTTCACCTTTCACCTTTAGTGGCTTATCATTATCAAAGGCTTATCATCAAAACAAATAAAAAAATAGCAAGTGTCTGCCACACTTTATCCTTATGTGTTTTATTGTTAGGAACTAGAGAAAAACAATTGTCATCAAATTTAATTTTCATAACTCAAAAAATGTCATTGGATTAACCTTTCCTGGCAGTCAAATGGTTTATGGCTAATGGCTCTATAGTGCAATTAAGTCATATATTTATACTCTGAAATCCATTTATTCTGGGGCTAGCACCCAAAATTTAATTTTTCAGTTAAATATCCTTCAGTGGTATTTGTCATTTTGATTCTGCAAATAAGGAATATGAAGTATTCAGCATCTAGTCAAATACCATCAAAATATCATTTACAGTTCATAAGTTGCCAAGCAGAAAGAATATTAAGGAACACAGACTCATGTAGATTATGAAGGAAGCTATGGCTGTAACCAGAGAAATGTGTGCAGACTTCCACTTTCTATGTCAGATGGAGTAACTTTGAAAGGACCTAACACCCACTGAAGAGACTAGAGCTGTGAGCCCACCCCGTCCACTGGGAACCGAGATCCTGGTGGGTAGATTTAGAAGTATGTGTCCCTTGGGTGCTCAGGCTCAGTCACCCTGGACACCTGCTCCCAGACCCAGAGCTCTGGTTGGAATTTCTGATCAGCAGCCAAGAGTCCATCTTAAGAGTCACACTAGACAACTTAGCCCTAATTCCCAGGAGATGACCAAACTACTCCCTTTCCTCCACAGGGTTTAAGTTGAAATTGAAAAAGGATCATGTAGATCCATGCTCTCAAAACAGATGTTAATTTCAGAACAATAAATCTACTGCTTAGGTACGTAATGAAGGTATGCTATTATAAATCTGACCAAAATGTGCCTTTTAATTCTATTAAAACTTATTTTCATTAATTTTGGTGCTTGGGATTAAACTTAGGGCCTTGTGCATGCTAATCACATACTCTACATCTGAGATACACCCTTGAAAATTTAAACTCACCTTAAGGATCTAAATCTCCTTTTTCTTTCTCCTTTCTTCTTTCTCCCTTCCTAATGATGTACGCATATGTTCATATGCGTGTGAATGTGTGTATGGAGGCCAAGGGTCTTTCTCTACCTCGCTCACCTTCTCTTTCTTGAAACAGGGTCTCTCAGGGAATGTGAAGCTCACACTGTATACGCTGTGTTGCCGGGGGAGGTGGGGGCAGAGGTGCACCTGTGTCTGTTTCTCCAGTGCTGGAGTTACAGAAATGCACGGCTAAGCCTGGCTTTTACATGAGTGTCAGGACCTAACCTATGTTTGCCTCTCATTTTCTGATTGAGCCATCTCTCCAGTCCATTACACCTCACTTGAGATTTGTGTTCTTAAATATAAGGTCAATTAAACCTATGAGAGTAATGAGATGCTTAGAGTCCCCTTATAGTCACAGAGTTTTTAAAGAAAGACATTTTTTAAAGAAAGTTTTTCTTTGTTTTGAAGCAGAGTAGCAAGTACCTGCAGCGGGCCTTGAACTTGTTATGCCGTAGAGGTGATGATGTGGAATTTATAATCCTCCTGCCTCCACCTCCCAAGGGCTGGGACCTACTGCATAGTCACTGGACGCACTTCAGGGACTGAGGTGAAACTTAGGATCCCGTGTGTACCAGGCTAGCACTCCAAGTGCTCTGAGTCCTATCCCTTGTTTGCTTTTGCTTTTTACTTCATTCAGAAGTGTTTCCTTGTTAGGAACACACTTTTTTGAGTTTCAGATTATTAAGCTAACATGTACAGCCAATGGAGAGCCATTGGCGGGCCCATCAGTGGCTCTTCCTGAGCCCAGCTGTTGCTCAGAGGCTGTGTAAAGGTGTCTGCTCTTATCAGGGCATGGTGTGCACAAAGAGCAGGCTGAAACCATTCTCTGTAACAATTTCCTCCCAAGCACAGTTGGGAATATGACAATATGTCAGCTTCCTCTGAGAAAAATGGCATGATCAGTGGTCAGTAATAAACTGCTAGACGGGAAATTAAAAAATTAAAAGGAGGCAGATTTCAATCACGATAATGGGAAATCTCGAAGCTGCTTCTAATTCATCTTCAAGCACTGGCTTCCCATTGCTAGATTAAAAAACAAACCAGCAGGCCTAGTGTGTAAGTGATGAAGATGCGCGGGCTGCTTGGAACCATGGCAAGAGCCAAACGGCAGGGACTTTAAATCTACCACAAAGCTAAAGAAGAAACTGGTGACAGAAAATACAATTGCTGAACCCTTTCTGGCCTGAAGCTATGGAAGCTGAAAGGGAAAGTGACCTCATTCCTTATTCTCTCAGTCTTATTCTGAGGTCTAGCCAACACAAAGCACCTCCTTGCTGATGACACTGTTGAGCCACATAGTCTAATCCTTAAGCATAAGACTATCACTGACAAAGCTGCATTGCCATAGGCAAGCGATCAAAGAGCAGGCAACCGAGTTCATGACACAGGCAACCCGTGCCCCCTTTACTAGGGTACTCACATGGAGACTGAGCCAGCCACGGGCTTCATCTGAGCAGGGGGTCTAGGTCCTCTCCATGCATGGTCCTTGGTTGGTGCAGCAGTCTCTGCAGGACCCCCTGGGCTCAGATTTTTTAGCTTTGTTGGTCTCCTTGTGGAGCTCCTGTCCCCTCCATGTCTTTCTATCTCCCCCTTCTTCCATAAGACTCCCTGCACTCTTCCCAAAGTTTGGTTGTGAGTCTCAGCATCTGCTTTGATACCCTGCTTTCAGAGGGCCCTCTAAAGTAGGCTTCCGTTCTGTTCCCACCACAGAGAAAGAGGATCCAGGCAGTCCTGATGAGACCTGAGAAGCTATGGGCAGATGGCAGGGGAGGAGAACTCTCTCTTTCAGTGGACTAGGGGAAGGGAATAGGAAGGAAGAGGGAGGGAGGGTAGGGCTGGGAGAAGTTGAGGGAGGAAGCTATAATTGGGATATACAATGAAAAATGAAAAGACTATCACTGAGATCCCTTCATGTTTGTTCTTAAAGTATTTTATCAATAAGACCAAGCCTCTACACATGGGACTCAGCACCAACCAGTGGCAATCTCTCTGGGCTCAGCCAAAGCACCAATAAGGCATTTTCCTGTTTACATTCATGTGTTCACCTCAAGCCCAACTCTGCTAACAGGTATGCATTTGCACACCTCGAATGGCTGTTAAGCTGGCCTCTGCCTTACTCAGCAGCAGGGCGAATCAGTCCCTCAGGCACCTGCCATAGGATCCAATCTCAAAATCACTGGCATGCCATGTTATCTAAAGGTTTTGAGAGGAATATTATCTATGAAAAACTGTCTGCAGTTCAATCTATTGAGCCACTGGCTTTCTAAGATATTATGAAAGCCATCCTTGCATGGACAAGCCTATTAGCATAATACCCGCAGAGAATGCTTTAATTCTCTCCAAGCAAATTTTGTCTAAATATTGGGAATGATGATAGCAGCAATGCCTATGTGTTAAATGTGACCCTCTCAGACTTCCCAAAAGTCTGCAGACCACTGCATGAGGAACAGTGTGTGACTCCATTTTCAGAAAAGAAAACCAAGCCAGAGATAGGTTAAAGAACTTGTCTAAGATAAAAGGCAGAACTGAGTTTTGAACTTAGATTTTGAACTTTGACCTATTGCCCTTTGTTTTCCTTAAGAAGCTAAGACAGTACTTACTATGAAGTTGTTGCTCAAGATGATGCAGTTTAGGCACCACACAACCGCACTTTTTCCATTATCTTATTTTTCTCCACATAGTTTGCTTCAAAATAAATTATGTTGCTAAACGTGGACTCATAAGTGTAAACAAAGCATTTTGAAACTAAAAGTAGACTACACATAAATAATGTATAGACACATATTAATTACAAGCTAACATAATAGTGATTTAGAATCTAAAGAACAATCATTTTTCATAAAACCATACAGATTACTACCATATAATAGAACATGGTATAAGTCACATGTATAAATTAAAATTTTCTACTAGCCACATGAAAAGATATAGATAAAACTAATTTTAAAAGTAAATGTATCTACAATTCCAAATCTAAAATAAAGTATTTTCCTATATAATTAATATCATAAGAACTAAGTTGTTTATAATTCCTTTTCACATTAAGTCTTTGAAGGAGGTGTGCATTTTCTACTATGGCGCATCTCACTGTAGAACACCTCAGTAACTGCAGCTGACCAGTGGCAGCCATATTAAATGAGCAAAGAGAGACAGCTATCGAGCTAGACGCCATGCCCTTACATTTTGGTTGGAAGCCAAGATGATTTACTTAAGGCAAAGCCAGGACGTCCCACCTCTGGTTGCTTCTTTTCACTGTTCATAACTTTAAGGCAAATGCAAATCACTTCCAAAGTGGAGTGACTTCTCTATTGATTCCCCAACATACCATCATCTAACTTGTCAGACACACACACACATACACGCACACACACACATGCACACACATGCACGCACACACAGTTTCCCATTGAATCTAAATGGATCGCTTAACAGTGATCCACACAGGTGCTTCACTAACACTAACCAGTGTTCATGTCTCTGAAGTCCAGGATGGCCTATGGCTGACCCAATGGCTCTTGGTATGTTCCTCTCAGGGTTAACAGGCTCTGCTCACCTGATGCTTCTTCTGCTTGCTCTCTCCTATAGTGCCTGTGCAAATCAGAATGTTTACTGTGCACAGTAAATCATATTTCTTCCCTGGGATAATTTATTATGGTCATTATACCCATCTGTTTTCTCTATGTGTCTCCTGCTGCTCATGTATCTGAGTTATTATGTCCACACAAGAAACACAGCAAAGTAAACTCTGTGGGGAAGACAAAGTGACAACCAAGACTAAATTTAGTGCAAGTCTTATTCTTTCAGGCCTAACAGCTACAAGTTGGAACTGACTGATGTCCTCTACACATTTTAACAACCTAATAGGGACCTGACAAAAGGCCTAACAGATAGGGTTATCAGCCCGCTCTGAGGCTCTCTGCTGCTTTTTCTGAGAAAGCTGCATGGGGAGAATACATTCCTGTTCTTCTCTGTGACTGCCCTAGGGTGCTCCCCACAGCTGGTGACCCCTACCTGTGGGCCCTATGGGGCCAGCCAACAACCTATAGGGTAGTTCTGTTCTTCTGGGAATATGTTTTAGAAGGTTCTGGGTCCATTATCAGCCCACATAGCAGAAAGGGAGCTGATTTGATCAATGTTACCCAATTACTCTAACACCTTTGTTTTCTGAAGCAGGAAAGTTCTCTCTTCTCTTGTTTTTCTATTTCAATTATATAAGCTCTTTTCTTCATCCCACCAAAACTCTACTATAATTACTAATAATTGTAAAATTATAATTCTAATAGCAAACTATTTTTGGTGTTGGTACATGTAGAATTACTTGTTTCCAATGAAGCAGTGGAAATTAAGAATTAATGTTTTATGAAGACAGAGCTGGAGACACACAGATGAGCTAGCAGCCCGGGTATGGTTCAAAAATGGCCATAACTGTGATAAGCAGGGTATTGGTGACACCACCTCCAACTCACTCTGACTTTTCCCATAGTATAGCCAGCGCCCAACAACACCATGAGCATCTGCAGCCCAGTCAGACACACTCTCTTCTGCAGGCTCTGTGCTTAAGGTCCTCGTGGGCTGGGCTGGAAACTCAGAGGACAGGAATGCTGTGCTGCTGAAATATCACAGGAGGGGCAGCATCCTCCCACAGGCAGGTTCCCTCTCTAGGACTTTGCTCAGCTCCTGCTCTCCTGGAAGTGGCTTCATTATTTTTCTAAGTATGGTCAATAGCATCTCATTTTAAGGTAAAAAGCAGATATTTTTATACTTCTTACTTTAAAAATGCAGAGTTAAATTGCTTCTGAGTTGCTTATAGTCTCACATGTGCTTAATTTTCTCGAGATTCCCTCAAAATACGGAGGGCATTCTATCCATTTTTCCACTGTAGAACAAAAATGAAAACCAGACTCACAAAACTAATTAAATCTGGAATTCTCTCTCCTTTCTCCCAACTCCAGTTTCTTACCGAGCAGCACTGCAAAGGAAGGATATATAATGAAAGAGTTGTGGACAACCTTTGAAGTGGGCAAGTGGTCTCTAAGGGATTCTTTGCCTCTTAGGATTTTCTGTTTCTTCTCTAGTCTATGACACTGAGAGTAGCATTAAGACTTGCTGTCATCATTGTGATGAAATGAGTCATTATTAAATATGTTGGCACAGTGTGATGGAGAGGCATCTAGAGAGGAGGCAGAAGGCCCATCATGCTTCTCACTGACTTCTGCTGTTCAAAACTTAGTTCTCTGCTGTTCAAAACTTAGAAAATTTTTACTGAAAGGTAAGCATAGTCAGTAGTGCTTGCAAGTCCAGTAAACAGGTGGGTTCAGAAAGAGATGGTGGCCATTCTTACAGGACTGTAGGATGCCAACATGGCGCCAAATACAAAATTACTCCATTAGATGAGGATGTGAGGGAGATAAAAGGCATTAATTAATATTGTGAACAGCTAGGCCAACAAAATAAAACAAAAACCAAGAACCAAACAAACCCAACACAAAAATAAACAAACCTAATATATATATATAGGTTTGTTTATATATATATAAACCAAACAGATGCATTTAAATAAATACATGATGAAATCGTTCACATGACTGTAATTCTGAACTTAGTGGCCAATGTGGTCAAAGCTATAGCTGAAGACAGCCATAAACTAATGGTTCAGTTTTTCTCTCAGCACAACTCTGGGTTCATCAGGGGTTTAGAAACAGTGACCACTGATCTTGGTTAGCAGTAAAAGAGGTCCAGAGAGTTAGCTAAAGAAATAAACGTACATTCTCAATCACCCACCCGTACCTGCCACCTGCAGAAAACCTACTGGCTTCCTTTTCTTTCCACTTCTTCCCCTTGTTGGGGTTCCTTCGCAAAGGTGCCCTACAACAACAACATACAGTCAGAGAGAGGAAGGTAGCATCTCCTTTAATCTTCCCTTACAGAGAACTACTTTTCCAGAAGGAAGTGCTTACCCTAGATCCACAAACTTCTGCTTAAATTTTCCTCCTTGTACCACGAAAGAACTAGATGATCTTAGTGATTTAGGAGAATTGGCATCCTCTAGGACATAGATAACAGGGAAAAGATCAGTTATTTTTATATTTTAAGCCATAAATAAAAAGTCAATGTATCTCTGAATCTAAGGGTTTTGCCTAAATTCTTCAATATATAAGAACATGACTGTCCTGTACATAAGACAAAAAACAAAGCAAAACAAAAACAAACAAATAAAAATTCAAAAACCCTCAGCCATGGTGGAAAACAGCCAAAGTGGGATGTTGACAGCTTCACACACACGGGACTGAATCCTTTCACTTCAAGCAGGCATGGGGGCAGCTCTGTCCTGTCTCTGCTGCTGCCCTAGGCACTGAAGGATGGGCTCCTTCTTCACAGCTTTCTTGGTTTTGGGTTTTCCTGCCTTCTAAGAAACCCAGATGAATCTCAAATTGCAGGCATTGTGAAGGTCTGGAAGCTTCAGAAAACAGCTTAAAATAGAGATTTTCCTTCTAAGCTCTCCCATACCAGTGGCCTATGGCCAGTTCTAAGACAGGACAAGTCAGAACCTGGGACACCTTCTTAAGCAGAAGACAAATACATCTTTTGAACGAGCTTTTTTTTAAATGTGAGACAAATTTTATTAGGCAGTAGTCATATATAAGAAGCCCACAATACTTAAGAAAATGACAATTTTCATAAGTCCCATACTCTACCTAGTTCATTGTTTAAAAGAATATTATTGATTATAGCACAAAGAAGCAAGCACATTATATTAATTATATTATAATTATAGCTCACTATTTAAAATTTTTCATTGGTTACAGCACAGATAGAAAAGCATATATAAATTATATCATATTATATATCTCTCAGTAGATGCATACTGGAATCAAAAGCTGCTGAAGAATAATTTGTAAAGCAGTTTCAACGAGCTTTTTAAGAGCTAGTCGGAGCACAACTGTCTGTCCTACCATGATACCAAAGATGTTCTAATCTGTCAAGGACTTGAAGCTGACTGAGCGGCACCTTCATAAATGATGCCAGTACTCTGCAGGGTAGCAACCATGGAATAGAGGATACTAGATATGAAGTTAGTCAGAAGAAAGGCTTGAGAATGGGATTCAGTTTGAATGTGGGGCCAGTTTCTAACAGTGTCAAGGCAGATGAAACTCTGCAGCAGAGACTGTTGAATGACACATTGCAGCATATTCAGTCATCAGGATGATCAACAGATGCTACTTTAAAATGGATGTGTTTATGTATGCAAACTTTCTTCTTAATTGCTAGTGTTAGCTTTTAGCTTGATATTTCTTTTTTATGTCTAGGTATTCTGGCATGGAATGTGTACAAAACAGACATCCTAAGACAGTGTTCAATGAACTTTACAGGTTTTTTGTTCATGATTTTTGTTTACCTCAGGACACATTTCTAAACAGACACCAGTACACATAGTTCCTGTTTAGAAGTGCAGTTCCAAAGCTCAAAAAGCAGCACACAGTAGACATTCCAAGATTCCTAGCTAGAAGTTTTTCATATTGTTAGTTAATGGTTCTCAGCAGACTGCAATAATTCTTTGAAATGTACATGATGAAATACTAGAGTCCAAAATATGCCTGTTTTAAAAATTCACTTATTGCTTCAAATATTTATTATGACTATTTGCATCATTATTCTTTCAGTAACCGAGTTAATCAGCCATAGGTGTGACACATATTCATTTAAAAAATGGACACTTTCTAAGGTGATGTTGTTAATGGATACTTTAAAAAAAGCAGGTTTTCAATTTTCTTATAATAGAAGCCAAAGAAATAAATGAGATAAAATTTTTCCATATCAATCCTAAAGAACTCTTAAGGGCTAGGACAGTGTGAAGGTAAAAGGAGTCTGTGTAATTATTTTGTGAATTATGGGTAACTGGAAGATGTTTTAATGAGTGGGGAGATGAACAGCTGGCACAATGTTCATGGAGACTCTCTGTAACCTGTTAGTGTTGTAGTTATTTGGACATCTTGGGACTAAAAGCCTGATGCTGCCATTACAGAGCTTGCTGCTGGGCAACCTTGCATCATTATCTCACACATTTGCCAAAGCATTTCAAGGAACACTGAAATGAAGAAGCAAGATTAAAGAATAGTGCCCCTTACCATTTAAATCATTTAAATTAATTTTTAATATATGTCAGAATGTTGGGTCTGCATAAAACTCAATACAGTGTTGGTGTGAGCTAAGGAAAGGCAGACACTATATTTTTGCATATTTACTTACTTAGTGCTATGGAGGTGTCCATTAGGTTTTAAAAACTGCTCCAATATGACTTTTGTGACCAATCAGAAGTTCAGGCACTCAGGTCAAGCAGCAATTTGTCTCTTTCCCCAAACTACCTGCTCTCCTGAATTGAAGAGCTTTCTGGAGGTTATCTGCTCAATGAGACTCTTGACTGTCCCTTCTTATCTTATGGGAATGTCCAGATCTATCCCTGACCTGGCTTCTCTCTTGGACTCTGGACCTCCTCCATTTAAACAGAGATCAATCACATTTCCCATACATTATCTCCCATTTCTTACTTTCTCTTTGTGATAAAACAAGTGTTCTGGAGCCACAAGCCCTGTGTTGGCTTGCTTTCTTCTCTGTACTAGCCCACCACTGCAAGTTTCATGGCTCCTGTATCCATCTGCCCTGCACTGCTCATGCTTCTTGTTCACAAGCATCCTGCTGAAGGGTCTTCCTGCTCCGTTTCCCCATGTCCACTGTCTTTTTCTTTGTATTCTCTTCTCAGACTAGCCTGTGGTCGCCTAGTAATATGGTGAGGTCTCTTAAGATAATATCTAAGATATCTACTATCTAAGATGTAGAGCCATAGACCTACTGGCTTCTATACCCAACCTCACTATCTTGAAGAAACTAATATTTCAGCCACAGAGCTAGCCCATTTCTTTGAATCTCTGTGTGTGTTTGCATGCACCAGCACTCTGCTTCCACGGTTACTTTAGTTACATTTCCTGTGTGAAGTTACCAAACGTAGCAGCATGTATCTTCTCCAGTCTCAGCAATGGCATAGCATTATAGCTAAACTCAAGAGGCCTAGTGCCCTATACGAGTAAGAAGGGAATTGTGTCAAGACTCTGAAGAGTTGGATTCTAGTTTAGGATGATATTAACTCCACAAAAGTTTCTGAAAGTGCTGCATGTAAGGCAGTGTGTCAACAGTCCCACAGAAGCTTAGAATACTAACTTCTAAAGTTGAGGAGAAAATTGATAGTGCATTCTCAATTTACTGTAGTTAATCTTGACTGGACAGAGGCTCACTGCTTTGTAAGTCTAGAGACAAAATCTGAGTATAAGGATTTTTTTTTTTGGTAGGGGAGACAAGAAGCTTTTTCATGCCTCTTGTAGTCATAGAACCCTGTTTTACAACCCTCTGGAGAGATAGCGTTTTTGCTTCTAAGGCTAACTTCACTGACATTCAGTTACAGACAAAACCCTGAGACAGTGCTTATGAGACTCCTGTCTCTGACATCAATAGAAATTGATGTCCCTCAAATATGAGAGAAATGATGACATGCAATGGAGGCACTGACATACTTAGAAAAGTTGTGATTCCAGTAGGGTCACCAGAGGGTTCTCCTTAGGGTTGCAATAAAACATGGGCTTTATTTGCCATCTTTGTAAGTAGCTCAATAGATGGAAAGTCTATTAGCAACCATTGACTAAGCCACCTCCAGAGTTCACAAAGCAGTAGTAAGTTGAAGCATATTTTGAGGACAGCAATCAGGAAGATGCTTCCCTTCCCTCCTCATCCCCCTCCAATGGGTCAGAGAGTAAATATTTTGTATTTTATGTTAGGAAGATGTTCAGTCTCTCTCTCAATCACCCTGCTGTGCCATGACAGCTTGAAGGATGCTATGTGGCTGAAAAAGCATGGCTGCATTCTAGTAAGACTTCCTTTGTAAAACAGGTGGCTGCTGGCTTTGGCTGGCAAGCTCATTTGGGTGACTGTTTTGCTTGTGCAGACAGCCAAACTTAGAAATGCATCTAGAGACTTGCCCAGCACCAATTATTTGCTACACTCATTCTGAGAAACCAAGAAGACAAAAAGTAGTAAGGCAAGTAAGAAAACGCTGCCTTGTACTTTACACTTAACTACTAAGTCAGTCATTCTACACAAAGGGACAGAGGCAGGAATATCAGTGAAAACCACTGTGGAAAGTGGCATGGGTGGCCCAAGGCCAAGTTAAGGAGGTGAGATTTATGCTAGGTGTAATGCTAGCCAAGAGTATAAACATGAGGTCAAATTTGTACTGGGTGAATTACAAAGCCCTTTTTAGCTCTCTCACTGAAAAGCCAGTGAGAGGTAAAGGGCCATACAATGAGGGTCCTGGAGGCTAGTCATACCAGAATTTTTAAGACTAGCTAAGATTAGTGGATCTGTCTCTCACAGCAAGGAATGCAAGCAGCTGCCAAACCTTGTGCTCTGGAGTTTTATTTCAACGAAGGAGCATCCCATTCCATTAACATTTGTTGTATCCAGCTTTGGCGATCATCAAAAGGGAACATGGGATTGCCTTAATGTTTGCATGACACTTAGATCTGTTTATTGGGAACTGGGTGGGAAAATCCCGAGGCATATGAAAAAGCTTTACTCAAGTGGGAAATTCATCAGCACACTAATAGCACACCGGTGTACATAGCCGTTAGTCTGATTCTAATTTTATGCTCAATGAGTAACTTTTGGAGTTTTGAATCCTCCACCTAAAAGGGAATGGAATGACTGAAGGCTAGGAGTTATTACATCAGCTGATCCTCTCAAAGTAAGCCAGAAGAGTGCTATTTTGGTTCAGACTGTTTTCAAGCTTTTTAGCAGCATGAAGTAGCATTGTGAGCTTGATTAGATGTGTGTATACTGGGGGGTCTAGAAAACTGATGACCAGAACTCTAATTCCTCAGACCACTGTCTAATAGTCACTGGGTGAGATGGCTCTGTGTGACATCTTCCAGGGTGTGGAGAGCCTGAGAGTAGAATGTCAGGAAAGCAAAGCGTGTTCCTACATGTTGATTGTGGCATGACAAGCGATTGCAGAGAGGACAAGTCTGCCACCAAACAAGCCTGGGGTTTCGGGTAGGGAGAGAATGAACAGCAGAAAGACACACAAGGAGAATATGAAGGGGGGGGGTGGCAGATGCAGACTCTAGCATACAGCTCCACCAGAGAAAGTATGTAATTCTGATTATCACTGAAACACATCTAGGTATGTATTAGGTACTCAGAAACTGCAATGAACATGGGAATAAATGTGAATGAACATGAAGGCAGAGGAAATTCTAAAATACAAACTTTTAACAAGTAAAAAAAAAGAAGAATGAGGTACCAACACACTCTTATGTGGTCACTTAGAATGTGATGTCACCTTGATACAGCTGGAACTGGGATCAGGTTTGTGGGTTACTTCTGTGACAGACCTGGCCATACTGCTTTTGGGAGGATTATAGAAGGCTCTGGAACTTTGGGCTAGAAATACCATTGGGTGTTACAAGCTCAGTGGGCTGAGCTGTAGAGTTGGGAGATAATGTTGAGCAGCATTCCTCCATAGCATCTGTGTCTAGATTTGTGACCTGCGTCTCTTTCCCTGACTTCCCTGGACACTGCACTGTTATCTGAAAGTATAAGCTGACATAAACCCTTTCCTCCCCAAGTTGCTTTTGGTCATGATGTTTTATCACAGCGATAGAAACCCCAATCAAGACAGCATGTTACAGCAGCTGTCCACCTGTCTGTCTGTGGTACACAGCTGGTACCACATAAGTGCTCAATGAGCTTCTCTGTTCAGTTACCCAGCAGTCTGGTCAGCTCAGAAGTGAAGGAGGGCAAACACAAGCTCCCGGTCTCCGGAGAAGAGATAACCTGGCCCCTCTATGGTCCTGGTTAATTCCGAAGGAGACACAGGGACAAAGAAGGGAGTACTGTGGAAATGGAGAGGCTCTGTCTCTCCTGCGCTGTTACCGCCAAGAGCCCATGAAAGTCACTTCACATCTGAGTGCTCCTCTTCTGCCAACTTCAAAGCCGTCATCAGTCAGAAGGAGGGCAGAATAAACTCAGACCGAGGACGGAGCTGCTGTTAAAAGAGTCCCCGAGAGGTGTCTGGGGCGGAGATCACTGTCACACCTTTCTATAACAAGGTGCGGGGCTAGGAGCCTGTGCAGAGCTGTGACCTCAATCTCCAGCACTGCAAACAACCAAATAAAACAAACCAAACAATAGCCCTGCCCTATGAAACAGACGCTATGTCTCATAGACTCACACAATGGGACTCCAAGCAGCAGCAGCTCCAAAGACCGAGCTTCTGCTTTGGTCTTCTCCCAACAACCACCTGTGTGTGCTTAGGAGACAGCCACGCTTACTGGAAGTCTGGCTCTGTGAAGGTACTATCACAACCACACTTTAATTAGCAAAAGTTTTGGAACCCTTTAACTCTTTAGGAAAGAAGCCAACATGACAGTCATACTGTTCACCACACTGACAATCATGTTTGATTGTTTAGTGGGCCTGACAGAATTTTCTTGCCTCCGCCAGCGTTCTGTGCTACAAACTCAGTGTCTGCTTCACAGACGGTGTACGAAGAGTTGTGTGCAGGCCTGGTCTTTAAAAGGTGACTCTAGAAGCTGACAGGCTGAGGCTCGGAAACACAGGAGAGTGCCCCAATGCTGACCACAAGTCACAGAGCACAGTGGACTGAGAGATTGGCTGCGTTTCTGTGTTCACAAGGACCTGTATGAAGCTTGCCGTTTATGATCTGGCAGAGATAACGTCTGTGGAACCTTTAGCGTGCGGTGGTGTGCAGTTGTACCCACTGTTCATGAATGTGGTACATTCCATGGCTGGTGACACCTGGCAGATCCCTTCCATCTAGTCTGAGAATCTGACAATTAATTTAAAGTGTTTTCCTCTCTGATCATCAGTGAAACTGCTTTCCCTTTCATATCATATTAGCCAATGTAAACCTTCTCCTCAAGAAACTGAGAGTCAAGTTCCTCAGTCTACTTTCACTTTTTAAAAAAGAATCAGTTCTTTGGAATTACTTGAATGCTAAAAGACCACCCACTAACTTTGTATGTTCGATGATTTTTGACAGCTAAAATACATAATATTTATATTGTAGTTGTAGGCATGCAATATTGGTAAAAGTCAACAGAACAGCCTGTTGTTTCACCTTCCTCTAATGCAATATATAGGAATGAGATCTCTGTATTCTTCCTATTGCCACTTTCTGACACCCCCTCTCGGTAGCAGACTTTGTCATTCCCATTTGCAATCCAAAGTTTGTCTATATCTCTAAATAATCTGTCATCTTTGCTCTCTATAAATATGACTAGATAGCTTGTTCCATCTTCTTTGCCCTGTTGATGTCTTGTCTTAGAGATTCCTAGTTATATTTCTGTGGTATACTCAGTTTCCTGCCGTATGGGTACATTACACAAATCTACTGCAAACCATTTATCCATGTTACTGGTTTTGTTTTTGTTTGTTTTTTGTATAAATTACACAGTATAGTTGCCATGATTGCTCCCTTTCCCTGTGTGTGCATGTGAATTGCAGAAACTGATGTCAAATGTCTTTCTTCAGTTCCTTTCCATCTTCTTTATTGAGACAGCATGGATCATTGAACTTGGAGGTTACCAACCTGGCTAGATAGGCTGGCCAGTGCGCTCCAGAGATATGCCTGTATTCACTCAACCACTAGGTCCTAGCACTGTGACTGCAAATGTATGCCACCATGCTCAGCTTTAACTTGGATGCTGGGAATCAAAACTTAGGTCCACATGTTTGGGTGGCAAGCATTTTATCAACTGAGCCATTTCTCCAGTCTCCCTTATGAATACATTTCATAATATATTATATATATTAGGTATAACTTTGTATATAATTCTTAATAGACAGATACAGGGTTTCATTTAGTTACATATATAGGGACTTATTGTATTTAAATATATATGTACATATATTCCTAGATAGGTGCCAACAAAATATTATTTGTAAAACAAAGTTTCAAAGTCTCACTGATTTGTAAGAATGTTTTTGTAAAAAGTGCAAGTATATAAACCAAAACATATAGACATCAAAATAATTTCTGTTCTGTATCTATGTATAAATTAAATTGCTTATACAAAAAGTAGCATAACCAATATTAAATTGTTACCATAAAGAAATACATCACATGTAAAGGGGGGAAACTTAATGCTTTATATTTCTCTGCACTGTTCAATTAATCTGAATACAGATCTAAGGCTTTTATATACCAAAACAAACAATTAAAAGACAAGTATAGGGGATCAAGAGTTGGCTCAGTAGTTAAGAACACTGGCTGCTATTGTAGGGGACCGGGTTCAATTCCCAGCACCCACATGGTAGTTCACAACCCTCCGTAACTCCGGTTCCCAGTTGTGATGTCTTCTAAGCTTTGAGGCCAATGCACACATATACATCCAGACGCAGTGCCCATGCACATAAAATAAGAAGAAACATTTTAAAAAGTCAAGTCTATTAACTCTACTTTGAAATTCCAGCTTAACTAGATGAGCCTTGGCTCATGACTCCTTGCTCTGTGTTTATCCTCACCACTGCTGTCCTGTCACACCGTGCAATGTTAATCACTGTCATGAGTATTATAATGATAACCACACCATCAGTACTGGGCAAACTTATTTAAATAAAAATCTATCAGTTGGTGATGGCTTTCATCACTCCATCTTCACATTTCTCCTCACATGGCTGTTAGTGTTCCTGGAAACTCCAGGCTCGAGTGTATATAACCTCTGGACAGTTTTCAGGACATTCCCTTCATAGTCAATTTTGGGGAAAGCTAAAGAGATAAAAGTCTAAAACTGATGGGCAAAACTAAAGACAAGCAAAACAAAATACACGGAAGCAGGAACTCTCTTATCCCCTAAGACAGAAGGAAAGCAGCACTGTAAGGATCTATGCCTATGAGAAAAATCTAGTTTTATACAGTACAAATTGAGGTATTAGTGACATCAGACCAAACAGAAGTGGGAAAACAAAACAAAATCCAAATACCTTTCTCTTGTAGTGTTTTCTTGGTGGCTTGGCGGTGACAAGGAGAGTCTTCTTGATCACGATCAGATTGGAGGGAGGAGGGTGAAGTGTCTCCCGAGACAGAGGAGAAAGGGTCCCTTTCTGGCTGCTGTGATCCTTCTTGAGACTCAGTCATGTGGGGAGATGAGAAGGCCCTATGGCTAGCCACAGGGGTGAGGAGTGTGACGCCGGACTCTGATTCTGGAGAAGAAACTCTCCAACCCTTGGGCAGAAGCGATTTGGTAACGTGTGGTTATAGAGACTGTCTGAAGGCTGCTGGTGCAAGAAGTGACAGAGCAAATTATGCCTCCAAGTGCTGTGCACCATTTACTTTGCAATGGCCCGGCCTTTCCTCAGGGAAAGGAACTTCTGTTTGTTGGCCTACCACTGAGAATGCACAGTTCATAACTACTCACCAAACAAACAAGGCAGCTAACACAGGCACCTGAGACATGTAGAAATGACTACTTGGATGTTCATTATTTCCCATTAGCTTAAAACAACTAGATTAAAAGCTGAATATCAAAGGCACAATCATGAAATATGGCAATATGGGTAATGCTTTTGACTACTATGTTGAATAAAAGAGAGAAGAATTTAAATGACAACCATATAGCAAATAGAACACAAATTCAGGAGACAAAGACATAAACTGTTTCAGTTCTTTTCAAGATGCAGACTCTGTTAGTAAAATAGCTGAAACATTCAATACAGTGGTGGACAACGACACTCCTGGCACTAAGAGTGCTCACCTTTCGCTCCAGGCTGTCCTCCCCATCAGTCGAGCTGACGCTGTCATAAAGCCTTGTCCTTGTGGGCCGCTGACGCCTGTTTTTCACAGAGAGCTGGGCCCGAGTTTTCAGAGCTTTTGAATCTAGACGCTCCGTCTCAGGCACCGCTTCATTGAATTCTAGGAAGAGGATTGCAAGATAATCAGTGAGAGAATGATGCAGTTGATGGGTAGAGACCACAGACACTGACATCCAGCCCCTGGTTATAGTGACAAGGAGAACAGGTGCCAATTTTTCCAGCTTGTCTAATGTTCCACAGTGACCCAGCATAAAGCCTTTCTGCAACACAACTATAAAAATCAGAGGTCTGCATCAGCTTATGGACATATGCGTTGGGGCATCTGATGAGCGAGTTACAAGAGACCTAGCTGCCCTATGGATGAAATCCAGTTGCCAAGGTCAAGTGTGGTTAACACAAGGTGAGCACAGATATTCACTAATAGGCTGAGACACTTTGGTCTTTACAGTGTTGGAATATCTAGCTTGTTCCCCTTTGAACTCTGTTAAAAAAAGCTAGAAAAGAATTTGTTAATCCCAGCAAATATGAGATAAATCTGTTTCCTTAGAACAAAGTGTGGCTACACAGGCAGCTGAACTGCCAAGTTTGTAACTCATGGCACTATGAACATAGAAGGATAAAAATGTCATCTTCCAGCATTAGTTTCCAGCATTCCAAGCTATCTGTCAGTGCCTGTTTCACTTCTTTCTCTGAATACTTTCTCTTCTAACCACAAACTACATTGGTTTTCCATAGAAAATTGTTCACTTCTTAAAATAAAAGGGCTTCAAGAGAAGGAGCTGGAGAAGAGCCTCAATAGTTACAAGCATTTGTTGCTCTCATGGAGGATGTAGGCTCAGTTTCTAGCACAGGTATGGCAACCTTCAATCAGATCCATTTCCAGGGGACCCAATGCCCTCTTTCTACCTCCCAAGACATTAGGCATACCTGTGGCATATACACATACATACAAGCAAAACAGACACACAATATTTTTTTTAAAAAAATCTAAAAATAAAAATGACTCCAAGAGAAAAAGACCAAGGGAGAAGGAGGGAAAAACAGAGCAAAACAAACAGATAATAAATGACAGCAACAGCAGTTGGTCATGGCAGAACTTGACTGTCTTCCCAGCACTGTTGAAAACCATTCTGCATTCAAAGGCATCATGTGTGAGCCTCTTTCAGAAAACCTCCAACCCAATAAAGGATGAGAGAGAGGTGGAAGGGGAGGAGCGGTAAAGAAGGCTACCAGGAGCATTCTATTCCTCTTCATCTAGTTCTCGACACTCATAATATTGTTAGGTGTCTATGGGGGAAGAAGAAATTTACGTAGGAATATACTGACTAATTTCGATTAGAAAAAGTATTTATTTATCTTTACGTAGATATACATGATCACTCAGTGTAAATAAAATAGTCTGATGATTAATCACCTCTCATCTTTTCAGTATGGCAGTCATTAAACAAAGTCACTTTCAAGAAATCAATTAAGTGGCCCTGGATTTAAATTATTAAAAGTAAGCAAATAACTCAGTTATACAAAACTAATAAGCACTTGTATTAATAGTAAGGAATTTTTTTTGAAAAGAATTTCTTACAACCATCCTTGGCCCAGGCAATTTCTTTTTTTTTAATTTTAACATTTTTATTTTATATTAATCACAGGTTATATACTTTGTATCCCATCCGTAGCCCCCTCCCCCACTCCTTCCCTATCCCACCTTTCCCTCCCTCATCTCCTCCCTGCCGCTTTCCAGGTCCTCTCATAGGGGAGGACCTCCTCCCCTTGTGTCTAACTCTAGCTTATCAGGTCTCTTCAGGAATGGCTGCAATGTCCTCTTCTGTGGTCTAGCAAGGCTGCTCCTCCCTCGGAGGGTTGGGAGGTCGAAGAGCCAGCCATTGAGTTCATGTCCAAAATAGTCCCTGTTCCCCTTACTGGTGTACCCATTTGGGTATTGAGCTACCATTTGCTACATACAAGCAGGGGTTCTAGGTTATAACCATACATGGTCCTTGGGTGGAGAGACAGTCTCATAAAAGACCCTTGTGCCCTGATATATTTGGTCCTTGCAGAGCTCCTGTCCTCTCCAGGTCATACTATCTCCCCCTTCTTTCATATGATTCCCTGCACTCTGCCAAAAAGTTGGTTATGTTTCTTAATATTTGCTTTGATACCCTGCTAGGTATAGTCTTTCCGAGGCCCTTTGTGGTAGGCTCTTGTCCTGTTACTTGTTTTCTCCTACAAAGAGGACCTGGGATAAGAGGATTAATCCTCTCTTAGAAAGTCAAATTGGATGGCAATTTATTTTTTATAGCATCATTTTAAAGATGTGCTTTAAGCATATTATAGAACACAGACTTCAGAAGGATCTCAGGTGGTTTCTCTTTTCCTTATAAAACTGAGCACTTGGTATATAGTTCTAATAAATAAAACTCAATGTGCTTTTGCCCAAGAGACACGTTGCTGAACTGCAATATTTACAGAAGGTTTGGCTCATGGGTTCCTACACTTGAGTGAAGAGTGAACACTTGGAGAAGTCAGGCCACTCAAGTGAATATAAAGAATAACTAGATGTTTTCTAATTAGTAATCTCTTTACTTTTACATGCTGATGGAGAAAAAGAGAGTCACCTTCATCACTTTAATTTCCTCTCTCCAATAAAATCTATATTTGCAGCTGCCCATTAAGAGTTCATTAGTTGTGATAATTGGGAGAAAGTCAATCTTACAATCTCTGTTTACATGTAAGAATGCAGAACACCAACCAGATGAAAGCAATAATATAATTAAAAATAGCACAGTTCATGACCACCCTCCGTCTCTTCTGTCTGGATGGTGGACTGCACGCTCTGAAATGCAAAGCTCTGTCACACGCTCCACCTCATGTGATCCTCATTACAGACCCCGGAGACAATAAGCAAGCAAGTTGTTTCCTCTCCTGAACTCAGAAAACTGGAGTAGCTTGCCCTCCTCTACCACAGCTAGCTGATGAACTGCTTTGATTATTTTAGTGTTCTGCCACCCAGGCTACCCGGCTATCCACTCCAATTTAGCTAGTCTTGAAAAGTCCACACTGCAAGATTTTAATACCATGGAGATGTGCTTTAAAAGTTATGAAATCATATATGCTGGGACCGGTCTAGGAAAGTCAGCTCTCCAGCATCTATCTACTTCATGTGTTTATTAGAGAATGTGGGAAAGGGAAGATCTGTTGAATGCTAGACAGATGGTTTAGTGGTTTGATGACAACTTTGGTTAGTAGATGACAAAAGGTACTCAAAGAAGATGTATATCCCACTTGTACAGATATGGTTCCATAGGCAATAGAATCCTGGCTTTTAAACACAGCATAGCATCCCGTCTACAGGACTGCAGAAGCTACTCCATTGCTTGAAGTGTGAGAATAAAATAAGAGAACTGTGAAGGACTTATGAAAAGGCATAGGACTGTGGAGACAAGTAGGTATGGTGTAGCTGTTGGAAAACCCTAAATGGCAACCCAGAACATTTGCTTCAGCATCCCCTCAGCAGGTGCAAACTGACCGAACATATGCATGCAGTTATGTCTAGGAAAGATGCACTTAACTCAAGTCTAAAAGGCAGTACTTTAAATCTGTAACCCAAGTGGCCAACAGTACATTGCCCACAATGAATAACTTTTGAGAGTCTGAAAGCAAGTATCAGACGACTTTAATACAGAGATTATAGATCATAAACCAGTAATTTATTTTCCAGCCTGAAAAGAGAAATGGTTGTTAAAAGAACAAGAAGAGTGAAGTGGTGCTGAGGATGTTGACCCTGATAGCACATACCCCAGGGGGAAGGCAGAGGGAACTGTCTACAAGAAGGTGTGCAATGACAGACAAGGAGGGTCCTTGGAACTATGAGACACAGGCTGCTGGGTAGCCACATATCTGCATTGCTCACCCATTATTCACTATCTTCTTCCACTGTTCAATTGAAGAGCCACAGTATTACACTCAAAGGAATATTGGGATTCTGGTTATCTTTACTCCTCATAAAAGCAAGCAAGGCTCAAAGGTGGCCTCTTGCCTGTGGCCTCACTTGCGCAAGCTACCCAGTCACTTTGTGAAACAGCCTGGACAGAGCTGAGGTGCCGAGGCCCATGCTCCTCCTCCAAGCTCACTCTTCTGTTTGGAAGTGAACTTCAGGAGCAGTTTTGTGCCTGACACAGCATTCTTTTTCTGCTTTATGTTCTACACAAATATGAGCCCTAGTGTAACTCTGCAAACCCGCAGAAGCATGGCACATCAGGGAGAACAAGTCTCAGGGATTTTATTTAGCTTTGTATATATATATATATATATATATATATATATATATATATATATATATATATATATCCCAGGAATAAAATTCTTACCCTAAAAAAATTAGCTGTCATTTTGGGTGATGGCAGCGTGGCAGGGAAAATCCACCTGGCTCAGTTTCTAAGTTATGTGCTGTGTGACAGAAGGTCTTAGGTGGCTGTGTTTGTCAGTTCTTCTTCACAGAGACCCTCATTTCTATGGTAACAGTGTCCCCCAGGCCCAGGACTCAGCCCTTCCCCCCTTCCCTCTTCTTTCTGGTGCATCTTCTTTTGCTGTTCACAAGAGAGAGGAAAATTGCTTTTTTCTCTTCTGCTCTCTGATTTATTCTTTCCTTCAGAGCCTCCATCTGTGAAGCAGTGCACCATTGACTCAAATGCAGCTAGAAATACAAATGTGGAGCAGCCTTGAATGGATCAATAAATACAGAGAGATGCATTCAGAGACCCTCTAGGCAGGAACTAATGATGGAACTTTGAGGGGGTGGGACAGGGCCATACCTGCATCTCAATGCTGCTTTAAATTGGATCCTTTAAAAGAACTTAATGGATTCAATTATGATTTTAGTGGCTGGTACGAAAACACTCTATGAAATTAGGATGTTTTATTTCATATAACACAGAGGCCAGTTCTCTACAGGACTGCTGTGAGTCATTTGGTTTTTTTCACTGGATTGACGTTGTTTTTGACGTAAATGCAATGCTGCTGAGGGACCAGACCTAGGCGGCAGGGTGAGGAGGGATGGAGATGAATAGCAATGGGGTCTACTGTGCAATCTGCTATGTCCTGAGACCCTCAAAAACAGTCCTACCTGGCTTCTGCTATTGTCAATTGAAATGCACGCCATAATGAGGCACTTGGTGGCATCTTGAAACTTAAACGGTATCTGCATATTATTCCCAGTCATTGCAAGTTCATAAAAGATGGACCCTTTGGGATTGGAGGCTGATGCATAATTGCATTCAGGTGGTAGGTTTAAGCATCTCAGGGAAGCAGTGTGAGACAGCCGCTATGAGAACAGACCTACAGCTTGAATCCAGAATGAGCTGCCCGGCCTTAAAACTGGGCAATTTCCCTAACCTCTCTGGGTCCCAGAGGAGCCTCAACTGCAAAACAGGAATGATAATGACATGACACAATCATTCTGTTGTTATGAAGATTAAATGCATTGATAGACCAGCTCATAACAACCACCCCACAACTGTCTTTACTTACTGACATCGAACAGATTAGTAAGAACAAAGCAGGTCAAACAATAACATGTATGTTCACTTAAAATAGTTAGAAACTAGCAACAGAAATCTGTCAAACTGCATAGGGAAACTGAAAAGATATACTTCTTACCAGACTCTTAGATAAAAAGGTGTGGGTCAGAGAGTACTTTAATACTTATAAATGTGAAAGATTTTATATTAGGCATTTTCTTTGTGTAATTTTTTGCACTTATGTATTTGTGTAGTTAAAATTAATTTAAGAAGAGAAAAAAGCACACATTTGTCACTTTTTCACTTGGAAACATCTTAATTCCACTCTATTTGGTTGGCGCTGCTATTTCCAGGGTTGACATAGGCTGAGGAAGTCGGTTCAAGTTCTCCCCAGTGTCTGCCTCTCCTACTGAGAACGCCATTGCTCTTCACAGACGTGTCTGGTCAGCTATGGTATCCAGAGGCACAGACACTCCTGCCCTGATGATAGCATTTTGTTTAGGAACCTACTCACAGGCACCTTCTACCCTGAAATATGCTGACAGGTGGCAGCTTCTTTTGCAGTTATTTAAATATAAAGCTAAGAATCATATCCCAAGTCATAGTCATGAAATTCTCTATGAAGTTGATTTTTTACCACTTCAGAAAAAGTTTACTGCTTTTTTTTCTAATCTTTTAATTAGGGTAAACTTACTGTTGTACAAACTATTTTATTTGTCAATTGCTGAAAGAATAAGTAGGAATTCCTTTTCACCTCTGTACCCACAAATAGAATTTAAAACCCAAATGGACTTAGAAATGCAATTTAGTTATTTATGTTAGTGCAGGGCTTTCTGGGTGCAGTTTAAGGGTAATTTAAGATGAGGATCTGTATAATGGGCAGACAGAAATTTTGAGAATACTAAAGACTGAGAATTTAGCTTTAGATTTTAGGGAAACACATTTACACACTTCAGGATTCTTTCATTACACCCAGTCTATGATTCTGACAGAAAAGAGATTCTGCATAGCCTAAAAGCCAAGGAAATGCCAATGTAGTCAAATGACAACTTGGCTGGGATTCAGAACTCTGGGAGCAGAATCGCCAAGCTGTATGTGAGTTACGCTTAGGGAGAGGGGATACATTAACAGCTTTCTTGACAAGTACAAGAAGAATTCAGATCTTAAGGCTTCAGTAGGAAGTGAAGCCCCTTACCTTACATGGCCACTGCTCATAAATGGGGAAGTACCGCTCAACTGTGAGAAGACCTGGCTACAGGTGACAGTAGAAAACCTCAAGTTAGGGTGTTTATACTAGCTGAAGAGTAGTTCAAGGCATCCCTAAATGCTTAGAATACTCTTTTTTAAAAAAATACATCCTCAGTACCCTCTTCATTTCCTCTCAAAACAAATAGGTTTCACAGCAATAAACTCTCCAGAAGTTTTCTCTCTACATATGCCTATATGAATATATTTCTTTTATTAAATTATTTATTAAGTATACTTTATTCACCTTATATACCCCTGTAGTTCCCTCCCTCCTCCCGTCCCAATCCCTCCCTTCCAACCCCCTCTGCACCTGTGTCCCTCCCCAAAACCACCAATAGGGGAGGTTCTCCTTTCCTTCCCTCCGATCCCAGTCCATCAGGTCTCGTCAGGAGTGGCTGCATTGTCTTCCTCTGTGGCCTGGCAATATCATGAAATTTGCAGGTAAATGGTGGGAACTGGAAAGAATCATCCTGAGTGAGCTATCCCAGAAGCAGAAAGACACATGCGGTATATACTCACTCATATAGACATATACTATAGGATGAATCTACTAAAATCTGTACACCTAAAGAAACTAATCAAGAGGGAGGACTCTTGTTAAAATGCCCAATCCCTATCCAGAAGGGCAAAGGGGATGGACATCGGAAGAAGAAGGAGAGGGCAGGGAATGGGTCAGGAGCCTGCCACGGATGGCCTCGGAAGGGCTCTGCCCTGCAGACTATAAAAGCAGATGCTGAGACTTATGGACAATGCTTGGGCAGAGTGCAGGGAATCTTATGAGGGGAGTGGGAAATAGTGGGATCTGGAGAGGACAGGAACTCCACAAGGAGAACAACAGAACCAAGTGGTCTGAGCACAGGGGTCTTTCCTGAGACTGATGGTCCAACCAGGTACCATGCATGGAGGTAGCCTAGGACCCCTGCACAGGTGTGGCCCATGGCAGTTCAGTGTCCAAGTGGGTTCCATAGTAACAGAATACTCTTAATAACAGTCCTTAACAGGATCCCAAATACAGATGCAATTTTAAGTCATGATAGTTACCTAGCTAGCTTTTTAATTAGCTAAGTGTATCAATAGGAAACATGATTTAAAAACCCACTCATAGTGACTTGCAAGCAACATTTAAAACTATGTGAGTTCTTTTTCTTTTTTGGTGTTTAATGCCACTTAGGATAAAAACAAACAAACACAACAAAAACTAAGAGCAAACATTCTAATGTTTTTTTATAGTTTCCTTACAAGAACTTATTTCTCACAGATGTTGGACATAACTACCATATTGAAAATATTTTATATCTGCCCTAAAGTAGAACTTAGCCATAACTTGTGATTCATCTCCTGTAACAGGGCCTTGATATTATATATACCAAACCAATACAGTGGGTGTGTTTTTCAGAACTATACACAGAAGTGAGTTTTCTGGACCTAACTTCAAACAGCTATTTGTGTTTCAGTTTATGTCTGTGAGTTGAGTACAAGGCTTAGATTTCCTAAGTAGAATATTTAGTACCCCCTCTCTCCCCAACCTTGAAAAGTTGAGCAGAACCATGGGCAACTAACACTTCTCTATAAATCTCACAACGCCTTCCTATTCCCAGACCCCATCACAGTTTCCAGCCTGCTCTTGTAGTCCACTAGGCAGTCTCCTAATAATTCACCTCTATGGGGAATCAGACTATACACCTAAACAAAAGAAATATGTGAACACATCTTCCCTGTAAAGTTCCTTTAGAAAGGAAATTAACCATTTTTGGCTTAAAATGATCTCTACTTTCATAAGATCATAATCAACCTTGTGGTTCTATCAAAGTCAAACAAAATTGAAAATCCAAAGCAAAATATTACCTGTTACATGTTTTTCTAAAATGAATGAAAATTTACTGAATCTCCATTCTAACAGTGGTGCATCTTTCTACTAAGCCAGCTTTTGGTGTGCTCTGACACCAATGTCTGCCTCAGTAAGGCTGAGGGCTCTGGACACGTCCAGACTTTATAAAGGCAGAATAAGAAATGTGAGCCAAGGAAAGCCATTCACATCTCCCCTTGAATGTCTCACAGATCTATAATGGCTTGCCTATAGGCAGGCTCAAAACTCGCACCAGCCTACTGCTCTGAGTTGTTGAGAAGGAATACTTTTCACTTTCATTATATGCCAAGTAGTCAATAAATATTGGTTCCTCATTCATTTGCCTTGTTCATTAAAATTTTCCAGAGTGATTAGCAGTAATGTTTGCTTTTTAATTACTGAGATTCAGTAGCATTTCAGTCAAAATATTTGTAAAGAAAATTAAAAATAACTTATTCACAAAAAAATGACAATTGTGAAAGTCTTACCAAATTGTTGTATGTCTTCATGACTAAAGAATGCTTGCGTCTGCTCCAGAATTTGCCCTGCTATACTTTTGAGCTAAACAATGAGAGGGCAAAGAACAACTGCTACATTGCCTTGCATCTAATGTTCTTTTTTTAAAAATTTATTTATTTTTATATCAATCACAGGTGCATCTAATGTTCTTATAGGAGATATTCTTTTTGAAAATGTTTGCTAGATTTACTTATTTACTTATTTATTCGTGTGTCAGACGCAGCCTGCGCATGAGCCTCTGGTGTGCATCAGAAGATGATTGTGGGGGCTGGTGTTGTCCTTCCACCATGTGTGTTCCAGGAGCCAAAGTTGTCAGGACTGGGAGCGCCGCTACTAGCTGAGCCACTGTGCTGGCTGAGCCATTCTTGATAAATAAGTACAAGTGTTCCCTTGACTTTTAATGACTTCCCATTTAATGAATTCTATCTTTTTGGGTTTGTTTGTTTTTGTCTTACGAGATAGGGTTTCTCTGTGTAGTCGTGGCTGTTCTGAACTCATTTTGTAGACCAAGATGGCCTTGAACTCACAGAGATCCTCCTGCTTCTGCCTCCCTAACTGTTGGGATTTCAAGTATTAGACACTGTACCTGGTGAATTCTATCTTTATTATGTCTTGAACCTTAGTTTAAAATTCTGTCATCCAATGCTGAAAGTGAATGCTTAATGCACTCAAAACTCTTCCAGAAAATAAAATAGATGTTACAGTAAAGATTTGGCTTGGTTCCAGACACACAGTGTCTGAAGATTCACTCAAATGAAGCTCAAGAGAAACGGGGTGAAGAGAATTCTTTTTTTTTTTTTTACCTCAGAGGAGTCCAGTGACCTTGGGAACTTCACTATTGACTAAAGTATCTGATAATGACGTCCTTTCTTCTCACTAAATTTTAAACTCATGTTAAGCCGGATTCTGTATGTGTGCGTGTGTGTGCGTGTGTGTGCGTATGTATGCATGTATGGGGTTTCCTCCTTTTTAGTTTCCAGTTATTTTGCCTGAAAAATCTTTTTCCCCCTGTTTTGCTTGCTATTTGTTTTCTGCTTTTGAGACAGGTTCTTATATATCCCAATATAAACTGCTTTAAAAAATTAATCCACTATATTCCTTGTTAAATTCTTATCCACAGACTTCTGAGGTTTTTATGTATTCAATTAAAATAAAAAAAATAGTACAAATGAAAATAACAATAGCCACCACATGGGTAGGGTGTGGAGGGGAGGAGGTGGGGATGAATTTCATAAGAACAAATTATATTCTCTCATAAAATTCTCAAACAATAAAACTTAAAACTCAGTGAATTTTAACTGCTCCTTTCTTTTATATTCTCATTTGCTTACTTTGTTTGCTTCCTTTGGTACGACTTCCTAGAAATGTCAGGCTTTTAACTGAGCAACATTGCACACATTTTTGGTTTTAAAGGAATTCTTGGTTTCAGCATTTGTTGCACATAGGAGATTTGACAGAGACTTTTATTAGTCTCACGGTATCCAGTTAAGGAGGTTTCTTCATAATTCTAATTATTATAGATAGATATTATTAACTGTTCATCTGTATTCACTAAAATAACTACATTAATTTTTCATTTAGCTGATATGTGGAATATGAGTTTTTATGTTAAACCAACTTTGTGTTTTTTAGCAAAGCATAAATCCCATTTTAAGTTATATTTCTGGATTTTACTGGCTAATCTTTAATTTGAGATATTTAACAATTCCTAGATCAACTGGCCTTTCAACATTGGAACCTTCTAAGTGAACTGATTTCCTTCTGAAGTATATCTATTTAGAAAAAAATTCAAGGGGCCTATTGGTTAAAAAACCAAAAGGTTTAGATCTGCTTATCTGAAATATTTTTTCCTTTATTTTGTATTTTATTCACCTCTTCTTTTGAGATGGTCCTTCCTGGGTAGCCCAGCCTGGCCTTGAACACGTGTCCCAGCAGCTTTTGCTTCCAGAGAGCTGAGCTGCAGGTCACATGCTGCTTCCTTAGTCTTACAGGCACCATCTGAAGGTGAGGAGGTGGACATATTATTTTCTCTTTATTTTTACATTTATTGTCCAGATGTCTTTAGCCTCCACTTCAGCTCTATCACGTTTTTACCACAATCTTCATAGACATATAAACTTATTTTTGTTTATTCTGCTTGGGAATATTTCTATTTTTAAATCACCTGCTCTTCACTGCAGCAGTCCTATTTCTGGAAACCAATCTAAATATTATAAAGGAACAACACATCCAGCACTGTGCCATTAGTATGAAATCTTAACTTTCTATCATGTACATTCCATCTAAACTCTAGCTTTCTTAAAAGGGAGCTTTCCCTGTTTCCAGACCTAGTTGGTTATAAATAATCTAAGACCAGTGATGACTATAAAGTGTTACATCACTCCCATCCATTTGGTACTTGGTTTTGACAAGGTACACTTTGTGGTCCCATATGTTTTAGACAGGTGATAAGATTCCAAGAGAGAAAGTACGATTGACCATTTGGGGTTTTCATACTTACACAGTATCGTGAACAAAGAAAAACAAAACAGTGGGCTAGAGAGTCGACTCAGTGGTTAAAAGTGGCTGCACTTCCACAGGACCTGGGTTCAAATCCCAGCACCCACATGGCAACTCACAACTGGCTGTAACTCCAGTTCCTGTAATGTCTACCCTCACACAGATATACATGGAGGCAAAACACAAATGTAAATAAAATATTGAAGAAGAAGAGGAGGAGCAGGTAGAGGAGGAGGAGGAAGGTGAGGAGGAGAAGGAGGAGGAAGAAGAGAAAGGACCTGCTACAGCGCACAACCTTGACATCTCGGCACTTGGGGTACAAAAACAGAAGGGTCACAAGTTTGAGTCCAGTCCAAGCCACACAGTGAGACCTTGTCTCAAAACAGAACAAAAGCAATGAACAACTAGAAAAACAAAACTAGAAGGAGCAAAGACTGTTTTTATGAGAGCACATTCTTTGGCACAGCTGCTGCTGAGTCAGCTGTCAAGGAGAAGGGGGCTGTGGTCATCTTCACCCCGCCAGCTCTCCCTGTCAGCTCCCAAGCTCATTTAAGACCAGGGCTTGTCTCCGCTTTGCTCTGTTCTTGGGAAAGTGATACAATTATCTGAGATATGGTCTGCAATCTTTTCCCTCCAACAATCAGCATTGCTGCAGCTTGCCAGGTCAGAGGACACACAAGGCACACTATAGGTTGCACCATGAGGGACGCCCCTTGATGCTGTCTTTGTCGTGTTTCATTGTTTCCTGACAGCCGTAGAAACTTTAAGATGAATAAAGCACGTGCAGCCCCAGAGCTGTTCAGGGGTTGCTGTGAAAGAGTGGCTGAGATGCTCCAGGAAGCGTTCGCTCTCCACACTGCTACAGTGGTGGCCAGCACTAAGTTGCTGCCAGAGTTAGGTGCTGCTCCAGGTACTTAACTAAGGTAACTCACACAATTCTCCTCTTGCCACTGGATGCTTTTTTCTTTCATAGGTTTTCTACTTTTGTAAGGTAAGGCGCATTAAAGAACTCCATTACACTCGGCAGACGGGAGTTGGTACTTAAAGGTAGTAAGCAGCTAAAGGGACAAGATGTGTGTGTGTGTGTGTGAAGGTCAGAACTCACTGTTGAGTCTCTTCTTTGGCTGCCCACTACCTGGTTGTCTGAGACAGTCTCTCACTGCCAGCTCACCCCTCTGGCTGAAATGGCCAGTGATCTCCAGGGATCCGGCCAACTCTGCCTGCTCCTGAGTTCTGGGGCCACAGATGGGTTGACACTCCTGAATTTTCACACAGGTGCTTGGGGTCCAAAGTCAGGTTCTCACATGTGGGCAGCAGTTAGGTTAGCGACAAAGCCATCTCCCCAATATCAGCTATGAAGTACTTTATGGAACCCTCCATATTTACACTTTGCAGGAAATGATTTGGCGTTTCCTGGCCAGAAATCTGAGAAATATTCGGTAGCAATGCCCAACCCTTTGTTGAGATCTTTTTATTACTTCCCATCCCTATTTGGTACCTCAGGGGACCTCAGACCTGGTGGCAATAATTACTATGCTATGACCCAATCCTTCATTTTTATTGGAAGCATAAATTAGTAAAAAAAAAAAGTCACTTTGATTTTAAGCAACTTTTCTCTAATTCTCTCTTTACTCTTCAGACGTGTATATGGCATCTTAAATTCTACATGTCTATCCCTTTCCCATTTGATTTCAACTACCCCACAAATTACATTTCTCGTTGTATAGTTGCCAAAACCTAGCATTCTCTTCCTACCCAGTAGCTACCTTTCCTTTTACAAGTCTGTGCCACTTCAAACACACCCGGAAACAGATACTCGGTGTTCACGTGGCTTCAAATGAGCTCACACTTATCCCTGGTCCCTTTCATTACAGCAACAACTATGTGCTTGTCTAGGGTGCTCCCTCTCATCTGTCCAAGCACGCATGTCCGTGTGCTCACAGAGCATGCCTAACTGCCCTCTAAGAAAACAGACTCTAAATATTCAAAGTTGAAGCACTATCAACTGTACAGGTGCTCAGGATGGACATTCTGAATCTCAGGGCTTTTCCAGGAAATCTATCCAAAGTAAGTTCAATCAACTTCTGCTGAGGAGACAGAGAGCAGCACAGCCCTGGGCGCCACTGGCATCGCCGGGTCTGGGAAACAAGGTAGAGAACTCACACAGATCAGGGTTACCAAGGAAGTGAGCAAGGGCAGTATGAAAAGATCCTTGTTTTTCACAGATGGAAAATAACCCAAGACAAGTACACAGAGTAAAATAGAGGGGATTTGAGATGTGTTAAAACTCTTGATGAAGAAATTATTAAGGGGATGGAGAGATGGCTCAGCAGTTTAAGAGCACTAATTTCTCTTCCAGAGGAACCTGGTTCAATTCCCAGCACCCACATGGCAGCTCACCACTGTCTGTAACTCCTGGTCCAGGAGAACTGACACCCTCACACTGACATACATGCAATACACGTGAAATAAAAATCAATTAAAAAAGAAAAAAATAATTAGTAAATGTTTTCTATTATTATGGAGAAAATAATGTATTCAAATATATTAATAATGAATTTGTGTGCATAATCTTTAAATTTTAAAGTACCTCAATTAAATAAGAGGTAGGTCCTCACTGTGCCTCTCTGACTGGCCTGGAACTTGCTAAGTAGACTACACTGGAACTACAGAGGTCTGCTTGCCTCCGCTCCTGCCCCTGGATGATGGCTGGAATTAACACAGTTTACAACAGGCTTGCCTTTTACCAAGCTTTTAATGAAATAGCTGTGTTGCTTTAGTTTTGACAAAGTAACAGACAAATAGTGTTAAAGGATAATTTAAGTGCTGTAAAATTTTGCCAAGGTTGAAAAATGAGGGTCGTTCCTCAACAAATGCCTCAAACTTCAATACCGAGAGTCACCTAACTCTTATCAGGAAGCTGTATCCGAGAACACGGCTCTGTGTAGAGGAATGACTGCTTCTGCTTCTTTCCTTTCTGCCTCCTCTCCTCTCCTTCCCTCCCTCTTACACTATTTCATTCGGACACAGTTTATCACTACCTACTCCCGGAGCTGCCTCAAGCCCCAATTAAGACATCCTTTTATCCCTGCAGAGCTGGGAGGTAGAGGAGACCTGGGCGGTCCTGAGAGGCAGCAGGACACCCCTGCAGTGGTGGGCAGGTGGCGTGATGAGGACTGCTGTTGGAGATGGCGGCCAAGGGTCTTCCCGTACTGAATGGGCTGTGTTGGCTCTGCAGCCTTCCTCCCTAAATCTCTGTGTCTTTGGTGTTCCCTAGCAACAGAAGCAAAAGATCAATTTAGAAAAGTGCTTTCCAGAACATTCCATCTAGCTACTTGCCAAGTCACTTTAGTTTATGTGATCAAGTGATTGAAATTCAAGGAGATTTGTCACTGGCTGTCATAGGCTGCAAAGCCGGAAGAACATGGCTTGATATGTGTACTACTAAAGTCAGGGCTGACAGGACTCCAGCTCCACTGCAAGCAGGCATCGCTTTCAGGAAGAATTAGTAGTCTCCACATCTCACTGTGAACCGACAGTGTTGCTAGGGAAACTGATAATTATGTGGTAAAATGGAGGGTGCAGAATAGAAAAAGGGTTCAGAAGAAATGTAAGGTTTTGATCCAAATCAGCATGTTAATAGTGCAGTTTGTTGATCTTCTGTTGTCATATAATTTAATAAATACCATTAATTATATGTTTGACAAGACACCGATTTCCAAACTGAAAGAAAGGCTACTAGTTACTGCTCATACCCTGTGTGCACCATAGCGAAGACCCTGTGTTTATAGCAAATGGCAGTTAAACGTAAGCAACCAAAAAGATTACAAAAACCCCAAACCCACATTGGCTTGATTTCTGATGCCTCTCTTTAGACTTCAACTGGATGCCTTTTCAGGTATAAAAATTGGAGCTTCAATTGCTCATGTCCACTTTGCCTCATCAATGTCTACCCTGCCTCACCGTCACATGGTGCCAAGCTACTGTGGTAGGCCTGAGAGGAAAGCACCGTCACCATTTTTATATTTTGCACAATAAGGCCAGTCCAGAGCCGCTGGGGGACCCTCCTGGGGCACAGCTCTTAGTCGGGGGCCAGTACAGCACTTCCCTGCAAACTGCCTTGAGTCATTACTTACAGACTATTCCTTACTTAGGGACAATTCAGCAGAAGGCAGACCCAGTGAGTGCATCCAAATCTTAAAACACAAAGCTCATTTACATAAATATTTTCAATGATTAAGAAGTTACTTCTAAAGCTAATGCTCGGATAGAAGCAGGTGCTTATTTGAGAAAACTCCTATATTGATGAACATCTCTATGTTCATGTGCGTGGTATATGCATGTGTGTGTGTGTGTGTGTATGTGAGTATGTGTGTTGAGGCCAGAGTTGGCCTCAGCTGTTGTTCTTCAGGAAGCATTAACCTTACTTTATTTTAGAGAAGGTCTCTCAGGGACCCTGGAGTTTTGATCCATCGAGGTTGGCTGGACAGCAAGTCCCCACATCCCCTTACTTCTGCTCCTTCTCCTAGCACTGGGGTTCCATATGCATGTGGCTGTACATCACTCTTTACATAAATGCGCTGTGAATCTGAACTCAGATCCCTATACTGAGTAGTGAACACTATCAACTGAGCCATTTCCCCAGCCCCGGAGTTTCTTTTTTTTTTTTTCTGCTTTAAATTTTTTTTTCTTTTTATATTTTTAAATTTTTATTTTTTTTAATTTTTATATTAATTAATTTATTCACTTTGTATCCCACCTATAGCCCCCTTCCTCATACCCTCCCATTCCCATCCTCCCTCATCATCTCCCATGACCTTCTCCAAGTCCACTGATAGGGAAGGTCCTCCTCCCCTTCCATCTGACCCTAGCCTATCAGGTCTCATCAGGAGTGGCTGCATTGTCTTCCTCTGTGGCCTGGTAAGGCTGCTTCCCCATCAGGGGGAGGTGATCAAAGAGCCAGCCACTGAGTTCATGTCAGAGACAGTCCCTGTTCCCCTTACTAGGAAACCCACTTGGATACTGAGCTGCCATGGGCTACATCTGTGCTGGGGCTCTAGGTTATCTCCATGCATGGTCTTTGGTTGGAGTATCAGTCTCAGAAAAGACCCCTGTGCCCAGATTTTTTGATTCTGTTGCTCTCCTTATGGAGCTTGTGTCCCCTCTAAATAGGAGAGAAAGATCATGAAAAACATGAAACAGCTCAAAATGAACAGCACTTTGCTACAAGGCATGCTACCGAATTGTGGGTCTCTATAACACTGCTCTTGGGAAGTACTTTTCCCTCTTTCCAAGCACTGCTAGACAGTCATGGAAAACGAAGACCCCAAAAGTCCTCCACTATGAGTATTTATGTGTACAGTTGTGGTTTGTTTTTTTTTTTTTTTTACATTTTCAATGTATGGATGTACTACCTATAATGAAACACTCATGGCTAGATACACAAACTCTATGTACAGAATGTGAATGTGTGAGACTATATAAATGATGTATGGATCAGGGTTGTATTTGATACCATGTTTTCTACTTATTTTGAATTTTGGCAAGATGGACATGGGAGATATCATATAGGACCCAAGATTAAAAATCAGAACAGAAAGGAACATCTTAACTAAGTGAGTCTGGAGTGCTAGAAACAGGCAGCCGACTTTCTGCTACCTAAGCAAGACATTTACTCTCAGGGTGAAGACTGGGAGAAATGGACTATTCTTTTCAATGCAGCTTTCCAAGCGTCATTAGTTATGACGCTTTAAAGACAGTGCTTGGGCTTGCCTTTGGCTGGAACTCTGTCATTTATGTGGAAGCATCTATGTTTGGTATAAGCTAAAATGACAGGCTCTTGTCCTGATAACTCACAGACAGCAGTTTGAGCCTTAGAATCTCCTAGTCAGAATAGGAGTTTAAGTCCTGATTAACAAGGATGCTGAGGGGAGGTAACAGGAATGTGAGGGGAAGTAACAGGGATGTGAGAGGAAGTAACAGGGATGTGAGGGGAAGTAACAGGGATGTGAGGGGAAGTAACAGGAATGCGAGGGGAGGCTAGACCAACCTTGACTCAAGCCGTCCTGACAGGATGTTTGCTTGAATTCCACATTCTCCATCATGTCTCCCTTAGAGACTTCCCCGGGAGATGTTCTTCTCTCAAAGATATTGTTGTTGTTGTTAACTTGGGTTCCATTTTGCTTCAGCAGTCGGAACACCTCGGCCTCCAAATCTCTGATCTAGAACACAAAAACCCGTTGACAAATTGGACCCTCCAGCACTCCTCTGGGCAGAGCGGCCCCTCCCTGACACTGGCCGGAACAGCACAACTCACCCGCACTTGCAGGCCTTGGACTTCCACCAGGTGAGCCTTTTCCACCTCTTCTAGCTTCTTTCTTTCTACTTCCTGTCTCTTGATGAAATCGAGCTCTCTTAAGAAGAAAGTAACAGGTTCAGTTGTAGAGAACTTTCAATAAGCGAGGACGTGAAAATTCTTTCAGAAGCACTCAAGTACACAGGGATAAACACTAGAGTGATATTTAAAGACATGAAACTCAAACATAGTGGGAAAGTTTACAGCAACAAAAGAAAAGGCATCTTTACTGATTTCATCATAAGTACGGAAAGTATTTTTGATTTTCCTCAGTATGCGGGTCATCTGGAGTGCTGGTCTGGAGCCCGCACACTCCTGTGAGCAGGAACGACTGCACTAATGGCTCCAAGGGGGATTTATGGTGGTCTTGTCCTGTCACTAGAAACGATTCTATATTTCCAATACATAAGGCAACAGATGGAAGTAGATGGTGAGAGCTAGAAAGAGAGACGTGCAGTGAGAAATCAGTGGAGGGGCACTGTGCAAAGCACTCACACCTCCACAGGCAATGCTGGAGAAGGGACGGCCCTCCAGTCTCAAAGTGAATCTATTCACTTCTTACAGCTAGACACAGCGCTGTTAGCAGAAAGTTGCAATGGTAATGCACTGAATTCATGGAGAAAAAGAACAATTATCCTCTTTCAAACATTTTTATGGCTATCTATTTCAACTACGAGAATATTAGTTTGAAGACACGAAAGAAATCTGATGACTGAGACACACACACTTAGCTTCCAAGGCTTATCCCAGAGAACTACAAAAGGTGCTGGTTTAGTGGGTCAGAAATCTCATGGAAACTTCCCTGGGCACACTCCCTAACAGTGCATCAAGGCCGGGAGGGGGAAAGAAAACAACTGCAGCGTTCATCGTCACGAGGCAGTGTCTGCCTTACTGCTGTGGACGGGGAGGGAGGGCCCTGAGAGCCGTGGGTGAGAGAGGCAGAGTCTGTGCCAGCTGATTCTAAGAACAGACAGCAGCGGCCCGCTCTGGACCTCAGCTGCTCCTCTGTGTGTAGCATGTCCAACTGTCAGCCAAGCATCCTGTACAACTTCAGTCACACTTCTGCTTTCTAAATCAGAGAGATGCTTCCAAAGAGAACCAAGAAGGCTAAATGTTTTAATAGTTTCCATCAAACACAGAGGCGGAGTCAAAGGACAGCACACAAAGCATGTTCCCATGAGAAAAAGTTGCTCCCCTAATCTGTGCTGCTTGTGGTGAAAGGGAAAGCCCAGCCTGTCCTGCCCACAACTCTAAACAGCATAAAGACGCCGGGACTTGAGCCTTCTTCACACACACACGTCTTGATCATTAGAGAACACTTACTTTTGTTGAAAATCCTTGATCAGCTTCTTTGCTTTGTTGTATTTCTTTTCCAAGGCCTGATACTGGCTTTGAGTCTCTTTGAGATGCTCGTTCACGGTGTGACATAATGTCTGTGCCTCAATCCAGTAGCTCTCCAACTTCAGCATTCTTTCTTTATTCTCTTCAATATTCTGTTGAAGTTGGTTTTTTTCTAGTTCCCACCTTACTTTCTCATTTTCTGCCGCTTGCAGCTGGAGAAAACAAATGTCAAGGCAAACATAATTTGGGTATGTCTGCAGCAACTCTCTTTCCACGCTATCATAGCTTGTTTTAGACAAAATTCTATTGTTATGTGCAGTCATCAAAACAGCTTGAGATGAGAACAGCAACACTTCTTTCCATATCCATAAAGGATAAAATGGAAGACTTGAAAAGGGAAATGATTTGCTCAAGGATATCCATCTGATAAATGATGAAGCACAAATCTGATTTTAACTCCCATGAACTTTCTTTAATACCATGTAGTTTGAAATACTGCGAGCAGGAAAAAAAAATGTCTAGAGCATCACTGATTCCGGCCAATAAATGTCAACACATTTCCTTTGAGAGCATGTTAAATAAAGTGTAGAACAATAAGCTGAAGATTACACTAAAACGAGAGTGGGGGCGGGGAAGGGGCGAGGAGGGAAGCACACAATGCATTAATGGTTAAGAAGGGACTCGGCAGCTATTCGGCTCTCATTTAAGTTGTTTTCCTTAACACTTGGACAAGCGGTTCAGGTTTCTAAGAGTTAGCAGCAAAGCATCTGTGCTCTCCTCACAACCCTTCCTGGGCATCAAAACCATTTGATAAGAGTCAGCTTCCCTTACTGTGCCTTTAACCCTTTGGAGGATGGAATTAGGTCCTTGATTTCAATTGACATAAACAGTCTGTCATTCAATATATAACAGGGAGTGTTATGCATGTCCAGATCTTTATAAACCTTAATTCACACTATGTATAAAAGACAAGGAAAAGTAAAGATATAAATGGCTGCCTAGTTAATTTAAATCCCTCCAATGGGTCAGAAAGAGAGCAACTGTGTGCTTTCTGTCTCTAGGCATTCTTCGAAATACAGAATGCAGTTTTCTCTAGACCTCTTGGATAAATTAGAGTGCAGAAAAGAGGACACTAACCCAGCATTGCTCTTGCTACAGAAATCTATAATTGATCTTCAGATGAGGGTGTACAGGCACTAACAACAACACCTGCCCTCCAAGGTGCTGCTCTGTCTACCTCCTCCCCTTTCAAAGTTATCAAGTTCAAAACGACATTCTGAAATTATATAGCACTGAACAAATGGAAATACGCATCCACATAAATATATGTACTTATATACCACAAGAATAGTTTTGTGAAAATGTTTTTACTAAATACATTTGGACAAGAGGTTACAAAGTAAGAATTAGTCCCAAACACTTTGAATAAGGAAATCTATTTAACATAGATAATAATTACATTACTGTATTTTCAAGGATGAGTACTATATACCAATCTAGGAAGAAAACTATAAAATAGTAATTTGTAGGCTGAATTAAATCTTCATAGTTAAATGGCTAAGGCTGTCTATGAGAGTATTTATAAATACAAGGGCTCCTTTCCCCTATCTGTAACCAACCGTGTAAAAGATCTGCTTTTTAACATCACGAAACCGTTCTCAGAAAGAACTAGGTTTTTACTGCATCTTTAATCAAACAACATTTTATAGCAGTTGTTTATGTACCAGCCACTGCTAACTCAAAATTTAAAATTCACAGTGCGAGGCTGACACCATGAAGGATGTGGAGACATGTTTTGACTAAAGAGCTCTGGAGCGTATTAGTCAAGAATGCCATTTAACCAAAGTAGCCAGCTAATTCATCTCCATTTAAAGCACACGGAAAACACAAAACAAGTATTCATTGTGAATAAGAAAACAGATCACCAGTGGTGGGGAATAATTATGTCTTAATTTCGAAAAGATCATGGAAGCAGTACAGAATAGTTTGAAAGTAACTGAAAAATATTTTTAAGTCTCTGAAAATAAACATTTGATAGAGCCAAATACAATAGCTAGAACTGTATCTTGTACAAAAATTTTACAGTTTACTTTGATGTCTCACTATTTTATAGAGATTAAAAATATGTTCTTAATAATATATTTTTCTCTTCATCAAATTTAAATAATGCAAACTAAGTATGTCTCCAAGATTTCCAGTAGCACCTGAATCTAAATTAATTACACATTGCATAGAGTGGGTTTATAATCTTTAATTCTTAAACATGGGAAGTTTTTTTTTTTCTAAAAAGCAATTAGTGTTCCACATTAAAACAATACATTGCTTCCAGTAAATTAGTTAAAATAATTATAACGCAAATTACATAAAGGAGATTTGATATACCAGCTTGTACTTAAGAAATTAGTACACAGTTCAGATGCTTGAGCCATTAAAAATATTATTTTTTTGAAGAAATTTCAGAGAGAATATGCATCAATAGAAATCTGTTTACAAGTGCCCTGCGGCTTTCACTGGGGTGCGCGCAGGAGTGCTTGTTCTCATCAGGGCAGGTCTGTCCACAAAACTCTCGTGTAAATATGCTCTCAAATGCATAGGAGCAAAGCCCTTAGGTCTAGGCTTAATTCCTCGGAGTACCTGAAGTTTAAAGAGCACAATTCAAACACCACGGAGCGGTGCTTACCTTGGTCTTCAATTTTTGAATCTCTGCTTCTGTAACTGCGTGTTTGATTTGCAACTGAAAATTGAAAAGAAAAACATCTCAACTAAGAGTGTTTCTATATTTTTAAAGACTCAGCAGCGAGAAGAATATCTTATGGCACAATAAAAATCCTAGGAGACTGCTGCAATGCGGCGGGTTGTAAATTACAATGTCTAGCGTGGAAAATGACTCACAGGGTGCAAACTAATTAAACACAGGGTTTATGGCTCACAGTCCCTAATATCCGATTAAGTTACCAGTTTAATTGCTCAGGGGTCAAAGAAAAGAAAACCCATTGCTTGGCCTCTGCGGCTCTTCCTTTACGATCTGAGCGTCCAGGAGCCGTTTCTTTGCTGAGACTGGCCCACCGAACGGCTTGAGCCAGACAGTCAACAGGCCAGGCAGAGCGTGAAGATTCAGTCCCACATCTTGCAGAAAGGTGGCGCTGTGGCTCTGTGAGTCGCTCTCACATTCCGCAGAGCATCTCTGCAGCAGAGGAAGGAGAGGACGCAGTGGCACAGAAATCTCCGGTTTGTTTTGTTTTTCCTTTCTAATCACAGGAAAGGTACAGATTCAGATTTCTGCCCTCCAAAATATCTACCCGTATGGAGACTCCAACTGCCGAGAGCATTCTCTTTACAACACAATAGTCACCTTGGCCATTTGTTTGTTCCGTCCCCTCCCCCACTGTTTTCTTTGTAAGGACGGGTCTTCAGTGCGACATTCATTTCTTTAAGGACTAAGCGCACCCTAACTTAAGGAAAACAGTTTACAAGTTCACAGTTTGTTCTCTGAAACCCCCGGGAAAAGGACCTTTTTGAAATTCGCATTTCGCCGGGTTTTACAAACATGCATGTTCATCAGCTGCGTTTTGCGCACTGGAGGGTCTGGGAAGGCAGGCACTCTGAAACCGAATCCATGAACATTTCTCCCACACAGGTGAGGGTGGCCACTAAGTGAGGCATGTAAGGACCCTATGCGCACCCTGCTTCTTTTGGTTACATTGTACCCCTGGTTGGTTTGCCACAAACTTACTGAAGATTACCCCCCCCCCCCGTTTTGTTTTGGTTTTTTGTTAGGCCTGTTCAGGAAGGGCTGTAACTGTATGCTGTTACTACAACCAAGTTTAATACAGTTGGTCAGGCAGCCAAGGACCTCTAATTCCAATGGGAAGTAACTTTTGCAGCCCACAGGACCTCCTACCTAAATGGCACCTCCCTGGATTTTGTAGCATATATAAAGAAGGAAAGACTCAAAAGATGTTGAACTCAACATCCAGGGTGCAACCGACTGACAGTCAGAGCCTGGAGTTGCCAGGCTTGGTGTACTAAGGTGCTTTGTCAGCCCCTGCCAAGGCAGGCAGCCCGGCAGAACCCGGCTATGGAGCATGACCCGACACTCTTTTAAAACGGGCTGGAGACCAGTCCACAGCTTATCTTACTTTTAGTCTGTCCGCCCTAAAGAGCTCCGGGTCTCCTGGTTTCCTACCATAACCGTGGTGGTCTACCTCACTCAGCTGCCTTTAGCAGATGCCCAGAGTGTGAGGGTGCCGGGCAAGGAGGCTACACCAAGCTTGCTCAGTGAAAATCCTGCCAGTGGCCTTCTGTGCTCACCTGAAGGTCTGTACAGATCTTCTCGGTCTGGCCATGCTGGGTCCCCAGGCTCATGTCCAGTGAGCCCTCTAACTATATGCCTGCAGTGAATGCAATAATCCACCCTCATGATCCCCAATACGGGGAAATTGAGGCTCAGAGCAGAAAATCAACCTTTCTACTTGTACAAGAAAATCAACGCTAGGATGTCTTGTGCCAGTTCCCTTAAAAATAAACATGAACTTTTTAAGCCTCTGTTGAGGAGGAGCTTTATGCCAATGCCGTGAAGATAGTGTGTTCTCTATTGCTCTACTGAATAAACCGTCAATAAGAACTGAAACCACAAAAGGTCACGAATACTTAGACATTGAAGATAATTTTTGTATACACCATGGAGACATCTATACAACTACAAGGAATTTTTTTCCAGAGGTATTATATTGTTAGAGAAGCAAATTCATATGCCTGGATGACTTTTCCATCCACTGTTAACAAAAATATCTACACTTTGTTGTTTAAAATATACTGAGTTAGACTGCTCAAATTCATCATGTTTGCTGTGTGTATGTTACATGCAGTAGGACTATTGCTTACCTGCTCACCTGCACTTTTTGCCCATATATAGTGCACTTCCTCATAGTTTGTGACCATCCTTATTGCAACATTAAACGAGATAATTCATGTAAAGCATTTAAAGCACAATGGCGGACTAAAAATTATTTATCAATAAAGTCAGCCAGGACCAGGAAGAATCATTCAAAGATCTCAAACACAATCACCCCATTTCACCTCCCATTTAACAGTTTAAATGACCCCTGCAATGATAACACTCAGACGGCAGAGGCAGAAGGATTGTTGCAAGTTCAAGGTCAGTCTGATCTACATAGCCAGTTCTAGGCTAATCCTCCACAATGACATTCAGAAAAATGAAACAATAAGTGTCAAGTTGAAATAAGAATACAAATTGTTCTATTGAGAGGGTGGACTCTGCAATGAGCACTGTGCTATGGCGCCAGCCAGACACCATTTTCTTGGTGATGAACTCCAGTGGCGTGAAGGATTATGGCCTCCCACTTCATGGGCCTTCAGACTCCTTTGCTCATACCACTCGTGACTTCTGTCAGTTGCTTATCTGCACCTCAGGTTTCCGAATGAAACCTGAGAACGCTGAATGGGAAGAGTTCCAGGATCAACCTCATAATCCAGACATGTGGTTATTGAAAAAAAAATGGGCCAAGCATATTTACCATGGTCAGAGTCTAGAAATTCATATCACAAGCATCCTCAAACCACATTAGTACTCTGAACTGTCTAACCTATCACAAGCATCCTCCTAATCTATGTACATACTAAGTTAGTCCCTGTCCCATGAAAGAACCTTTCACAAGCAAGCATCTTCCCTTTATGGGTGTACATTCTACAGTAGTACCCTAAGTGTAGACACATCTATTCCGGGAAAGCATCCTCTTTGAATAGATGTACGTGGTAGGTTACTATCTGGAACTGTGGACAAACCTAAGGAGAAATGTGAAGAGCCCACACTGGCCTCTGGTTAACCTGATGCTGTATTCTCACCAAAGTGGATAAGAGAAGGGGGCCGACTTCACTAGCAGTGAGGTGACAGTACTGGTGAGAGCTTCCTGTTGGGAATACCACTAAAGTGTTCAGATACAGGGACACAGAATAAAATATGTAAATCTGGACATCATTCAGAAGATAAATAGCTCTAGTGTAAGGCTCTAGTTGACACAAGGCCTGACATTACAGATATGTGATTATTTCAGTCCTGGGTGCAATGTACATTTGAAAGACTTTTTATATAACCATCACTATTAATACGAAAGGCATAAAACATACAAACTGAACCTTTTTAGTTTACATAGTAAATCACTGAACAAAAGACTTTAAATTGCAAAGCTAATAGTTACCAAAGTCAGTTTGTGAACATCTCAGCCCATAGTTCTGTAATTTTTTTACATTGGCAGGAACCTTCGTGTCTTTCTTCAGCCCCTCCTCTCCCCCCACCCCCTCCCCAAGCGGCTCTCTCTGGGGTGAGCAGCCCAGGTCCTGCACATGTCACTGGTCAGATGAGAAAGAGGCTCAGAGACATCACAGTGTGTCCTCAAGCCTCTCCTGGAAGAACGAGGTGCAGGACAAACAACCCCAGTCCTGACTTCCCAACTTCTGCTTTTTCTGCCCTTCAGCAATTCTAGCTGAAACTGTTCCCCCAATACATACATTCCTCATTCAGTCTTTCTAAAAATCCTGAGGCTCCTATGATCCTCACTACCCTAGATGAGAAATCATGACCCTCACTGGGCAGGTTCTGAGAATCCTGACACAGAATGTACACTGACATGCTGGCTGCCGGAATCTGGTATTATCAGTAAACCCCAGGGATCTGAGGAGATGGCCCAGTGGCCAGAGTGCTTGCAGTGCAGGCAGGACGACCAAAATGAGGAACTCCACTCTCTATGTGAAAGATCAAGAGCGGTAAGTGCATGTCTAACTAGCACTGGGGGTGGAAACAGGAGGGTCCTGGGGATCCCTGACTAGTCAAGCTGACCCACGCTGTGAGCCCCAGATTCAGTGAGAATCCCTGTTTCAAATGATAAGGTAGAGAGTGACAGACCAAGGCATCCATGACCTCTGACCTCCATACAATGCATGAGTGAGTACCTCCCACAGACATGCAGAAAAGAAACATAAAAAATAAAGAAACTTAGGATATGTTCACTATTAGCTGATTTTAGTTAGTGACACTATATGCTGGGTATATAGTCCCTGAGGCCACATGAACATGGCATAGTATACCTTTAAAATGTCTACTTATACCGGCAGCGGCGCCGCATGCCTGTAATCTCAGCACTTGGGAGGCAGAGGCAGGCAGACTTCTGTGAGTTCGAGGCCAGCCTGGTCTGGTCTACAAAGGGAGCTCAGTACAGCCAAGGCTGAATGGAGAAGCCTTGTCTCTAAAAAAAGCAAAGCAAAACAAAAAATCCACTTATTACTTCCAGAGCCCATGGTCTGCTGGTGATGTCGCAGGCATGGACAGACAGCTCTTGTTCCAGGTTGGCTTCATTCTCCTTCTCCTATAATTAGGCCAGAGAGCCTTGGTCTTTGTCATCTTTTGTATCTAAAGTAGCCAAGACTGGCTGAAGACACCTGTTTCATAGGGAAGACCAATGTACTTTGCCAAAGGATGAGGAAACTTGGCAAACGCAGTGTGATTAGTAAAAGGTTGAGTTTTTTCCTCTGAGCGCTTTTCCAAACGATTGCAGGCCTATGTCCTTAAGCACTGAGAACAAGCTTCACCATTTTCCCTGTCAGCTATAACATAGACACCCCCGGGTCCTGGGATTTCAGCAAAATAAACGCACAATTCTACAATGAGCAGGAAGTCTCACTTCACGCTTGTGGGCATACTGCTGTGTGTGGATTCTGTTTATTGCTGTCAATAAGATGAGCATGGAGTGCGCACATCTGTAATTGAACCAAAATGTCTACATATGACCACCAGAAACGGGCAGTTGTAGGCAGAAAATCAATCAGCTTCAACTGCCACACTCTACTTAGCCTGCACAGGCATGAAAGATATTTTTGAAGTGAAAAAAGTTATCTTTGCAGGAGAGATTTAAGAGTGTTCTAGAAGCAGACATTTTCTAATCAGATAAGGGCAGCATTCTCTGCTCTCACTGCGCAAACGCAACAATGACTGGTATTTGCACAGAACACTATGAGATGGTTTCTGCGCTGCGCTGTTTACTGTCATTTTTTGACTGGACCAGAGTCTGTTTTGTCCACACAGTTAGGTGATTCTCCCCAGAAGGAGCTGGAGGGGGTTTTGAAGATATATGATGCTATCAAAATCTTTGCCATTTTTGCTCAAAGCTTCATAGATGGTGTCTTTATATCAACAAAAGTAGGCTTTATTTTCAGGGAGCTACATATGCAAAGCAAGCTGGAATTAGCTGGCTGAGTCATAACTCAACCTGACCTGAAGGTCGCCACCAAGGGCAGTGAATGAAGTCTCTAACAAGGCCATTCAGGTTGAGCCTGAATGGGTTACTAATGAGGAGCCTGCTGGTTACCTCTCACAGCCTGTTATTAGAGCTCCTTTAAAAATAAACATCTGTTTACTACTAAGGAGGTAACAATTCACAGCTCCCACTTGCTAATGAAACTTCCATAAAGATGGCTTTCGTTATTCTCCAGGGTATTTATAACTTCTAGTTTATTTTTCACAGATTAAATCAAACAACACAACTTTTAGATTTCAGCTTCCCCTAAAGACGAAAGTGAGTTTGTTTTCAAATCCACTAGCAGTCCTGGCTTCCAAGGAGTGAGGCAGATATACCCCTGCCCTGTGGAAAGAGGATTCGCTCTGACACAGGCTCTCTACACCCAAGAAGTCAGTCAGAAAAATTCCCAACCCAAATGGCAGAAACCAAAAGCACCACATCGTTCACAGACTATAAAGTACTCAGGGACAGGAATTAAGCCTGTGTAGTGGCTGGGAAGAGGTCTCCATGGGTGAGAGTATTGTTAAAGTATAAGAACCTGAGCCTGAATCCCCAGCACCCACATAGGAAAGTGAACGAGGCCTGGCATGGCTCCCGATGACCCCAGTGAGATATGGAAAAGGGAGATGAGACAAGAGATTCTTGGGGTGTGGTGCTTGCTGGCCTAGCTTCAGGTTTGGTGAGAGACCCAGTCTCAAGGGAATAAGGGAAAGAGTCACAGAGCATGACATGGCTTCTGGATGAGCGTGTGCATCTGTGCAGACATGTATGAATGCACCATGTGTACATTCATACACAAGCCAAACAAATCAAAACAAACAAAACTCCAATTAAAGCAGGGAAGAAAACTCTATTTCAACCTGATAGAAGGTTGCAAATAAGGTGGCAGAAAATGAGCAGTTAGCAACTGAACAGATAGTGACCTCCAAGGCCTCATTTGATGGCAGGTCACTTCCCACCAGCCCGCAACTGCTGGAGAACCAACCAGTCCATCCAGTGTAAAAGGTGAGCAACTTCTACTTTCCTGCCAAAGAATGTGGCCCTGGGGCAGCTCCTTTCACCCCCTGCTCTTTCACATTTGCTCCGATGCAGCTGTGAGTGGGGAATGAGGCAGGAGGGTGCTGATTTGTTGCACACGGGGCTGCAGAACCCAGAGTGAAGTGGACATGAGAGAGCTGCACCCTTTAGGCTGTCCGGCCTGGTACGACTGTTCCTCAAATTTCTTGGAAAGAAACAGTGAGCTTTGTATTTGCGGTCACTTGTTGAAATTATAAATCTCATTCTGAGACTTCAAAGTAATGGAGAGAAAAACCAACTGAAAAGAAAATTAGCAAATCCATCTGTCCACGGGTAAAGTTATCTTAAAGTCACTCTGGGAGACACCAGGATAAAAAAGTAAAGTCTAAAGAGCAAAGGAAAAGAAGGAAAAAGCTGAATGCTGCATAAGATAGCACACTCAGCAAGGGGTGCAGGGCAGGAGGGAGTCTGCTGTTAAAGGCCTATCAATGAAACAAGATAGATGGGCAAGAGGCTGAGACTCTCAGACGTGGGGAAGAGATAAACGAAACCATTAAAATAATTAATAAATACTGACGACTGTTCTTAGAAAGTTAAGCAAAAACACCAAACACCAAACCAAACAAAACCAAACAAAACAAAAAACAAACCACTAAGACAGAGACTTATAGAGTAAAATGAGAACAAAACAATGTAAACATAAAACAAGGTCATTCTGTTAGGAGGGGCTCAGGCTGCAGCTTCAGGGCAATGCCCTGGCTCTCCACTGTCCTGTACCCGGGTGGGGATATTAGAAAAACAAAAACAGAAATCAGGAAGCCTACCTCTTAGAAACTGTGGCAAAAAGTAAACTGCAGCCTGAAGAGAAGGAAAGCATCCAAATCCAGGCTGATGTGTGTATACACACACACACACACACACACACACACACACACACAATTGTGGTTAAAGCAATAAAGCTAACCATGCAATATTTTCAGTTAAAAAAGTTTATGAACAAAACGTCAAGCCTAGCTAATTATCATGGTGTTGCAATAATCAGAACATTATTCTTGAAAAGCTCACAAAAAACTACATCTGCCACAAACACCTAATAAATTATTCGGGAACACTTGGAAAACCTATGGATTTGGAAATAATTCTTTTAAAGAAAACACAAAAGAATATATTTGCAAATACATTACAAAGCTCCCTGAAATGTTTTTAAAATGCAACAAATTTTAATATTCGTTTTTTAAAACTCAAGATTTTATCAAACTCGTCATACAAAGAATGAAAATGGTATTTTTCCAAATTTTAAAATTATGTAAAGAGAATATATTTTAAAGCATTGAAGAGATCCTGTAGTAACAGCCAATAAATATGAAAGAAACATAAAGCATAAAATGAGTTAAGCACAGTCATAAATACCTTGAATAATTATTACAGTAAGTTCAAACTGACCAAATTTTCTTAGTCAAAGATACAGACTTCAGCGTCGTATACTTTTAAAACTACAATAAAAGGAAACGTTTTAATTGGCTTTGTAGATGTAGGTACACCGTTAACGCTACAACCAAAGTGGCTGTCAAATACTAACGTCAAAGCATAACCTAGAAACAAAAGGAAATTCCTGTTATAGTTCATGTGCTTTTAGCATAGCACTGAAGTAGACAAAACAGTAATACGGAGTAAAATTTAACTATAAATTCTCCACTTACTAGGTTCAAGAAAAATGAATAAAGATTCAGAACACTTAAAACATATCAATTTAATCACAAATATTCCTATTAATCTACAATAAAAACAGAATTTTCAAATAAATTGGTTGAAAAAATAGTACCTGATCACAATGTAATAAAATGGTAGATTAATAAAAATAAGTTACAGATTTAAAACCATTGCTTCAGTTATTCAAATCAAAATGAAAATAAAAGAAGGAAAGGAGAAATTACAGATTGTTTCCAAAGTGAAGTTAGTAAGAACACTAACAAAGTGATAGTCAGGCAAAAGGCACTATACCAGACAGATTGGGTTTTAGCTGCCCGCCTACTACAATAAAGCACAACAGTCAATTGAGCACAAGCTAGAAGAAGCCGGCATATGAACAAGTAAACACGCCTCAGGAAAGGAGGTGATAGTATTAATAAAACAGAGAAAGAACAGCAGAAACGGCTGAATTGGGTAAGAGGAAAACTTTCAGTTGGGTTCAACAAAGCAAATTTAACAAAAGCTATATCCTTCTCTAGGAAGCAATTTGGATCTGCCTAAGAGAGAAAAGGACACATACATGTTTTAGATTAGTATTCATTAGTCAAAAATTAAAATAAAATAAATAATAAAATTAAAAAAAAAGCCTATGAGAGAATTTTTAGAAGCAGAGCACACGGGGCTCTGATGTTGCAAAGGTGAAGTCCTGCAGCAGAGGAATGTCGGACACCAGGAAGGAGGCAGTGATTTAATGGAGCCTCACCTTTTCCACAGAACCCTGCTAGTGCACACCTGGTGGAAAGGCAGGCCAGCCTGCTCCATACCCTGAAGCTAGGACCTCCTGACTACTACTTACCTTTAGATGTGTGTGATAGGAACCTTTGGCTGACAGTAGGAAGGGAGCAGCAGAAATGTGAGTAAATTAACACTGCAGCAACAATCTCATCCTAGCAAAGGGAGAGGGTCAGGGAGCTGAAACTAACCACATCATAGCAGCCATACTTGTCAACATATCTCGGAGCTAAGGCTCCCAAAACACTAAAGATGAGCGGCAGCAGAAAGGTTCACAGGTAATGTGTTATAATCAGTATTTTGCTTACAAGTAAAGGCATAGATATGGATCTGGTTTCCAAACTGTACTGATAACTCAAAACTGAGTCAAACTATTAAGAAAAATAAATAAAAAAATAGCTTTTAGGCAACAGATGAAAAGATGATACTTCTAATGACAGGTAGAAAAACTAAAAAAAAACAAACAAACAGGAAAATATGAAAAAAAAAGAACCACAACAGCCAAAAGACCAGACACAAATTCTAGTAATAAATGATTAATGTAAACATAAATGGACTATATTCACTAACTAATTGACAAAGACTCCCATAATAATTTATTTAAGAGTAAGATTCAGAAATAGGCTACTGAAAGAAAACACATTTGAACAAAAGTATGTGGAATAGATAAAAAAATAAGCAGAAATTCAGCTGCTTCGAAGAAAATGCAAGGCAAAAGAAATCCAGCAATGAGTCTTAGTATTAAACAAATAGAACTGGGGCAAAGTATATCTTGTGAGAACAGAATATTATTACAAGAAATCAAGATGATGTAGTAATCCTGACTGTAAGTGCAGCTAACAACAAACATAAAGCATAAAAAACCCAGAAGTGACAGAATTATAGGGATGAATAAGAGGTCAGTCAGTGACTTTAACACAGATGCCTTTTGAAAACTGATAGGTCAGCATAGCCTGCTACAAAGTGAGAAGGGTTCAGCAGCCCTGCTACTTAATGGTGATCTGCTGCCAACTAACAGACTCTGGGAGGTGGGGAGTGGGGGTGGAGGGCAGGAGGTGGGACAGGGAGCCAGAAGAGCCCTCTGTATCCGCACTGCTGAGCACGCCAGGAGCCATGGTTAGTTCTAAATCAGAGTCACACAGAGCCCTAGTTAAACCCCATGGGACACAAAACAAAACAAAATTAGTGAATATAGGAAAGATATTTGTAAGGAATAAGGGAGACTAGGAAAGTATGGGAAATCAGAGTGAAGGCTGGGGGAAGTAACCAGAACACATTACATACACATATGAAACTGTCAAAGAATAAAATTTATTAATAAGATGCTTAAAATGAATAAAAACTTTCTCCAGAAATTTCAGAAACGGAAATTTCTAGCTTCATAAATCATTAAGCAACTTCATTCAAGCCATGTTTGGAAAAATGGGGAAGATTCTCTAACTCAATCTGAGGCTAACAGCTTTTAGTTATTTTAGTTGTGTTTTTCATTGCTTCTAGCTGGGGTATTTATGCAACAAATAAAGGGTACATACAGCTTCTGAGAGGTCAGAGAAAACACTTTAAGTAGATACACTACCAAACATGGATTAAACGATTAGTAGTATGAGAAAGATATCAGTTTCCCACAAATCAATTTACTAATTTGATTACAATAAAACAATTTAAGAGGTAACTAATAAAAGTGACTCAATAAGCTGAAAGTGCAGCAACTTTTAAAAAGGGAAAAGTTGTGCTAGAGATATAGCTCAGTGGTAGAACACTCAATGGCCCTAGGTTTGACTCTCCAGTACAAGAAAAAGAGGAAGAGAACTCGTGAATGCTCAGTCCTAAAATGGGCATCTATGACACCCTCACACACCGCGCTCAGGGAAGACCAAGAAAGAAGGGTGGAAAGAATGGAGGAGTCAGAAGAATGTTACAAAATGCTGTCATCTGGACATGACATGCTGGTTGCACTCATGAACCCTCTGCAGCTATGGTTACCTACCTGTTCAAGATCAAGACAAAGTCAGTGAGCAGTCTAGCAGCCAGCACGAACTGGACTCTCTGGGTTCCCTCAGGCCCCACAGGAGGGGCCATGAAGGTAGGATGGGGATGTAGTACCGGGTGGTGTCGGAAGGTAAAAAGAGGAATGCGTGGCTATGATTGAGGTACATAGTATACATGCATAAACTTGTTTTTAAAAATGATTGAAGAAGAAAGGTAAGATGGTTCTTCTTTACTCCACCAGTCATCAGTACTAATGTCTGTGGAAAGTGACAATGCCCTCTGATCAGAAGGAAACCAACCCTTAATAAAAGTGCTGACCAGGCTGTCATGTATGTGAGGACATCAAGGTAGGTGCACTACACAATGGATTCTCAGTACACCCTGACGCTAATTATTCAGTGAGTACTTAACCGTTAAGAAAGTGACAAGAATTGTGCAAAGACACAGTGTGTTGAAGAATCATGATCATAGAATACAGTAGGAAAAAAACATATCAGGCCCAGAGTAAGACTGGAAAGGTCACAGGCGATTGTGGATTTAACACAGTGGTAAGACAGGTATTTTTACTTAAAGTAATTAAGAGAATCCTATAACAGCAGACTTGGAGGAAGAAGTACACCAGGTTCTCTGTATGAATGCCAAGGGTCTATCCGGGCCTTTTCTTGGACTGCTCCACGCTTCAGGTGACTGATGGCTTCAGTTCCAAAACTAGCCTGGCCTAGACTCCTAGGTGCAACTGGGGATTCGGCAGAAGGAAGACAGCATGGGAGAGAAGGGGCACCTACCACCTTTCCCTAGATGTAATTTCCACTAGGGTTGCATTGTGCAAAGCTGTGAGCACTGAATGGTTTCTTTAAGTGAAAGGAGGATGATGGCTTTCTGTTATCACTATTCCCATGCAAGTCCACCATTCCTTGGTTGTTCTAGTAACTGGCCAAAGTCTGCTCATTGAACTCTTCAATGGAATCATTTGAGCATGTTATTCTTATTAGAAATCTGTCTACTTCAGGAAAATAAAGAAAACCAGTTTTTTAGAAAAATAACTGCCGTAGAGGGAAGAGGTTGTGACTAGGTACCAGAGCATCTATAAAAGCAAACAATATACATGTAACTTGGATGTATCCTGAAATAACGTCCGACGACATAAACTGCCACCATAGCAAGTGACAGACATAATACTGGTGATAGGATGCAATCTGCTGAAGTTGTACTCGCAAACGTAAGACTTGGAGCATGTTATTGTAAAGCTTTAAGAAGAAAGCAGATGATTCTCAGTGCACACAAAAACGTGGTTAGCGATGGAAGGAGCAGGTATAGGAAAACACGGCACTGGCCAGGGCTCACCTCTTTGAACTTGTGACTGAGCTTGCTGGTGTCCAGGTCAGATGGGGAAAACATGTCCTCGTTTTCAGGGAGCTCAAAGACTTCAATGGCCATGTCACCGCCAGGAAGAATGGGCCCGACCTCATCCTCTTCTTCATCAGTGGCATACTCTCCAGTCTGAAAGGAAGGGGGTTGCAGAAATACAACTGTCCTTATCCTGCATGGGTCTGTTGTCAAAAGATTTTTTTTTGAACAAGAGAAAAGCATGTTACCTAATGGTGAGAGTGTTAATGTTTAAATCGAGCATGCCTCATGCACCCAATGTTATAAACAAATGTTAGTGCAGAGATCCATGTTACCAAGTGTAGCCCGTACAGACACGTGCATTCCTGAAGTGAACAGCATCAGCAAAAGGCTGTTTCTCACGTTAAGTATTTGACAATTTTACTAAATAAGATCATGTTGCTAAAAGAAATAATAATTTCTTTGTTATGTTTATTTACATGTGTGTACACATGTATGGGCATACCCGTGCTACAGCACAGACGCAGAGGTCAGGGAGCAATTTGTGGGAGTCCGTTCTCTCCCTCCACCATGTGGCTTCCCAGGATTAAAGTTGGGTCATCAGGATGGTGGCAGACACCTTTACCTAATGAGCCATTTCAATAGCCTAGGAAACAAGTAATGTCTTTAAATTCCTACTTCCTGTGTAAATAAGCCAGCCAATATTGGGAGCAAGGAGGAAGGAATCAAAGGTCAAGGCTTCATAGAGTCAGCAGAGCCTTAATGAAGCCTTCAAAAGCTTAGTAAATACACTCTCCTCAACTTCAGAGTTCAATCAGTTGTGTTGTGTTTGTTAATTACAGAGGCAATGAGCTGGTGGGCTAAGGGACAAACCTGGGGCTTCTAACTATACAAGGGCTGCATTATTATACCTGCAGAGGACACCAATAAAACTATTTTGTCTAAAAAAAAAAAAACCTTACATTTTCAGATTTCCAGCTTTTTCTCAGAAAGCAAAGATCTGAGCACATTATGAGACCCTATCTGCACACTCGTCATTCACTTTCCAGTTCACCGAACTCCGCTAACTGGTGTTGTTGTTATGCTGTTAGCTTGCTCCCTTCCTTCCAAGTCGAGTGGGACCCTGTAGGCATTCGAGTTCATGACCTCTGAAATAAATGTGTGCCTTTGTCATTAACTTCCTCAACATTATTGGAAAGTAACTCCTCTTGGCAGCACCAAGCTATGAGGCTATAATTCAAAATAATTGCCTGACATCTTTACCTTATATAATTTAAGGATAAATCACGGATTCCGTGGGTTAAAAAGACCAAGTTCATTTAATTCACCCCTACTCCTTCAGGTTGTAGCTCTTCACAGTAAGGTACAGATAAGAATTCACACTGCCTTCAAGCAAGCCTGCATAAACAATGGCATGATCTCTTCCTCTGATTACACAGCCTCAGCTTCTGGTTGTTGCTCTTCCTCTGTCTTTTATGCCACACTCACGCTGCCCGGGTGGGAGATGTGCACCACTACCCTTTTACCTGTGCTTGGCATGAAGGATATCTGGTCATTCACCTCCAAGTGATCCTTCCTAGTCTGGAAGACCATGAGTCAACAGCTTTCAGACTTCTCTTTCCAAACATAACAATTTGCATTTTGTCAACAGTGCAAATTTCTTTCTCTCTGAACTTTATGCTGTGCCCTGATTTCTTTCCTAGTTATGGGGCCTAGAAGTAGACAATGTCTACTAAGAAACCTGTGGGCACCGACAATGACACACTGCCTCAGCACCTGCTGGACTCTTCTTCCTCACTCAGGGGCCTCAACTCATGGCATTCATCTATAGACATAAGACCAGGGTCACACATGTAGAACAGTTAACTGAGCTGGGTTCTCCCCACCTTTTTCATTCAAGTAAAATAAAACACACCTTGACTGGAAGGAAAAGTGGTTGGTATTAGTATTATTCATTTTGAACACAAATGGCAGTTTGGCATCTATAAATCTAGGATTCTTTAGACACTAGTCTCAAATGTCTCCTAGGCATGTCTAACCTGTGCCCACACGCCCAGGCCACATGCAGCTAACTGAGGCTGAGGACAGCTATATAAATGGTCAATGAAAAAAATCATAAGCTTAAACTATTATGAATTTTCTTGGGATTTTTTTGTTAATTCAGTTTCATATTTCTTGAGCATGAACTTTGTAGATTACAGTGTCATATTATAATGTCATACAGAAGGAGACATCTGCGTCAGCCTTAAGTACCATTCCAAGTATCTTTGACCCTCAGCTGAATAATGTAGCTTGCTGGTTTTAGGTAGCTGCTGGTTCAGGTAGCATTCCTTCAGACACTTGTAATAAGAATAAAACTATAAGCAATTCTAACTTCTCAGAATATTTCTGGCCTTATCTGTGCTACCTTTTTATCATAAATAACCCTGCAAATATATGTTAAGAATTCTAGATTCTTTTATTTTTTATTTTCCCAGCTTCCTCTCTTCAACAAATCCAAATAACTTCTAACTCTGCTGAAACTATTACTCCTTTCATCTTTCCATTTACTGGCATTTTCTCTTTCCAATCGACCTTATAAGCATCCTGAAGACAAAGTAGTTCTTACACTGTCTTGAGTCTTATTAATCATAAACCCTGAAGAGCATGGGTCGTACAAGACTCTGTGGAATCACTCTCTCTCACCAATCATTTCCAATTTCTACCACCAGGAGCTTTGAATAAAGGATGCAGCTGCTGCAGAATACCATGAACATCTGGACTGACAATGCTACATTTAGTAGATGAAGTAATATATGCTTCTGACTCCTTTCCTTTACTGAAAAATTTAATTATTTTTATGGTTACTTTGCAAGTAAAATAAATGATATGCAACAAAAGATTAGCAACATTTTATAAACCTCAAATCTGCTATTTGGAGAGAAGGATGGACAATGTCATACAATGCCCCTATCCCCACAAAACAACAACAACAACAACAAAACACTCTATAAAACCTTGCCATCACCATCTCCTTCCCTGGCAGCCAGCTCTTTACTTACTGACCAAATTAAAAATCTTTAAAACAACTGGATTCTTAGCATTCTTCATCTCATTCTGTAATCTATTTCCAATGTGGCAAGGACAGTTTTGGGGGGTAAACAGTGACAAATAATGAACATCACTTTCTACGTTCTGTTTACCTTGCTCATTAATACCTTTTTCTTTTTAATAATCCCATTAAAAGTAAAGAATACTACCCAACCTTTAATAAAGTGGGGATCCATGAGAGAATCTTAGTTGAATGGTCACTTAGATCTGGGTTTAAACGCTGCCTCCGAGATTTCACAAGAAAACTTCTAGATCAAAGTTTTGACTGCTTCATCTGTCCTTAGAAACTTAATGTTTGCCCAGTAGTGTACATTCAGCAGCCAGATGGCACGAGTATGAATATGCTATCTTAATTTGGGGAAATTAACTCAGATATTTTGCCCGTGGGCCATTTGTTAAGTTGTTGACACTATTAACCTAAGAGATCCCTGAAAACCACACTCGTAGTCCACATGATTGCCAAACTACAGAAACAAAAATGGTGCAGGGAAAAACATCAAGAATATACTTCTTTAACATTTCCTCAAATGTAAAGTTTTTGTACAATCCTGCTGTGTTGTGACCTACCATCTATGGCTTTGATTATTATTCAATTCACATGCATGCACATGGCATCCACTGGGACCCAAAGTTCCTGTCTCTGTTTTTCTCAGACTATGTTCATCCTGAGCAAGCAAGGGGGGAAAGAAGAGGAGGAGGAGGAAGAGGAGGAGGAAGAAGAGACTGAGAAGGAGGAAAAGGAGAGAGAGGAGGAGAAAAAGAAGGAGGAAGAAGAGGAAAAGGAGGAGAAGAGGAAGAGGAGGAGGGAAAGGAAGAAGAGGAGAGGGAGGAGGAGAAAAAGGAGGAGAAGGTAGAGGAGGAGGAGCGGGAAGCTCCCCCTTTGGAAGGAGGAAGCAGGAGCAGCAGAGGCTGGGGGATTATAAAAGAGGGTCACTGAGAATCCAATCTACATCATTTTATTTTCTCCTAAGTCTTAGATATGTTCTGTGTGGTGACAAGTCTTCCCCTGGGCTTAGAGAGCTGCTGACTGGGGTTTCGTGGCTTTCTTTCTTATAAAAGCTGCAGTCAGAATTTATAATCACTAAAAATTATTTTAGTGTCCTTAAAAAGAATGAAAATTGTTTCTCCAGGGGAAGAAAGGTATAAGGTTCCTTTAAGTTTTTGTCATGTTCTTAATCTTTATGTGTTCTTCTCACATCCAATTCTGTTAGCCTCTTGTCCCCTCAATCTTCCCAAACTACTCTACCATCACAGCTCCTCAGACTTCCTGAAGACGTGCATGCACTGGAATAGAAACATTTTATTAAATGGCCCTGTCGGGCTGCACCTTTCGGTAAACCCAAATTCTGGTTGGTAGGAAGACAAGCATGCATATTAGAGCCCGGAGCACACAAGCCACATCGCCTTCAGCCTATGTTTTACTGAAGAAACAATCTTTCAGATCGAGGAAGCTGGTAAAGTGGGGATCCATGAGAGAATCTTAGCTGTGTGGTCACTTAGATCTGGGTTCAAACACTGCCTCTGAGATTTTGCAAGAAAACTTCTAGATCAAAGTTTTGACTGCTTCATCTGTCAAGTGAAAGAAAACAAACAAACAAAAAAACCCAGTTCCTTACCAAGACATGGTTGCCACTGCCATATGGCACCTGGGAAGCATTGAACAGAAAGGCACAGTCCATGTTGGTGAGCCAAAACCACTGATCTTTGCTTCTGCTCTGGTGACCCTGCATGAGGCCTCACAAAGCCTATCTCTGGTAACCAAATGCCGATTAAGTTTTCGTTTGGTGAGTATGATTCCTTCGGTTTCCACACATGCATCCTCTATTAGTATCCTTACATGAACCATTCCTTTCCTAAACTGCACGCTTTTTTCACGTTGCAAGTTGGCACCAGCTTCTACCAAACTCAAGAAAAGCCTCATGCCCTGGTGTGTTTTATGCATGGCCTGCCACACACACCTGTCACCATGGTCCCAGATGCATATCCACCAACATAAGAATATCCTGGAAAGCTATTGCCAGGAAAACGTTCCTACCTCAGTTCCCTAAGGCCCAGTGCACACCTTCATCTCTCAGAACACCCAGTCACATCTGCCTTTTCCCACCAACTGAAAGTTCCTCAGCTGTGCCAGGTACAATTTATCCCTCTAATCCCAATAGCCAGTGGACTGCTTGGCATACTGTAGGCCCTGAACAAATGTTTGCTGAATAAATTAAGACAGTTGCAGCCACATCTGCACACCATGGCAGAGCCCGATTTTCCTGCTAATCTCAGCTTTCCAGTATGAAATACAGTTAAGCACAGCTGCAGCTGAGGCCTTAATGACCCTACTGGGGATTTTTCTCTTGTTGTTAGGTTCAACCATTAGCAGTAATTTTTGCTGTAGCAATGTTTACTCTGGTAAATTCTGGGACACTAAATGGTGCTAATCATAAAAATAGCCTTAATTATGCAGTTTGTGGAAATTTGTTTACCGGATTTGAATCAGTTATATATCTTCTCAGACACACTCCTGACAGAAAATAAAAGAGGACTTTCTCTGTGGAGGAAGACCTCAGAGGAGACACTGACACTCATCTCAACTTTCCAGTTTGAAATACAGTTAAACAGTTCTCCATCCACTAGGGTTTTAGCAAAAAGCATGTTCTCCACAAAGGCATCTCCTTTCCAAGATGGGCCAGGGACTTCTCTGTGGCCTCATTTTGTAACACTGGGCCATGTGGGACTCTAAACGTTATCTGTAGAGCTGTGAGGCTTTCTTCAAGGGCTGTTTTAAGAATATACATCAGTGACACACTCAAGAATACATGCAGCAACGGAGACCTTCTCACTAGGAGGATTATCCTCACCTTTTCATGAGTAGTGCAACAAGGACATGTCTTGGGATTGTGGAGAGCAGGTCTCCAGAAAAACCTTCGCCTGCAACTGTCATGGGGTACTCTTCAGATAATAGTTTAAAGATTTCAATGTCATAGGATATTAAGAGGATTCAAGGAAATAGATAAACATCCAGTGTAATGCCTGGCCTGTGATGCATATTCATGACTCCTCCCTTTTACTGAGTCATTCAAAATAGAACAGGTTTTTGTTGTTGTTTGCTTGTTTGAACTTTTTAGAGAGGGCTGTTTCAGCTCACCGTTCTAGAAATCAAAGGGTGAGGGATCAGAGCTTAACATTCCGCTTAGGGACAGAAATATGAGTGGGTGCAGGGTCACAGAGAGAGAGCCTGCACGTGATGCCTGTGTGCATGTGTTCACAGGTCCATGGTGTCCCAAACTTTGGTTCTGAGAACGAATCTTGGTTTTCATAGCATTTTTACTACCCAGTCTCAAAGGAGAGAAACATTTTTAAAAGATCCACTTCTTATTACTTTTAAAGCATGTGTGTGCACACGCACGAGGGACGGGGAGGTATGTGGACGTGACTGTCGTCATCCTTGGGGTCTAAGTCATCGGACTCCCCTTGGAGTAACCGGTGTTCATGAGCTACCCAAAGTGGGTGCTGAGAACTGAACCTGGATCCTCAGAAAAAACAGGAAGAACTTTGAACCGATGAGCCATCTATCCAGCCCTTGAAAGAGAAGCATGTAAAACCAATGCCCACATAACTCACATAGCCCTGAGCTCCCAGCCTTCAAGAGCTCAGCTCATGTCATTCACCACACCGCTGATAAATTATAATTTGAGCAATTTTAACTAAAAGTCTTCAAATAAAATCTAACTATTCACATTCATGTTTCCTATCTTAAATATTTCCTATTAATTTTGCTAGTTCATCAACTAGCATTGGATTCTAATATTTCTTTAGTTTTTATCTACCCGAAATAGAAGGCATACTCCAAACTGGGGCCACTATTTCCTGCCATGGTGTCTCAATGGTAAAATGACCCCCAGTGACACAGCTTCCTGTGCTCCACTGTAATCCTTCCTCTCCAGTGTGGACTGGACCTAGCAATTGAGTTGAAGCTAAATACAAAGGAAGTAACTAACTTAGTTACAGGAAGTGTGACTTGTGCCTCTTTTGTCTTCATGCTCTCTCCGGGTCCTCATTACTGGGAAGCAGGAATCCATGCTGTGAGCAGGAAGAGGCCACATTACAAGGTACTGAGATGTCTGGCCAGCAGCCATCAGGAAACAGGGGTCTGCCAACAGTCACATGAGGGATCATGGAAATGGCTCTGTTGCATCCTGTCGACAGCTGTGAGCAAGTCTGGATGTGGACCCTCTCCCAGCTGAGCACTTAGATGACCACAGCTCTGGCTGACACCTTACTTACGGCCTTGGGACAGATGCGGGCTTAGAAAGATCCAGATGAACTGGCTCACAGTGCACTGCAGAAATATTTCTTATTTTAGGTTGCTATGTTTTGGGGGTTGGTAATGTTTCAGAAGGAAGAGGGTTCACGGAGGAAGGGAGGCTGCCATAACAAATTGGGGGCAATAATAGGAATGTGGCCTTGGAAATGGCCAGTGGGCAAAGGCTAGACCAATTCTAGAGAATGGATTAGTCTAAATTACCCTGACTGCTATTACAGATTGTTAGAGGAGACCTGGAAGACAGAGCTCTTACGTGGCAGTATTAAGAAACAACACTGGCTTCTTAGTAAGATGTAGGAAATGTCTAGTAAATACAATATCTCAGCAAGGCAATTTTCAATCAGCATCTAAAGTGCTGCATGTTTTTAATCCCTACAGTAAAGTGGAAAATAGAATGAAAATACTATTAAACAGAAAAGAAACAGGATTGGATGGCTTCGAAAAATTTTAAATTAAGGCTAGAATTAAGAGATATCTGCCAAACTGTTAGGAGAACACAGTTCTCAAGTAGAGGGCAGATTGTTAGGGGTAGCCTTAGGAAACTCCAGCTTTAAATAATATCGGATAAGCAAGTCTGCCATTGCCCTAAAAGAGGCACTGTTTTTATTTGTCCTAAGGCAGTGCAATATTGCTGAAAAGCTAATGGGAAATCAAGGCCACCATGCTGCCTTTGCTTCCCGGGGCCAATGGAGAGGAGCTCTAGGGAGAAGCTGGTTCTTGGTACTCTTCACCCTCATTTCTCTACATAGTTTATGGCATGTGGTAGATTATCCCAGGATAACAACACACTTGTGGCTATACTGATCCAAGAGACCAAGACAAACCAGAAGGGAATCAATCCACTAAGCTAACAACACAAGGGAACACTACAGTGAACAGGATTCCAAGGCACAGAATAGCCCAACCTATAGCTTCTACATGCTATAGGCTCGCAGATAAACAAACCTGACAAAAGCTCAGGATTTACCTTAGAAACCTGGGTATACTGACATTTCCAACTGGCAAACAACTGAAGAAAAAATACAAAGGGAACCCAAAGAAATGCCATAGTAATGCGAGAGAGCTCAAAGAATTATTTAAGGCATTTTTTTTTTTAGAAATTCACTGTTGATGTTTTTTACAGGACCAAAACAATAATTGTTCAACTTAATGAAAAACAAAAAAACAAAAACAACCTATAAGCTCAGGTGACTACAGGAAGTTCAAACAACACTTCTTTACTTCCTGTCATATGGACTTTAACCGTCACTGCCTCCTCCATCTCTGTTCTACAGTAAACTGCCCTTACTTCTTGAGCCACCCCTGTACCATCACAGTTGTTTCTGCAACAGAAAACAGACAACAAAATCAACCTGCAAGTAAAACAGTGAGAGCAGAGGTCCCCAAATTCACAGGTCTGCCCTCAAGGTCCTCACTCTAAAGATTAGTACACTATGACCATTGCATGCTTTACAGGTTGCCTTGAAAACAATGTAAATCCTGTACAATGTTTATAATTTATATTTATATTATAATGCTACTTTGCACAGCAAAATAGCAAGCTTCTTTCAAGGCTCAATCTTCTTAATTCTTTTTAGTAAATGTTTCCTACTTGCAACTAGGTGAATGCCACTTGTCTTCACATTTCTGATAAATACCTATGAGACAAAGAGGGAGCCCATGAGCTTTTGTTTTCCCACTGAGATCTAGCAGTAACTAGTCAACGGGCAAAGTGGACCTCTATAATTCAAATGTCACACTGCAATTTCAAAACTGGCAGTCTTCCCTGGGTTTCGTTTTACTTGCCCAGGAAACAATGAGGTACTTATTCTGATGCCAGCACAACTGTGGGAAGGGCTGAGAGATTTGTGTTTTCTTGAATTGTTAATCTGCAGAACTGGACAGCTGCTTACAAGAGGGGGCACATGTTACTATTGTCTTAATAATTCTGTAACACCATGAACTGGAGCTCAGAAAATATGTGTGTGCATTATGGTTTGTATTAAAGCTGACTTATGCAATTGTAAAACTTATAGCAGACTATCAATTATAAGAGACCTACAGCAGCACTAAGTACAAAACTCCAGTGCTATCAGCGTAATTTTCATATGTAATGTACAAACATACTGATGACAAACAGAACCTCATGCTTCTGCTCTCCTCCTAGAGGGAATTCCAATCCTGCCCTCACATGGTTCCCATGTACTTTCTGGAAGCAGATACTTCTTGCCACGTGCCTGCTAGGCAAGGATGTAAAGGTCTTTACTTTACCTCAGTGTCCCTGTATGGTAGTATGATCCAGGATTGGATTATATCTAGAACCTTTCCTTCAACACTCACAGATCTAGGCCCACTATAACATATATCCTGAGTTAGGGGATTGGTGGCTAGTCAAGGAGATATGCAGATTTCAGAAACTACCATGACTGCTGGGCACAGTAGTTCATACCTATAACCAGATCACTTGCAATGTCAGGCAAGGAGACTTTCCTTAGTTCAGGGCCAGCATGATCTACACAGTGGGTTCCCAGTAAGCACAGTGGGAAAGTTCAGACCATGCTGGTAGTGAACTGCTGATACAGTGCTCACATACTGCTGAAGTGTGTGCATGCCACGGCATGCGTGTACATGTCAGATGCGCTCCATTTTTTCTGTGATGAGATCGTATTACATGGGTTATGAATTACGTGTTCGACATTTTACTTTTACTAAGATGCTTAACAAGACAGAATATTTGGATAACTTCTGTCTGACAGTAGCAAGCCGTTTTGAGAAAGTGACTGTGCCAGTGATTCTGGCACAGAGAGTGCATGTCTCCCTGACTTCGCATCTTCCTTGAACTCAAAATACCCAACTTAAATCAATCCCACAGGTCTCAGATGCTATTCACGTTGGTTTTCAATTTCCACTTCCTGGCTGTTTGCAGTATAGTTGACTATTATCTTCCACCAAGGCTTCTTTTGTGGCATGTCTGCTCATGCTAGGGACCCACCCGTGGTCTTTTATTATTGACTCCCTTACTTTCTGTACTTTTTCAGCTTCTGGCTTATCCTTTCACTGTCTTAGAGGTATTCCTTTGAGATGTGTGAGTTCCTAACTGTAGCGCTGCCCTCTTCTCAGTCCTTCCTTCATGGAATGTTCTCTTTTAAACCTAAAGACCTAGCAATATACTTCTCCTTTGTCCTCTTTTCTTTAGTTTTACTTTTCTTATTCAATTGGCCAATCCAGCTGCAATGGAATGTATGGATTGAAATCAGAGTTCCATTTCTCTTTTCTCTCCCATTTACTGATGTGCCCTGTTCAAACATTCTTCAGCTACTGTAGAATATCTATGCCAGTAGCTGTATATCCCTACTATTCTGTCTATTCATTTGCTCTGCTGTTTAACTTACAGCAAGCTAGTAACATCCATTTCTTTTAAGGTATTTGAAAGGGTTGTCTCATCGCACTGTTCTTTCATATGTATTTTAACAACTGTTTAACAATGTCATTGAAAATGCCTTTGGCTTTTCATTAGAACTGGACTGATTATGCAAATCAACTTAGAGAATACTACTCAATACAGCTACTGAACCATTCAACCTATGGATAAAATTTCTTTGCCTTACATACACTCTGTTTATCATGTTTCAATAAAAATGCTCTCTCCCTTTGAGGGTCTTCCATACTTTTTATTTCTTGATATCTATTAATCTGATATTTTAAAACTTACAATTTTCTGCCTGTTTGTAGACTTTCAAATACATGTTATATTTTAATACTATATATTCAGAAAACTTGCTAAAACTTTGTATTACTTTGAACAATGAGTACTTCTCAAGTTTTCTAAGGAGATAGTTTCATCTGGTAACTGTAAAAGTTTTATTTCTTCTTTTCCAATTTACTTCTCTTTCTCTCTCTCTTTTGCGTTCTAGCACTGTCAAGTATTAAAAACTGGTCAAATCTGAAAAGTTAAACTATACAGCATTCTTGACTATACCCAACCAGGATATGTAACCTTCGATATACATTGTCACATACATTTTGATAACATTCTGTCTAAGTGTCTTTTGCATAACTTTAATTTGATTTTAGGTTTTATTTCTCATCATTAGGTTTTGTGACCAAGGTTGCAACTAGTAAGTGCATACACCTCATTCTCAAACTTTTCCCACATTTCTGACTTGGAAGCTGTTGAACTGTCATTCTCGTCTCTGCAGACAGAGCGTCTCTGGAACGTGGTATACTTGGTAATGGTTTACCTCATCTTCCTCTCCTTTCTTATTTCTCCTTATTTGCTTATATATCCCACACCCTTTCCCCACCTTTCTCTCTCTGCTTCCCTTGTTGTTGCTGTTTGCTATGTGGGGTGTTCTGTTTCCCTGTGAGTGTCACACTTTGGAACTGTAAAGTCATATTTCTCAAAACATTAATCGTTCGGCTTCAGTAGAAGTGAACAGACTCAAGAAAAGATGTGCTTGTATTTCTTGTGAAACTCAGTACATATTTAAGCTGCCATGATAATATTTTTTATAGTAAATGTTTTTCCCCTTGCTACTTAGCAATAAGGTATGATATCAGTAATTTTCCATGTGGTGGTAGATTTATTTCCATCTATACAGATAGTAGCCCACATCTTTATGATGGATCTCCAACTAGTCATTTAATTTAGAGTAAAGATAGCACTTGTCTAGAATAACTCAAACCAATACCAACGAGAATATCATCAGAATAACTATGCATCAAAGAGAAATGTGATGGTAAAATGAATGAATGAGGCCAGATAGAAACAAATATTTTGGATTTATTTCATTCAAATGACATTCTAGGACTGACCACATTAACCTGCAGTGTGAACAAGCTGAATGGTGCTTCTGGCCACAGAAATAGTCTAGGATGTAATCAGATGAGAATGCCTTCTTATCAAACTGCTAGCTTAAATATATTAAAAACTGATATATTTTTATCATATTCAAATGGTTCCTTGTAGAAGATGATTTCATAATGGTTCTATAATAAAAATATTAAATTATGGTTCAGATCTATTTATCTCTCTTTTATGTTAATTTTGTCTGTATAAAATAGCCATTTAAATCCCTTCAGAATCAGGAACACCAGAACTCACAGTTGTAGCATCAATGTCAACTTCACAGGACTGGAGCACTTTGGCAGCCAGGCACACGGCCACCATGTAGGGGCCTGTTGCACACGAGTCCTTGCTCAGGTGACCATCCATTTTTTTATTGCTCATGAAAATTCATCTCTCTAACTGAAAGCTAGTTCTAAGTGAACACATTTCAAAGTAGAAGAAGGCATCCACGCAGTATAGGACTTGACACTGTTTACGTGAGTTTGACTATTGTGTTTCCACTACAGGCAGGTTTAAAGTAAGAAGTCATGCTAACCTGTGGTAGAGGGCAAAAGCTAACAGAAGTGCTAAGTCACAGTGTACCAAGGGTGAGTATGTGCCTCCAACGTCTCCTATAGCAACTCTCCTGTCTTGCTGTGTGCCACACTGATTCTTTTCCTGCATTCTATGTATTCTTCATCATATTTTTTAACTACAAGTAACTCTACTCTCCTTTTTGTTTTATTTTCAAAAATAAGTTATATGGCTGGATGGTGGTGCTGCACACCTTTAATCCCAGCACTTGGGAGACCAAAGTAGGTGGATCTCTGAGTTCAAAGCCAGCTAGGTTTATACAGCAAGATCCACGACAGCCTGGGCTACACAGAGAAAACCTGTCTCGAGAAACAACAATAATAATTTACATACTAAGCGTATTATTCAAGAAGTTCTTATATAATGTATATGCATATATGTTTATAAGATAATATGCATGCCTACAATCTCCCTCCAGAAACAGTGCACACATGCCCCTCCCAACTTCATGTCTTCTCTTTTGTAAAATCAATTCACTGAGTCCAAATTATGGCTGCTACCAGGAAATTGGGCAACCTACCAGAGAACACAAGTCTGGAAAAAAAAAAAAAAAGGAATCATTCCTTCCCCCTGAAGCCATCAACGGCCAATGGCTCCTCTGTTAGCTACTATCCTTTCATGATAAAAATCATGAAGAGGCTAGAGATGGAAGGAAAACATCTCAACATTAATAAAAACTGCATATGACAAGCCAGGGCCACCATAATGTCAAATGGAAAAACACTTGAAGCAGTTTCACTAAGATCAGGACCAGGACAAGGAAATTAACTTCACCACTCTCATTTAATACAGTGTCTGGATAGAGAAGTCAGACAAGAGGAGGAAATGAAGAGGCTACAAAGAGAAAAAGGAGAAGTCAAAACATCCCTATGTGCAGACAATGATTCTACAAAAAGAGACTGTGAAGATTCCACCAGGAAGTCCACAGAGATTACTACACTTTTACAAAGCAATAGTTTATAATGTTAACATACCAAAATCAGTTGTACCTTCCTACACACCAAAACCAAACACACTAGAAAAGGAATCAAGAAAATAATCCTTTTCACAATAGCCTTAAAAAAGAAAAGAAAAGAAAACAAAACAAAACAAAAAACCCTTGGGATAAACCTAACCAAGGACATGAAATACCTATGTAATGAAAACTTTAAAAAACTGAAAAAAATGAAGAAGACAGTAAAAGACAGAAAGAACTCCCGTGTTCATGGATTGGTAGGATTAATATTATTAAAAATGGCCATCGCACCAAAAGCAATCTATGAACTCAATGCCATTCTCATCAAAATTTCAATGCAATTCCTCACAAAAATTGAAAAAAATGAATCATACAGAACCAAAGAGGACCCTAGATAGCCAAGACAATTACAAAGAACAAAAATCTGCCAGAGGTATGATCTTTCCTAATTTTAAGTATACTATAAGCCACAGGAATAAAAACAACAACAAACAAAACAGCATGATATGGGCACAGAAACAGACCTACAGCCACCTGATTTTCAACAAAGATGCTAAAAATCCATACTGGAGAGAAGACAGAATCTTCAACAAATGGTTCTCGGAGGACTGACTATCTACATGCAGAAGAGTGAAACTGGATGCTTATCTCTCACCCCAAAGAAAAATAATCAATGCCAGACCAATCAAAGAAAAACAGTACAGTGTATACATCAGGATGTAGGCCAGGTAAGGGCTTCCTCAATAAGAAGTAAGAAATGGGATCAACCATCAACAAGTCAGACTTCAGGAAATTAAAAATCTTCCATGCCACAAAGGAAACCATTAATGGACTAAAGAGGCTCCTACAGAATGGGACCAAAAAAAATTGTTTTCTATATACCTGACAGAGGATTAATGTCCTAATTATAAGAACCCAAAAACCTAAACACCAAGAAAATAATGAATCCAATTTTTAAAACAGGCTATGGAAGTGAACAGAGAGTTCTCAAAAGAAGAAAGGCCAACAGGTAAGAAATATTCTGTTTTGTTTTTTAAGATGCACAGCTCTGGTGATCCCGGATCCAGACAGAGCAGGCTGGCCGTGAATTCAGAGATCTGCCTACCTCTGCCTCCCAAGTACTAGAACTAAGGAACTGTACTGTCATGGCCCGCTAATAAGAAATATTTTTAGAAGTAAACAACATTCTAAGCCATCAGGATAACGCTATTTTCCATTTTTATCTTTACCCTCTTCATATAATTCAACTCAGCTCAATTTCTTGGTTTTGTCTAATTTTTCCAGGGCTGTGGTCATTCCTGTGAGAAGCAGAAATCAACTGACCATTGACTCCTGTTATTGATGAGATAATAAGCTAATGGAAAATGCTTATGGGCAAAAAATGTAGCAAGGGCCCTGGTGCCATTGGCTCATTAAAAACACAGGCCTCTGAGCTAAGCTTCTGCAAGAGCTCCAGTGGACTTGGTGTACCAATGAAGCCTAAAGAGAGCCCTGGAAGGCAACAAGATGAAGGAGACATACATGCACAACAAAGAGTCCACACAGTGAATGCTGGCCAAGGTAGACAAGGCAGAACGAGCCAACCATAGCACTCAGAATGTCCACCAGAAGGCAAGGTGTCTTCCCAGGGTAGGAGGTCTATTTCTTTCTGTGATTCAGGACTTTAGAAGTTTGTTGGTAAGAATTATATTCAATTTATAAAATAAAATATTTTCAAAGTTGGAAACCGTCATTTACACTTGTCCTCTAGCCACCTCTGTTGGCTTTGTGGTTTTCGGGGCGATACAGAATCACTCAGCAGGCTGCTCCAAAGACTAAGTCTATCCTTTCAGGGAAACATAAGAGCCTAGAAAGCAGGGCTTTTGGTTGTTTCTGGATCCAGCTCACAAATGACTAATACTATACTGTAGCAGTCAGTAAGAAAGGAATAAGGAAATCATCATCAAAACACTTTCATTATATTTTTACACAAAGACAATGAAGTACAAAAAGATGGCTACATGGAGGCAAACACTCCTGTCCTAACTAATCTGGGGCCTTTTCGCCATCTGTGATTGGTGGCACTGTACACAGAGAATATTCTTGAAATTCATAGTGAGGTACATGATAGAGTTCAGGAATGGCATGTTGAAAAGAATCTCATGATTCTCTGTTTCAAGGAAGGAGATCAGTAAAAATTTGAGGTTTACAAACAAAACGATGAAGTTTAAGAGTTTTAAAGATCCAACAAAATTGTAGCCTTTGGAGCACTTGGAGATGCCAGGCTTCTCATCATCAACTCACTGACCTCTGAACCACACATGATTTCTGTTCGAAGCTCCACTATTGTTACGGCTATTTAAAATTCAACACCTGTTTTGGCCTGTCTACCTTGCATGTTCGTCCAAACACACAATGAAAAATTAAGAACTTAGCACCAGAAGATATTTTTCTAAAAAGCAATCATATTTCCCCAGAAAATAAATTGCTATGTACTTCGAATTATAGAACTATTATACAGCCCTATTACTGAGTTTCTTTGTGGCGTTTTCCCCTTTAATTTGAATAACAAAACATTTAAAAGGTTAGAGGTTAAATATGCCCATGGTTAAATACTAGGAAGTTAGGTGACCTTTTAGACTCGTATATAAAATGAAAGTTACATTTTTAAAACCATTATTTTCAGATTATTATTTAATACACAAAACACACAGCTCCAGAAGTGCTTTTCAGGGAATAGGAAGTTAATAGGACATGTAGAATATTTAATTTCACACACTGAGCAAGAGGGCACAGATAAGCAGAATTCTCTGCCAAAAAACAAACCTTAAGGAAACGGTTGTTATTGTTATTGCAGTTGCCAGACATTCCTTGTAATTCAGCCACAGTGTTCTAAAATGTTGACAGAAACAATTAAAGAAGGTTTCCTCCCAACCCCAAGACAGCAGGATAGAAAAACATAGAGGTTTGAGTGCTGGCTGGACCACACACTTCTCAGTACCGAGGAGAGTGTGCTGAACCTCCACATTAATCTCCCCAGATCACAGACACAGGGTTATGTCTCTTTGTATTGTTATATTCACAGCATTAAAAGGCTCGTCATAAATAATGCTAGCTCTTGCTCACTCGGGACACGCTGTTTCCAACCAGGAAAAACAAACAGCCCAAGTCAAAATCAGTGCAAGCCTTATGTTTTCTACACAAAAAATTACTTTCGTAAACCCTTTTTAATCCTTATGCAACTACAGTTTTAATTATACCTTGGCTTCCAATTGTTACATGTAATAGAAGCAAAAAGAACCCAAAATATTCCTTTGGGTAGCTGCTTTAAACTGTATACAATACATTAAAAGATTCTACAAGACAAAGAGTCACAATAGTATAATGATATTAATTTCTAGTAACAAAAACAAATGATAAAAGAAAAGAATTGGGTTGTACCTTAGGAGAGAGATTTTTGAAGTGATGATTAATTATGGTATAATCTGTTGTCTAAAGAAAAGCTGAAATGTCATTTGTGATAAAAGGCTTTACAATGTAATAAATATTCCATTATCAAAGGATCCTTAAGGAAGTAAAATAATCATATAATGTCAAAAGTACTTGTAAATTGACTCCTTTTAACTTCGCTGTGACCGTATCTATTTTCTGAACCAAAAAGATGCAGTTACAGTTCATACAGAAGTCTCCAGCCTGAGCACACAGCACTCCAATCTGTGTAATGTTTGTTAGGTAGAAAGAATGCCCAAAATGCAAACATCCTGCAAAAAAGAAATAACAGAACAGCAGAACCTAGCCACTACCGGCTGAACATTGACAGTTACAGATTATGAAGCTATTAAACTCTACTTCAAAAATGCACCATACAGCCAGAGTTTCATGGCATAGTGTTTACTGAGGGTTTTACTGGATCCTCCATGGTTACCTTTCAAATTGAGAAAGAGGGAAGAAAAGAGAAAAGAAGAGCAGGGGAGCGGGGGGGGGGGGGTTGGGGGGGTGGAAGGGAAGGGGACAAGAGGAAGGGAGAGGAGAGGAGAAGAGAGGAGAGGAGAAAAGAGAAGACGGACCCAAGGAGCACAGTCATGCTCTTAAACCCAGAAATGACGATCACTCTTTGCAGATGTGCATATATGTGAGCCTTTCAGCCTTCAGATTTCCATCTCCTGCTTCTAGTCTTTGGCCTCCAGGCAGGGCCACTTCACTTGTGCTTTTCCAGATTAGAAGGGTTAACAGAGAGTTCACAGAAACAGGAATGCAAATTCAAACACAATTGGTTGTTTGCTTTTTTGGAAATTCTTCTAGTTTAAATATTTGGAGAAAATCAGATGCAGCAGAAATTTAAATAGTTTGAGGATTATCTATACATTTCAAATTCTATTAGAGCATGACTTATAATTTCCTAGAGCATTACAGCAGATGAACAGAGGCGTAAGTAATACACGACAATCTCTCCCTTCACAAAGGGCCAGTGTCCTTTAACAACTGCAGGAAATATTTCTCACATCCAGATGTTTCCTGTACAGCCAATTCAAGCAACCTGTCAACGTGATGTGCTTGCTCCAATTTAAAATGAACCCTGGATAATTTGATCAAAACCAGAAGCGCTGTACCCTTCTGTGGGCAAGGCTCATCTCAGTGCTCATTTGGGAAGGAGCTACTTGAACTTAGTTGTTTTGTATGTAATCAGAGGGTTTCCTGGCTGTGTCAAGGCAAGATCATAGGAGCAAATAAAATTATTCTAAATTTGAAATCACAAAATGATTCTGTGAATTACAAGAGAAGTAAAAAGCCAAGCAAGTGAATATCCATGATCAGGGCCTGTCCTAACAAAGATACGCAAATCAATAAACTGCTCAATTATATATGAAATTAAATCAATAATTCAAGGCCCATCTATCTATTGGATATCCAATATTGGTCCTTCTCATTTCCTTCACATCTCGGTCATTTTACTTTTCATTAACAGAGAAAAGAGAGTAAACAGAAAACAGAGATAACACTCCAACCCTCCAGCTTAATATTTGGTGTCATTAATTAAAAATCTGAACCAAGTGACAACACTGGAAGCTCCAACGGTGGAGTGAATCCTCATTGTTTGTACAGCTTTCGTCTCTCCTGTGAACAGAAAAGGAGTGGCTGCTGCTGCCTGTGCTGCTGGGGGAGGTACTGTGGAGCACCTCAGAAAGGACACTGGGAGGGAAACAAAGGAAGCTCTGACTTCAGGAAGGCAGTGCTGCTTGCGGTAACACAGTAGCAAGCTGCTGAGTTCCACTGTTAGGACTCAAAAAGGAGAAGAACATTCAACTCAATCCCTTTTGTAAAACATTTCTGTATCAATTAATCTTCTCTTTAGACTCTATGTAGATGATACTTACGCATTGCTGCCTACAGTAAAGCAAGTTTCCAAGTATTCAATGTCCCTATTATAAGAAACACAAAACAAAGGCTCCCAGAACTGAAGAACTACAAGAAACGCCATCACTCAAAACAAGAATCCTCTTAACATCTTTTGTTATCCAGTTATTCTGGATCTGAATAGAGACAGAGCCAGGAGGGGTGTCCCCCTGTAGTCCATTCAAAAACAGCGCATTGTGGCGCTCAGGCTTTAGGGCCAGGGGAAGAGCGCCAAGCTCCCACTAGCTGAACAGTTAGGAAAAACAAAACAAAACCAAAAACCAAAAACCTAGCAGACTTGTAGGGGGAAAAATATCTCTCCAATGCTTCAAAGGTTCTGTGAGAGTGGATCCTAGGAAATCACACAATCCAATTTTTGCTCACTCCTCTTTCCCTAAAAATATCTGCTCAAGTGGCAATGAACTCTATTTGCTTTCCTCAAACAATCAACCAAATAAAACCTGCCCACCAAGTAGAAACTTGGTATGATAGTATGTTTCTAAGTATAAATGTTCATCAGATTCTTTAATTCACTCAAATTATGAAATTAGAGAAAAATTACTTTCCTTCTCTCTTTTCCTTTTCCCTGCTTCGCACTCACCTCCCTGCTTCCTTATATTTGCCTCTTCACACGCATACACACGCACACACACACATACACACACACGAGAGAGAGAGAGAGAGAGAGAGAGAGAGAGAGAGAGAGAGAGAGAGAGAGAGAGAGAGAGAGAGAAACAGACAGACAGACAGAACAGGAGAGTGAGAGACTGTAGACTTGAAACTTTTGGGGGCTAAATGTGATCAATCAGTTCCTCAAAGCAACTGGAAGAAACATGACTATGAGGTATAAAGCGTTTACTCAGGTGGTTTAAAATGATTAGATTACCTTAGTGACTCCTCCCTTACTTGTAAACTTATTCTCTTTAATTAAACACAGGGAAACAAAGCAAAACCAACACCCTATGAAGCTGACCTTGAACTCAAGCTCCTCAGGCCTTCTACCCGTGGCTCCCCAGGGCTGGCATTCGATCTATGCTCTCACAAACAGCTCTGGACTGGATGCCTTATTTTCTAAGTGCGAAACATTAGCCACTCTAAGGGGTTCTGAGATGTAGCCTAAATTCTGTATTTATATGCAAGGACAGAGTGGAAAACAGCCGTAGATGGGCATTGTCTTTTCTAGTACTCAATGTCTCAACAGTCCCTAGACCATCAGAAACAAAACCTTCTTATCAGAGTAGAGGCAAAAATCTAAGCCTTAGAAAATGATCCTATAATCCTACAGAAGGCTTGCAGCCTAGATGCCTCTAATAAAAATAAGACCTGAGAGTAGGGAATTGAAAGCTAGGACAAATATCTTGTGTTTAGTTTCAAACTCTTAGATAATGTATTTTTACACTTGGTATTCCAGTAAAATAAGAAAATTCTTGCCAAATGTACTCCACAAGTACACCATGTAATGGGGGAAACATTTCTAAGAGACTATTTTATTCATGGATAATCTTTCTAATATATTATTGTTTGATCAAAATTAATTGACGCCAAGTATGGTGGCTCACACTTGTAATCCCAGAAGCAGGGAAGCTGAAAGAAAGGAGTTTCTATGAGTTCAAAGACAACCTGGGCCAGCTTGCAGAGAGAGCCTGTCTATGAGTTCAAAGACAACCTGGGCCAGCTTGCAGAGAGAGCCTGTCTCAAGAAAGAAGCAAAACCAGAAAACAAAATGTTAATTGATATGCCACCTGTCATTTTCTACTACAACAACTGGAGAATGAGTCCGCAGTCATTATACCACAAACACATAAAAACTCAATATATATTTGGGTCAAAACATGTTAAATTAAATATACATGGGAAGGACCTGAATGCCCACTCATTAATCTCTTTCTGTGTCCTAGATGAAAGCAAAACCAGAGTCTGGATAAATAATACATTCAGATGAGCAGAAGTTGAAGGTATGAAATCTTACTGTGTTTATAACAGCTGACATAAAGAATATTTATTTTATCTGAGCATTTACACATTTATGAAGTATGAAAGAGTATAACTAAATTGTTGATGAATCTTTTGACATGCCAATATGAAACGTATGCACGTTTTGAATGTGTTTGCAATAAAGTGTGTTGTCCCAGCGTATCAGTGTGCACTTGGCACTGACATTAGAAATAGCCCGGCATCTGTGTCTCATTACAGCACACAAGGGTTCCGGAGAGCCGCATTCACTTGGGGTTAGTGCCGACTCATTTACTTGATCTTCTACAGAGCTCAGGATGTAAGATCATTCCAATATGTACCTGTGCCATGGGACATGTACTAGTGGAAATGCTTTGCTCTGCATTATGTTAGCGCAGATCACTGTGAGCACATCCAAAAACCTTTCTCTTCCTGGGGTGAGGAGGAGACCTCTGGAAAACCTCAGCCCTCTTCAGTGCTTTTCTGTCTATGTTTGTGTCTATGTGAATGTTTTCGCTTAAATGTTTTACTGATTTTTCAAAAAAAAATTGACATACTATTTAGGAGCATTTGGAAATAATTAGAAACATAAAGCAGAAAGAAAAATCTACTAATTCCAACAATACAGCCATTATTTATATGGGTTCTTTGAATGCTTGTTTCTGTGAGTTTCTTTTCAACAGTGTGTTAAAAGTTAAGACTAATTTGCTTCCACAGTATTCATAGACCCGATGAATTGAATGAATTCATGAAGAGAATATCAGGTACAAGTGCCAATTCATTTCCAAGAGGTTGAATTTCAGTTCAGTGTAGACGACACCTTCCTTAGGAAACTGCAAAGAGCCTGTGACCCAGCAGCAGCCTGAGGGGTTGGGAAGGAGAGCGGCTGTGCCCCTACCTCATCATCATCAGCGTCATACTGCGCGTAGTGGCGCTCCAGCAGCTCCCTCTGGCGCCTCTCCTGTTCCAGGGTCTGACTTATCAACTGGGCAACCTCGCTCACTTGTCCTGGTTTTTCTCGCCCAATAACAAACCTGTGGAAAGGGTAACAGTGGCTCATATAGTAGAATCACAGTTCCACAGCTAGGAAAGTGGCCACATACAAGCTTGCAGTAGTCTGCTTAGACTAAAAAATACTTTGACTCACGTGCTTGGTATAACTAAGACGATAGGTTTGTTTAGCCAGAGAAGTGACTTCACAGATACAGCTAATGATGACAATAAAGAACCATCCATGAAGAAGTAACACTCTCAGGAAAGTCATAACAGATGTAATCTACCCAGTCATATTTTACACATTTTGATGACTTAAGAAATGGAAGCCAGAACATTGTTTCCTGTACCCAATGACCAAAACATCTCTATAACGTCCCATAATATTGCAAAATCTGATTGAAATTCATTTTACAGTAGACCCTACATTGGGTGAATAATGGAGGGACACTGACTTTTGCTAAGTTACTAAGGTGCACACACACAAAGTCACACAAACACACACACATTAGGAAGAGTGTGGTTCAAGAAACAATGGAAAACATCTGTTGATATTAATTCTCATAAGACAATAAGTTAAAAGAAACTGAAAAATCATTAACTTTCTGTAAGCCATGTTGTTTATGATCAGCCCTTGTCAGTATAATGTGGTCTATTCAACATTTCTTTCACATTACTATATTATTCTATTTTTCTAAAAATACAACTAATATATCTATAATATATGGTTTATAATTAATACTTAGCATCATTATTTTAAATGTTAAATTTAGACTTTTCTACACTTAATTGATAAACATCTCTTGATAACAGGGTGTTGTTTTAGTCAATCTTAAATCACATAGATGACCATTTTATGCATAAGGACGATGAACACAAAATTTTTTTCTTAGTTAATTGCATTTCCCAAATATTTTCACATAGTTTCAAAGAAGACTTAGCTTAGAATTAAGCTCGGATGTTCATTATCTTACTTACCTTTGGGAGTCAAGTGTAAGTAGCACCCTACAGAATTTCTTTGTAAAATATAACTCATATAGAGCAAGATACATCTATTTAAAATGTTTGGTTCAATAAAAAAGACAGATACATAGGCCTGTGATCACAAGATCAATAAAAATACAGGGAACTTCAAACAACCCAAAGCATTTCCTCATATTGCTTTCCAGAAAACTTCTTTACTTTATTTCCACATTAATCTTCTGGAGTTTCAATTAAATGGAACCGCAGTGTACAGACAGCGAATGTTTTACTGTACAGGATATACACTTGGCAGTTGTGCCAATCTATTCATAATTCTAAAATGTGGATGGACTTTGGACAATATGCATCAAGATACTATAAATATTTGTATGTGAGCCTTTATAGATGTTTTCATTCTTATTTAGCAAATAACTAACAATGGAGTTGAGTCAGATGATAAATGGATGTTTACCTTTTCAAAAAGTTGCCAAGTTGTCTTCTGAAGAGGTAGAGCCCATTCCATACCCTCCTCACAATGCCCAAGAAGCACACATGCTGCACACCCTCCCAACCCGGGTACAGCCACCTTCTGAAGCAACATGCCTTCTGGCTGCAGCTGCTGGTATGGATGCTCTCATGACAATCACCTATTCACTCACATCTTACCATTCAAATCTCTTCTTTCCTAAAATACTGTTTCAAAATTTTTGTCCTTTTCTAAAAAGTGAGCTGTTTAATTTTATGATAAGGTCAAATGACTCAATATGTTTTGGTATATATTATTGTCTATATATCTTACAGAAATGTATACACATAAAATGTACATATACATACTTATAATTTAATCTATTATTCTCTCCCAGTTTATGCTTTCCCATCTCATCTTTTCAAATATGTCTATGATGTTTTTAAAACAATCATCAGTTTCTGCTTCAACAGATGTCATATGGAGGAAATGAATTGTGATGAAGTTGTCAAATTGTCCCAGCCACTATTTGTCAACACAATAATAAACACAGAACTGCTGATGGCACACTGAGATTTTATTTAATAAACCTTGAATCACACAAAACGTAAATTATGTCTTTCAGTGAATTCTAATTCCTAAGATATTTTGCCACTTTAAAATTAAATCTTGTTTCCTACTTTCTTCTTAAATTTTAAATTTCTTCTTTAAAGTCAAATTTTATTCGCAGGCATAATGTGTCATAAGGATGGTTTCTTTCTGTGTAAACAGCCAGTGATTTCAACACTATTTGTTTGAAAGACTGTTCTCAATTACTTGACTACACTATAGAAAATCAGTTGATTCTCTATTTCTGGGTGATCTCTGGACTTTGTAGTCTGTTCCATGATGTGTTTACAATTCTACCAACACAACACCTACATGACTGTCACATAGGAACTCTTGAAACTGGGTGATGAGTTCTTGACCTCTGTATGTCTTTCTTCTGCATTTGCACGTAAACTTTATAATCAGCCTGCCAGCTTTTCCAAGAAAGCCTAAGCCCACTGGGGTTTGATCTGCAGTTGCTTTGAAAAGGCATCCAGACAGTATGATTTCATTTGATCCATGAACACAATACCTATCTGTCTTTACTTAACTGTTACATTTTTAAGATCACAGGCCTTAAGCAATTTTGTTTTAGCTCCTAGTAGTTTGTGGTTTTTTTCAAATTAATGTGGTATTTTTAAAATTTTAGAATGTTGAAGTATAACTGAACCATAAATATTGGCCTTGTTTTCTGCAATGTAGCTAGACTAAATCAGTATTTCTAGAGTTTTCTGTAAACACCTTAGGATTTTCGACATAAGACTGTGTGTATACACACACACACACACACACACACATATCTGGGCATCGTGTGTGTTCTTGTTGCCCATGGAAGTCTGAAAAGTAGATCCTATAGAACTAGAGTTATGGATGTTTGTAAATTATCAAGTGAGGGCTGGGAACTAAACTCCAGGCATCTTTCCAGCCTTTTTTTTGTGTGTTGTTTTTGTTTGTTTTTTTGAGACAGTCTCACTGTCCAGCTCTGACTGTCGTGGAACTCACTATATAGACTAGGCTCGCCTCAGACTCACAGAGATTATCCTGCCTCAACTTCCTAAGTGCTGGGATTAAAGGTGTGTGCCACCATGCACAGAATTTTTTTAAATGCATTTTTAAAAGGACCACATAGGCTAAAGGGGCTATCTTTCATCTATTGTAAGGTCACACAATAACAATAAATACACACTTAATGAACATTATGAAAGCTCAAAGTGAAAAATAGAAATTCTGATTCATTTAGCCCATTTATTTTTGATGTTATTTTTAAACCAATTTGATATATGAGTATACTTATTTATGTATTTTATCCCCCTATTTCTCTTCTCCAATTCCTCCCATGCTGCCCATCTTCCTCTGGAATTCATGCCCTCTTCTGTAATTATTACTACATACTACACACACACACAAAGAGAGAGAGGCAGAGAAAGAGAATGTCTTGTCTATTGAGTCCAATTAGTGTTGGTCATATAGGCTTGGAAAAATCCATTAGGAGGCTTGTCCCTGCAGAAAATTGATTCTCCCTTCTTCAGCAAATACTGACTGCCTACAGTTCCTTACTGGGTGTGTGTGTGTGTGTGTGTGTGTGTGTGTGTGTGTATGGGAGGGGGGGAATTTTCCCTCCATTGTGTTGATCATTTAAGCCAAGAATCTTTTACCTTCATTTGAAAATTATATGGTCAGATTTGAGGATTGAGAGCATTTACTGAAAATGAAGAAATGTTTTCTTGGGAAATTTCCTCAATGTACAGAGAAAATGAGATTCGGACCTTGTCTTCTGGTCAAACATTTGCTAATGTGTTTGAATGTTATGTATGTGCACATATGTGTGTGCACCATGTATGTGATAAAATCTTATGAGATATTTTACATGACAAATTACAAAAATAACAAAAACCTAAACTATAACATATTACAGTAATGAATTATATAATCACAAAATAGAATTCAAAACTCTAACATGGTGTATGCTTCTTTATACCTTAAAAATAAAACACCACTACTTCTAAAACCAAAATTATTTATGATAAAGCTGATCTGAATGAGTCATGCAGTCAAAATTTCACAGGAATAAAAGACCACCCAATACTTCATAAGAAACTAGCATTTTAGATCCTAAGGACACTGTTGCTTACCATCACAGCTTTCTCAATAATTTAACATAATGCACCATTTGTGTATTGATAGTTTAGATGAAGAATCACCTTATATAGTTTAATGAAATAACGAAATCAAAATGATTTTGAATTGCCTATATGACAGATAGTTGAGCTCATAAAATGTTTTTGCTTTTAAATGTTTTAAAGTATACATGCCTGTTCACCTAGGCTTTTCTGACCCATGGTAGAGGGCCATAGTTATACATATTTCAAAGCCTTTAGTGTTATGAAGCATGGTACCCATTTGTTGTAATGGAGCACCATTCTTTTAAGTAGGATGGAGGGTAAAACCATGCAGAAGTGGGAACCACCTCCTCCTGCCTTGTCTTCCTCAGGTGAAAATCAGTATCGAATTTCATGTGTCTAAGGGGGTGATCAAGAATAAAACATAGATCATACCAGAGACGCCTGAGATACTTGAAAATCAGGAGAAAACTGACTTTTTGAAAAAATATGTAACACTCAAATTACTTCTCTATATGCTTTCATGTTTGCCCTATGCTAAACTGAGTTCATAAATATGTAAGATAAGATTGTGGATATAATCTACCTACCTAATACAGGATTCAACATGAGATGTCAAATTTAGCATGCTTATTTTAGTTATGGATTAAGCATATGGGTATTTTGGAATAGCACATTTTAAGAGCTAAAAGCATCTAGAAAGAAAATGTCTTTGATAAATAATTCCACCAAAGTATAGAGGCCCATTGGTTCTGTGACTTTGAATATGACAGTATTTCTAAGCTTTAGTTTTGTATTTATAAGTGAACAATAAGTGCAATAAATATTATAAAATCCATGTAAAAAGTTCCAGCATTTGTTGCACAGAGAACATTTGATGAGTGCTTACTCTTGCTTTCAATGTAGATTAGGCACATACTCAATGTTTGAATGCAATCACACGGTTACTGCGCCCATTGTCCCAAGTCTCTCTTATTTAATCACAGTTCTAAAAACAGGTTTTTGAGTTAAGCATGGGAAAAGCATAAAGTAATTAATTTAAAGGAATTAGATGCCAGAGAAAGAGCTGAAGATAGGTCATGAGCACGTGATTTTTTATGCCACCAAACACTGGAATAGTAAGATGCATTGATTTTTTTTTATGGTAAAAAAGTAGCTGATTCAAATTTGAATAAAATACACCAAAAAGCTGAAGCTTTTCATTTCTGGGCAATGGCAGTTGTCTTAGTCAGTGTTCTACTGCTATGAAGAGATACCATGAGCACAATAACTTTTGTAAAGGAAAGCTTTTAACTGGGGCTGGCCTACAGTTTCAGAGGTTTAATCCATTATCATCATGGCAGGCAGACATGGTGCTGGAGAAGCAACTGCGAGTTCTACATCAGATCCACAGACATCTTCCACAGGAAGTGAGACTCACCAGGACTGTCTTGGGCTTTTGACACCCCAAAGCCCACCCCCAGTGAAATACTTCCTCCAACAAGGCCACACCTTCTAATTCCTCTCAAGTAGTATCACTCCCTGATGACTAGCCATTCAAATACAGGAGTCTACTGGGACCATTCTTATTCAAACTCTCACAGCTGTGGTATGCTGGAGTCTAGGGTATTCAGCATGCTTTTTTAGCATTTTAGAAGTCATTATCATGTTTCAAAGTAGATTACTTCACTATTGCTTCAGGCAAAAATATAACAAAGAGAGGCTAACAAATCAGTTACTCCTTTTATTTACATCTATAACGAAGCCAAGCCATGTGCATGTTCTACTCTTTGGCATTTTGAGGGCTGCATTGCACAGGATTCCATCCCCTCATCAAATTTTCTGGTGAGCTGTCAAAAAGTAAACAGCCCTAATATGGCACTTATAATTAGCTAGGTTGAAATTGCAAATATCCTAGACATTCTGTGTGAATGATATGAGAGGATAATGGAAAATGATAGTTTATAACTGCCTGGCTTTCAGAAATACGATCTAATTAACATGATCTCTAGTCAAAGATGAGGCATAAATAATATTAAAATTTTAAATCTTAATGTACACCTAAGCTTAAAGTGTAAAAATGGGAACGCTGTACCAGTTTACAGCCGTCATTTTTTATGTAAGCAACTGTTTCACTGAAATGTTCTAAACAAGTACCTATTTTGTATAAAAATTTGAACATTATGTATTTGAAAATTAAAATAGAGGCAGAGAACTGACACTCAAGCATCCCAGTAGTGGGCCACAGATTAGAGCATTTTAGAGAATTTTGTACCTCACCCCCTCTCCCCATTTGGTATCTTGCAAGCCTTTCTCTGAAGTGAACAGCTCTTAAAACATTTAACTGAAAGCCCCTGAGCAAGTGCTTACTGCCACTCTCAGGGACGCTGGCAAAGAACAGGGATTAGTGACACCCGCAGCTTCTGTCTCTTACCACTGCATACTAGTTTTCTTTTCCATGTTGACAGCTAGGTTAGTATAGCTCTCTTTATTTATAAGTAAGCATATCTCTAAAACTTCATATAAATTTATGTTTAAAATTCAGATATATGAATATACTGGCTTTTAAAAGCAAGATCTGGGGTATTTAAACTTAATTACAAACCCTATTTCATGAAAGTGAATCATGAATCTAACCCAGTACTAATTATAACACCTTTTTCTACATTATATTTCAATGTTAAAAAATAAAATCCAGCTGGGTGTGGTGGTGCACGCCTTTAATTCCAGCACTGGGAGGCAGAAGCAGGTGGATCTCTGTGAGTTCAATGCCAGCCTGGCCTACATAAGGAGTTTCAGGGCAGCCAGGGCTACATAGAGAAACCCTGCCTCAAAAAAATCAAATAAATAAATAAATCCATATTTAAAAGTTACCAAGCAATCACACTATTATTTAACAGATATAACCCTAAAAGATACTTCCCAGAACATCTCCATTCTATCTGGAAATAACATTTCTCTAGCAGTTCTGATGTCACAAGTTTAAATATATATTCATATAAATGCTAAAAATAATAGTTGGTATTTAGGGAAACTGGAAACTATTTCACCAAACCAAGTCCCCTTTAATTCATCTCCTTGAAATCTCTGTTGGTCTTAATCCAACATCAGTAGTTTTTTGCTACTCATATATTTAATATTAAAAAGCTTCTCTATCATGCTGGATGTGGTTGCATGTGACTCCAGACCCTGGTCTGGAGGACTGCTTCGAGTTCAAGGCCAGCCTTATCTCCATAGCAAGTTTTAGCCCCTCCAGGGCTATATAGTGAGAAACAAAAGAAACAAATGAAGCAAAACAAAATGTTCCTCCATTCAAGGTCTAAAATCCACAGTGGATTCTCCTCTCAAGAGGACAGCATGTTCCAGAGAGACTAATGATGCTCATGAACACAGGTTCCTTTGCCCCTCTCCATCTTAAAACCAAAGACTGATAAAAAAGAACTGTCAACTGTCTCCAATGCAAAGGCACATCATAGAAATGAATAAGACAATAGAAATTATTTCAAGATTTATTTCTCTTTCATGATTATAAGTAAAAACAAGGAGAAAAGAGTACCCTAGGCTTGCATCTGCCTGCACACATCCATCTCTAGAAAAAAATTAACTCATCATTCATTTACATTTTCCTTTGCATAGTGTTTCTTCCAAAGAGGATGCCATTTTAAGCTTGGGTTAATTATTTTCTATTGTGTATAACTTCACTCCCTTTAAAAGTTTGACCTGTACATGATATACAGCTCCATCTCAAAAGTTATTCAATTCATGTGCTCAAGATGAAAGCACAGCATGATCAACATGGCTAGTAACCATGGGTAGCTGGTACTTTCCTGAAAACATTTAAAATCTGATGTGGATGATAATGTGAACAAATGACAAGTGTTAGAAATGTCTTCATGTTGAATTATAATCTTTTTATAACAATGCTATACTATAAAAGCTGTAATACGTTAAGACTGATGTCTAGAGTTCAAAAAGAATCTAGGCATTTTTCCCTAGAATTAATTCTTTCAAATGTTTTACAATTATTGCTATGTTTTCTTTATATTTTCTGTTCTTAGGGAATAAAGGCTTTTAAAATCTTTTAACTTTTATATGTAGAATAACTAGTATTATCTTACCACCTTGGTCAATTTTTCTTAGTCTACACATTTTCACGGCTCTCAGTAACTTAGATATCTAATAAACAAACTGTCTAGTGATACAATATTAATTCATCTATTTGATCAGCTATTCATCCAACCAACCAAACAAGTGATCCTTAGCTGCAGGTTATCATATTTGTATAATTATCTTCTCTGGAGTGAGAAGAGAGATACACTGACTCAATTTCATCAACTTAAAACAATGTCCAAAAGATGTACCAAAACGATGTCATATTAAATATTTGATAATGAAAAGGTGACAATTCAATTACTCTTGTATATGACTGTATCTAATGGAATACTTTATGTGTTAAAAGGTAACATTGTAGAAAGATCAACATGAATGGATCACAAACACCATAAGAAAATAGAAATTTGTTGTTCAGGATCACAGAATTTCAGTGAAATAATAAGCATGGAAACTATGCCTGGCACACAGTAATGGATCAAGATACCCCAGGTCCTGCTGAAAGCTGTAGATTAAACACACACACACACACACACACACACACATACCACAAAAATTATGTTGCAATTCCATGTTTGAATAAGAAAAAAAGTTCCAGATTCAGATAATTTTAAGATTATTTCTCCTGGTACAAGTCAATAACAATAAAATGTCTGAAAAAAAAAGTACAAAGCACAGTAAAAGAGTCATGTTATTGCTACAAATTTTGGTTCAACAAGGCAGACCTTTGTTAGACAGACTCTGTCTCCTTTCTGCATTGTCAATACCATTAACATAATGAATTGCAATCATACTCTCTAGGTTAATGATAGGTGCTGTCACACAATTTTGAATTCTCTTTTTTGAGTTCTTATACATGTATACTAAAATTGATCAAATTTTAGTCAGATAATCTGAAGAGTTTTGATAACTGTCAAGTAATGGACACCAACATAGAACACTTTCATCAGCTCAAAACCACTCCTAACATCTCTTCAGGTAATGCCCCTTTACCTTGTGGTTCTGAGTAATTACAGATACATGCTTTATATAGTAAATGTCAAATTGGACCCTCTCTTCTGTGTCTGGCTTTTTCTTTCATTTTTATGAAGACAATTACTCTGTGTGGCCCTGGCTTTCCAGGAACTCACTCTGCAGACGAAGCTAGCCTTCACCTCAGAGATCCAGTCTGGATCCACCTGCCTCTGCCTCCCAAGTGCTGAGATTAAAGGTGTACACTACCATGCTGCTTAGCATGCCTGGTCTTTTCTAAGCGTAATGGCTGTGAGAGTTCTATGTGGTGATGTATGTATCAGAAGTTTGATCCTTTGCACCTCCACGAAGTAGTGCAGCGGCTGGGATGCAGAAAATTTTGTTCATCAAATCATCAGTTAAAGAACATTTCAATCATTTCTCCCTTTCAGCTATTATGAGTAACGTTCCTATATGTACGTGTCTTGCAAAGTTATGTGTCTTAGTGTTCGTAAGTAAATAAACAAGTAGACTTGCTAGATGGGAGGGCATGTGTATGTTTTAAAAAGTCTCCAACTAAAACAGGAAGACTGGGAATAAAAGATCATCTTCAGGTACATAGCAGTCTCAAGACAAAAAAGAACAAAAAGGACGAGGAGGAGGGAAAGAGCTGTCAAACTCTGGCAAATTGAGTGAGCACTATTACATTCTGATCACCAATGAATGAATGCTCTAGCTGATCTATAGTGTTTGTCAACACATAAACTTACCCAGTGTTGAAATGTTCGCCCTCCAGTCTGCAGGAGCACTGCACTGCTGACTGAGGTGCGGCCCTCAGTGATTATGATGCTGGATGGTGATCCATGTGCTCAGAAATAAACAAACTTGGGTGAGTTGTCTTTTCAAGGGTTTGCATATTTTAATAGGGGCAATTAAAATCTTAATATATGGCTACTCTAATAGTTTTATATTATGAATACGTTAGCTACTGGATCTTAAGTGCTTTAAACCTTGTGTATAATTATCAGACATCATTTTATATGTATTCACTCTTTTTTTAAAATTTACTTAAAATCAACTTGGTTGTTCATATTTTATTGATTTCTCAACTCCTCATTCTCTTTTTGTTTTGTTTATTTCTGAGATTGAATTTTAATTACAACATTTCTCCCTTTTCTTTCCTCTTTCCAACCCTCCCATACACCTCTACCCACTCAAATTCATGGTATGTTTCTCATTTATTGTTACTGCATCCATATATGTATTTATAGAAACATATATATTCCTGAATATAACCTGTTTGGTTCATATAAAATCACTGCTCAAATTTGAACTGAACAAGAACACCAGTGAACATGCCAAACTGAATGGGGAAAACTGAAGGCTCAACCCTACACAAAGAACTATAGGCAACTAAGTAAAGCTGGGAGTAGGAGAGGTGGTCCCCCTCATGGAAGAGGACACCAATTGGTTGTTCAGAGCCAAACAGTCAGTGCTGAAAATATCCAGCCAAGTTATGCTATATTTACTTAAGGTCACTTTAAAGGAAGTGTTTTAAACCTTAGTCCAATTTACCATTATTTTCTTTCACGCTTTTTCTTAAATTGTAAAATTGTTAAGCTCAAACAATAAATATTTGCCCAGTTAAAAACATCTTTTGGTCTAGGTAATACATATAGGTCTGTGATTGATTATATATTGGTTTTTATTTGTGCTTGAGAAAGAGGTCTATTTTTAATCAGGTTCTCCATTTTTTCAGCTATTTGTTAAGAACATTATAATTTCTTGCCCCAAACTACTTTAGTACCTCTTTTAAAAACTATGAAACTTGTGGAGGCCTATACTGTGGCTACATTCGATTCCTCCCATTTATAGCACTATTCGTGTATGTAATCCAGAATGCCTTGATTAAAACAGCCTTCCAGCCGTGAAAGTCTTCCAACTTTGATGCTCTTTTTAAAAAAACAGTCACCTCTATAAAGTAATCTGCTCAGACACTGGAGGAGGGTATATTTATTAAGCAAATTAATTTGGAGAATGTTAAAATTAAATATTACATATTCTGATGCATCAACACGGATATTTCTTAACTCATTTAAGTTGCCTTTCTTTTATCTCAGCTGCTCACTCATTGGTTGTTGTGTCTTGTAATTGTAGGACTACCTCCAAGGCCTGGCACATGTTGGACAATAATTCTGCCACTGTACAACGAGAAAAACAAACAGTATCAAAAGAAAAGACGGAAGAAAGAAAGGAAATAGATTCTTCTGTAATGTGGACCTTCCTGGTATCATACTTAATTGTCTTTAATACCAATGATACTGTCTACTTCCACTCTTTCCAGGTTTCTATTCAATTTACATACTTAAATAATTAAAAGGGACAAGGATGCAGCTCAGAATGACATTGTAGAAAGCAGACGAAGTGTGGTCTACATGGACAAGATCATCAGGGGGGTCATCAGATGAATGCTTAGTGGAAATATGACGGTGTTATTAGGCTCACATAGGTCTTACAAAGAGTAAATGGTAAGATTTAAAAAATCACTCAGCAAAGCTATTTGTAAGCTGAGGTCTCTATATATTAGTAAGCTGTAACTGGCCATGTAGACACCGTGTGCCACAGCGGGACTGGAGTAAGTCCTGGCAGGAGCCCTGAGGCCAGAGAATGACAATGCCAGTGTTCAAGAACAGAGGAAAATGTACACTCCAGCTCAAACAAAGTTTGCACTCATCCTCCTAGGACATCTACTTGAGTCTCTAGCACTGGACAATATCTATCTCCCCCGGGAAGGGTGACCTTTCTGAAGACGACTGATCTGTCTGCTAATTCTGTTTAATGCTGTATCGGCTTTGGGGAGATAGCTGAGCCTCGTCAAATGGATGTGAGAAGTTAACCGTAGCAGTCCACAAAATCTAGGCAAGTCGTGAACTCAGTTACTTTTTTATAACTGTTCTGAAGGGCTATCTTGTCTTTCCCAGGAATTACACAGTGACATGTGTTTGTAGATCATCCTTTGTTCCTTGCTGGCACATTTCACAGCTTTCACCAGGCTCTATCCGTGCTCCAGGGTATTCGGTAGCTGAACACCTGGGCAGTTACAGGGTGGCTCAAGGTTAGCTCATGCTTCACAGTGAAACTGTGTAACGCATTTGTTGCTCTCCTCCTTTTGACTTTGGACAAATAAAATTGACTGTCATTATTATACCATATTTTCAGTGTTCGATGAAGCAAAATTTTATTTAGTTGATTTGGTTTTTTAAACCAGGGTTTCTCTGTGAAGCCTTGGCTGTCTTGGACTCGCTTTGTAGACCAGGCTGGCCTCGAACTCACAGGGAGGCAATTCTGCCTCTGCATCCCTGAGTGCTAGGATTATAGGCATGAGCCATCATGCTAGGCTAGGTGGAGCAAACTTAAAAAGGAAATGAAAGAGTTTCTTATGCCCCTATCACCCGAATGGTGGCTGACAGGATGTCACTTCCCCATGAAACATGGCTTTATGAGGAAGCTCTTCTCATCAGATTCTGCTTGTGCAGAGTAAAAATTCAGTTTCCATCCATGCACCAGAACCAGTAGCTTGTTATCTACTGAGCTATCTGTAATATTTCTGTTAGATTTCTTAAATGTAGAGATTCTTAAAAGACAAATTGTGTTTAATTTGGAGAAAATTAATCATAAACAAGAATTATAAATCTATTAGAAGAAAATATTAGAGAGTAGTCTAAAAAGATAAAAATCATCTGTGTAACAATGGAAAGAACCAGTAGTCAGTATACATTAAGGGATTGGTTCAACGTCATACAGATGATCTTCCATTTATCTTGGATATAGAATTTTACCTTGTCCATTATTTAGCCAGTAATGTCACAAATTTAGGCAAGAGGATCAACATCATGTTTACATCTCTCTGCAGATGAGAAAAAAAAAAAAACATGTTTGGAATTGTGAGATAGCGCTGGCAGATGGATTTGCCAGAGACTGATCTGTTAGAAACCACTGCTGGCTGTGGGAATGCTAAAAATCAGCTCTTGAGAATAGCAGTTCAAGGTCAACCAGGTTACACTTTTGCCCTGGGTTCAAGCCTCAGTACTCCAATCAACCAACTAACCAACCAACTTATTGACCCACAAAACCTACCAACCAACCAACTCACCCACTGACCAACTAACCAACCCACTCACCAACCAACCCATCCACCAACCAACCAAACAATCAGCCAAACAACCAATTAGTACTGTTAAGTATAGAACACTTCTGTAACCCCACAATTAGGGGCTGAAATAGGACTGTGATGAGTTCAAGGCCTAACATGCTACATTGTAAGTTCTAGGATAATTTGGTGTAGGATAGCTAGAGCTACATAACAAGTAACAAAACCAAAAACAACATGAAAAGTCATGCAGAAATATATTAAGTATACATGTACATACACATGTGTATGTATGAGACTGTCTCAACAAGCAAACACCTACAAAATAACAACAAAACCAAAAACAAACAAATGGAATATTAATGGTTCTCTCATCCATACCATGAATTCATAAATCCAGGAATAACCATTCACAGTTTAGTAAGACAGAGCACATGAAGAGAAGAAAACTGTTTCTGAAATTATGGGTTAAGTCCCAGGAATTCAGTGTGACTCTGATTTATATCTAAATGTGGGACATTTTTCCTCTACATTCCAGGAAACAAAAATTTTAATCTCTCTAATGCATAAACATTATCATAATCCTGTTTTTCTTTTCTCCCTATCTCTAATTGCAATCTTGCATTTCTGGTTTTTTAATGCCTTGAATTCCACATATTCCTATTGGAACTGTGATTTGTGGTTGTAAAAAGCCTAACAGAACAGTGATTTTTTTCTGACAACTACCCTAGTTGAAAACACATTTTAATAAACATTGAATGTGCTATGTACGTCTCTAGGTACTAAGAAATACAAAACTATCTAGGCATAGGACTTGTGGGGCAGAAATGAAAGGACGGTCACAGGTTCAAGGCGAGCTTGGCCGACAGAGAGAGTTCTAAACTAGCCAGGGCTACATAATGAGAATTTTGTTCCAAATAAGAGCAAATACAAGATAAAAAGAAATGCAAAAATATATTATTTGTGTACATATGCATATAAGCTACACCCATATGTATATCCTATTTTATGATAAATACAGCTCTAGTTTTTAATCTGTATTTCATATAGAGCCATTACTAAATGTATCTGGAAGATTTGTATATCATTCTTAGAAAGTTAAGACCATGAAAGCATTTTTTCTTTCAGTCAACTAATTGAGACGGTGGGTTACATAACTTCAGCAAATTCAGATTCTGGTTAATTAATGTGGGAGGAATAAAGGAGGCTAACAGTCCCCTGTAGTTTACCAAGACTTTTCAAAACGTCAGTGGTGGAATCAGACTGCTCTGTCTCCTCAAGGCAAAAAATGGTGTGAAGATGGTCACCATCAGATAGGTCAGGGTGGACTTCTAGAGGGCTCAGGAGGTGAGACATGTTTAAGATACAGTAATTCTAGATAGAAGACATCTTAAACAAAAAGCAGTGAAGAAAAGAGGGTTCATTAACAATCGCACACAAGTCACGTCTGAAGGATTACTGCTGTGGGAACACAGGAGAACATGGAAACAGAAGGGGCAAGAAGCATCACCAAGTGAAGGGACCACAAACAATATGTCCAAGAGCTTCCATACAGAGCAGAGGGCCACTGAAAGCATCCATTGAGGAGGTGGATCTCTGCAACGATTATTTCTGCTTCTCTGCATTTGATCGACTACTCAAGACAAACAAAAGATCAATCTCCCTTTCCATAACAGCACTTTTTAAATTTTTATTTTATTTTATTTTTTGGCTTTTGAGACAGTAACTTTCTGTAGCTGTGGCTGTACTGGGATCACTTTGTAGACCAGGCTGGCAACAAATTCACAGAGACCCGCCTGCCTCTGCCTTCCTAAGCGCTGGGATTACAGACACCTGCCACCATGCCTGGCTACCACTTCATAGTCTTGAAAACTGGAATTATGTTCTTCTATTTAAGATAGTACTTAGGACAGAATGAAAAGGAGAGAGAGTGAAATGAGAGAATGTCCTTTAGAAGACATTTATCACTTCTCCAAGTATTGAAATAATAACACAATGACCAGGCCAACAGGAGGAAAGGAAGAACAGGTGAGATATGCTGTCCTTTCACACTCTTCCTGTTGGAATGTGTTCTCACAAGGTTGAATGTGAGTCCTATTGAGTCTCTGACTTTGTCTTGATGTCTACTGAGCAGCTCCCAAGCAGGTCTTGTTCCAAGTGGGGAAGTGTTGTATGGAAGGCACGCAGCTGAGGAACAGCCTTCACATTTACTAAGCCCAGAGAGCATCAGCCCCAAGCACATCATCATGTGGCCTTCAGACACTCTGGATAGCATTTTACCCGCCTTTCTGAGGATGGTGAGGATGCTAGAGACACTGAGCTGGCCAACATGTTTGCTGAGGTTGTGTTCCCCTTCAGCATCAAGTGGTGATTTCCCACCGACAAAGTCAGAGCTGGGGCTCGGGCTTGGACCACATTGAGCCTGCTGCAGAGGGACGCTGCCACATTCTTTTAACAGTGCCCCTCAACAGTGTTTTCAGAATCACCGGCAGTTTCATTTTGATGAAGAGAGCACTAGACTGCTTTCACAGTTACACTCACTAAATAATGTCTCCTTAAAATGTTCATTCATGAGATTTTAGGAAAGTATAAAAATTTACAATGCTTTCACAAAGCACACTTTAACCAAATGAAACTGATTTCCAAGTGTGAGCACAGCTGGCTCAAGATGGCTTTCCTATTTATTTAAAGAGTCACAATTGTCACAGCCAGGGCACTAGATATTAGCGTCAAGGTCTGCAGCTTGGACCCTCTCTCCTGTTAAGTTAAAAAAGTACAATTCATCAAAGAGAGATCCTGGCTGACTCTTAAAACAATACGCAGATTTTTAAAATACACTGCCTGAAATCATTCAGCCTATTTGTCTAATATTGCATGCCACTGCTGTGTGAACAACCATTTCAATTTCAATTGTTCCAAAAATGGTTTTGTTAAAAGTAACTGAGAAGGAAATTAATATATACTGAGGTGGTGACTGCAGTTCCACAGCATGGCAACTCCTACTGTGTTAACAACAAGCTGCACTATACAGCTTAGCAACGGAGGTGCTCACACTGTTTTAGCATTCAGACAAAATTTACATTGTAATTATAAATATTTATAGGAAAATTACCATCCAAAAAAGTACAATATTAGCAAGTTGATCACTAAAAAGCCTCAGATTTACCTGACATTTCCCTTGGTATTTCGCAGAACAGTTGCAGCAAAATTCTGTGTGACGCCCACCAGGCTGATTCCATCCACTTCCACAATCTGGTCATTGACTTGGATCCTGAAGAGAGAGAAAACAGCAGTGACAGTGTTCTTATCTGCTGTCACACAGCCCTTTCCAAGGAAGGAACAACCCAACGCTTGCTTTGAAGACATTCTGGCTGACTCCAATATTCTGCATAATAAACTCCAGACTGTAATCAAATACATAATATCTTTAAAATATTATGATGACTGCAGAGACGGATCAGTTAGTACAGGGCTTACCTTCCAAGTACAGGAACCTGAATTTGACACCAGGAATCTATGTGAAAACGTCTATAAGTGGATCCCTGGGGCTTGTTGGCCAGCTAGCCTAGCCTATTTGGCTAATTCAAAGTGAAAGAGATACCCTATCTCAAGAAAAGATAGACAGCACATGAGGAACAAAACTTTAAGTTGATCATATATAGATAGATACAGGTACACATACACACATGAGTATATAAATGTATATACACATGCAAACATAAAAAAAATAAAAACTACTCAAAGCTAAACAAATAACACTGAGTGGATTCAGTTTGTCACACATATTCTTTAAAAAAATAGTAATTGCAATGCATGGCAGATCTCTAACACTGTTTTTACCTAATTAAATGCAACAGGTATAGCTGGCATACCCTTTGAGCCTAACACCTAGTCCCTGTCACTGCTCTCCTCCCTCAGGGAAAACACAGGTAATTACACCAGTGTTTCAAATATGCAATGGTCACATGTATGCACATGTTTGCTTACATATACACAAAGATGTGTGTTTCTGTGTGTATGCTTCGGAGATGCATAT
>CM053763.1:40781532-40845895 GCA_028658305.1 Pachyuromys duprasi
GGGGGAGGGGCTACGCCTGGGATTCAAAGTACCCAACCTGTGATTGAGATAAAAATAAATAAATTAAAAAAAAAGATATATTTGTGTACTTTTTGTACATGGACATTTTCAAATTTAGCTATTTTAAGCACAGCTGTAAATAATCAAGTTGATATATGCTTCTTTATATACATGACTCCTTCTGGAATATATACCTGACTCAGGGAATTCCAAACACAGTAGAAATTAAACATATGGGAGCTGAAGAATCCTTGGTGTTTTCAGATATTTTTAGGTGTTGTCAATCATGGAGTTTCATAGCTAACTGAACTTTATTGTTCTGACATCACTACCTACCTAGTTCCTTAGAAAGGTAGAGGAGGTAGGTGTGCTGGGGACGGAATAAGGCGCTTAGGCACACTCTGCTCCAGCCCTTGCTGAGATACCTAATTCCCCAAGTACTCTTTGAATCACATTTATTATCTCACTACTTTCTGAAATGATTAGAAAACTGAATAAAATCTTTGACATGTTTATTTCATATTCATGAAAGTCACCTTTTAAGTCTTTGGTGTTCACCTGTATCTGAACATCACATTCTGAAGGATCCACTGTGACCACAATGCCAGTCAAACTGTGGCACTGCAGAGATGCCTCCGTGCTGACGCCTGGCTCCTCACACCCCTCACAGACGTCACATGATTCTCAGAAACAACAAAAATATTCTTTGCTGACATTCAGGTCTGTTAGCAGTTCATTTTTCCTTCTTTCTGTACTCTCCCAATGCCACTCCAGTTTTTGCCATTTTGGTTCTGGCCCTAAGGTCATGATGATAGTGGTGGCGGCGGCCTCCTTCTAGGGTGCATCCTGTTGCTCTGGAACCGTGAGTCAAAATAAACCCTTGGATCCTTACATTGCTTCTGTCGGGATATTTTAACAAGGCAATGAAAGGAAATCCACGGATATTTCATTGGATGCATAGATAAAATTAAGGAGAATTCACATTCTAACACTACTTTTTCCTACCTATAAACCTGAACATCACTCCATTAACTGATTTTTTATTTGTTATCTTTATCAGAAATTTATAGCTTTCCCCAAGATTAAACTTTGTCAGATGTATTTAATTTTAGAAGATGATAATATGGGGCTTTGCTGGATTAGTTTGAAGTCTGACATCTCTGCATAGCCATTTGTTTGCACTTGGTCTATGATTATGGCCTCCCTTTTCTCAGCAAGTTCTAGTCTCCCCTGATCTGGGTGACCCCAGATTTTTGTAAGGAGTGTCACACAGCCCTCAGGGGAGATCACAGGCAGGATTCTTTCCTGATTACAAAACAAAACAAACAAAACAAAAAACTGGTCCAAGAAGCATCTGGGAATTTCTAAAAAAAAATTCCCCACCCTGCTAAGAATCTTAGTCTTCAGCAGTGACCTTCATTTGTACTTGGAGATTTTCCCACCCATAGGATAATTAAGTACTGTGATCTCCTCCTTATGACAGGAAAATGAGGCACTGCACCACTACATGTAAATCAAACATCCTTGAACACTTGACTCCAGCGAATCAAACACTTTCCCCCTTGAAATACCTCCCACTGCCCAAGGTTTATAAATCCCTGATTTCAAATAAACATGCTGGGTGTGCATGCAGCTGACTGGCTGTGTGCTTCATGATGCCATAAGCGTTACAACTTGACTGCCTGAGATTCATCATTTACATCCTGTGCAGGGAGGAAGACACCAAACCACCCACAAAAGCCTTCCACCAAAAATTTACCCTGTGCAGGGATAAAGATCAAGCAGAGACTGAGGGAGGGACCAAACAATGACTGGCCCATGGGAGAAACCAACCCCTGACACTATTTATGATACTCTGCTATGCCTACAGACATGAGCCTAGCCTAACTGTCCTCAGAGAGGCCCCACTCAGCAGTGGATCAAAACAGATGCAGAGACCCCACAGCCAAACCTTAGGCAGAACTCGGGTAGTCTTGTAGAAGAGTGGGGGTAGGAGAGAAGGCCCCAACAGGGGGCAAGAACTCCTCAAGAAGACCAACAGTGTGAACTAACCTGGGCCATAGGGGTTTATAGCGACTGAACCACCAACCAAAGAGTATGCATGGGCTGACCTAGGCCCCCAACACATACATAACTGATGGGCAACTTGGTCTTCATTGGTCCCCTAAAAAGGGGATCAAGGGCTGTTTCTGACATAGACTATGTTACCTGCTTTTAAATCACTTTTCCCCTAGCTTGGCTGCCTTGTCTGGCCTCAGGGAAAGAAGATGTACTTATTCCTGAAGCAATTTGATGTGCCAGAGATAGGTTGGTGTGTGGGAGAGGGCTCCCCTTTTTTTGAAGAGAAGGGGAAGAAGGAATAGAGAATAAATAGGAATAAATAAATAAAATTTAAAAACAAAGAAACTAGAGGACTAAGAAAGAAATAGCACAGGAGCCATGGGTAGGCCCATAATTTTTGAAAGCAGTTTTGATAGAAAGTTAAGAGTAGGAGGAAAATGCAGGCTTCGACAGTTCTAAATTTAGAGAGCCATACGAATTTTGTTTGTTGTATTTAGCAACATGGTGAAGCAGGGAAGAGATTTCTGTTAGTTAAATAATGGACACAGTTGGTATGGACCACTTATTCTGTAGATTCTCACTGAAACACCAGTGAATAATACTTTCAAATGAAAAACAACAAAAGTACACTAAATAATTTATTTTTTAAAAGTAGAAATATAGGTGATCACTGAACATTTTGAAACGCTTGAAGCAAAGGGCTGAGGAGATGCCCGCACACCTAAGAACACACATTATGTTTGTAGATTACCTAACTTCAGTTCCTGGCACCCACACCACAATTGGCTGAAACAACTGGCTGTTTCCATTTCCAGGAAACATGATGTTTTCCTCGGTGAATGAAATGTATAAAAACCCAAGGCTGTAAAGAAGTGTCCCTTTATCCACGATCTTACTTTCCATGTGTTCAACTATCCATAACCATCTGCTGTCTAAAAGTATTTAGTGGAGAATTCCAGAAATAAACAATTCCAAGCTTTTAAACTGCATGCCACTCTAAGCAACACGATGAAACCTGTCCTCTTATCCCATCCACATGAGCGCTAAGGAACTCGGTGAAGAGCCACAGCAGCACAGTGCTTCTGCTCAAGTAACTCTTGCTTCAGTTAACAAGGGCCCCAGAGTACAAGGCAGGGTTGTCCCTCAGAGGGAGAAGGCAATTCAGATGTACCTGATATAAATCTTGTACTTCCTTTAAGTGAAAAGATGAAAACCGGCAACTTAAAGGAGGAGGAGGGGAAGTGCATTTATATCCCATGGGCAGAACAAAGGCAGAGCAGCTCTTCCTAGATTTGGTTCTGGTAATCGTTTCAGGAGCAAGCCTGAGGAAAGGAGGAGGCCGGAAGACTAGGGGTGTTTACTGAACTAAGTAAACCAAGTTGTACTGCCTGAAAAACTTCCAGAGGAGGCTCAGCATCAGGATGAAGATAGTGCCCAGCAACACAGAGGGGACTTGAGAGGTCTTCGCTTTCTTCTCTACATTCTTTACCATTCATGCGAGGCATGCTCCTCATTACTCTAATGCAGCACTGAATAAATTGGCAGCTGATGCTAACATTTTTACTGCCAACAGGGAAATGGCCTGAAGCAACTTCCTTAGCTGAAGCATTAGAAAGACTCCTTATTAAGCAAGGGCATGGGTGGGAGACGAAAGTAATGAAGCTGAAGCTTTTGGAAGTGAGGGTCTATCACTTAGAAGCCAAGGCCAAAAGGAAATTCTCTCAAAATGCAAGAGACACGAGAGAAGTAATACACAGAGTTCAGAGCTTCCACACTTCCACAGAAAATTCACCATGACTAACAATATAATTAACTTATGAGCAGAAAACCAGTATTTATGGCATGCTCTAATTCCTTTAGCATGCCTATGTGATGCTCACATATCCACGTGCCTCAAAGAAGAAGAAAAAATGATTGTAAAAAAGTACTTTAAAGAGGAAAAGAAAAGTTGTCAATCTAGAGAGAATTTATTACCAGGAGTCCAGGTGATGAACTGTTAAAGAAGTCTGTGAAGGAGCAGGCAGATTCACTTTATGTAGAAGTGGGTGTCTTCCCCAAGAAAAGAATGAGGAGAGGCTGAGTCCAGGCTGCAAAGCACCGCGCATGACAGCGACACCGACCGCAGCACGCATGCTCCTCAGCCTCCTTCTCAAGCCGCTGAGAGTCCTGGTACTGCCTCAGAAGCAGTCAGTGGCTGCAAGGCTAATGAAGGGACGGGAGCGGGGCTGCTCAGGGCGTGTTTGATGTGTACAGATAGTTAGTAGTTGGCATAATACTTCCGGGAAGGGGGCTGGGGGAAACGCTACTTCACAAGGTGCGTCAATTAAGAACCAAGAACGAAAGACAGGGACACCCACTGAGGCAATATCAGTGATCTTCAGTGGATTTCAATGTACTTAAAAATACATATGCAAAAGCAATATCCCAACTCCCCAAGGAAAGATATGATATCAGTATAAATAATGAAATAATGCAAGACAAAAAAAAAGTAAACAGGTTAAAAGAAATCAAATTAACTTGTTAAAGTAAGTGAAGAAAATATTAAATGGTCTATATCTGAAACCAGATCTTGGAGTGCTGAATGAAGCCATTTCCTTTGTGTTTTCATTTTGCATTTTGTTTGCATTTTTGTCCAATTCACCTAAACAATTATGCATAATCATTTAGTTTTCCTTGACACTAACTGTAAGAATTTTTTCCTATCTCCCTGAAATGACTTTTACAAATAAAGTAGATTTTGCAAGTTTTGTTCACTTAAAGAAAGGGGTCCCTTCAATGAGTTTCATAATGGTATTAATATTTCCCATCTTAAAATTTATTTTTATTTTTTAATTTTTGGCATTTTTGAGACATAGTTTATCTGTATAGCTATGGCTGTCCTGGAATTCATTCTATAGACAAGGCTGGCCTTCAACGTAGAGATATACCTGCCTCTGCCTACCAAGTCCTAAGATTAAAGGTGTGTGCCTCTATGCCCAGCTGAAATTTTTGTTTTCGGGGTTTTGTTTTTTTTGCATTATGGTTGTGTATGTGTGTACTCATGTGTACACACGTGGAATTGAGAGGACAGCATTTACTTCCTTTGTAATGTCACTGATACTTTCCATAATTAATCTAGAACCTTTTGTGAGACCCTGTTTCAAAAAATAAAATACAAGCCAGGCGGCGGGGGTGCACACTTTTAGTCCCAGCACTTGGGAGGCAGAGGCAGGCAAATCTCTGTGAGTTTGAGGCCAGGCTGCTGTTCTACAGAATGAGTTCCAGAACAGCCAGGGCTGCACAGAGAAACCCTGTCTCGAAAAACCAAAAAACAACTTAAAAAATAATAAACAAAACAAATCAATTCTGTACCTATTCCTTTGAAGCCGTATGTATACCAACAGGTGTTTTAGGATTATGAAAGGCAGAGTGCTGCTGCTGTGAATCTCAGCAGAGACCCATGATTCACAGGCTTATTGAGAAGGTAAAGTGATATGTATCCATACATTAAAATGTTGTTTATTCAATATTCTCTGAATTCAGCTGTCACAATCTGGGGGCTTGGTTCATTTCTATTGCCATTCCGTTGGTTCTAGCTTTCCATCAGAAGCCTGGTGTAAAGCTAAATCTTTACATTAAAGATGCATGAACTTTGAGCTGTTGCAAGCTAAAACATTAACGCATAATTGCCCGGAGCAGGCAACCTCTGCTCACGGAGAGTTCTCTTTCTGCAGTGCCAAGCAGCCTTCTAGCACCTCCTTCTATATAGAACACACGTGGAAATCCTAGTCTCTAGATGCCCCTCAGGGTAGAAGTGGGTTCTTAAGTTCCCTTCCACCTCTGTCATTTTCACAATCACTATTATTCACTTTAATATTTCTGAAATGAAGTCACATGCTGACTTTCCAAGGACATGCTTTTTCAGCCATACCTACCACATTATGACCAACTTCACACTGTAAGTAGATGAATGGATAGAAACAAAGGGAGACAGAGACACACATTTACTGAGTAGATATTCTGCTACCAACAAGAAAGCAATTCAAGTGTTTTCACATTTTACCCATATATGAGAAACACTAAAAATAATAAATAAATAAAGAAATAAATAAATAAATAAATAAATAAATATATTTTTTAGTCAAAGGAAGAAGGATCACACTGACAGAAATTTACAGGCAGTTCCTGGGATTCAATTCAGAGCCAGTGGTACCCAACTCACCTGCCATCCCGCTGAGCAGCACCTCCATCTGTCACTGTCTTGACAAATATTCCCAGCTTCTCCAGTCCAGCGTCAGCACCAACTCCCATTCCAATAATGCTTATGCCGAGCCCATCCTCATCTGGGAGAAGAGAAGGCTGTGAGCAGCTGAGCTTCGTCCTGGCCTAACTGGCCTAGCTGGCCGCTGAGGCTGCTCATTCCTTCTAGTTTCACTCTTCACTGTGCACAGGGCAGATTATATGTGTGCCTCCACATCACAAGAGTCCCCAGTTGGTTCAAAAGTTACAGACAATTTTTTCTAATACTGTTGATAACCCAGTGTGGTCCCAGGAGAGGCAATGGTTTGTTTCTTGAATAATCTAATTACCCTATGCACTACTTTAGTCATGAACAAATATACACACTCAACAACATTTCTAACTTTAAATAAACGTGACCCAGAGTTATTTGGAATTTCATCTTCTCACTGTTATTAATTACTCTTGTTTAGAAGATTGCATTAAACAGGGACTTGGCTAAGTGGTCGTGCCTTACACGCAAGTTTGAAGGCTACCACAACAAAAACAAAACAGAAGAAAAATAAAAGATTGGATTCATAACTGAGTACACGCCTCTACGCTTCATACACAAGCATCTATGCTTATCACAACAATACAGCCATGCGCATACCTACATGTATATACATACCTACAAAGGCAGGCCCGCATTCATGTATATGTAGCTTTTCTTTCCTTTATACAAATAAGATTTCATTTCTCTCTGCATCACACATGCTTAAAATTAATGATACCTCTTGGATAAACTTTTCTAGATTTAAATCATTTCTAGTGACAGCATAATATTTCACGATGATCTATCACAGTACATTAAATCACTTCTCTATTAACAATCAGTCGTTTTTATTTCCATTTTATTGGTCCTGTAAGCAATACTGAAAGTTATATTTCAAATTCACTTACAAATCATGTGTTAATTCATATTCCCATTTGTCCTTTCCATGAGCATAATGTATTTCACCACCAATAAAATAAAAAGATTTTGTTAATGTTCAAGGTTATTTTTCTGGTAGCCTCAAAGTCTTTGTAATCATGATTTATCAGCAGCATAAAGATAGATACTAGCTAATCAACAGTTATAGATCATTAAAGGGCAATTCATCCACAAATTCAAGAGAATGTATTTAAAATAACGTTTGGCAACTGTTATTATACTATTCTTTTACTGTGCTTTAGAGGAGGACTTCTCAGTGATCATTAATTGTCACTAGCTACTTCCTTTACGACAACTTTGTTCTAAATACATGTAGACAATCATGTATGTGTATCCTACTTTATTTCTAATGATTCTTTTAGCAATAACTTAGCAATAAAGGAACAATTTCTTGGTGCCTTTGTGGAGTCTGGATTCTGTGGAGTCTTCGCTGCACAAGTCTTCTGATATGAAGGGCAGTCAAAGACATGTCCGCCCTGATTGTAAGCACAGGAATGCCTCTAGGCTGAGCAAATGAGCATCCACTGACAGGTGCGGGATCACCCACATGTTAGTGTGATTCTAACCCATTATAGTAGAATGTCTGCATAGCTACAAATTCTCATACTTATTTCATTCCAATCATTCCTCTTAAATAACCTGAGCTTGATCAGGAGGGTCTTCCTGCTAAAGGTTTTCCCACAACACCACACTGTCAGAGTGTCTCCTCAAGTTCTCTTGCGCTGGTGAAGGTCTGATGTGTCTGGGCGCCAGTGGGTGGGTGGGGTGCTTGTGCATTGGTCATGCATAGGGTTTTCTTCCCTCCTACATGAACTATCTTGTGTGTATCACAGGAAATCTCTAAGGAATTAGCATTTCACCTGAATTCTTGCTCACATCACTGCATTTGCAATGGTTCTCTTCATTACAGTGACCACCTGTTAAATATGAGCTAAACTTTTGGCTGTTTATTAACATTACAAGGTTGCCACTGAATCCCCTACCAGTATCTCATCTGGAAATTATTCATTGCCTTAAAAATCTGCTTTGCCTGCCTGGACTCAGGCCTCTTTAATATCCTTGTTCTTCTTTCCATAGCTCTTCCTATTGCTCTAATTAGAAAGTTATTTGGATATTTTTTTGTAATCTGTAGAGATTCTGGGGGGTAGGAGGAAGTAACATTAGTTTGAGTCATTTTGAATTCTAGTGTAGACTTCCTCCAAGAAGAAGTAAAGAACTGAAGGGTGAAACATGGGTAGAAAGAAACACTCATCTCCCACAGGTGATGCTCCCCGCACCTTATGTCTTTGTTCACAGGGGGAAGCGTCACGCACAGATCAAGTTTGGAAGACACAAACTCTTGGCACAAAGTCAGGAGTGGTCCAGCAAGACTGCTCATCAGGCAAAGGTTCTCACTACCATGCGAGCCACATGGCAGAGAGCAAGAACGGATACTAGTAAGGTGTCTTCTGACCTCCACATGTGTACCGCAGTACATGTAACTGTCCCTCTTCCCGAAGATTTAATACATGTAATTAATATAACCCAGTAGGGACCCTGAATACTGGCCTTTCTTCCTCCCAGGTACAGGCAAAAGCATTAGGTTGACAAAGCAGTCAGGAGAAAACACTGAGGCCCTCATACTCTAGAAGACGCAGGCCCCTGACCTGGGGATCCAGGTTTGCTTCCTCTCAGGAAAGAAGCGCTTGCTGGTATAATCTTGCTTTTGTCTCCTGTGAGATGTGAGCCTGTCTCCATAGGACCTCTATGTTATTCAATTTCCTTTCCTGTAAAATGCAAGCTTTTCTGCTCAATTTTGTCTTTTTTATTTCTGACAGTTTACAAAGACTATTAGATTACGGATGTTAACTTTGTTAGCAAAAATGCAGACACTTTTTCATTTTCCTGTTAGTTTTTTCTGACTTAATTGCCTTTATCGGGTTAAGACTCCAAGTAATCAAAATTATGTTATCTTCTTTAACTTCTGGCTTACCATTTTGGTTTGGTTTTTCCCACCAACTTAGGTGACTGATATTGTAGATTTTCTTCAAATATGGCATTACTTTTTAGCATTTGATTTTAACCTGTTTAGTGTTTCTTATACATGGTATAATAAATTATAATAACTTTGTATGTTTGATAGATGTTGAATTATGCTAGAGTGCATATCATATTAAATTCTCTCATACTAATATTTTCTCCTGTATTTTCAGTTTTGTTGCACTAATCAACCACTGTAAATATAATTTGTCCTGATGACTTAAGCTTTATATTAGATTGAGATATTTGGCAATTTAAACCCTTCATATTTTTACACTTCCCTTAGGTCTGAATCTTTCAATTTAAACTATATTATTATTTTACACAACACCATCTTATAACTTAACTTTGTTGACAGTTCTAGCTGTATTGCACTGAATTTATAGGAATTTATAGAGAGCCTACTGAATCTTCCTATTCAGAAATACAGTAAATTTGTTAGTTGGCTTAAATCTTACTCATTCCCTCCCCTTGTTTTGTTTTGTTTTTGTTTTTGTTTTTTTGAGACAGTGCCACATTTGTTTGGTCTGGAACCACTGGGTAGTTCAGACTGCCTTTGAACTCATGAGAATTCTCCTTCCCTAGCTGTACATGTGCTGAGACTACAGAAACAAGTCACCATACCAAGGAAAATATTTGATGATTTTCTATAGATAAAAATATAGATAAGGCCTATATTTGAAGTAATGAATATAATCAATATTCTGCTGCTACCGTAAATGAAATATTTCCCATTTTACTCTTAAGGTATGAGTATGAATAATGGGAAAACCTATTAATATCTTATGGATCTTGAGGCAGACATCTTCCTTGACAAATTGTATTACCAAATCTAATATTTTTAAATTAAATTATGTCTCCAAGATAGATACAGATACCGCTATGATTTAGCTACTTGTCCCCTTAAAAGCTCATGTGTTACATAGATTTGGTCCTCAACCTGGCACTGAGAGATGGTAGAACCTTCTAAATAGCAAAGTTAGGCTGTGCCTTTACAGAAAATACAGGGAACGGCTCCCTTGTCTCTCTCTCCTACTTCTTGGCTGTCAAGAGGGGAGTGACTTCCTCTGCCACGCACGCCACTCTATGGCCTCACAGCAGGCTCGAAGCAATGGGCAACTGTGCAGACTCACCCCAGGAACTAACACCAGCTTGCCTGTAAGGTGGTATATCTCAGGGGCTGTGTTTCAGCCATAGAAGCCTGTCTCACCAAACAGGGAGATGGATTTCTTAGCAAAAGAAAATGTTTTGCAAACTTAATCTTTTGTTCTTTATACTGGTCATTTAACTCAAATAGCATTCCAAATGTGTCTTCTGGCTTTTGTTGACATGTTTTCCATGCTACCTGAACATAAAAGCTAGAAGTCTCCATTGCTTAGGTGATCTGCCACATGCTAATTGTTTAAAACTAAACGTAAACAGTTTTTAAACTAAATTTTACCAAATATCTTTCTATATGACCAGGGGCATTTCCCTCTAAATTTCACAAGTTTGCTAATAAAGGGCTAATAAATTTGCTAATGAAGGACTTTCACTTTTCTCATATCTAAGAGGCCATTTTCTCTCATGTATTCTCTTTGAATGTTTCCACGTTTGATAATTTTTTTCACTTACAATTCTAAAACTCGGAGTTGGTACAGCAGCCTTCATTTTAAAAAATATACTAGTTTTGGGTAAAAACTCTTACATGAGTTTTAATGATATCTGTCAGTTTTTTTCATTTTAACTGATACAAAAGTGTCAAAGTAACACTGGTTTTATGTGTTCTTATATGCAATGGAGCCATTTGGGTCTAAAGCATTCCCATGTTTTTGTCTGTAAAACCCACTCTAAGCAAGCATTTCCATGTTTTACATATAGGCACCAATCCAATTAAGCACTTCCATGTTTTACGTGTTTAAGTATTATCTGATGAAATTCTTTCATGTTTTATATAATAGACAGTACTCCAATTGCTGTTATGGCAACTCGCCAACCTGTTACATAGTTTTCTTTTTATAAAATAATAAATCATTTATGTCAGAGAAATTCAGTACTCAACAACTCTCATGCTACACATTTGTATATGTTTACTATACATTGCTAATTTATTTGTCCTTAGTGTTCTTCAGTTAGAATTGTCAAAGGTTGTACTGATGCAAAGTCAATGAAAAGACTTCACACTATTTATTTCACTTTTTTTTCTCTTTTCAGTGACATTTGTTTTGTTGTAGTTTTGTTTTTTCCCAGAATTGTCAACTGTCTTTTGCTGTTTTGAAAATGATCTTACTCTGCAGCCTAAAGTGGATTTGAGTTTCAGACGCGTCGGCCTCTGTGTGCCAGGATGACGGGCATGGGCCACATCAGGCTCGTCTTCCCCTCAGCTTCAACAGGTCTTTACTTTTAGAGGTCTTCAGCAAAGATTGGAGAGCCAGCAGCCAGGAGCTCCGCCTGGTCTGAGCAGCACATCTTTGCTCCTTACTTTGCTCCAGACCAGGTTGTGGTTAGCAGAATGGGTCCTTTTGTACATTAAGTTTTATAATTTTATGGGAATTAAAAAAAAACAGCATAAAGCAGTGGCACACCTTATGCATCACCACGGGTGTTCAAGCATAAAGAAAACCAACTCTGAAACTATGAAATCCCTTACTCATAAATAGTCACTTCTACATTAGTAATTCACTGTTATTAATGCTCTTTTATTAAAGCAAGTGCGTAAGTTTGAAAAGCAATAGTAAAGTAAGTTATCTTCCACAGCTGTCTACTTGTCTGGTCAGCTTAGTGTAGGATCAGTTTGCTACCTCAGAGGCTGTTTTTCTTCTGTTGTGGGACAGGTTGCTGGCCCTCACTGTTTCCACCGACCAAATCCTCACAGCGTGGGGCTACAGCTAAGCTGGTGTTGAGTATTTTTTAGTTCTTAATTTTTATGCTTGTATTTGATGATGTCAATGACATTTTGTAGTTTTAAAAGTCCTTGTTGTTCCGGGAAGAGTAGATACTATATAAACAATCACCTAGTAATAAGAGAAATATGTCTGTTTTAAAAAATATTTTTTTATTATCATTTATTAAAATTTATTCAATTTGTATCCCAGCTGTGTTCCCCTCCCTCGTCACCTCCCAATTCCACCCTCCCAACCTGCTTTTTAAGCGAGGAGGAGGAGAGGACGGAGGGAGTAGGGGGTGGGAGTGGAGGGTGATATCGTTTCTATGTTCCCTGAAACATGCTCCTTGGTAGAAGTCCAGACTGAGCGCAGCACTCTCCATGAACCTAGTATATTTTTCAGCCACGTTTCTCACTATCTGATATGTCTGGCATTAATTAAAACAAAAAGTTGACAGCTCAGTCAGAAGGGGAGGAGGAAAGCTGCTGGTAGGTACACCTGAAATTGTCTGGATCAGGTTTGGGAAATACAACCTTTGTACATAAAAAAAAAAAAGCCAGTTAAACATCACATAGCAAACAGCCATTAAATTATTAAAAAATCAACTTATGAGGAAAGGCCCTTTGTACACATAGATTTTCATAACAGTATTTATATGATGGAGTGTGTGTGTGTGTGTGTGTGAATGTGTATGTGTGTGTGTGTATGTGTGTGTGTGTGTTTTCTTTCTAGCACCGTATACCTGGCAGGTGAATTATTCACTTGTTCAAAATGACTTGAGAGTTCTCTTTCCAGGACTTCTTAAACAACCAAGCCATGTCTGACCTGTATATTTCATCAGATTGTTAGCCTTCTCTTCTTTTCCTTTAGAGAACCTTTGAATAAAATGTATCTTATTTATCATTTCTGATTTCATAGATCATGGCTTTTTTTTCTCTTAAATGTTTATTTTAAAGAAAGATGCTAAGATAGTATTTATTTTGAGAAAGGCTTTTACTGTACACTGCACATTAAAAAAAAAAACCCTTTCCAAGACAGCTGGTAATAATAGCTTCAATTTTCTATCAAATATTATCTAAGAATTTTAGTTTCCAGATTCTCATGATAGTACTGAGTTTCTAATTTTTGTTCAAATGTTTAAAAAATCTCATGTTCTACCAGCTGCATATTTGTCTTTATAGATAGCTTTAAATCAATTCATTATTAATAATCTACTCCTAATTTGTATTCTGCCTCTTAGGTCCTGTTGGGAAAGAAATGTAATGAAATTTTGAATAATTTTATTTCCTCTGGCTATTCTTTCAGGTTTATTTTTTTTCACTTTAAGTTTTAAAGTGAAACATATACAAACAATATAGTTTATTCAACTGTTTATCTGTGAAAAATGTTTCAAGAAGACAGTAAGCAGGTCTGGTGGTACACAAATAAAATCTCAGTACTCTGGACACTGAGCGGAGAGCCAGAGTGCACAGCGAAACCACTTCTCAGGCCTCAAGAACAAACTGGAAAACACACTGCAAAGCAGAAGAGGTTTATGATATGAGGATTTGGTATGCTGAGGCAGGAGGATCACAAGTTGGAGCCCAGCCACTATAGAATTCAAGGGTAACCTGGGCTCCAAGAACAAAGATAAAATAAAACCCTGTACTAACAAATACAGACACTTCAGAAAGCTACCTATATACCCCCCCCCAGCTTTCCTTAGCTCCTGGTAATATATCTATTTTATTGTTCCTTTGATTTAATTAAAAAAAACTACTCACCTATGTGTCTCATATCCTTAAGTAATATGCTGTTCAACTTTCCTTCGGTTTGAAATTCAAATAAGTTGGAAGCACAGCTGAGTGACTTCTGTGGTTTCCTGTTTAATCCTCCCTCAGTGTTACGTTTGTAGAGGCCACACGCACTGCTGCATGAACTGCACTTCACAGTTTGTCACTGACTAGATATGTTGTCATGCCTCTGACAGATGTTTGGGTTGTTCTCATGTTTAGCTCTTATCAGCAATAAGAGCTGACACACTATATAAAGATATAGACACACTATATCTTTAAAACAAAAATGAAGCATCACTCTCTACTTCACTTTAGTAACTTTAAATGAGTGTGTTCTCTAACTGGAGTAGTCAGCTACATTTACTGGAGTGTTAGGTAGTTATCAGATTATCTTATTATCATATTAGCCTTGAAGTTTAATGTTCAATATTTATACAGAATTCCCCTCTTTTCTTCATCTCTACTGTTCTGAACAAACTGTGTCTTTTCTTCCTTGCTAGCAGAAAGCAAATTCTCAGATAACTCATGAACTTTACATATCAGCAAAATCTTTTCTTTCCTCTGGAAAAGCAAATATTCCCTAGGGTGCATATGGGGTTCTCTGGACACACCCCTTTTCACTCACAGTGGACCATGAATGCCCACTGCATACGGCTTCTCAGGCTGGAAGGCCTCCTGATACTAGCCTAGTCATTTTAAACACTTTTACTTGCTCTTTTACTTTGGTTTTTATTTAATTTTAAAAACTAGTATTCTGTAAGGGTTTTATTTTATACTTAACCATTAGGGTTTTCCCACTTTATTGGGGATCCATTTGGTAGTTTTTGTTTGTTTTTTTGTTTTGATTTTAGTTTCTCTCTCAAGAGAATTTCCTCCCATTATTATTAAATGTGTATCTCCTTCGTTGCTCTATATTTCACTTCTGTTGTCTACAATTTATGTGTCAGTGCTCGCTCCTGCTAGGCTTGGGTGTCTGCTGTCATTTGAAATGGTCTGGGGCATGTCTAGCTCCTAGGTCACTAATGTGAGTTTCAATTGCTATGCTTGTTAACTCAACATTTGTAGGCAAATCTGTCATTTGGAAATCCATGGATTTGTTGTTGCTAAGATGCTTAAGAACGTCTTTTTAAAGCCACTATTTACTCTCACCTGTGGCTTCCTTTTCTTTTTATTGTCTGGTTATTCTGCCCCCATTTTAAAGGCTTCTCAGATCTGTGAGTTTTCTCTTCACAGGGACACAATCCAGTTCCTGGGTGCCCATCTCACACTAGGATAAGCACAACCATCACCGCTCATGCATCAAGGCTTTTTAGCAGGAGGGTTGTCATTTCCAAGGGGAAAAATCAGGACCAAGTCCTCCACTCCCTCTTTCCCCTTTTCTTTTTCACTCTGCTCAGACATGGAGAATGGAACGTTCCTGTTTGAAACGTCTTGCATCTCAGCATCGTTACTCCAAATCTCAAGTTTCCAGAGAAACTCCCAGCCACCTCCACTTCCATATTCTGAACTACTGAGACTGCTGCCTCTATGTCAAACAAGACAACTCTAAACTGTTCCTCAAGATCAGCTCTCTGTGGACTTTTATCCTCAACAGCCCTTCCAGGAACACAAACAGAGCAGTGGGGCACATTCTCGTTCTCTCTCTCACACACCATCTTAGTCTTGTTTACTATGGCTTTTCCAGCTCAAAGTTCCAAAGTCCTTCCACGATCCTCCCAAAAATAAATGGTCAGGTCTGCTGCAACAATACCCCCTGACCCTGGAACCAATTTGTCTTACTCTTGGTTACTACTCCTACGACAAAACACCATGACTAAAGCAACCTAGCGAGGAAAGGGTTTATTTGGCTCACACTTCCATAGCACAGTTCATCATTTTTTAAAAAGTCAGGATAGGAACTTATAAGTTCCTTAATAAATAACTGATGTGTGAGGACCAAGTCCAGTGTCAGTGATGCCTACACAAGTGATGGGCTAGTGGTCCTGGATTCCATAAGAAATCAGGCTGAGGAAGCCATGAGGAGCAAGCCAGTAAGCAGCACCCCTTCATGGCCTCTGCATCAGCTCTGGCCTCCAGGCTCCTGCCCTCCATGTGTGCCTGTCTCTCTTCTTAACTCTAGCCTGTGTCAAGTCCGCATAAACTAGTCACACTTCCCCTATATGAACCACCATCCCAGCCAGATAAGAGACCTGAGGTGCTTGGGAACTGGTGAGATATGGAAGTTGTTTTGATAGAGTAGCTACTGAAAATACACATCAACTCTTTGAAAGTTGGTCAACATAGGGGAAAGTCAAAAGTTTACCGATTTCTTAGAAACATGCTACGCTCTAGAAGTCACACCTTGTTACTAGACAGACATGAAGACACAAACCCTGGAGCTCTGCTGTACCTTTCTCCAGTTCCACCGGGAAAAGTTCCAGCTTTTCTACTCGCTTTTCAAGCTCATACTCAGCAGATGCAGCCACAGGGTCAACTTCATCATTTCTCCTGTCATAGTCTTCATTGGAGTATGTGTTGAAAACCTATAGTAAAAGCCAAGAACAAATGATAATATAGAAAACATGCCATTCAGTATCCCAAACTACATAATTTCATGAAAAAAAGAAATGCTATAATGTATCTCTTCTTTGTTTCTTTTAATTTTCTATGTGTATGTTCACTTAAGTGTGTATGTGTATGCATGAATATGAGTGTGGTATATATGTTGAGTGTATGTGTTTGTTGTATACTATTTGTGTGTGTGGTGTGTGTTTGTGGTATGTGTGTTATGTGTGTTTTGTGTGTACATGTGTGTGTGTTTATGTATGCTTGTGTATGTGGTGTGTATGTTTGTGTATGTGGTCTAATGTGTGTGTGTGTGTTTATGGAAGGTGTGTGAGTATGATACTCACAAAGTGCAAACAAAGGCACTGGATATCCTGCTCCATCACTCTCCTTATTCCCTTGAGACAAGGTCTATCACTGAAACTGGGCTGGCTTGGCAGCCTGCAAGTCCCCAGAGCCTCCTGCTTCTGCTTGCCTGCATTTCTGAGATTACAGGTGCATATTACAGTGCCTAGATTTTCGTATGGTTTCTGGGGATTTGAACTCAGGTCCTTAGGTTTACTCAGCAAATTCTCTTACCTAGTGAGCCATCTCCCAGGCCCTCATGCATTTCTCCTAACAATCGTTTGATATTTAAAATTAATCAAGATACTAGGAAAACGAAAATTGGATCCAAATAAAAGTAACTTATTAAATTAAAAATGTATGAGTCACTTTATCAGTTTCAGTAACTGAAGAGACAACAGTAGCCACAGACTGCTTTGTGTGACTAGTAATACTCATCAACCTTTATCCTGATCAAACTAGAGTAAACCATATCAAATTTATCTTACCAAACCCAAAACTGAACCTGCCCTATGGTAAGGACTATACTAGCCCCAGGAGTGTAGTGAATTGATACTATAATTACCTATTAATCGCAGAATTACCCAAATCGATTTCCATTCTACACTGTCCTGGTTTATGCTAAACTGCTTTCATCTGTCATCTGTCATTTTACTTGCATACAGACTTAAATTAAATTTTCATTGGCTCTTTCTAGGAAACAGCTATCAACATATTTCTCAAAGGCTATAAAGCAAATAAGATATTGACAGTCTTTATTTCTAAATTAAGTCATTCAAAAGACTATGTGTGGCCCTCAGATAGAACTATAATAAATGTGCCTATCTGCTAAAGTAGTTATCAATCACTCAGTACACGGAAGAGTATCTGAATGAAAGAAATGTATCTATCACTAAGTGCAATCAATACCTAGAATAAAAGCTGTCATTATCAATTCAATTCAAAATTTATTAAGCATCGAAAGTACATCTGGAAATGCTCAACAAGTCTCTCCTCAAACTTGTAAAACCTGGTAGTAAAAAGCTTTCAAAATACATTAAAAACTATAAGAGAAAGAAAAAGATGACTAAAATATAGGAAATGTATCCTTGCCTCCAAAACTGGCCCTGCTACTTGAGATAAAAATTTAAATGCATTTTTAATTTTTTATGATTCTTTTATTTGGAGCAAACCAAGAGTACAGACATAGTGTCCACACAGGGGTAGACGCAGTCAGGCTACTCATGGGCTTCACTTCTCACAACTGTGTTCTCAAAGCTCTGTGCCTGAGGGGACACGTTTGGACCAGTCCTCCAGCTGCACCCCATGTTTTGATCTCATGATTCCTGGAGTCTTACTTCCTCTCTACTAGGTTTCTCCACCACAGCAAACATTACTGTATTAAAATGCATGTCTCTATATGATGGGGTTTTATTTATCTTTACAGAATATACACTTTCTATGTCCATAACAAATTACAAAACTCACGACTTTCTCTCAGTCCTTTTTATCTTCCAGCTCCAGCTTTTGCTAGTCCCATATTAACTCTTACTCGTTCAACCAAATTTTAAAGCACCAACTCAATGCTTGCTATTGTGCTAGACCCTGGAAAAGGCACCCTCAAGCAGCTCACAAGGGACACAGAATAATCAACTAAAGACAAATATGATGGCTGATGTGAAGGAGGGATATACAAAGTAAGTTTTAAAAGATTAAAATTTTCAAATTATGTGTTTGTATGTCTGTGTTGGGGAAGAAACACATGCCCACAGAAGCCAGAGGAACCATATCCCCTGGAGCTGGGGTTAGAGGCAGTTGCAGTTGCCCTATGTGGCAACCAAACTCTGAGTGTGGAGGAGCAAGGCTTGCTCCTGACAGCCACCTCTCCTGCCACAGCCTCTACAGGGTAATTTTTAAATTTGTCTGATAAAAGTAAAAATGTTGTGGAATGGAAGATTTTAACAAGACTTCACATATTCAAGTATAGAAGAAGAAAGACATATTTCAAGAGTAAGACACACATGCAGAGGGACAGACAGAGAGGGAAAGAGAGATGCAGAGAGAGGGAGGGACGGGGGGTGGGGTGGGGTGGGGGAGGCAGAGACTGGGGGCGGGGCAGGTACAGACAGTCAGTGTTTAAGGAAAACACTGACACTCAGGTGGACCACAAGCTCCTTACGCAGGAAAGTCATCTTTAACAATATAGACAAATTATTCTGTTCTGGAGATTATGCCATTCATATTGACTACTCGTCTAATTCCAACAAAAGGCCTACTATTATTATAGCTCCAGGGTTAACTGGTCATTCTAGAGTACAGAACAATTTCATTAGAACATAGTCAGTAAATAAGCATGTGTATGTGTGCAAACCCCTGCGTATGTAAAACAAATATGGGAAACAGCTTTAAGTAAGTTAACATCCTCCTGTACTTGTTTTATTTTTTTTCAGAATCCAATACACCACTTCAATGTTCTCGTCCAGTTATAGTGCTTATAAGGTTTACAAGCAGACATTTAGAGACTATATAGAACAAATGAAGCCTTAAATATCAGAAAATGATCAATAGGATGCAACTAGCCATCAGAAGACTACCAACATTCAACTTTTCAGGAGAAAAAAACCTTTTCATTGTTAGCTCACTTGTGGTCTGAAAAACTACATGGGCATAGAGACAAAACAAAAGTTATAAAGAACTGGAAAAATCAGAATTTGATATTATAGATGAAGTACTACTGACTAACCTGGCTGATTAAAAGTCAATGCTGAGAAGCTGGGCATGCGGTGGCAAAACCTTTGCCTAGCAATCATGAGATACTTGGCACAATCCTGACACTGCACAGAAATACATAATACAAACCATTGAGCCCATCTGTAATCCCAGCACTCAGGGCTGAGGCAGAAGAATCTCTGCGTGAGACCAGGTTAGGGTTACACAGTGAAAGTGTCACAAAACAAAGGGAAAAACCCTCTCTGACAATAAAATGTCTTGATGCCATAATGAAAGTGTAAGCAAATCAGGGATTAAAGCAAAATACTAGGATAAAATCTGTAAAGAGCTTTCTTAACTCAAAGAATTGTGAACTAATTGAAAATTCAAAATGATGCAGTATAAGTTATAGCCAGGAGGTATCATATATTCTCCTATAACAATATTTATTGGGTAACTATATGAAAGGAAGATTAAAACCTCAAATTGGGAATGATAGTTCACTCCCACACTCCAGCACATGGGAAGCTGAAGTAGAAGGATTGTCCGGGAGTTTTGAGGTCAACCTGGACTACACAGAAAATTCCATTTAAGATTATGCTACAGTGTACTAAGTCCCTATGAAAAATAAACCCAGATAGACAAATTGGGTTCAACTGAGTTATAGTGTTCACCTAAAATGTATGAGGACCTGGGTCTGATTCCCCTGCCCCTAATGATCTAAAAACATAATTCAATATCATAAATACCCCTGAGCTAATGCTTTATGAAAGGATTCATAGAAAGACCTACCAATGAATACAAAGATGTACAAGGAAGTTCATTCATTAAAGCACTATTTATAACAGCTCAAAGCAAGGAATTACCTGAATGTTCACCACCAGAGAAAAATGGCTTAGTAAACAGTGACATATCAGGATATGTAGTAACTGGAGGGGCCTGTATCTCTAATGGCATGGAAGACTCTACCATATACATATCATTAAAGCAGAAGAAAACACTGTAGATCCTGGTATTCCCAATTTTGACGGTATCACATTGGCATGACACTAATTTTACTCTGCTTTAAAGTCTCCTAAATTCTCCAGGTATGTAGCTTTAGCCAGCCACAAGATCAGGCAAGGCTTAGTTTCCTTATTTATGTGATGATGATGATGATGATGATGATGATGATGATGATGATACCACCCCAGAGGGTTGTGAAAATAAAATGAGAAAATCCACAAAACTATATTTGGCTCCATATGGACCTAGGAGAAGCTTTCCTAAGGCAGTACAAAAGATGATATTTCCCTAGATAAAACTCACCATCTCCTTTTAAAGGAATTTTTAATATTTCATCTACTATTGTCCTGAATGCCTTTTAAATAAAATCTGCATAGGCAATTTAATATTAGAATGTAGACTGGCTTGTGAATATTCCTCCTTGTGTCTGGAGCAATGGGCTATCATTACACAACAGACCATTGCTTCTCACAATTTCTATTTTGCCTGGGATAGCAAGACCCTGAGAGGTGAAAGGAAGATTGGGTTAGATAAATATCTCTCCTTCCATCTACATTGTCTTGATTCTTTCAAATTTCTTGTTATATTTGTACTATTTTATGCTTATTTTACTCTGCAAAAACATGGATCACAATCAAGTAATCGGAAATTCTTGCACCATCATGGCATTACTGCCCTCCTTTCCCCCTCTGTGAGAGCAGTATCCGGGATCCCCAGAGTCAACAGCATCAAGATACATATATTTAGTTCAGTCACCTTCACATTGTTCCTGTGTTATTTCACTGAGAAAAGCAAACAAAAGGATGTTTAAATTTCAGGCTTCTTGATTTGGCGCCAAAAAGCAATATTCTGTTCCTTGATCAAAGCAAACAAAACATGACCTCATCTCTGTTTCCCAGCAGCCAAGCTTTCAGGACTAACAAGTTTGCAATGATACTAAGCAAGGACACTTCTGAACCAGCAACCCCAGGATGTGAAATGTGAATGAGTTAAGAATTAGCTTAATATAGAATTCTAACTTGAATCATTATTTTATTTACATGTTGCAATACTCTGAACAACACTTTTTTCAAAACAGCAATGATTCTATCAACGTTGAGTAATATATTTCTTTTACTTCCTTGTGATACATTTTAATCAATGCAGAACAAAAGAAATCCCATATTCCCAGTAAATACTGATTACATGGAATCTCCACAGTGCTTCCACAGGTCTCAGATGCAGTTGTAGGCTGCGTTCTGCTTAATCCTTTTGACAGATCAAAGATGGAAACCATCCCAGGTTCTAGCATGCTGAGTTCCAGAAGATGGTTCTGCACACTGCTGCTGGGGATAAGCCAAGTGCTCACACACTCCCACAAACGGAGTCCATTCATCACGAGCTTTCTTGGCAGAATCATAGTTCACCCTCACGTGACTTCAGTGACTCACTTAAAGAGACTCTAATTGGCAACTGCAGACAACCTCAGGTCCACGTCTGTACATTCTCAAAAGAAACTCAGTGATAAACATTCGGAAAGGGGGTCCTAGTCATTGTGGAGTTCTGTATAGCCTCAAACTTCTTCCTTCTCCAGAACTGGGGCCAGCGTGCTGTTTTACAATCATAAGAACAGTGGGCAGTAGACTAGGGAACGGAGAAGGTTTGGGCTGAAAAGAAAGCCACACTGGCAGTCATGATTTGTTGGGATTCAACCTTAACAGTACACAAAGATTCTAAAGAGGTGAGGGTGTTAGTTTCCTCCTCTAAAAACTTGCACTGTCTTACAATGAAAGAAAAACCCAAACTAAGTTGTACTACATGTAAAAACATTCTGAGCCAGAAGAACAAAAAGACTCATAAGCTTACCTCATAAATCCAGCAAAGCCCCAATTTCTGTGCTTAAGTCTTTCTGAAAAGTAATTTGTGTAATAGATTTTCATAAACCAGCTGTACTATTCTTCAGTGGGATGCATCTAGCTCCTTATTTGCATCAATCAACAGATTCTTACATGCCAGAGCCCATAACCAAAGACTCCAGTTAGGCATTAGTCCAAGCACCAGAAACATACTGGCTTCACCTGCTCGAAGTCACTTTACATAAAATGTTTTTGAGCCAATTTACCCATCTTCCACATCACTCATTTCACCATTTGTAGCTTGCCTCATTTAATAAGCTGTCTTAATGGATTTAAAATACTTATCTTTGGAGTGCAGAGTTTTAATTAGGATATTTCAAATGAGTTGTAGCTAATCCTAGTGTGTAGCTTTATGACTGGGGATCCTAGAAGGCTAACAACTAACACCAGCCAGATCCATGGATAGTATGTCATACATATTTAAGTAATTTGGGAAAAAAATTTCAGGTACTATAAAACTACACACATTCTCTTCAGCTCTTTAACAACTTTATACAAGTGATCAGCTCTAAAATCTAATGCATGTAAGGCAGGTGGATAAAGACAAGGTCCATTGTTCAAACATTGACATGAGAAATGTGAAAGTCAGAAGACAATGCTCACTAGTAAGTTAGTAAGGGAAGATGAGCTTCATGAACTCTAAGTCTAGTTTAGGTCACCAGAAAAAAAAGGAAACAAAACAAATAAATAAAACAGTCAACAGTGCCCCAGGCTTCCACATAATCAACAGTAGAAAGAAAGTAGTTCAAAGGGCAACAAAAAAAGCTGTGATTTACCATTGTTCTCCAAACAAACATAGGCACTGGATATGTGCATAGTGTATAAATGTGTGTATGTGTGTGTGGGGGGGTGTACATTCTGCATATACGAAGTACCTTATTTTATTTGATTCCACAGCCAACATATACAAAATCCATGGTAGGAAGCTGGCGGGAGAGAAAAGAGTTGGGTGTTGTGGGTGAGGTCTAAAGGCAAAATTCTTTGTTTCTTGGAAGATCTTCAATTTATCCACAAGCATACTCCAGCATAGTATGAAATATATTCCACTTTAGCCTCCTGATTGAAATGTTAATAACATCTGGGGGAAAATGCCTTTCCAGAAACATGCAGAATAACATTGCTCAACACTGGCAATCATTAGCCTACTGAACTGCCTCTTAAAGTTAGCTGTCACAAAGCCCTTCAAATGGTATATTCTGGCTACAAATCCTGGACTTTGGGGATAGAGATATGCACTTTTTTAAAAAGCATGTAGGACTAAAGTTTGCACCTACAGTATGCCCAGCTCCTCCTGGCACTTAGAGCACTTCACATAGGTAGCATCATCATTCCCACACTTACACTACTACATTACAAAAGTTTTTTGGCTTCTGAACCAGGACTGCAGTTGGGCCAGAGTGCTGGGGAAGCGGGGGCTACAATTATCCTGGTTTATGAAATACAGTGGGCCATGAATCTGGGACACAAGCTTTGCACTGTGGCCCATTCTCAAGACCTTATGCATAGATGGGCTCAGTTCCATAGTCAGGTTGCTGGCGTCCAGAACCAGCTCTCAACTCTTTAAGACCTAGTCACTACATACCACTCTGAGGCCAAGTCTTCATTCATAGCAATAGCTGATGATATGTTTTGGTTTGTGTTGTCTTTGTATTTTAACATTCCCCCATACACAAGCAACTCTGTGGAGTGTGTGAAGAAGGATGGATCACTAGGATCCACAGGTCCATCTAGCTGAACTCATTTTGCTTTTTACATAGTCAAGCTACTCACATTATCCCTCTATTAATTTTTCAAGTCTCTATTCCTACATGCTTCAGTATGCATTCATATTCAAAGCCAAAGCTTCATTTCCTGTTTAATTAAATAAGGGTCAGAAGAACAGCACGGACATAGTTACTGCATTATACTTTAGCAAAGGGAAATTGTAAGAGATCCCCCAATCTGACAGTGTTGATGGGGTGGGTAGTCTCCCTTATATACTGATCCACACAGTGAAACAAACCCTGAACTCAGCAGTATGGTGGAAATGGGGAGGAGTCTAAAGATTAGTATGTGTAAAAAAAAAAAAAAACATTGAAGCTAGGTGTGATGGTGCATATCTGTAACCCAAGCACTAGTGAAGCACAGGCAGGTGGATTTCTGTGAGTTCGAGGCCAGCCTGGTTTACAAAGCATATCCAGGACAGACAAGAATATACAGAGAAATCATCTTGAAAAACAAAAACAAAACAAAAACAAAAAATCACCTGAAAAATACAGGTAAGAAGTCAATTTGTAAGCTGAGTATGGTGGGTCATAGCTATAATCTCAGGAGTCCACAAGCTGAGGCAAGAAGATTGCTTACTTTAAGAGCGCCCTGGGCTAGTCAGTGAAAAGTATCAGGCTAGCTAGGTCTACCCCAGGCTCAATCCTGCTCCTTGCCCCTTGTAGTCAATTTATGATTGTTCATATACACACTAAGCTTCCTGAACTGCTAAATAAAAGTAAGTTGGTTTACCTATGAAGCCGTTAGCACACTGAGCAATATTTCTGGTCCTCCTCGTGGGCACGTCAAGGTATGACATCCTCACCCTTCTTGCACAGAGGTATAGCTCTGTAAACACTAATGGCCACTAGGTTGTGAGGAAAAAGTAAACCAATATATGTCACTTCCTGTCTAAGGAATTTTTATGGCAAAGATCTCCCACAAGGCTTCCTGTGTCGCTACAATTTGGGAAATAAGTACAACAGAAATGGGCTTCTGAAACTGCTCAGTTTGTGAAACTCCAATGACACAAGGAGCTCCCCTTTGACTTACAATGGGCAAGGAGCATGAGTAAGACTAAACATCTGTTAGACAATGGGAGCGTTTAGTAGAACATGTGTATGTCTCAGCTAGTCCTTTGTCCAAAAGAAGCACCTGTTTACGCAGTATAATTGCAAACATTCGATTAAAGACACAGAAATTGGAGCCAAGACCTAGATGTCACTACCCACATGACTGACCTCATTAAGTGAGGAGTCAGACTAAAACCCACAGAGCTCTCAGGTGCGTTAACCAGCAGCAGCAGCCACGTTTCCTATTCTTCCCATCAGTCAGCCCACTCACAGAAGCCTAGGCCATAGGGGCATCAAGAGGAGATGAACACCGGTTCACATGCCCAGGCCATGCCAGGCCTTCTCCCCAGCTTCTCCTTAAATATTGCCCCTGGGGGTGGTGACTGGTAGTGGCACTGAATTCACCTGCCTCATGACCCACTTGCCAGGTAGTCCTTCCCTTACACAACACAAACAGAACACTTTCCAGGATCAGTTCTTACCTGAAAGCTACAGAAAGATTAGGCAAGTTAGTGTTCAGATTTAGGGACAATTTTGAAAAGCATAACAGAATTTATATTGCTGACTCTCCTTAAAATATTCAGTTTGATATGATTATTCTTGTATTATTTGAAAAGATGAAAGTCGTCATTTCTCTCAATATATTCATAGACACAAATTGACAAAAAGACCCTATGATAAAATCAAGCATCAAATTTGAATTAGTGATGGCATTAACTATCTCAATATCAGAGATAATTAAAAATCAAATATAGAGGATTTAAACACTTCAAATTGCAAACAGTTTTAGTGACTCTGCAAAAAGCCAGTATGTACATATGCTGTACATAAAAAGCTAAATTTTATATATATGTATGTATGCACATACATATATTTCTTTAAAAAGTGGTATTCTTAAGAGCATACACAAAAAAATTTCTTTAAAAAAAATGCATCATTGCCTTGCCTTTAACCCCAGCATTTGGGAAATGGAGGCAGTGGAGCGCTGTGAGTTTCAGGCCAGGCTGGCTTACATGTCAAGGTCCAGGCCAGACAGAGCTACAAAATGAGATTCCATCTCAAAAACAAACAAATACATTGCAATTTGTTATTACTGCAATTGCGTGTGATGACTCATGTGTGCTGGCATGCATTGGAAGTAGGGGACAACTTTGTAGAGTCAGTGCTCTCCTTTCACCTTTCTGTGGCCTCTGGATGTTGATTCTGGCTACCAGGCTTGCATAGCGAGGACTATTGCTTGCTATGAACCATCTTGTAGACCCCAACATTTTTAATGAAGTAAAAGTAATCAGAAAGCTCCATATCTCTTACTTAGAACAGAACAGAATCCAGGATAATCAATACCATTATCTACAAATATGTGTTGTTAAGGTACTATAAGATATTTTAAAGTTCTTATAAAGGTAGTTCACAAAGAATACAAACTTAGGTCCAAACTTATAAAATTCTAGGACCAATCCAAAATAATGACCCCCCCCCAGTAGACAGTTTAACAGAAAACTGGGCAATCTACTAATGGTCATATTTTCCTTAATGTTTTACAAACAATAACATTTTCATGAGAAATTAATAATGTTCTCTTTCAGTTCAGTGGGTCTTTTATTTTAAACCAGAGACATATGCTTTGCAAACTGACAACTGGTAGCCAGTATGGAATAAATTTGTGGCCTTGGTACAGTTCCCACTGAACATGTGTCCTCCTCATAAAAAAAAAAAAAAAGACTAATTTTCCCAAATGATACCTCATCTAGTGGGGACAATTTTCTATGAAGAATAATTGGTCACTCCCTAAAGTGAGTGCTTTCTAACAAATGCATTAGGGTGATCTAGTAGTGAGGTTTCTGCTCTAGCATTTGTCTAGCAATTGGCTCTAGCTGCTTCTTCCATTGTAAGTGCCAACAGGTGCTCCTAACAGCCCACAAAGGGTGGCTGTTCTGAGCTCCCCGGAACTGGCAAGGAAAGGGAAAGGAGGAGGAAAGTACTACACTGTGTGTAGGTCAGACAGGGAAAGTGGGTACCAGCCACACCAAAACAAGGTTGTCGGGGAATGACTGATGAGTTCACATTTTGACAAACAAAACTTCCAAGGGTATTCACATCTTTTATGGGGAACTAAGAATTCTAAACTCCAAGTTCTTAATCATGGGAATGACACCTCAAGTCCAACATTAGACTGGAAACCAGATGAAACAGCCCTTTCAAAGAGGTATCTGAATAAACATGCACTTTAAGCAAAAAGATCCCTACCAAGAAGAAGTCATAGAACCACTAGACAGTACATGTTGACCTACAGCAGTTGAAGAAATACCAAACCATGAATGAGGCTGAAATGACAGCTACTATATCTGAGATATAATTTTGGTTAATTCCCCCGTAGTTTAATGTGTTACATGTCTGATCCCCAGAGTGGAAGGCTGAGAAAGGGTGTACAACTTTTAAGAAATAGGGTCTAATGAGAGTCCCAGGTCACCTGAGGATCCTGTGGCATCCTGTCTGATGACCTCATCTTTCCCTCTGGGCATCTCCTGCCTGTGATGCCATCTGCCTTACGGCCTTCACCAAAACCACACAGAGGATGGTGCCACGCCCACGAACCTTCAGAACTGTGATCCTGACAAATATTCTTGATTAAGTACCCGGTCCTGGGTATTTAATTATAGCAAAGGAAAAAGGGAGGGGTGCTGAATGAGCCAAACAAGTAGGGGAGTGTCACAGGTTAGCTTAAGGGTGGAGGAAGAAGTACTGTGATACACTGTAGAGGTAGATAAGCTAAAATTGATTCTGATCCTCAGACAAACAGAGCTGAAGACCCCTTCATTCCAGGGATGGTATTTTGATGTGTCCAAACTATTGCTCCCAATTGCTCCCAGGCTCATACACTATGTGAAATACCATCAAGAAGGTATTTTGCAGATATGATTAAAGTCCACAATTAGTAGATTTTAATGGAAAATATTAATTTTAGTAATCATCGGTCCTGATTCAATAAGTTGAATAGTCTGAAGACCAGAGAAATAGTTTCCTGGAGGGAAGAAAAAGTCTATCTGTGATTGCAGCTGCGTCTCTGCATTGGTGTTCCAGCTTCCCAGTTTTATGCTGGCTCCTTCACAGCCTACTCTATTTGTATGAGTCAATTACTTGCAAACATCTCCTGGTGTGCACCACTCCTGGTTTTCTTCCCTTGACTCAACTTTGAAACCAGCACTTCCGATCTCTGTCCTGCAGCAAGGTAGATAGAGTTTTTATGAAAATAGCTTTCAAACTGCTCTCACCTACACAACTTGTAAATCAATTTAATGGGTCATGAACAGCATGAGAAAAGTTGAAAAGTACAAAATACAAAACATCAGCACTTATTCATCTACGAAACCAATACCATACTTTAGAAATTAGTTTCAATTTTTCACTTTCAGTGAACATACCTATACACATTTATATTATGTTCCAACGTAAAACAGTTGCAACTTGAAAACTAAAAGCATAAAAGTCTTTTAAAAACTTAAATATAAGCATCTCAAACTACTGAAAATTTAAGTGGTAAATAATAGGAAAAAATTAACCTCCGTTCTCTCTCATTCTCACCCCCACCACATACCCTGATTCCTGTCAAACTCTTATTGTGCACCAGTTTCCTGGTTGATGCTGTGCTGAGGACTAAGAATTCGAGAGCGGCCTGTGACACTAACCCACAGGACAACTAGAGAAGAGGGCCACAGCAGGGCAATGGCTAAGGCCCTCCAGGGGAGGGAAGGAGAGGTAAACCAGAGAGCATGTCCTGAGACCTTAAACCCAGACACTTCAACCAGCTCTGGTTACAGTTGGCAAACCATAATTAGGAGCGAAGAAGAGAGAGGCAGAAATGAAGGACAAGAATAAACGCGAAGCAGTCCACAGACTGTGGCTGAGAAGGCACATCAAAAAAAAGGGGGGGGGGGTGGGCGTTGATCATGGGGTGGGGCTTTGGGGCAGCTGGTAGACATAGTCCTGAGAAGCAGTTTTCTTTCCAAGAGTCGGCATTTATGAAAAGGGTTATCAGCACTAGAACACAGAGGGAAAAGTAAGCTAGGTCCTTTTGGAGTCTGAGTCTTTACCGCCCTATGGGGGAGTCTGCGGGAAGCTAGGCCACTCTCGATATAGATGACCCTGGCGCTGTGGTCAGACAACTGCAAGGGGAAGGCAGGGCTGGGGGTGCATAACTCTAGCAAAGGAACTCCAGCAAGACGGTAAAGGTGACATCGGGCCCGGAGAGTCAATGAGCTAGGTAAAGTGTTGGGAACTGAAGTTTCTAAGATCAGGAGGGTACAGGAGGGCACACAAGTGACAAAGAAGTGAAAGGCCTAGGCCTGTGGAACATGCTGTGCCACACTTTGGGGTGGAATTACACACACTATCTGCTATCTAAAATGTTGTCCTTAGGCCATATGCTGATTTTTAGAAAAGAGAATCCTACCTGGAGGTTTAGCACCTACTCAGGCTAAAGAGGAAAGACCACCCAATTTTCTAAATTCCCAATGAGGCTGGAATGCCTACAGAGGTAAAAGGAAATCTTGTAACTGTTTCTACTACCAACAGAGATATCTACACCGCAGAAATGAAAATTTTAATCTCAGTCAAGGTCACGAGTAAAATAGGTTTGGTTTCTACACCCTGCAAACTGAGGCCAGATACGGTGTAGTTGACAAAACAGACTGTGAGGAAAGCAGAGAGGAACGATTGTTAGATACTGCCTCTCTACACTGACGATGAGTTGTGAGCCTGGGGAGATGGAAAGGAAACTTCCCTGCACGCTGTTGCCCCACAAGGTGGGAAGGACTCTGCCCCTTTCCCTTTCTACAAACTGTCCCTTCCATTCCAACTTATCTAAGAACTTCAGCCAGATGTAATGATGGATCGTAGGTGGCACTGAAAAACTCAATGTACAATTAAACCTGTAATTGTCTCCCTTATTTATAGGCAGAAGTGCTTTGTAGGAAACAACACAATCGGTGATCTTTATCAAAACATGTGGAAGATGATGCTGTCACATTATTCTTGGTGTGTTTAAAGAGAAAACTGCCAAGACACCCATTATCATGGGATTAATGGTCAAATCTGGGGATCACTGACCCTTGAATCACACCAGCTCTAACCTCATATATCTTGTAATAGAACTGATGACTTTGTAAATACTGTGAGAACCACTGATTTTTAAATCAATTGTCTCCATGACCTCAGAAACTGTTCACACAAAAGAATTCAACAAAGCTCATGGATAATTTTCTTGTTTAAATAAGCCAAAGCTCTGTTAAAGAGAAGGGAATAAAATATCACTTCTACCTTGGTTCCTGATTCTATAGAGCCACTCTACATTTCTTCATAGGACCTTAAAACTCAAAATTCTCCTAAATAAAAATGGCAGGGTCCCCAGGTCCACTACAGTTGAGGACAACAGAACCTTTCTCTTCACAGAGCTTTAGAAGCAGATAAGTCCTCCTCCTTTTGACCACCCACTCCCATAGACAAAATTAATCTAATTCTCTCATAGATTCTAGGTCTACTCATTTCCTAGTTCCTGCCTGTACAGGTCCCTAGTAATTAAGATATCTTGTTACTTAATTTACTGCATTCTGCCATTCCAGGACTGTGGTTCCAATCATGTTATTCGGGTTCAGGAAACAGTTCTGAGAGAGGGGGACAGGGTTAATTTTAAGTTACTTAGTAACGCCTCTATGTACTTTTTAAATTATTTTTTAATGACATATATTGGACAAGAATTACTTTCTGGTAGAAATGGTATGGGAAAGACAGTGTAGAAAGCCTCCCAAGGTTCTCCCATTACCCGGAGACCAAGGGCCCGGGGTGGGGCTCCGGCCTCCAGTTCCACAGTCAGCACACCCTTTCACTTCCCATTGTATGCGACACCTGCTCGTCCTTCCGTGTATTTGATAAAGCTTTTGTCTTTCTGATACATATGTCCCATACATTACTCTACATCGAAGACATATGAGTGACCACAGATTCTACTCAGATACACTGTAGGCAGCTTGGGGATGGAGCAGGTTCATCCATGTTTTTATCAGCTCCTGCTCATACCATGAAGAGTTAGAATTGTCACTGACCCATGTGTCACTGATACCTTCCACTTAAACCACAGAGTAGTAACCTTTCTTTAAAAATCATAAAAAGTATGTTTAATATGAGACACACGTCATGCACAAAAAACTGATATTAAAACACAGCATGTTAATATACGAAATGTTTGAAACTAATAAAAAGTTGTTTAAGTTAAAGAAAACGTTTAAAGTAAAAGAACTTCCAAACAAGGAAGCCCCACGTGGTCTCAGTTTAGAATAATCCTTAATGGCCACCAGCAGTCACATGACCCAGCTAAAATATCCAGTTCACAGCACCATTTGTAAGACTGCACTCAGGGAAGTTGACTCACTGCACAATATGGCCTAACTTGTCATGTCAGGGAACTCCTGTTATCAAAATAGGGCCACATATTTCTAAAATTAATTTTAGATCTTATTGCAGAGAACCTGAGAAAAGACATCTAGGCTCATTTTTAAAGGGCCACCCTGGCTTCTGCCAAGAGTACTTCTGCTTCCTTCTTGTCATCAGTTTAATGTGACTTCATAGACATGTCAAGGTGTTGGAACTCCTGAGTAGTACTCAGAAATGCTTAAAGTTGTATTGTAAGGCAAGCTGTGGTCAAGGATATTTTCATTGATTATAAAATATATCTTTTGAGATACAAGATATTAATTTGGGTTTTCGGATTGAAGGGTCTATCAGGAAGAAGTATTTAAAGTATTTCAGTGATTGTTAGTGAATTTAAATGTGCAAATTAATGAAAACAGTTGGCATCCCCTGTAGCTCAGAGAGCAGTATCTGTCCCTGAGTGTTAAGGGGACTGTTAAGGCTGGATGCCTCACAATTGTGACAGATTATCGGATTACAATGCAGGCATCTATATCAATCTTATCCTCTAGATATGGTGATCTAAACCTTAGAAACTCCACCTGCTAGTGTCTGTCTTCTCCTAAGCCCCAAATACAAACAACTCAGTGTATAAAAGCTCAGGTCTATGGAAACGTGTTCCCACTGATCCCCACCTGCTGGATTGTCATAAAGAAATCAAGAGCCTGCAGCATGTGTTTCAAAACACTGTGGTGACACAGATTCCAATGCCCCTTTGCCTCTGGTGAACTGTCTGACAAAATCAAGGCAAACAGGAGCAAAGGTTTTTGCACAGGATTTTGCCTCACTCTTCTACTTTGGAGAAATTCAATGTCAGTTCTGAAATACAGGTCTCAATTTATTGTCTATTCACTCTATAGTGACTGTCCTCCAGAAACTCTGCCATCATTTATCAATAATTTAATACTTATGTGCTGCCTCACTTTTGTCTATCCTTGTGGTGGTTTGAATGAGAAGGACCCCCAGAGGCTCATATTTAAATGCTTAGTCACCAGGGAGTAGAACATCTTGATAGGATTAGGAGGTGTGGCCTAGCTGGAGAATGTGTGTCATTGGTGGTAGGCTTTAATGTTACAAAAGCCCAAAACAGACACATGGCCTGCCCCTCTTCCCCATTCTGCTTCTGCCTCTGGATCAGGATGTAGCTCTGGACCACTTCTCCAGCCATGTTGGTGCCAGAGGCTGGGGTATTGCTGTGACAAGCGTGACCATGCTGTTATTTACAGAAATACATAAGGCTTTGGATTAGGAGAGTAGCTGAAAGCTTTTAAGCAGAATGGCAGCTTTGGCCACATGGTTGTGGCTTTAGAGTCAAGAACACAAGAAAGGGATTGCAGAATCTCCCTCCTTGGCTAAGGAAAGCTGCTGAGGCCAGCATGTGTCAGGTGTATCCATGGACTGCCCAGAGAGGCTATGAATAAAATGTGAGGGGACGACTGTATTGTTTTGGAAACCTCAACGCGCTGGAGATGCCAGATTGGGTGAGGAAGCAGCCCAAGAGACAAAAGCATGCTGCAGTCAACAAAGCTGAAAGGAGTTGGGAGATTGGAAGAGTTCTTTGACAACAGACATGAAGATGCAGAGTTTGGAGTTTGCCCAGCTGGTTTTGGTTTTGCTTGGGTCCAGTATTTCCTCATTATATTCCCTTCACTCCCTTTAAAAATGATAATGTACATCCTTTGTCATTGTACTTTGGAAGCATGAGATCTGCTTTTTGATTTTGATTTTTCAGGGGGTTATGGTTAAGAAAATGCCATCAGTCTCAGACTTTGAACTTCGGACTTTCAAACAATGTTGGCACTATAATAGACTATAGGGAAAGCATATGGAGGCCAAGCCATGGAATGTGGTGGTTTGAATAAGAATGGCCCCCAAAGGCTCACATTTGAATGCTTACTAGGGAGTGGACCTCTTTGAAAGGATTAGAAGGATTAGGGGGAGTTTCCTTGATGGAGGAAGTGTATGAATGGGAGTAGACTTTGAGGTTTCAAAAGCTCATGCCAGGCCGTCTTTTTGTTTCTTTTTCTCTGTCTGTCTCTCCTGGTCTCTGTTTCTGTCTTTCTGTCCACCTGTGTTGTGTGCCCCTATCTTCCCACCCCCACCTCTGGATCAGGATATAGATCTCAACTACTTCTCCAGCACATCTGCCTGATGTCATGCCCACCATAATGATAACAGAGTCTGTAAGCAAGCCCCCAGTTAAATACTTTCAATTATAAGAGCTGCCTTGACCATGACGTCTCGTCACAGCAACAGAACAGTGACTAAAACAATCCTCCTAGACTGTTTAAACTACATTGCCATCTGGCATCTTCTGTATTAGAAGGGTATCTTTTCCTTATTATATCTCCAGCACTTGGCATTATTCTTTTCAACAGAAGTTCATTGTTAGATAAGTCTTTATAAGAGATGCTGTCTGATAATTACAGTTCTTTTGGAAACTGTGTAACTTAGCTAACACCCTTGAATAGGAACACTTTATTCATTCATCAAAACAACTGTTCAAAGCCAGTATCCCCAGTTCTAAGTAACAGAGGACAGAGGGTTACAGCAAGTTCAAGACCAACCATACACACAGACACATACATAGAGAGAGTGAGAGTTTCAGGCCAGCCAGAGCTACAAGAGAGACATGTCAGAACAAACAAACCACAACAGTTGTTGGAGTCTTCCAGATGACCTGACAACATGAGCCAAGAGATCTTCCTACTCCTTGCTCAGCTTCTACTGCAAGTCCTAGTGCTCAGGCTATCTAGGACTCAGTCTGGTAGGAGCTACAGTCAGAAATCGAGACTCAGGGTCCATAACAACAGAATGGATTATTAACAACTCGAGGGCCACAATGGGCTGGGAATGCTGCTCCTTTCAAGACTAGGCTTGGCCTGCCTTTGGTTCTCTTCCACTTCTGTTTCTGAACAAAATGGAAAGGAAAGAAGGAAGGAAGGAGGGAGAGAGGGAGGGAAGGGGAGGAAAGAAGGGAAAGAAGGAAAGGAAGAAGTCCTTAAACACAATCCTTAAACTAGCAAACCTTCAATTCCATTCAGAAGTGCCTGAGCAGAGCCAGGTATGATGGTACATGCTTATAATCCAGCTGCTCCAGAGGCTGAGGCAGAAGGCTCACAGTCTAAAGCCAGCCTGGTCTATAGAGTTGACCCTATTCCAAAGAATAAAAATAAGAAAAGATGGGTATGCCACTCAGTGGCTGAACAACCGGCTTGGTGTGCAAAAGATCCAGGGTTCTAGTCCCCAGTTTAAAATAGTAACAGAAGTAACAAAGGGAACGAGAACAGAATTAATTCAAGAATGAAACCTTGAATGGCACATATTCATGAAATCTTTCCATTGCTATCAAAGTAAACGTTCCAGACGCCACATGAATTCATATATACGTTAGTATAGCTTATCTCATGAAAACTCATGTTTATAATGATGAGCCTAAGGAACCAGGAACAAAAAGACTGTATTTTATAATTCTTCGGCGCAGAATAAAACCACAGTGAGCCATATTTAATAAAATCAACATATATTTGCCAGCTGTATAGAGAATGTGTAGTCAAGCTGTCACCAACTGAAGGAAAGGATTATTGAGTTTTAACCTTACATATTAACAAATGACCACAGGCTAGATTCTCAATAACAAAAAAAGCTAAGATCTGACTTCCCATTCAAGACAGCTTCGTTAGAGAATGTTTTTATTTCAATTCTGAGAGTATGATATAGGAAAGTCAGACCAACATTCCTTGCAGACATCTGGCTGAGGCCTGCTCAGTGGAAAATTACTGTTCATGCTGAGAAAAAAAAATACCATGCTTCAGTTAAAGTTTTCTGGGCTTAGTTCACAATGGCTTTTTGTATGCATGTTTATGTGGAATAATTTTTTTTTGTTATATGAAAACAGAAAATTTATTCCCTCAAGTTACAGTAATAGGTGAGTAGAGCACACTAATCAATCAGAAGATAAAACTAAAAGATAATAGAATTTTTAAAACAGCTTCTGTGATAGTAAAATCATAGTTTCACAATTACATGGAACTAACAGGGCAGCAGGCCAGCCATCCCTTCTGCAGGGAACTGTCTCGGAGAAGACAGCTGGGCCAGGAGACAACTTCCCGACATCCTGCGGCAGGTACTACAACTGATCGAGTCAGCAGGAGACAAAAAACACACAGGCTATTTCATCTAGTTTCCTAGATTTAGGGCAAAATTCAAATTCGCTGGTACTCAAAGCTGGTATCAGATACCCCCAGACATATCAGGTTGTTCTTTATACTTATTTTTCTTTTGTTCTAATAGAACTATATTAGAACCCGAGATAAACGTGTGAGCAACATAAGACAACTTTCCCTATGAACAACAGGGACTGAGCCTCTCTCAGGAAAGTGTGACTTTGAAAGTCAGAGTTAGAACTGTGAGTTGAGGTTGGCACCTCAGGAAAATCTCAAAAGAAATATGAGAAATGTTAGCTGCCTTCAGGTAGCCGAGCTGTTAATTTGCTTTAATGATGTTAAATATTCTCAGCCTTTGAATTTCTACACAAAAATGTAAATGAAAAGTTTCATCCATTTTCTATGGAAAAAGCAACCCATTAGCACTGCTGGTTATAAATAGCTGCCAGCGGGGTGACTCAGGTATCTGCTCCGCCACTCCCGTTATCTGAAGTAAGTTGACCTTTTTAGGTCCCATTTTCCTCATCTGTAAAAATTAGGGAAGTAAAGTAAAGGGTCTCAGGTAATGTTGAGCTCTGTGACATCCCAAAGTTCTGCCTACATTAACTTTGCTATTTGAAAATACCAAACTATTATTCTTTGAGTGGTGTGCACCATTAGCAGAAGTGATTGGGAGAAAATGATCCTCTTTCTATTAAGCTTTGCTTATTAGGGTTACTTTTTACTTTATTATTACATATGCTTACCAGAACCTCCAGAAATTCCAGGCTCTCAAGATAATAAAAAAAGGTGAGAACTTCCTTTAGTGACCTCTCTTGCCTCTCAGAAGGTACACACCCCTGAGACTCACTGGCCATGTGATCCCCTTCACAAGGAGCCTAGAGAGGCCATGCTGGGGTTACCATGGGCTCTGCTCACCCCTATCACACACTTACAGGGTGGTAATCACACTGCAGTTGGATGCACCTGGAGAATATTTAGCACCACATCTAAAAAGCCTCAGAGGACAGCATCAGTACATAGTAAGAATAGAATTTTTTTTAATATACCATAAATTCTAGCATTGGCTAAATGTATCTGAATGTGTTTTATAGCCTACCTATGGCTATCAAAAAACCTGGTCTTCTACAGAAATGCTAACATAGACCTCTATCTCAGTTCTATAAATATTTCTTCATGTTTCACATTTTCCTATCAAATTCTGACTTCTTTAAGTATTTAACACTATGAACTAACAAACAGGCTGGCTCAAATTAGGGGTTCCCTGGTGCAGTGAATAAAGGAAATGTGCTTTATGTGTAGAGTAAAATGGGAGTAGGAAGAATGAAAGTTTTTTTTTTAGAACGAACGTTCTAATGAGCTACAGCTATGGCACCTATCTTCAAATAAAATATCAGACTCAGAGCTGATTATTAAAAGGCCAACCTAAAAGGCCTGAACAAGGTCTCAGTGACAACAAAGCGAGCATCTGGGCCCTACACAGTCACACCTGAGTTATGTTTATTCCTACCTCTCAGAGGAGGAAAAAATGTTCCCGAAGGCAGATTTACAAGTTCTGCACAGCTACAGCAAGTGTGTCAGGGGAAGTCTCAATATAACAGACCAGCTGTATACTTTTGGTTTACCAACTGATTTTTCTGTATCCATAGCTTTTTAAATTAATTCCACTGACTTTGGGCTGAAAGGACTATGTCCTGTGATGGTCTGAATGAGAGCTGTCTCCACAGGCTCACGTACGGGAACAGTTTGTTTCCTGTTGATGGTGTTCTTTGCGGAGGTCACAGAGCGAGAAGAGGTGGAGCTGAAGTTGCTGGAGGAAGTACATCACCTGGACAGGCCTTGAGGTCTCAGAGCACTACTTCACTACCTGCCCTTCCCACTGCTTCCTGTGTGTGGCTGTGAAGTGATCAGCCAGTCATGCCTTCCCTGCTATTAGAGTACTTTATCCTTCTGGAACTGAAAATCAAAACATACTTTCTTTCCCAGTCTGTAGTCTGTTTTGTCCTGAAAACAGTCTCCTTTGCTTTACAGAAGCTTTTCAGTTTCATGAGGTCCCACTTATTGTTGCTCTTAGAGCCTGTGCTGCTGGTGTTCTGTTCAGGAAGTTGTCTCTTGTGCCAATGAGTTCTAGGCTCTTTGCCACTCTTTCTTCTAACCGATTTACTGTGTCTGGTTTTATGTTGAGGTCTTTGATCCACTTGGACTTTAGTTTTGTGCACGGTGATAAGTATGGATCTAATTGCATTTTTCTACATGTAGACATCCAGTTAGACCAGCACCATTTGTTGAAGATGCTATTTTTTTCCCATTGTATTCTGTTGGCATCTTTGTCAAAAATCAGGTGTCCATATGTGTGTGGGTTTATTTCTGGGTCTTCTATTCAGTTCCATTGATCCACCATTCTGTTTCTATGCCAGTACCATGCAGTTTTTATTACTGTTGCTCTACAATATGGCTTGAGATCAGGGATGGAGATACCTCCAGAAGATCTTTTATTGTAGAGAATTGTTTTAGCAATTCTGGGTTTCTTGTTATTCCATATGAAGTTGAGAATTTTTCTTTCAAGGTCTGTAAAGAATTGTGTTGGTGATTTGATGGTAATTACATTGAATTTGTATATTGCTTTTGGTAAGATGGTCATTTTTACTATGCTAATCCTGCCAGGCCATGAACATGGGAGATCTTTCCATCTTCTGATATCTTCTTCTAATTCTTTCTTCAGAGACTTGAAATTCTTTTTTCATACAAGTCTTTGACTTGCTTGGTTAGGGTCACACCAAGGTACTTTATGTCTTTTGTGGTTATTGTGAAAGGTACTGTTTCCCTAATTTCTTTTTCAGCCCTTTTGTCTTTTGTATACAGGAGGGCTACTGATTTTTTTTTTTGAGTTAATTTTGTATCTGGCCACTTTGCTGAAGGTGTTTATCAGCTGTAGGAGTTCCCTGGTAGAATTTTTGGGGTCACTCAGGTATACTCTCATATCATCTGCAGAAACTAATCAAGAGAGAGGACTTTGACTAAAATGCTCAATTGCCATCCAGAAAGGCAAAGAGGATGGACATCAAAAGAAGGAGAAAACAGGGAACAAGGTAGGAGCCTGCCACAGAGAGCCTCTGAAAGGCTCTGCCCTGCAGACCATCAAAGGAGATACTGAGACTTATGGCCAACCACTGGGCAGAGTGCAGGGAATTTTACGAAAGAAGTGGGAAATAGTAAGATCTGGAGAGGACAGGAGCTCCACAAGGAGAGCAACAGAACCAAAAAATATGAGCACAAGGGTCTTTCCTGAGACTGATACTCCAACCAAATACCATGCATGGAGATAACCTAGAACCCCTGCACAGATGTAGCCCATGGCAATTCAGTGTCCAAGTGGGTTCCGTAGTAATGGGAACAGGGACTGCCTCTGACATGAACTGATTGGCCTGCTCTTTGATCACCTCCCCCTGAAGGGGAAGCAGCCTTACCAGGCCACAGAGGAAGACAATGGAGCCACTCCTGAGGAGACCTAATAGACTAGAATCAGAAGGAAGGAAAAGAAGACCTCCCTTATCAGTGGACTTTGGGAGGGGCATGCGTGGAGAAGGCAGGAGGGAGGGTTTGGGAGGGGAGGGGGGAAGGTGTTACAGGGGGGATACAAAGTGAATAAAGTGTAATCAATAAAAAATTAAAAATTAAAATAAAAAAACATACTTTCTTCCTACAGTGGTTTTGAATCATGCCATTTTATAACAGCAACAAGTATGTCAACTTTGATAAGTTATATTTACTATTTTGTGATGATCTTATTCCCACTGATCATGAGCTACAAATGTGAGCACATATGCCTCCAAATTTACTGTTTTTTTCTTAATTTTTTAAAGTTAATGTTTATGGGTGAATGTGCACAACATTCCTGCCTGGAGCCCAGGGAGGCCAAAGAAGGCAAACCTGGGGCTAGGTTAGAAAGGGCTGAGTGCCATGTGGGTTCTGTGACTAGATCAGGCCTTCTGTGTTTGCATCTGAGCCCCAACTTCTAATTTCAACCTGTATATTTTACTGGAGAAAGACAACTGAAAAGCAGGAGACTTTTAGGCCTAGAGCAAAACTGGAGGAAGATTTTAGAAGAACCCTCTTGTATTTAGAACTGACTACCCTGGGGCTTGATGGTAATCAACACTTTCTAGCAACAAAACCTACACCTGTACAAGATAGAAAGGAATCCAAGATATGCCAACTGGCAACAGATCCTATATGGGGAAAGATAAGTATATTTAATACCTGCACACACGGGCATGTTCATGGGCATGTTCTAAGGCCTAACCTGCGGCACTGACTGTAATATTGACTGCAAATGTCCACAAGAGGATGACTTGAGCAATATTGGGCTATTACTGCACTGCATGGGCTTACTTGTAGGGGATTTAGTCCAGCAATACAGCTGCTCTGGCAAGGGTTCACATTTAAGACCGTTTAGGTCTATGTGATCTGGCTGGAGTGCAGACACACTCTGAATTATAGTATGATCTGGCTGGAATACAGATACTCTCTACATGTACACCTTTAATCCCAAACAATTAAAGTAAGATTGGTTTATGAAAAGAAGCAGGAACGTTTGAAAGTGACATCTAATTGAGGGTCAGAAAAAAGTGATGAATCACAGAAAGATTTGACGGAATGAGCCAGAGACAGGATACACCACCTCTAATGAGACTAGGAGAGGAAGGAGAGGCAACGTAAGAGAGCGGCACAGGCAGAGTAGTATTGGTAGGAGAGTAGGAGTGGCAAAGTCGTGTGTGTGGCAGTTTTGCCAGGACAGTGTTACAGAGACAAGCTGAAGAGAGAACAAGCTAGAGAGAACAGTCCAGTCAGAAGCCAAGAAAGATGCCTGCCAGAATTCAGAAAGAGCTCAAAAGGATAAGCTTTTTCAGCAGTGAGTCCCGGAAGCTGAAACATTCTAGGCCTAAGTTAGAAGATGGAGGCTGAATGCCAAAGCCTTCAAGATTTGGGTTACAGAAGGCTGGACTGTACAGAGGCTAGAAGCTTTCTGGCCTAGGCCCAGGGACAGCTAAAACAGAGAAACTATATTCACACTCCTAACTGCGGTCCTAAGCCTATCTCTCCAAGGCTGCTTTTCTGTGGGACAGATCTTAGCTGAAGGTCGGGTCCAGTCTCAGTCTCCGATTAGAGGGTCAGGATTCTGGGAGAAACTCTCCAGCCACAGAGCAGATCAAGGTTGAATCTCTCCAGACATGCAAAGCAGAACATTGCTCTTGGTCTCTGCTTCTATACTGTCCAGTGGGCATCACGGGTTTCTAGCTGTGTCTGCTTATCTTGACTGAGTGATGTCACTGAGTTCCCGTTATCAGGTGCAGCCTTGGGGGTAGTGGGAATCCTGATTAAGCCAGTTTTACATGTCTAAAAGGCATTTTTATTTTATTATTATTTTTTAACTATGCTCACTGTACGTGGCTAACAGGACTTTACAGATTTGTGATCTTGCTACTTTAACCAATTTGGGCAAAGTTTTAAGCTTTCTTTCCTTGAATTTTTGTTTGTTTGTTTGTTTGTTTTACCTTTCTGGAGAGTGATTCACATATTTATTTCTTGTTGCTGTTTGTCAATGGTAGTTGTTTAGTGACTAAAACACATTGTTTAGCTATGCTTTGTGGTATGCTGCCTGCTTGGTTTAGTTGGCTCACTCTCAGCTTAGGAGTGGATGAGACTCTTGATTTCCTGGAGGCAAAACTAAATTCTAGTCCTTGTGGCAGAGTTGCATAAGTGTCAAGGGATATTTGTAACATGTTCAATATTTAGCACACTGGAAAGTGAAGAAACAGCAGAAGAAGGGCCACCATATCTTCCTTACACCGTTCTCTGAAGGGGCCATAGAGCTTGCCAAAACTAGAATGGGCACTCTTTAACCTGTTCCTTCACAGGCTTTCTGCCTCACAGCTGGAGGGAAAGGACAACACAAGACTATATCAAGCAGAATCTGAAAAAAGACCAGGAACTGCCCAGTGAGGTCTTCCAAGTTTAATGTCACTATGCACGTGTGTTCCACAAACGTTTCCAACGACTGTGCCTATATTTAAAAACAACTTCCTTTTTCTCCCCTCAAGTGTGTGAACACATGTGAGAGCATGTGCTTGCTCCTGTAAGCACATAGTGTGACAAAGGGTATGAATGAAGCTTGATGGTATTAGAGCCTGAGCTGCTGGTGTTCTGTTCAGGAAGCTGTCTCTTATGCCAAGGACTTCAAGGCTCATCCCCACTTTCTCTTCTAATAGATTTAGTATTTCTGGGTTTATGTTGAGGTTTTAATCTAATTGGACTTGAGTTTCGTGCAGGGTAATCAATATGGATCTATTTGCATTTTTCTCCATGCAGTCATTCAATTAGATCAGCACCATTTGTTGAAGATGCTTTTTTCCCCACTGTATGTTTTTGGCTCCTTTGTCAAAAATCATGGGTCCATAGGTGTGTGAGTTTACTTCTGTGTCTTTAATATGATTCCATTGATCAACCAGTCTATTTCTATGCCAATACCATGCAAATTTTATTACTACTGCTCCGTAGCATAGCTTGAAATCAGGGATGGATCTACCTCTAACTAGATAGGACTCCTAAAAGGGGAATACCAACTCACCCACAAAAACATCAACCAAAAATTTACCCTGCCTACAAGATGTGCAGAGATAAAAATAGAACAGAGATTGAGGGAAAGTCCAACCAATCAATGCCTGGCCCAAACTGAGACCCAGCCCATGGGAAAGAGCCAACTCTTGACACTATTAATGATACTATGCTACACTTACAGATAGGGGCCTGACATAGGTGTCCTCTGAGAGGTTCCACCCAGCAGCAGATGGAAACAGATGCTGAGACTCACAACCAAACACCGGGCAGAATACAGGGAGTCTTGTGGAAGAATGGATAGAAGGACCTGGAGGGGACATAAGCTCCACAAGAACACCAACAGAGCCAACTATGCAGGGCCCAAGGGCTCTTGTAGAGACTGAAGCACCAACCAAGGTCAATGCATGGACTAGACCTAAGCACTCTACACAGATGTAGCTGATGAGCAACTGGGTCTTCATGTGCGTTCCCTAAAAGGGGAGCAGTGGCTGTCTCTGACATCAATTCTGTTGACTGCTTTTTGATCACTTCCCTCTGGCAGGGCTGCCTAGCCAGGCCACAGGGGAAGAGGATAAGTTCAGTTCTGATGGGACTTGATGTGCTGGGTGGATGGGTGGGGCTCCCTTTTTCTGAGGAGTAGGGGAAAGGAAAGAGGGGTAAAAGAGAGGGAAGGTCTGGAAGGAAAGGATGGAGGGGGCCATGACAGGGACGTGAAGTAAGTAAGTAAGTAAGTAAGTAAGTAAGTAAGTAAGTAAGTAAGTAAGTAAATAAATAAATAAATAAATAGAAATTACATGGGATGTGAAGTAAGTAAGTACGTAAGTAAGTAAGTAAATAAATAAATAAATAGAAATTACATGGGGGGAACCTACCAGCAAGTTACACACCCTGACCCAACTCTACACTGCTGACACAGGCCAGGCAGTTTTCACTTCTGGCTTATGGGAACTCAAGGTCAGCTTGACTAGCTTAGGACCTCCCTAGGTATTTTCTAAGCACTCATGGCCCCACATAAGCATAGGACCTTCTAAATTCTCAGGAACAGTCCAGTACACCTTCAAAACTCCCTTAATAGCTCATCCCCTAAGCTTTCCTTTTCCTTTTGTTCATCATTGTTAGTAGGGCCACAGAACTGTCCCTACCCGTCCCTACCGCTGCAGGAATGTTAAATTGTTTGTGGTACCGCCTCCCACTGCCGCCAAAATAACCTCAACACAATACAAGAGTCCTGAGTCCCTAGACCACAACAGTCCCTGCGTGGAAGCTTCCAGAGAACAAAGGACGGGTCCATTAAAGATTCTATGTCAACGGAGTTTCAAAGGAGACCTTACCAAATGACCTCCACAGTGGCGGCCTGGGCAGGGATCTCGCCAAGGCTGTTGATTTCAGGATGACTAGAGCACTAGAGAGGTCGGGGTTAGAGTTAGCAGAGTAAATTAAAATGTTTCAACTTTGGCTACTCTCTCGCCACAGTTGGCATTTTCCTGGAATAAATGCTTCACAGCAGCTGCAAGCCCAGATTTGGGCAGCACTGTGTGCAGCCAGTGCCCCTCAGTGGCTTTCGCATGCACAGGGCCACTGTGCCATCTCCAGGTCACTAATGTACCCTGTAGGGCTGTTGCTTTCCTTCTGTTTCACTGTGCAGATGCTCTTGTAGTGCTTTCAATTCATTAGCTTAGCCTCTGAGATCAGTTAGTTCCACCAGGGCCATTTTCTGCCTCACTTTTCATTGTTGTACCTATCTTTAAAGTTGGGTTGGGCTTTTTAGAAAATAACTTTCATATCTCTTTCTAATGCTTTCTTCTTTAGCACCTGAAACATCAAAATAATTATTTTAATTTACTTATGTAAAAATTCTTTCCTTTTGATAGCGTTAGATCAATGTTGAAGGATTTTTCTCTTCCTTATGTTGGCTTTTTAAATTTTTGTTTCCTCTCATGGTTGGATATTTTTGATTGAATGTTAGATTTGTAAATTTAGCTGTGTTGTATATTTTGTTCCCAGACCTTTGTTCTGGGCTATGATCAGTTCTATGGAACCATTGTATCCACACAGGACTTGACTTCAGCTATCGAAGGAAAACACAAACCTAAATTTACCTTGAAGGTTTTCTCCTCTGGAGAAGCAAGTGCTTCTCTGGTTCTCCAACTGCTGCCTATTGATTCTTCACATTTAATGCGATGACCATGACTGATGAACAGAACACAATGTGTGGGCATTCTATCTTCCAATCTGTTCTTTCACGGTCAGACCTTGAGTAATGTTCTCAAGTGCTCTGTGAAAAGATCAGTGTTCAGAATAGACAGCGAGATGGCCCCTGTGTGAGTCACTGGGTGTCTCCCTACCCTGCCCTCTCCTTATCATCTCTGTGACCTGTGTCCCCTAGCTTTCTCAGCTTCTCAGACTCACTCATTCATCTCCACAATGGCTCCAGGCTCTTCCTGTATCCCATGTAACTTATATTGTCTTTTAACTTCCTTTAGGTAAAGCTCACTTTAGTATTGTTTTCTGTCTTTATGGGGGACTCACTGCCACTCATTTTATGATATCTAGTGTTTTCAACAGTCATTATTTCATACATGTTGCTGTCTACTTGAAGTGTTACAAAGGATCAATTCTTGTTTGCATATAATGACTGGAAGCAAAAGCTGAAATTTTCACGTTACATTAATGCTACATTACATTCTGTAAATCTGAGCTCTTTCATTTTTTAAACTTTTTCTGAACCTGTTATAAAACCTAGTCAGATTCATGCCATCTCCAAAATATGTCTCTTTTGCATCAGACCTATTTTGAGTTGATTATTTTTAATAGCAGTCACAAGAGAAATTTTGGAAAAAGAGTAGAAATCTCTGTCTGTCTTTCTGTCTCTATCTCTCTCTGTCTCTTAAGGAAAATCAACATTTTTTTAAAGTAAATACCCAACTTTAAGAGTGTTTCTCTGCAACAGGACAAAAAGGATGACTATCAAGGTCAACTCCTGTCCTTAGAGAAGGAAGGTTCTGGCTATGTGTGCCTAACACACTTCACCACTGTTTGTTCGCCTTTCCTAGAAACCCACACCAGTTCACCTTATACAGAATCTCTTGTTATTTTAAGTTAAATAAAATTATCTTACATGTATGAATGACTTGTCTGTTCATGTGTTCATGGACTACTGGCATTCTTGATGCCCCTAGAGGCTGAAAGAAGGTTTCAGATCACCAAGAGTGGAGTTACACAGTGGTAAGCCACCACTCAGCCCTTGGGAAGAACTGCCAGTACAGCTGCTCAGCCAGCTTTCTAGCTTTAGAAACTCCTTCTTTGTCCCCCTCTGAAATGTTTCCTCTATTTTGTGTGATTTTATTAAAAGGAGTAGGTAAACTGAACTAAACTTTTCACAACTTTTCTTTCTAACTTGCTAAATAAAAACATGCACCTTGATATGGTTTCTGGACACAAAAATATTTAAAAACTGAGAAATTTCCAGACAAGGCTCAGATGCCGTTTCCACATGCTCTGGGACCAGGCGGATGTGTACAGGCCTTTATCACTCTTCCTAGTTTGTTACACTTCTGGAATTACTAACAAGAAAAAGATTCTTACGCAGTTCTTCTCCAAATCTCATAATTTTATGATTGTTTGTAAAAGATCACCAAATATACTCAAAATTTTCTATAAAGATACTGTCTACTAATTCTTTCAGATGTTTGAAATTTATCAAACCACTTCTACATATGATTGCTTAGCTCCGTTCTTCTCCCCTGGTGTCCTGGATAAAAGTCAGGACCAGTATCCCTGAGCCATACCCACCCATGTTGGCAGAGTTTTATAATGATTTAACATGAGGGAATCACAGGAAAATATTCAACAGCGTAGCAATGAAAACCCACCTTGGGTTTGGTGGAAATGATAAATAATTGTCCCTAGCTCCTCTGTCCTTTATATTCTGAAAATAACTGTCCTCCACCCTTTCCTGATTCTCATCACCCTGATTATCTAAGGACTGCTTGATTCCCTTGCTGCTTGACATATCAAGGTAAAAGCCATTGCTCATGGCTTGCTTTCCTCATATATGGTAGTATTTACATTGTGATTTCACAACACGCAGAAAAGAGAAACAGCATTTCAGACCCACATTTAGAAAGGGGCAATAAATGAAAGGAGGTAAATGTGTGACCTGATTAAAGATTATACAGGATTCCTCATCAAGATCCTGAATTTGCAATTTCCTGTGGATGAATGCCAGCAGACAGTTATAACAAAGACCACAGTTTTAGTGTCAATGAGATGGTTCTGCTGCTAAAGGTGCTTGCTGCCAAGCCTGAGAGCCTGAGTTCAATCCCTGGACCCACTGGTAGGAGAAAATCCGCTACAGCAAGATGCCCTCCGACCTCCACAGGCACGCTGTAGAATTAGTTACTTTTTTCCTTGCTTGTTTCTATATTTCTGCATTAAACACATTCTTGCTTTTATAAATAAGCTAAATAAACAAAATGTAATAAAAAGTTAAAAATATAGCCAGCTAGTTCTCCGAGACTAAGCTGATTGAACTCTGTCTTAGCTTAGACATCAAGTGGATATCTTTGTCTGCTCCTCTGAAATACAAGCCCTGACAGTCTGTTTCCTGTCTTGAGCCACCAGTGTTTAATAGCTGCCTGAATTTACTTCAATTGAATGATTTCAGAGGAAACCATCAGAAGGTCGTGGTGGTCTATGTTTACTCAAGCAATTATTTCAATGTCCCTTTCTTAAGCTGGACCTCCTTTTGACAATATTCCTTTCAAACATAATTAAGGCCCAAATCACTTCTAATTGGCATTTTAAAAAAAAGTCCTTTCATAATATAAAAATGAAAGAAAGCAGGCTTGCAAGGATTTAAGGTTGACACATATAGCTTTTAGGCACTTTGAGATGATTTCTAGGCAAAATCAGGTACAATCTGAAGTTACTTCCTAGTTAACAGGGTGAACTAACTAAGGAAACCAATAACCTGGAGAACTGTGGGTGTGAAAACGCCTGAAAACCTGGCTGAGAACAACTGCCCTCACACGAGCGCCTTCTCTGTGTCCAGCGAGAAACCAGAACGTCAAGCACAGGAAGAAACAGGAGGGACACAGCTGCCACTTTGGAGAACAGGGGCATTCTGGTGTGCGCTGGCAGCACTGTGCCTCTTACAACACCAGCTTGAGATGAAAAAAAGGTCCCAGGCCAAGGGTGATTTGGTTACTTTTCCCCACTTCAGGCTTTGCTGGCTCTCAGGTGTAGGCTTCGTCTTTAAAGAAGGCATGCAAAAGAAGATGTACTTCTTTTGCGCTTACACGTGACAGGTGCCTAACAAGAAAGCCTAGAGACTAACTACACTAGTCAGCATAAAAGGACACAGCTCACTGGTGAGTGCGCAACTGCCACAGCATGTTCTCTACCTAAAATAAGTAAGTCACGAGTACAGTTTCAATGGTGCCTGGAGTTTCCCCTTCACCCTTATGGCCTGAGGAGGAAGAGCAGCTCTTTTCCTTGGCTACCTCTTCCAGGTGTATAATCTTCATCCAGAACTTACTCCTACTGCCTTTATTAATATTGGCATTTTTCTAGAGTGTTGTAAGTATAAAATATAAATGCTATGCAGTAGTGTTAGGTTTGGTGTATAACAAAGAGAAAACCTTCTACCTGACTTCCACACACTCCTGAATCCTGCCCGCCTACTCTTAACAAGACCCCCACACATCACATTTCTAACACGCAGGACAGACTAAATATTATTATAATGTAAATTGCATAACTACAATACAAAGGTTCTCATCCCCAAGCCATTCCATGTGTATAATTATCTTTTCCACTGTAGAGCTTTGTTAAGTCTGAAGTTAACAACTGCCTTTATTTTTTGGATAGCTTTTCTATTATTTTCATTACTTCAGCTCCACACATTCTAAAAGCATGACAAAACCCTCCTATTCTCCGCTAACTTCCCCATGCTCCATCAGTGCCACTCTTGTTTGTTTGTTTCCCTTCAGCACCTGCTGAATTCTTGATCTTACTGTTTCAACCTGGACTCCACGCACTTCAGGGACTTAACCAAACAGTGTCCCAGACTTCACCATAACCTTGGGAATTTCCATCATGCCTCTGCTGCGTCTCTTTTAGGTGATGTATTTTCCTTCTTCATTTACTAATTCCCTTCATTCTGTGGTGTACAGCCCTGTCACTTTCTGAGAAAGTGTAGATAAAATACTGCATACATGAGACCTTTCCTCCACTCACGCTTAACAGTTAACAATACTGGTGGAGATATCTAAGTTGAAAGCCATTTTCAGGGTTTGAAGAATGCTCTGCTTTGCTTTTGTACAGTTTCTTTGTTATAACTGAGAGATTTCAACAAATGACTATTTTTCCCTGAATAAATAACTCTTTATCTCTGGTGCAATGGAATTCCACAAGGACACGCCGTGTTGAACACCTCTTCTTTCCCTATGGCCAAGACAAAGAGGGCCACATGTCCAGTTTCTCTGGTTTTAACAGCCCACTAATCCTTTACCTCATGGTCTTCTTGTGTCCTATTAGCCCCTGTTATTTCCAAATGTGTTCAAATTTCCACTTTTTATATGCACACCAATTAAAGTGAATAAGGACCCATCTAAATGGTTTTGTTTGAAATTAAACACCTATTCAAAAACTTATTTTTCAGTCTTGAGGTGTTATGGTGTAGGGCTGCAACAAGCAAGTTTAGGAGTGAGTAGACATAACAGCATGTTTCTGCAAAGCTGTTGTACTGCTGGGTCCCTGCACAGGCCTTATAGGCCCTGGGCAACACCTACTTATATTCACTGTCTAGGAGGCTCACTTCCCTAGGATTCACATGACATGGAAGCCAAAGTCAGGTCATCGAAAAAGTTTATCCCTGTTGTTCATGTGAGAATGACACTCTTTGTAGCTTTTCACGTCCCACTTAAACCCAAGCTGTGAATCTAAATTAAATAACTACGATCTGTGGAGAAAATGGATTGGAGGAGGTTGTTTGTTTTTAAGAAAAGCATTAGCACACTGTCAACTTATCTAGTAAATATTCAATTTATATGCAACCTCATTTTTGGGGGTATCAAAAATACTGAACACTGACTGGTATATACCTAGTATTCTTGAAAAATGTTTCTTAAAGATATTACATTTAGCCAAGTCCAACGGTGGCTCACCCTGGGAATCCCAGAACTTGGGAGGAGCACAGAAAGTTCAAGACCACGCTGGGGGCTGCATGTGAGTCCCACATTAGACTGGGCTATGAGATAAGACTTTATCTCACATGGAAGTAAAATAAAAAAAATCATTATTAGATATTGCTACTAAGATAGGTATGTGCATGTGTGTGTTTAAGAACTAAACAACTTGAAGAGGAGGAAAATGAAAGTAGATTAAAAATCAAAATACCCGCACTGTAATAACTTCCACAATATAGTAGACAGGTCAATTGTAAAAAGTAGTTACTCTCTCAGAATATTAATTTCTGTAACTGAAAATCAAACTGATAACGGAGCTGAAGTGCCATGAACCTTTTACAAGGCAATATACAATGTGCTGAATTTCATGACTTAAAGAGGCCACTTTGAGTCCAAACACTAGAGAGACTGAAGCAGCAGGACCACAAATTCAAACCCAACACGGGTCCAAAGAGCAGTGCAGGCAGTCCTGGACCACACAGGACGGACCCTGTGAAAGAGGAAGAAAGAAAAGAAAGAAGGGAGGGAAGGGAGAGAGTGTTTATACACGAGGCTCACAGAAATATGCTACACTACATTAATAATTCTCATTAGTCCCCTAGACTCTGATTATTCAGGCAGCTTCATGAGTTGTGCCATAACTTAAGCATGTTAAATAAAACTACTTATAGTCAACTCTGATCTGTGAATTCCAGATTTATAATGCGCCTACTTGTTAAAATTAACTTGTAATCCAAAGTCAATATGCACAGCACTCTTGTGGTTATCTAACAGCACAGACTTACCAAAGAAGTTGAGTTGCCCAAGGAGAATGTTTCTCATTGAAATCAAGTAAGTTTAGTTCTTGATTTTTTGATTCAGGTCTGGTATAAGCAAATTCTCAATCTGCTCTCTAATCAATGCCACGTTTTTCACACTTGTATTTTCTGGTGTCTAATTTAAAATACACACTATTATGTCTAGTGTTCCTAGTGAATGAAGGCTGTGATGCTCATTACAGGAGAGATATGATTTTCAGAGCAGCTTACATGAGGCATGAGTTTATACTGTTGACTATGAGCTGAGATTAGAGAAATGAACAGATACACTAATAAAGTACTCATAGAAACGCACATGAAACAAAGTTACAAAATGATGCAATGATCTGAGGTCATAAACTCCAAAGCTGCTTTTTCTCCTCTGAACAGCAGTTCTGGTCACGGCAACATCAGAACATAACTAAAATAAAAACGTAAGTATACTTTCATACATAAATGGAAAGAAATGCTCCAGATGAGTGTAGGATTAATAATTTACGAAAGCTGTGTTAGGTAAAACCAAGAACAGTGGACCTTGATTGTCTTCTGAGCCGCCCTGTTTTTAGGCTTTCTTTACCCTCTTGACCTGAACTCCAATTGGTGAGAGCTACCTTACCTATAAGCTCAAGGCTATAAATACTGTGTCTTTGCTGTTATAGAAAGGAAAATGACTATGATTTATGATAAAAGGAATATGTATTTCATTAGGCACTTGCAAATTCCCACTTCTCTAATAAAAACTATCCACGTATTCACGCGGCTCCTTTTCAGTTTTAAGGAAATTGTCATCATGGTGCACAACTCACAGCAACATTCTTTCCCATATGAAAGGATCCCACAGTCACATCTTATCATGTGCACACAAGTGAGCAGACACAGGTGGAATGCACTTACTGAGCAAGGCATACCTATGTATATACATGATTAGTATCCAGGATGAAATGGAAAAAAAATGAAACTGCCTTTAAGTAGGCTAGTAGTGACAGTTTTTCCTAGTCACTCCCAAGAGTCCAGCTTCCCTTTCAAGAGACCTCATCAAAGCTCTGCTCAGAAGTGGCCACCATTCAAATCCACACTTTTGCTAAATTAGACTTTTCAGCTCTATTTCATCACAGCCGCACTATCTGATCAGCCAATCTGCAATGGAAGTTTCTTTTAACAACATCTGTAAGACTGCACCTGCAGCCCTTTAGTCCGTCTTCCCATCAAACACCCACAGCCACTACTGCTACCAAGCAACACTTATCCTTTCATAAAAGCAGATACAGGCAGAAGTGCTTAGTGACAACAAAGCCTTGCGTGCAGTTTCCTTAAGCATTCAACACTCTGCTAGGAGACAACCCCATCAATGGGTTCGCACAATATATCAAATGTATCCCTTTGTATTCATGCTGCAACACTTGTACCTGGGAGAGGAAACAAATCACTCCTCTCTGAGCTGAGCTTCCACTTTTCAGTCACTTTCTCACTGAGCGCAGGGGTGCATGAGAAATCGGGAGTGTTGGGTGCTGTTCTAATGCCCTGCCAAATGTTAACTGTTGCATGCTTTTCACAAAAGCAGGGTGAGACTCTGAGAGTAGTGACACTGGTTTCTGAGTTTGCACCATAATGGACGGTCAGGAGTAGACTGCCCCACTCACCCTGAAAGGTCACCTGATTCATTCCCTGGCTCCAAATGCTCTGTCAGTGTGGAGGAGATCTTCTTCCATCTTTAGAGGCTACACAATCGCCCTTCTCAGAGGAAAATGAGAAGGGGAACAATTAACCAAATGAAGTAAGCCTAAGAATTTCTCCTCAGTTAAACAGCCTGAGCAGAAGTCTAATTAAGAAAGAAGCAGAGGCCGTAGTAGAACTGTTTTTAGTGGGTATCAGGGTTTGTTCAAATCACTGAAGTATTTTAGAAAAAGTCGGTATTTATGTGATGAAGACCCTCTGCTGTTTTTCAAGTACACTGTAACATAAAGTGTAAAGCTTTATTACTTCTTACACATTATTATTTCTGCATCATGTTGTTAAGGGGCAGAACATGATGTCTTATTCATTATTTCATTCTGAAAACAAAGTCACAGTTCTAAAGGTGTTCACATCATTTCATTACATAAGTGACAGTGTTCAAAACTACAGGATGAGCTAGCTACAAAGCTCAGGGAAGGAGGGCTTGCCTGGCATGAGTCAGGTGCCAAGATCCATCCCGGGTATTGAAAACAGGAATTTAAAGCCATAGCTCTTAAGAATCACTTAAAGCTTTCTCCTTATTCATATAACATTTTAATGATGCCAGCTCATGAGTATATTTTTAAAGTTTCCTGTAGGTTTCAAGAAAGCTTTTCACACACTGGTAGTATTGAGTACTAGCATAAGCCTAGGAAGGCAAGAAGACATAAAATGTGCTGTGCTCAAGTCCAAGTGGATCAAAGACCTCAACATAAAACGAGACACACTAAATCGGTTAAAAGAAAAAGTGGGGAAGACCCTAGAACTCATTGGCACAGGAGACAACTTCCTGAACAGAACACCAACAGCACAACAATCAATAAATGGGACCTCATGAAACTGAAAAGCTTCTGTAAAGCAAGATACTGTCATCAAAACAAAACGACAGCCTACAGACTGGGGAAGGATCTGCACCAACCTTATATCTGACAGAGGGCTAATATCCAGAATATATAAAGAACTCAAGAAGTTAAACAGCAACAAATCAAGTAATCCAACTAAAAAATGAGGTACAGAGCTAAACAGAGAATTCTCAATAGAGGAATATCAAATAGCAGAGGAACACTTGAAGAAATGCTCAACATCCATAGTCATCAGGGAAATGCAAATCAAAATGATTCTGAGATTTCACCTTACACCCATCAGAATGCCTAAGATCCAAATCTCAAGTAGGAACATGCTGGAGAGGATGTGGAGAAAGGGGAACACTCCTCCATTGCTGATGGGAAAATAATCTTCTACAACCACTTTGGAAATCAATCTGGTACTTTCTCAGACAATTAGGAATAGTGCTTCCTCAAGATCCTGCTATACCACTCCTAGGCATATATCCAAAAATATGCTCAAGTATACAACAAGGACATTTGCTCAACCATGTTTGTAGCATCTTTATTCGTAATAGCCAGAACCGGGAAACAATGCAAGTGTCCCCCAACTGAGGAATGGATACAGAAATTTTGGTACATTTACACAATGGAATACTAGTCAGCAATTAAGAACAAGGAAATCATGACATTTGCAGGCAAATGGTGGGAACTAGAAGACATCATCCTGAGTGAGGTATCCCAAAACCAGAAAGACAGACATAGCATATACTCATTAATAAGTGGATATTAGACATATAATATAGGATACTCATACTAAAATCTGTACTCCTAAAAAAGCTAAGCAAGAAGGAGGACCCTGGGTAAGATGCTCAATCCTCTTTCAGAAAGGCAAAAGGGAGTGACATTGGAAGAGGGAAAAAAACAGAGAACAGGACAGGAGCTAACCACAGAGAGCCTCTAAAAGACTACTCAGCAGGGTATCAAAGCATATGCTGAGAGTCATAGCCAAAATTTGGGCAGAGTTCAGGGAATCCTATGAAAGAAGGGGGAGACAGTAAGACTTAAAGGGGACAGGAGCTCCACAAGGAGAGCAACACAACCAAAATATCTGGGCTCAGGGGTCTTTTCTGAGACTGATACTCTAATCAAGGATCATTCATGGAAATAACCTACAAGCCCTGCCCAGATGTAGCCCATGGCAGCTCAGTCTCCAAGTAGGTTCCGAATTAAGGGAAGCAGGGGCTGTCTCTGACATGAACTCAGTGGCTGGCTCTTTGATCAAATCCCCCTGGAGGCAAGTTGGGTTTGGGGATGGGGGGAGGAGGGAGCCACCTTACCAAGTCACAGAGGAAGACGATGCAGTCTGTCTTAATAAGAACTAATTGGCTAGGGTCCTGTGGAAGGGGAGGAGGATCTCTCTCCTCAGTGGACTGGGGGAGGGGCATGGGAGAAGAAGAGGGAGGGAGCATGGGATTGGGAGGGGACAAGGAAGGGGGTTGCAGCAGGGATACAAAGTGAATAAATTATAATAAATAAATAAAAACTAAAATTAAGAAATTGAAGAGTCTAGAATGTCTCACACTATTTTTCATAATATGTTCATGATATTTAGCTCTCTTGCATGAGCATTCACATCAATCAACTCAGTGATTGGCTCTTTGATCAGCTCCCCTTGAGGTGGAGGTCAGCCTTACCAGGCCACAGAGGAAGACAATGCAGCCAGTCCTGATGAGACCTGATAGGCTAGGGTCAGATGGAAGGGGAGGAGGACCACCCCTATCAGTGGACTGGGCCAGGGACAGGGGAGGAAAGAGGAAGGGAAGGTTGGAATTGGGAGAGAATGAGGGAGGGGGCTACAGGTGGGATACAAAGTGAATAAATTGTAATGAATAAAAAATAAATTTAAAAAACAAATAAATGCTGTGTTGAAGTGTGTATTCGTGTGTGTTCATTTAGATACATGTGTATGTATGTATTAATGTTTGTGTATGTGTTTATGTGTGTGTGCGTGTGTGTGTGTGGTCTGGTCCTAGAACTTCCTTATGAGTCAAAGATTTTTTTTTCAAATCCCTTATTATCTTGGGATTCTACTCTAATGAGTTGTGTATTGATTTTCATTTGAACTCTCTACATTACTCAATGTAACATCTAATACTTAGTAATCGATTTGTAAATTGATTAGTTAACTGTTTTCATTTAGCCCAAGATATTTCCTTTACTTAAAAAAATTAATGATAAGCAGAGCTACAGATGAACAAGACAATTACTTCTCTTTAATCCAAGGGACAAGTTCCCACACAAGTCGTCCCTGGACACTTGGATGTTCAAGCAATGCTAAAAGAACTCAGAAGGCTAGAGATACACATCTATACACGTACCAATAATTTTGTAAAAGACCATGAATTTTGGAAGGACAGGGGAAACTGAAAGAAGGGTAGATGGGAGTGATGTAGATGCAGTGCTTGATGTCATTCTCCAAAGATACAAAGTTAAAAAGATATAAAAATTAAAGTTAACAGCAGCTCTCTTCATTATTTGCAGCATTCATTGAATGATCCTCTATCTTACAAAAATCAGCGTCTTAATTCAAACATGAGCGTGTACGCTTCTGAATGTTCTCCATGAATTTCTAATATTCCTCAGAGTTATACTAATTGTTTTACATATCTCTGTAATTGGAAAATGTGGCCACTCCAACTTAATCAGAACAAAAGTCATTCAAAACCTGATCTACCCACACCGGAAGTCAAAAAGAGCCAAAACAGGAGGCAAGTGAAACAAATTTAAGAACAACTGTTCAATATAATTAACTGATGAAATGAACCAAGTAGGTTTGTAATGCAGAAGTTATTCCAAGCGACAAAGTAAGGAGAAAGGCTAGAAGTAACTTTGATGGGAGCTGTTAAAAAATGAAGTCACAGGGGAATCAACACCAACAAATGCAAGGGTAGTGCCCAAGTCTCAGAGGTTACAGGGTCAGCCTTTGTTTCCTGATACATCTAAATTCATTTACTAGTTTCCTATTGGGGAAATGGCTGGAGTTTATGGATTAAGTCCCAATGAAACTATCTGCATAACCAAAAGTTCTAAGAATGCAGCTGGACGTAGAATATCTAACTTCTGCAGGAGCGCAGCCACCAACATCTCACCTCAGCTCACACCAAAAGCAAGGTACTAAGCTACAGACTTTGGGTTCTACTCCTGACTCGGGTACTGTGAACAGCTTAAGTTTGTTTTGTTTTGTGTGTCTGCTGTTTTGTTTGTTTGTTTGCTCTCATTTTTGTTGGTGCTTCATTTTGTTTTTCTCCAGATTCAGTAAAAGATTAACTGTGAATATTACATTTGCAGCATATCTCAAGCAGCTGTGGCTGGGTGGCAATGTGTTTGAAGCCCCTAAGATTAGCTGAGTGGGAACCCTGAACTTCTTGTGAACAAGCAGCAGAAAGAAAAATAAGAGAGAAAACAAACAAACTTGGCATGAAAGTCAAAAGTGTTCCTTAATAAGGTTTTCAATGGAATCATAAATTCCTCTTTTTCTTGTTAGTAAAGTCATTAAACAGTGTATGTATCACACAGAGCGAAAGATCAAGATTCAACAAATGTAAAGCAATAAACATTACTAATGTCAACAACTCTTTATACAATGTAAAGTGCTCTTATGAATTTTAGTAAGGCTGTAGCTGAGTGTTTTGAAACTGCCTGCCTGAATGACATAGATAATGCCCAATTTCCATTTCAATTTGTTGTTTTCAAGATACAGTGTTGTGTAAATTGGCACCCACACACACACTTAAAGGCTACTCCTAAATCAAATGCCTGCAAAAGTGTACTAGCTAAACTTCTGTGTCTAGACAGATGGGTAATAAGCTCCTGAGGTAGTGTGGTAGGACATGCAGCTGTAGCTGCCATCAGTGTGGCTTCAGGTAAACCTTGCTATCACCTAGCAACTTCTGGATGTGATAAAATAGTGTGGGCAATATGCACGTAAGTCAAACTCTACAGGAGGACTCACAGTAAGAAAAGCTTGTTATTTAATAACTCTATAAGCTTACCATGCTTGCTACAAAAGCAACACTCCACGGTGAGCTCCGGGGTGAGACATAATCAGTATTAGAAGAAGAATATCTGGTAGGCTGCTCCCAGTATCCCAGTATTCTACAGAAAGTACCCAACAACTATAAACTAGTATGTTGGCTTGATAGGAGGAGGGATAAAAAACACATAAATCCTGTGGCTATAAATTGCAAAGCAATTAACAAATTACTCAAATGTCGTCATTGCAATTTAATTACAGATAAACTCCTGAAGTATTGAAATTACAGTTCTTTAACTCAGAAATTCACAGGTAGTAAAGATGCCAAAGCAAAAAAGTCACTCTTTCTGAAACATAAAATGTCTATCAATCTTAACATATATTAATGGGAAATTAACCATGCTAAGATGCAAAAGTGACAGGCCTTAATGTATTGGTCATGCTTTTTGAAAACTTAAATTTTACAATGAAGGCATATTTGCATGGAGCAGTTAAATACCAATCTTTGGAAAATAAGCAACTACATAAACTATTTGGTATTGTTGGTATTTAGGCAGCTTGCTTCTGGATTGCCTAGCAACCTGTGATGTCATCATGTGTTGCCTGCCAGACAGCTGCGCCTGGAAGGCATGGTTCAGTTGCTCCATAAGAGAACCAACCTGCCTCTTTGTCTCTCTCTCTTCTTCTTGCTTTGGCACTCTCCTACTCTCTCGCTCTTTTGCTCTCCCCTCTCTCTGTCGGCCGCCCCTCTCCCATCATGTCTCTCTCCTTCCTTCTCTCTCTCCATCTCCACCTAATATACCTCACTGGATTTAAGATTGGTTGTGTGCATGGCATTTTAAAATAAATATCAACAGATATACCATCCTGGAACATGGTAGGTATTCAGTGGGTAAAATCTAGGATAGATGTAAAATGTGTCAGAAAATTAGAAATGTCTTAAAGTATATCAAAATCCAATGTGGGGTGTGTTGCAAAACGTAAGGACTTGAGTTATCCTAAGGCAGAATGGAAGCAGGAGAAAACTGGTTAATGATAAATCTAGACACATAATATGATTTCAGGCATTCCTAAAGGCTAGAACTAAAATCGGGATATGATCAAATTGGCATGGGAGATTCACAAGGTTATTTACTGATTTACTTCAAACCATCGCTTCTAAGGAAATGAGGCTGCCTTTGAAAGGCCAAGTGAAGAAGAGAAAATAAACACCTTCTATGCCATCCCAGTAATCTAGAAAACACTGATGGGGCAGGAGTACTGGATGCCAAGTGGCAGCAGAGAAGCTGAAGTTGGAGATGTCATAAAGGAAGAACTAACAGGGCTGAGAGACTCCACATCACCACTGACAGTGTGTAGAGGCCAAACAGGGCTGAGAGACTCCACATCAAGCCTGACAGTGTGTAGAGGCACTGTGAAGCTTCTACCCCAGATCTCAAGAGAAATAAGCAGGCAATAGTGTAGTAACTGTGGAACTGTGGAAAGAGACTTCAGATTACCAAGCACCCTCAGTCCCTACATGCAGGCCCTGACCTTCTAGCCACTATGCAGTCCTAGGACCGGGTGGGGGATGTATGCATTAACCCCACCTAATAGACTTGGAAACTGAAGTTCAACAAGGAAAGGGCAGTGAGCAAGAACTTAAAACAAGACATAGCTCACATCCCTCAGCCTCTTATGCCAAGGTCTGTCCCAAAAGGAAAGTTTTTGGTTTTGCTTTTGTTTTCATTTTGAGTCAGGTGGGCTTGGAATCCAAGATCTTCCTGCTCCTGCCTCCTGAATGCTGGTATTATAAATGTGGACCACCACAACTAGCCTCGCCCCCAAATAACTTTGGTTGTTTTTAACACCATAATAATATAATTCATTGGAAATGACCACTTAAGTGTCATAATTAACCTGCATTTATATTCAGAAAATATATTTAAATCTTATAAACCAGGAAGCATCTTAAGTCATTCACTGTCCCTCAAATTCTGAATCTCACTCATTTTTTGCATGTACACAAATGAGATTCCCCAGAGGGAACAATTCGGGAGAAAATACTGAGCAGACTCTCAGGGTGGGATTAAGGCTCCACATTCCCTTTGCTCTTAAGTCTCCATTTTGTAAAACCTGGCTAGCACAGTTTATTGTCTCACTGATAAGAGCACAGCTCTACCCCTCCCTTGGGTTTGGTTTTGTGATAACAGCTCTTTTTGCTCTTCTTAAACAAGTCTTTATGTCCATGTCAGCATAAAGGGATCATGACCATGACAACATTTTAATGAATGTCCCCTCCCCCCACCGGGTTTCCTCTTACATCAAGACTCTTCTGGGGCTTAGTCCATGCTGAGTTGGAAGAGAAGAGGCTAATGACAAGCAGAAAATTCCCAGGCTTCTGCGTTTCTCCAGAACTGGAGTAATGAGAGCATGACACAGAGCAGGCACCGTGACAAGAGAAAGGAGTGGAGACAGATGCAGGATTAATGGTACTTGGCAACTGAGTGGACGCAGAAGGTGAGGCAGGAGGAAAGCTGGGAATGGCCCCGATGCTCTCCTAAGTCTCCCTGGCTGTAGCTGACGCCAGTAACTCACACTGGGAACCTGAGAAGCACTGAGCTCCTGGGCGAAGGAGCCCCTGCAGAACATCACTTTCCACGTATCCAACAGGAACAGAGAGGCTGAAGGACTCTGAATTCTATGACATAAATACAAAAATATGTCCATATCATATCTATTTCTCACACTTATATTTCAGGAATCAAAAGTTAGCAAATTTTATTCCATAAAACATGTTCAAAATATGAGCAAAAAGCACAAATGTAAAATCTAATAGTAAAGTTTACTAAAACAGAAAGGGTCTAAACATTTTTATGCAACTCTTAAGAATGAGGAATTTGTCCCTGATCCAGGCACTGTATTGGCCAAAGTATATTCAATTTTAAAAAATGGTTAAAACATGAATTCTATTGTTCCTTAGCATCTTTCTATGCTTTGTGAGATGGCTGATTTCTAGATCGAAGAAAGGAGATTTATATACTTCAATTATGCTATTTAATAAATAGTTTGAAACTACTAGGCAATCTTTATTCTTCTAAACTAGGAAAGAAGCTTACCATGCCCTATGAAAAAAGGAGGACAGAGTCAACACGTTCTTCGACAAAAAAGAGCATGCTATTCTATCAATTATTATTGAATTACATATTCTGAAATGAATTCCCCAAAGAAGTTTGTCTCTATAATGTTAACTCTGTAAATGTAAATCCTGATGCATGAAACAACTGAGCAAATTAAAACCTTCTTCTAGAGTCTGTGAACTGATACTGATATAAAGTATCAATGCACAATTTTTAGAATCATTTAACAGTGCTGTCTTTTCTAGAAAAAAATCTTTTTACAAAATGCCATTGTTTGAGTCAGTCACAAATAGTTAACTATTAATCACTCAGAAGAGATATTTCTTTAAAATCTACAGAATTCAGGTCAATCGGATGACACAGGCAAGTATCTATCTATTCTAAAACCGTTCTGAGAAAGTGAAATGAAAACCGTTGATGAAGACTGCTAAATCAGCTGGCCGCCAGAATTCTGCAAGCAAAGTCACCATTTAGGACTTCAGGCTAGATAAAAATCCTGTCCACTGTATGAGAACTGGCAGCATAAACTGTGAGAAGCTCTCTAGGAACAAACTAGAATTACTGAAGGAAGATCCAATCAAAGCACTACGAATATCTAGAAATATCAACTAAAGTTCAGGTCATTGGTGAAGAAGCCAAGCCATAGAACTATATTCAGAAAAGACATAATTTTTTTTTGCAAAGTGCAAAAGCCTTGAATGCGGCTACATCTGATTTTTTAACCTGGGATCCTATAGCAAATGTCTGGACATTTATTTTCAACAACTTCCACAGAGTCCACCACTTGATAGTGGGCACTCTATTGGCCAACAACTAAGATGGAATCATTAAGACTAAAAACTTGCTATGAATGTGATATCTGTTCAAATGCATTTACATTTCATTGTATTTGGCTGCTTCTATAAGCATTTTGAAAATGGAAACACAAATGTGAGCTACATTTCATTAAGTCACACTACACTCAGCATTGGAGTTACAGAACCATTAACGTTACCTACATCCCCACAAAGTGAGAAACCTACAGTGTGTCTTCTCAACTCAGGATTCTGACAAATGCAGGGATGAGGGAAGCTACTGACTGCTTCCCTGACTCCTCACACTACTCCTCCAGAGCCCTCATGCAGCACTTCCCAGCTTTATTGGTTCTGAATCCATACACTGTGATGAAAGAGCTACTTCTTTTTCATTTGGTTGGTTTTGTTTTTTTATACTTTTTCTAGTCTATCTCCCCACACATACAACAAGATCCCTCTAAGTTCCCATCCCCACAAACCTCCAGTGCACCCTAAATTCTGTTCTATTTCCACTTTTACAGATCACAGAGACCCAAGTGTACCCTCTAGAGCTTTCCTCTTTACCTAGCCTATCTGGCTCGATGTATCTTACCCTGGTTAAAAGCTAAGATCCCTGTATAAGTGAATTCATACCACATTTGTCTTTCTGGGTCTGGGTTACCTCACTCTGGAAATTTTTTTTTCTAGTTCCATCCATTTGTTGACAAATTTCATGATTTCTTTATTTCAAATTTCTTTAAACAGCTGAGTAATACTCCATTATCTAAATATATCACATTTTCATTATCCATTTTTCAGCTTAGATTGTTTCCAGTTTCCAGGTTTATTAATAAAGCAGCAAAGAACACAGTTAAGCAAAACTCCTTGTGGTAGGATGGAGCATTCTTTGAGTATATGCTCAGGACTAACTGGATCTTGAGGTAGATAGATTTCCAACTTTCTGAGGAATTGCCATATTGATTTCCATAATGTCTGTACAAGATTGTGCTCCCACCAGCAATGGAGGAGTGTTCCCCTTGCTCCACATCCTCACCTTGAGCTGTCACTTGTGTTACTGATCTTAGCTATTTTGACATATATAAAATGAAATCTCAAAGTGGTCTTAATTGTCATTTCTCTGATGCGTAAGGTTGTTCAAATATTTCTTTAAGTGCTTCTTGGCCATTTGAGGTTCCTGTATTGAGAATTCTCTGTTTAGCTCTATACCCCATTTGGATTATTTGGTCTTCTGATATCTCATTTCTTGAGTTTATATATTTTAGATACTAGCCCTCTATCAGACACGAAGTCGGTAAACCATTCTGTATGCTGCTGCTTCATCAAATTGACAGTGTCCTTTGCCTTTCAGAAGTTTTTCAGTTTCATGAGGTCCCATTTATTAATTGTCAGTCATAGTGCCTGCACTATCGGTGTTCTGCTCAGGAAGTTGTCTCCTCTGCCAAACCATTCAAGGCTATTCCTCACTCCCTCTTCTGTTAGGTCCTGTGTATATGTTTCATGCTGAGATTTTTTTTTTATCCAAATAGACTTAAATTTTGTGCATGGTGATAAGTATGGAGCTACTTGCATTCTTGGAATTGCAGACATCCAGGCTGAACAGCACCATTTGCTGAAGATACTGTCTTTTTTCCAGTGTGTATTTCAGGGTGTAATTCTGGAATCTTTATTTAAAAAAACAAACAAACAGGTGTCTATATATGTGTAGATTTATGTATGGGTCCTCAATTTGATTCCATTGATAAACGTGTCTGTTTCTATGCCAATATCATGTGGCTTTTATTACTATAGCTCTGTAGAACAACTTGAAATCAGGGATAATAAGACCTCCAGCAGTTCTTTTATTGTTCAGGATTGTTTTAGTTCTCCTGGGTTTTTGTTTTTTCCATATGAAGTCGAGAACTGTCCTTTCAAGGTCTTAAAGAACGGTGTAGGTACTTCGATGGGACATTGCATTGAGTCTGCAGAACGCTTTTGTTATATCTGTCATTTTACCATGTTAATTCCACCAATCCATGAGCACGGGAGATCTTTCAATCTTCTGATACCTTCTTTGATTTCCCTCTTTAGGGAGTTGAAGTTTTCGTCATACAAGTCTTTTAAGTTGCTTGTTTGTTGATTCCTGTTATTTTGGTGGTGGTGGTACTGGGGATGGTGGTGTGTGTGCATGTGTGTGTGTGCATGTGTGTGCATGTGTGTGCGTGCTTGCATGCATGCGTGTGCGTGTGTGCTTATCCCTTCTTTTGTTGTTGCTGGTGTGAGATTATGTGTTTTCATGTGTGTACTTTCTGATATTGTTATAGATGTTTTTTTCTGTGGGGAAAGGGTGCATTTTAAAACACTAACACTTCAGTGAAGAAAGAGATTCTTAAATCCATCAGATAGTCAACCAGAAAAGAAGATGGCATTCAGATGGGAACATCTGAACAGAAAAGAAACATTTCTAAATGTTTCAGTTTACTTACAAAAGTACTGCAGTTCAAAAGCCAGAAGCTTGGGTTACAAAGGAAATCAGTGAACATGAACACCGCCAGTATATCTAGGGCAGAGAGAGTTCTTATTCTTCCACTTGAAGAAAAACTTCAGTGACTGCCTACATAACAAGGGACCTCAATGTCAAAAAAAATTGGGTTTTAATCTCAATCTCATATTAGCTTTGAGACCCTGACAAAACACTCCATAAACGTCAACTTTCCTACTTCCATTTTCTCACTACAGCTACCTTGAGGATAAAAGGTGTCTAAGACATGGCTCATATGAATAACATACAGCATATACATAGTAAATATGTAAAATATACAGGTCTCCCAAGTCAGAAACTATGGGTTTTATATTTTAAGTTTATCATTATTATTTTATTTAGTATTATTAATTCACTTATTTATCTTAATTGTTAGGTTATTTTAGCTTATTTTTTAGTATTATTGTTTTATTTGTTATTATTTATTATTATCATTAGAGGGTGTGTGTATGTGTGTCTGTGTGTGTCTGTGTGTGTGTGGACTTTTGTAGAACCTTTAGGACCTGGTTTTCTCCTTACACCACTGGATTCAGATCAAAACCCAGGTTATCAGGTCAGCATGATGCATCACCTCAGTAGCCCCACGTTCTTAACTCTTGGTTGGTTGGTTGGTTTTTCAAGACAAGGTTTCTCTGTGTAGCCTTGGCTATCTTCAATTCACTTTGTAGCCCAGGCAGGCCTTGAACTATTAGAGATCTGCCTGCCTCTGCCTCCCCAAGTAGGTTCTCAACTCTTTTTTTTTTGTTTTGTTTTAACATACACCATTGCATTTATTTATAAAACTTGGAATACATTTATACCTATTAGCATTATGCATATTTATATGAGTATGACTCACAAATATAAGTTTAAAAACTAGGAATCAAATTTATTTTTTTTTAATTTATTTATTTTTATCTCAATCACAGGTTGGGTACTTTGAA
>CM053763.1:40846395-40874954 GCA_028658305.1 Pachyuromys duprasi
CTTGTCCAGATCAGAGCTGTGCGCCGCTGGTCACAGGGAAATTTCTCCAGGTAATAACTGCGTGTCCCTAGGGTTTTCCCACTTGATTTTCTCACCATAGGAGTTCCGCTCACCTGGCACTCACAATGCTGGCGTTTTAGGTCCCAGAGTTCAGTCTCCTGGTCGCTGCGTTGTTTCTGCTCTCCTACTCCTCAGACACAGTGTTCTCTCGTGGCAGCCATCTTGGATCCCCCGGTTCTCAACTCTTAAATAAATTTCTAACCACTGGATTCATCCTACCTGTTTATGTACCCTTCTGTTATTTACACTTTTTTCCATTCCCTCTGTCATGACTTGCCTACTTTTTCATTTTGCTTTGTTCCAATTAATCATGTACAAGTCTGAAAAAGCAATCTCCCCAAATTTCAGGCCAGTTCCTGATTTCCTGATATTAAAATCTTTTCTAACATACTATTCCTTCTCGTGAGCAGAGGCAATAATCATAAAATGTGTGTGGTTGTGTAGCTACTCACTAAACAGTAATGGCCTTAGCTGAATGCTTTTGTTTTGACATAAATGGACATTTGTGTCAGGCTTTCCATTATTCTTTCTGCAGCTTCACGATCTGGGTACAAATAATACATGTTCTGGTGACTAAACCAGAAATCATATGGCTTAGCAACATATACTAACCAGTTCCTTTGGCTGAAATGACTTTTCCACTACCCATCTATCTAGAGAATTTAAACTCATTTTTTAAAAACCAAATGTTCAAAGAAATTAATTCTTCTCATCTTTAATGATAAATTCAATATAATCAAGTTCTATTTAAAGATTGTGGTTTGTTGGTTGGGTTTTTGTTTGTTTGTTTATTTGTTTGTTGAAGATAGCAGACTAATTTCCAAGTGTCTAGGAAGAGGCAATCATGTGGAACAGTCCCTGAAGAAGAGCAAAGAAGAGAGAGGATGAACATTCCCCAGCCTCCTATCAAAGCACAGTAGCCCAGACACTGTGGCCCTGGGAGGGAGAGAGCCCCAGGAGAGAGAACAAAATCAGTATGTTCAACTGCTCTTGAAAGGGGAGCAAAGGCACCACAAGTGAGACACATCTGTGTTGTGAACAAAAAGTACACCAGCAAAGGGATGTCCCAGCAATACCCTCCTCAAATGAATGAGACACACTTTACACTTTTCAAAATAACTACCTTGATATGAAACTATATCATGGTAGCATAAACTTAAAAGCATAAAACTATGAAACTCCTAGGTAATGTGAGATTTTGCTAACCTAGGATGCTGCTCTGATGTCTCTGATCCAACAGGAAGACACAAACCATAAAAGAGATAATTAATTGATAAAACTGAAAATGTCTGCTCTTTGAAAATACTATGAAGAAATTAAAATACAAGCCACTGTCTAAAAGAAAATATTTGAAGAAGCTATACCTGATAAAAAAATCTATGAAAAATATGTTTTTTAAAAACCACCTAAAAATCAACAATAAAATAAGCAACTTCAGGAATGAATGAAAAAAAAACAAAGAACCCAAACAAACACCGCACCAAAGAAGACAAACAGATGATGCATAAGCAAGAGAAAGGATGTTCCGTGCTATTATGTGAACATTTAAACAATGCTCCATGCCTCTCCACTGGTAGAAACAGCCAACGTCCAAAACCACTTACACCCAATGCTTTTGAGGATAACTGGAAACAAATTGCTCACTTCCTGCTAGTGCAGCTACTTTAGGAGAATATCAGAATCTTCAAACCTAATGACATAGTCACAACCTGACCCAAGAGAATAACTCTCGCTATTTATCCAAAGGGAACGGGGTTGGGGAGAGGGTGCACAAAATCTTGCACACATAGGTTTGCAGAAGTCTTACTCAACTTAGAAGTAACAAAATATCATTTAATAGATAAATGGTAAACAAACTATGGGAAATTGAACAATAGAATATTATTCAGAATCGAAACAACTGAGTAGGAATAATTTGAAAGAAATGTAAGCCATGAAAAGACAGTAAGAAATCATATTGTATTACTAAGTAAAAGTTCATATACTGTAAGCACCTTCTATATGACGTTCTGGAAAAGGCAAATCTAGGGACAGTAAAAAAAAAAAAATCACTGGGTGCCAGGGGCTAGGGTGGAAAGAGGGAGCAGGCAGGACATGGTGTGGCTGGGGTCAGGTCCCTGACACCATTCTGTGAGATAACAGTCACTACATACCACTGCACTGTGTCAAAACCTACAGAATGTGCAACACCAAGAGAAACTCTGATAGGAACTAATGACTTTGGATCTTAATGATGTGTCTGTATAGTGTCACTGAATAAAAGAAAAAAATAGATAGTACCACTCTGAGACAAGAGTGGGAGGCTGAGGGGGAGAAGCAAACATAGGCACAACAGCTATCCTCTGGGTTTTACTATGAACCTAAAACCGCTTTAAAAACAGACAACCCAAAAAGCTATTTTAAAAAAGAATGATCATTTTTAACTATTTCCCAAATTACTTGTATATACTCGGGGAATACAAACTGACCTCTCCCAAAGGCAATCAGCTGGAATGATACCATTAGATTTTAATTCCTTAAATTAAAAAAAAAAAAGGTTGAGGTCTACGGGCTGGAAATGATGTATCTCCTTTGTGGATCTGTCTGCATGTCCTGTGTGAACCTCTCCAGCATGTGGAGGTTTGGAATGACCAAGGGTAGGCGGCTAGTGGCCACGTTAGCATGGGGGCTGATGAAGGAGCACCGGAAAAAAGTGAGGGGGGCATGGCTCTCAGTTCACAGGTCGTTGCAGAATGTTGTTTCCCTAAGACGGAACAAGGAAAGGAGGCTTCACAAGGCAGGCAGTTACACACCCGAAGGATGGTTCTGGAATGCATGCTTAGGCAGAATGGGACCAACAGTTGCTTTTCCCTAGACAATGTGCAGCCCTTTACTGCTGATCTTAATTAAGGATGGTAGATCTTTATAAGCAAATGAAAACTGGCATCCCAAAGAAAGAGCCGAGGAGTTGGGAGTGCTGGTTTGGGGCCTTTTGGCCAGACCGAGGTAGTAGCAAATAAAAGACAGCTGTTGTCCCTGTTAACTGAAACCTAGGATGGAGAGAATCCAACCCAACTACTACCTCTGTAAAGTCTCAGGATTTTCTCTCACAAAAATACCTTAGGAAACATGCATATTTAAATGAACATACATTCAACAGAAGAGAAAAAGATGTGCTTCCGGTGGCATCCCTGCGCCAGCTAAAAAAGCAGCAGAGTGCAAAGAGCAGTGGGGGTCAGCCTTCAAGGAAGCCAGAACTCCACAGCCTCCGAGGCAGATCTTCCAGCAGCTTACCCCCAACCCCCACCCTTCAGATGAAAACCTATATTAAACTTGCTAGGTGCTCTGAATTAAATCTGTTCTCTCCACTTGATTTTTGACCAGATAAAGCAGAGCTGGTGTTGGTATTTGACATGAGGTAGTCATGTCTCCTAAGGTAAAGCCTCCTGCCTGCTACCTTCAGCCTCTGCACTGCCTGCTGCTTCTCACTATGTCCACTCAAATCCACCAACCTCCTTTCAGGCCAAATTCCTTCCACTGCCAAATATTTGCTCAAACTATATCCAAAACAAGCAATAGAAGGCTACTAGCAAAACTGCCTAAGTTTATACATTGTCTTTTATTTTTCAGTCCACTTTCTCATTTACTATCCTATTTATACTCATTAGAATCTTTCAAACTGACAACAGAAAAGTAGGGATGATATTCTGGATTTCTGTCTGCTTTTTTCTTTTAAAAAGCAATCATTGGCACATGTAGACTGACAATAAAGAGCAGAGAAGTTGGGAGATGAAGATGTGGACGGACCGAGCGTCTCACTGTCAGTGAGCAGGACTGAGAGTGATGGATAAGGTGTACTTTCAGGACCTGGCCTAGGAGAAGCCCTTTAGTACGGCCACTGGGAACCAGCTGGAAATTAACTACAAACAACTAAACAGCAGAAACCAGTGCATTCTGCCTCCCTGCTCGCCTAAGATTTCTTTTTCAATATTCTCCTTTTCAGTCCAACTTGGAAACACAAAATCTCTGTGGTGTTATTTTTTTCTTCTGAGATAACTGGAATTTGAGTATTTCCCAAACTGTTGTCTGAGCCACTAAATTCTATGTCAGAATTACTCAAAAAAAAAAAAAAACCCTGCAAACTAATAAACGAGAACCTTAGTTATGTAAGGATAGCACCTGGGGAAATTATTAAGAGGCAATGTAGAATCAGGAGTAGAAAACAGATAGCTTAAAACAGGTAGGGAGAAGTCCAAAGTTCCATATTGGTTTTCAAAGTATGAGTCTCCTGGTCTAGTGTTAGAAGACCACACGGTGCTCACACTAACCTCATTCACTGTGTTGTAACACAGCCCTAAACCAGACAGTTTTATAGAAAGTGAAATCAGGGGTAGTCATTGAAATGGGAGGTCGGGGGTCCAGCACAGTCATTCAAGGAAGAAGCAAGCCCCAGCACGCTTGCTACATTGTCCTAATGACTTCACAACTGTACCTGAGAAGTGACACTTCAGAGGAGAGTCGAAGTCTCCAGAGGAGACCGTGAGATTTTGCTCACTGATATCACAGGGGCAGTTTCAGAGACCATGCCTCCAGAGTTTACAGTAAGTGAAGACAAAATCCAGCACGTCCTTGTAGATATGTCACGACTATATAAAAACTAACATTCTAAGACTTTTGCCTACAGTGGGGAAAATAAGATTTTTTTAAATCTTATTTAAAAATACTGTTCACTCCCATAATCTTACATTCTGGAGACTAAAGCAGGAGGACAAGGTCAAGGACAGTCTCACCTCTACAGAGAGAACTATCTCAGGAAACAAATACAAAACGAACAACAGCAAATGGTTGAAAAAAGAACAGTATAAGAAATAGAATCTCCAAAATGTATCTTAAAGTACTGTCTGACACTCCGGCATGAACCCTTTCAAGTAAGGTGAGGGTCTGCAGGAGCAGCTCAGGATCTCTTGCAGCGTGAGGTGACCAGCCTGAGTTACACAGGACATGAGGGTCTTCCTGACTGCCTACCCTCCTGTTGCAGGCTCAGCTCTTTCTCTGGAAGAAATTGGGAGAAGCCTTATCAGGGGCTCCCTTACCTAACTACAGATGCATGCTCTGAAGGGAATTTGATCCATCAAGGAAGAGATTGTGAGTCAACACCACAGATGGTGCTAGGCCATCCGCTAATTCTGGGCCCTGCTGAAGACAGTGCATTACCTGAGAGATCATCAATCAGCATAATGAGCCATAAACTTTCTTCCCTCAACTTCCCCAATCTGGACCCCAAGTAAGGACCAATGCCGTGCTCTTTCTGCAGCTCAAGATGCCATGTAAACTTCAGTCATCTTCTAGTCTTAAATTTTGTGTGGGTCCCACGTGCATGCATGTAATTTAAATGGCTCTAACTCCTATTACTCTGTCTACTGTCAATTTATTCCACAGACTTCATTGTCAAGCTTTCCCACTGCAAAAAGTTTTCTCTCCCCTACAGGAAACTCTTTTTCAGCAAGAATGTTTATATATGATAGAACACAGAACCTCAGAAATTAGAGCTAATCATCCAAAGTTTGTAGATTATTTCAACGTGGATTTACTTTCGTAACTGCGTGATGTTAGAGAAATTTGTCAGTAGCTTTCTCCTTCACATTAAACAGCCTACTAACTGAAATCAGAGCTAACATGATGCTTTGCATTTTGTCTGGATAATGAGAGGTCCTATCACATAACACTGTCGGTGAAGCGTGCTATGTTATGCAGGGGAGACTGTATACTGATGGAAATTATCTCTAAAGTGTACATGAATCCAGAATATGCATTTTTCAATGCCACATAAGTGAAGCATGGCTTTACCAAATCGGCTAATTTCTTAATTAAAGAGACTTTAGTGGTACAGATGCCTACATCCAAAATACAAAACAAAACAAACAAACAAACAAACAAAACAGAATCACAGGAAACATTCTTAAACTCATTTGATGCAGCAAAGGAATTTAGTAAGGAAACATTTCTGTCCTAATAAAGCATAACCAGTTTTGAAAACATAGGAACTTAGTAAACTCAGAGTTCTAAGCCAAATTTTCAGGGAAAGGGGGAGGGGCATCTTTTCATGTGATAAATTTGTATCCTGGATCAACCTAACCATTATTATTTTCAATTCTGTGTCTAATGCTGCATCTTCTGGAAAAGCCAATACCCACAACATAACCTTAAAGGTCAGCTTGTAAGCAGCCCCTCTCTCTGCATGTCTCTGTCTCTGTTCCTCTGGGTGTGAATCTGTGTATTTGTGTGTGTGCCTGTGTGTGTATGATGTACACACAACCAGACTGAATCCTTGCTGAATGATAGGTGCATGCTCACCTGCCTCACCTGCCCTGTCACCCACACCCATCCACAACCAGGCTTGGAACGAGATGGAGCGAGCCAGAAAGAGGTCGAGACCCTCTAACCACAGTGAGTAAATCTACAAACAGCTGTCTTGATCCCACACAAGTGCAACATGACTTGCTGTGTAGTTTCACTGTGTATGGAGATTCAACCCAAAGGGATGTAACTTCCATTCACACTATGCCATTTGACTGCCCAAAAAGGTCTCTGCAGCTCGAATTCTAGAACTTACATTCAAAATGATGCCTCGAGAAATATTTTGTAAAAAAATATTTTGTAAAAAAATATTTCAATATGCTACCTAAAGTGCAATATAGCATCAACAGCAGCTTTGATGTTTCATAAGTCACTTCAAAGTGACATAATATTCCATAAAAAACACAATAACCAATGACTCCTGCTTCAGTAAACATAAGACTGCCAGTTATAAGAAAACTATATATCTATATCTATCTATCTATCTATCTATCTATCTATCTATCTATCTATATATATATATATATATAGAGAGAGAGAGAGAGAGAGAGAGAATGAGCCAAAGCTTTGATGATAGGATCTCTGAAACAGCTAGGCAGAATGGTCCATGTCCATAATGCCAGCACTCAGATATAAGATGACAGAGGGTCACTGTGAGTTCCAGGTCACTCCAGGCTACAGAGTGAGGCCCTATCTCAAACAAACAAACAAAATAAGACAGAGACAGAGCAACAGAGAGAGAACTTTCCAAATTGATATCCTATTTTCAAATGCTTCGTATTATTATTGGAGAGGTGTACACATGAGTGGAAGTCCGAGGGCAGCTTTCAGAGGAGCGTCTCTCCTTCTAGGGAAGGCTCCAGGGATGCAACTCATGTCAGAAGGCCTGTGTGCCAATCACTGTACCCACTAAGCCATCGCACTAGCCTCACATTCATATTTTAAAGGAACAATGAAATAAATACAAAGAATGGGTTTTGGAAGAGTTAGCTATAAAAAAAAAAGCACAAAAATTCCAAAGAAATGAAATCATACGATTCTTAAATTTGCCAAATCATCATGCACACACAATGTCAAAAGGAACACAACTAGACACGAATTAAAACCAAGCTCTCTAGAACATCTTAGGTTGTGCCAATGCAGGTTTCCAGAAACATGGTTAAAATGCTCTCCCCTGGGATTAGGGGCGGAAAGCTTTTCTCCGATTCCTCACCGTGACAGAGCTTTGCAGATTATAAACAGACACGGGGGATCATTCTCAAGTTCTTGGAGAAGAAATAAGCATTTGGAGACTTGTCCACTAATGTATGTCATGACCTCATATGCAGCTGTCCCGTCCTCCGTGCTCATTACTACTAGGATGACCTCAGTTATGCATTTCCCGCCTGCTCCCATTCCCAAATGCTCACATTCTCCCTTCAACTCCAAGACTCCTCAAGTGTACTCTGCAAAACATTAGAAACCCAGGAGACACTGAATGGATATATCTATCTAGTGAGTTTGGAAAATATTTCATGGGATGTCTCCTCCTGGAAATCACAAAACATACTTTGAGGCGAAAGATAGAGATCCTTGGAAGAAAAGCTGAAGAGGCAGATTTTCTTCTATCGTAATGTGAGAAGCATAGCACACTCTAGCAAGGGAGAACTGGGACTAATCCCTTCTGCGAAGAATGCACAGATGCTAGGAAGGCAAGGAGGGCGGGGGGGGGGGTTGTCACAGTCATCACTGAAGACAAGATTGGGCTGTAACTTCAGACATGGAGAGACGATGAGACAACCTCTTCAGAGAACAGAAATTATATACTGTGAGAACAGATGTGTCCTGAGGGAATGGATGGAGATAAAGATGGCCTACATTTTGTCACTAGCTTCTCGGTGAGATATAACCTAAGTTGGGGGGAATGACAACCGTGAGTGTTGTAAGGAAAATGACAAAGGTCAGGTGCATGATTTCAACCAAAAAGCAAGTTGACCGCTTAAACATAAAATCAGTATTCAGCATTATTATCAAACCTTCCAGACCCCCTCGGCATATAATCTTGTTCTAGCTCATAATATTTTTGAAACTTACTGTGACAATTTATTGTGTTACTATGTTATTATTTATATGCCGTCTATCTCTACTTGATTTTAATTATGTATTATTTATTGCCTATCATCTTTCATAAAGCAAGTCAAATAGTGGGCATTTAGAACATCTATATAAAACTGCAGGTTATTCTTGATCTCCTGCTAGTTGGCCTTTTTTGTTTGTTTTTCTCTAACCAAATGCCTAAGAAAGCCAAGTTAAAAGCAAAGATTTTGCTAGGTATGGTAGCGCACGTCTTTAATCCCAGCACTCAGGAGACAGAAGCAGGCAGATCTCTGTGAGTTCAAGACCATCCTAGTCTACAAAGTGAGTCTAGGACAACCAGGACTATTACACAGAGAAACCCAGTCTTAAAACAAAACAAACAAACAAAAAACAAGCAAGCTGACTCATTGTTTCAGATTTCTGCCACTCTGGCAATAGAACACGATGAAGACGTATTTGAGAGCAGAGGTACTCTTCATATGGCAGAAAAGCAGAGAGCACATGCCCGTGATAAGAGATGTCCTCTTTCCCTTGTAGTCCAGCAAGGGCTCCAGCCTATTAGTAGCCAGCTAGGCTGGGTCCTCTCACCTTCTTCTCCCGGGAGGGACCACAAAGATTCACTCTGAGCTGTACTTTGTTAATTGAGGCTTCTATATCAACTCACATGGACAACCATGACAAGCCACCTCAACCCTTTTGGGAGAAACAGTTTCTTTTTTCCCTCTGGTTTATTTCAGGATTTGGGGGGGGGGGGGGTTGGGAGGGCTGGCTTTCAGCAATTTAGAGATGGAATGGAGGGTGGGTTGCTAGCCTTTGTTGTTTTGCATTTTTGTCTTGGGTATTTATGTTTACAGCACCTGGTATTTTCTAAGCTTTTGCATTTGTGGTTTTCTGACTTTAATTCTGGAAAGTTCTTGGCCACCATCAATCTTCCAGGTATGTTTTTTTTTTTTCTTGTCATCCTTTTCCCCTCCACACATTCCAATTATGGGTAGGTTACACTTCTTAAAATATCCCAAGGTTCTTAAACTCTCCATTCTACTTTTTCATTGTTGTTGCTGCTATTTACACATCAGTTAGAAAAGTTACTACTTACCTACCTTCAAATTCACTTATTCCTTCTTCAGCCATCTTTACCAATGCAGTTTTCATTTTGTCATTTCTGTTCACTATTTCTGATATCTAGCGAAAATGTCCTTTTGATGGTTTCTTCTTATATAACCTATCTGTACTTGCACATTGCCTACTTCCTCAATCACAACCTTCGGCATATTAATTGTAGTTATTAAATTGCCTGTCAGATGATTCCAGTATACAGTGACGTATCTGAGTGTGGTTCTGAGAATTGTTCTTTCTCTTCAGACTACTTTTATTTTGTTTTCTCGGTTTTGTTTGTTTGTTTTTTGGCATGCCTTGTGATTGTCTTTTGAAAGCAAGCTGCAGTAGACCAGCCTTTCATTTGAGAATTTCTGTTCAATTCACTTTTGTGTTTAATGTCTGCCACAGGGGCAGATGCTACAGGGTAAAACTTCCAGCCAGGGCCTTTTCTTGGTATCCCTTCTTGACCCTGCACTTCCTTGGAGGGAGTCCCTGTCTTGAAGCTCTTCCAGCTGTAAACCTTCTTACTGTTCTGAAATGTTCTTGGTGTGGTGCTAACATATGTGCACAGAGGAACATTCTGAGTAAATCTGTTTCAGTGGCCTGTGTCTCTGGCCTGTGCCAATTACAATGTATTATCACGTCTTTTTCTCTATTTCTTTATGTAAGCAGCAAGACTATTGAGAGTTGAAGAGTGTCAAGAGTGCTGTCCTGGAAACCTGACTAGGGCCATAAGAGAATGAAGAGAGCACAGACACACATACAGAGAGGCTGGGATTAGGTGAACTGTGTGCTCTTATGGGGAGGGACACATAAACAGCAGCAGCAATGTAGAAACTCTACATGTTTATTTTATATGTCAGAATCGAGGAGGCAAGTTTATTGTGCACAGTGAAATTATAAGGTGGTTTATGGTATACCTCTGAGCAGGGGCAGCTAATCTCAGTATGAAGTCTCTATAGGTGAGCAGTCTCAGACTGAAGTCATCTCAGTGGAGGAAGCTGTGACTGACAGATTCTGCAAACACTGGTCAATTGTTCATAAACACTAGTTCATAGACGAGAGGAACGCTTTGCCAATTCCCATGAAGCACTGGGGTGCTTCACATGGCTAAGCTCATGGCAGCAAAACACATTCACTTAGGGCTTCCTCCACTCCCCACAGGAGAAGGAATGTCTTACTCCTATGACTTTGAGACATGGCTTTGATGAAGTCTTTAGCCACAAGACTATATTTTTATGAAGAAGGCTCTAGGTATATTTAGCAATTGCGTCCACAGTCACTTGCCAGAGACATCAGAGAAAATTGCTTGGATGTCCAAGCAATATGGAGATAAAGAGGCAAACACTTCTTAGCCATGCATAATCAGGATAGAAATAGGTAACAATTACCACTTGAGCATGCCCCCACTACAAGTTTGGGCTCTGGTGATAGTTTCTCCAAGTACACAGACCTTGGCTGGCACTATCTGGGCGTAGCTAACTCTCCTGATCTCAGGGAAGTGCCCTGCCCTATAACCTCAGTGCTCTGGTGGGCAAAGCCACTGTCTTTTTCAGTTTATCTAACTCTCTTACTTTGTAAGGATACAAATTATTTCTAAATATTAAAGCTGAAGACAGAAGTCTTCAAATCCACTTTTCATATTACCCTAATCTTTAAGAACAAATATGCAATACACACAAACACACAAATTACTCTTTTGAATAATTTCTCTCAACAAAGGATAAGAAACATGTCAAAACAGGATGTATTCCTGTGTATTAATGCTTGATAGCATAATATAATAGTATCAACAGACAACCTAAAAAAAGATCCGGCCTAAAACTTTCAGATACAACAAATCACATCACATTCTCAATTTAATGTCTCTGGTCCTAATTCATTCAAATGGGTGAGAAATCACTTGTTGGTAACACTGCATGATTGTCATTTATTATAGCCCTAAGTAGCATTTTATTTTAAATAAAGAGGCTAACGGCGCCAATGTTTTGTGTTTGCAAGTGCACTAAGTAAAACATCTTAGGAAGATTCCATTTAGGGCTCTACTCTGCTGCTCTGAGTTTCTCTCACCATGCACCTATTACTTCTTGCCCCAATGAAAGGCCACTAATTTTAGTTAAACAAATCTGAGTATGTATTAGTTTTTTAGGGACTAAAACACCTAATGGAAACAACTTAAGGGTGGAAGGACTTGTTTTTGATCCTAGATTCCAAGGTGTCCATCCATCACTGTGGGAAAGGTATGGTGGAGCAGGGAAGTTGTGGCAGCTAAGAGTCAGAGGAATCTATTTGGGGGGAGGATGAGACAAGATGGAAGGAAAGACCTACCCACCTGCTCTTCTATCACCTCACAAGAGAGACATCACTCTAGGCATCATTAAAGGAATAATAAATCATTAATCACAGCCTCATACTACAATCCTCTGGAAACACCCTCACAAACACACTCAGAAGCCTACAGATTTCTCAATCCAACCAACTTCTCAGTTATAATTAAGGATCATTGCTGGACCTGGTGGCCAAGCCTATAGTCACAGCAATTGAAGGCAAAGTTGGGTGGATCACAAGTTTAAGGCCAGCCTGGAAAACTTTCACACTTATTTTAGAATGGCTAACAATAACAAAACATAGCTACTTCCCTTGTAAAGATTTTCCTGTTTAAAATTTACATAACAGACGAGGATTGGTGGTGCACGCCTTTAATCCCAAATCCCAGCACTCAGTAGGCAGAGGCAGGTGGATCTTTGTGAGTTTGAGGCCAGCCTGGTCTACAGAGTGAGTTCCAGGACAGCCAGGGCTAATAGAGAAACCCTACGTCAGAAAACCAACCAACCAACCAACCAACCAACAAACAAACAAAACTTGCATACTTTATGTTTTCTGGACTGAGTCATGCCTCATTTGTCACGTGACACATGTGCATATCTGTAAAGCTATATGCTAAAAGCATAAATGCTCCCCATTATTACATGGGGTACACTGAAGTTTCATTTACTTACCTGACTTAAAAATCCTCTTAAATGTTTTCCTCTGTTATATTATTCTATGTCTAGTCATCAAACAAAACGCTGGGTGCACTACATCATAATCAGACTTTCCGAGCTTCATTGTGAGGGCACTGTTCACACCACAGTCTCATCCCCAGAGACTGGGCGCATCTACTTACCTTCCTTACACTCCATCCTAACTTAAAAATGGGGAGTCTATATTGGCCTTTGCCTAAGTAGGAAATAGTATTTCAGGCCAGGCAAATGTGCACATACTGAGGAATGTTGCTTAAAAGGTTGGACATAGTGACACACATCTGTAATCTTAGCACCTGAGAAGCAGAGGCAGGAAGGTCAATATTTTAAAGCTAGCCTGAGCTTCGTAGTCAGTTCAAGCCATCCTGAGCCATGTAAGACTGTTTCAAAGATAAACAAACCACAAAGAAACTTAAAAAAGAGAAAAGAAAAGGAAATTTAAAAAGTATATTTAAGACCATGCATGGTGAGGACCTAGGCCCCCTTGCTCAGATTTGGCTGATTGGCAGCTCAGTCTCCATGTGGATCTCCAAATAAGGGGAGCGGCGCCTCTGTCATGAACTTGGATGCCTGCTCTTTGATCACTCGCCCCTGGTGATGCAGCCCTGCCAGGCCACAGAGGACGAGGATCCAGGCAGTCCTGATGAGACCTAACAAGCTTGGGCAGATGGCAATAGTGAAGAACTCCCCCTTTCAGTGGACTAGGGGAAGGGGATTGGAGGAAAGATGGGTCTTGGGGGAGTTGAGGGAGGGGCTTTAATCCAAATAGATAATGAATAAATTGTGAAAAATGAAAATTAAAATGAAAAATAAATAAATAAAATGAACAACAAATAATAAGATGAGAAGTTAGTACATATGACATTAAGGTTTTGGGGGAAATTGTCCCTGCTCTAAGAAAATTCATTTTACCATAAATCCATATTCTGAAAGCTTTCCTTGACCAGACTGGGTTTTGTTAAACATACCTCTAGAAACCAAATGGGTTTCCCTCCATTTATTCACTATTCAAATAGAAATAAATACAAGGGAACCAAAGAAACTTTAAAAAACTAAACAGCCTTAAATCTTGTTATATGAATAGTGAACTATATTCAGTGTATTTTTAGTTCTTGAGTCCAAAACCAATAAAATCACAGCAAAATGCTACAAGAATCCACAGATCTCGGAGGATAGCAGATCATAAAACTCCCACAGACTTGGCAAGGTGGCAGTCACTGACAGAAAGAGAAAGATATATAAATATAGGCTAAAATGCCACATTTCAGTCCTAAAAATTGTGTGCTCTGTGCACACTGCAGTCCTTAAGATATAAAACATTTGATATACTTTACAAATGTGTAGCATTAAAAAGTACTGTATTTATCCATCACATCTCAGCAGTATAAGAAATTAAACTGATTTAAGTGCTTTACATGAAAATATTTACAAAATGTATTATCTTTTGGCCTACCATATAGAATGAGATGTACAGTAATTGGTACAGTGGTGCTTCAGATTTGTCATTGTCATACTCAATGACCCTATCATGCTGAAATACTGTTTGGCCTCAAGTTGTTATTGACAACAGACAAAAAGTTAGACCTAAGATCCCTGGATAGACACGGCCTGGTGTCATCACAGCACACATTCTGTGCTGTGACACGGGGCAAGCCAAGTAATATCCCTGTCTTTCAGTTCTATCGCTTGTAAACAAGAATTATGATGCGGCTCATTAGGTCATTCAAAGAACTAAATAAGAGCACAAACAAGACAACATAGTAATGCTACGAACCCTATGAGATCACATGTTTGAGGATTGCAAGAGGATTCAACACATAATACTATCAACCTCAGGTTGGTTCCCAGAATCACATGCTGCAAGGAGAGAACCAGCTTTCTGTAAGCTGTCCTCTGACCTCCACATCCGTATACATACAAAAATAAATAAATGAATGTAAACAAAGTTTAAGTCAACCATTTATTACTTCTCAAATAAGAATATTTCATAATTCTGAAAAATGATAACAACTGCAAACTAACAGAGAGGAGATTGTATTGTTTATAGAATCAAACACCATAAACCTTTAGGGCTAAAGTACAAAAGGTAAGCCTAAAATTTAAATGTATTTAGAGTAATATTACCTCAAGCTATATCTTTTTCTTTATTGTTTGTTGCTGTGACAAATAAACACCTGATTTTCATTTTAATACTACACCTGGGAAATTTCACTAGGTAAAGATATATAAACTTCAAAAGATACTTTTATTTTTCATTGATTTATCTTCGTTCATGTGCATTGGTGTTTCCTGAATTTCTGCATGTGTGAAGGTGCTGGAGCAGGAGCTGCAGACAGTGGTGAGCTGCCATGGAGTGCTGGGAACATCACCCAGGTCCTCCGGGAGAGCAGCGCGCTTAACTGCTGAGCCGTCTCTCCAGCCCCACTACTTCTATTTCTTTATTTGTGTGTTTGTTTATTTATTGATTTATTTATGAATCTTTGCGAGATTTCAGTAACTGGCACATGGCCTTTTCATATTGACTGAAGTATGAACATGAAGAGGCTGATTCTATGCCATGTTTTGTTATAGAACACTGGGATGTTAGCCTAAAATCCCAAAAGGGTCCTGTGGACAACTTACCCAGCTGACTGTGCATGCATGCAAACGGAGAGGTCCTGGAAAAGAGCAGTGTGGAGACTCACTCTGTCACACAGGAAGAGTCCATGTGGGAGAAGTACATTTCCATTTAGGGCAATGCCACACTCACAGAGATAGAAAGGGGCACATTTTTCAACAAATAACATTAGAACCACTAGATAACAACACAATGGAAGAACTGAAGACGACTTCACATTAGATTAGAAAAGAAATAACAATTTCAAGTCAGTTTTCAAGCCTTAGTCTGAACAAACAAAAGTGAAATGCTTAGGATAAAGAAGGGTATCTTTAGGATCTTGTATTTGGAAACTATTTCTAAAACTGCATATAAAATTCATTAATCATAAAGGAAATAATTGATAACTGTGACTAAATTAAAACAGCAAAGTTTGGTTTAGTGAGAAATAGTAATGACAAGGAAAACTGAGAAAGGATATGAAGACCTGTGCAAATTTATAAAGAACATACAATGCAGAATGATAAAAAGAGTCCGGTGGGGCTGTAAGAGGCTCACAAAGAACTTGAACATGGGCTAGATGAGCAAAAGCAGAGAATCAACTAAATGATTTAGAGTTGAAGACAGCTTTATTTAAAAGGAGCAAAGCCTTAAAGCAGGCACGACACTAACCCTGGAAGTTAGAGAGGCACCTCTTGGCAACTATAGCAGGCTTCTTCACATAAAAAGTTACATGTTGTTTACTCTAGGATGGTTCAGAATTGTGTGTGTGTGTGTGTGTGTACACTGAAGAGTTGTTTTATGTGCTTTTGGTGTATAAACCAGTGTTTTGAATAAAAAATATTTTATTAAGTATGCCAAAAGAATTCAAATAATGACAATTTTCCATGTAACTCAGGCTATATTCTAGACAATGGTTCTTACAGCTACGACTTCTGAAATGAGATTTATGGTCATAAAGTCAGACTGACCATTCAGGCAGGCACAATAACACAGCACATGGCACATTGCTTTCTCCAAAGAAAGTTGAATGGATGAGGCGGCATTGGCCAGGGTATTAAAAAACAAAATTTAGGTATTTGAACATGAGCAACAGGAGAAGCCTTTCCATCAGTCTTGCTTATCTGCCTGTCAGGCAAATGAGAAGCTCTTCCTGTGTGAGCTCTTTCCCAGAAGCTCAGCTTTCTCATTCAATTAAAAAGAAAAGAAAAAGGGCTTAAGCCTTAGGAAAAACACAAGGATTGAGTTTTCTTTTGTCAAGTGCACAAGGGGTGGTGGATGAGGCTGGCTACTCTGTTAACCTGGTGTGATCTTGAGGGACCAGAGGAGAGAAGTGTTAGGATGTGGGCATGGCTGGCTGGACCTCAACCAGCATGAAAGGAAACATGGAATTGGGGACCAGAAAGTTCTGAGCTTCAGTGACTTCAAATTTCAAACAGAAATGCCATTGCATCCACCAACCCCCACAACCCCACCATCTCCTCTTTTCTCTGCTGTGCAATGTATTAAACTTAGGGTCTTCCACACTTAGCGACACAGACAATCATTTTCTTGATTTTATTTTGACACAGGTTCTCTTTCTAAGTTGCTCAGGCTGGCCTAAAACTCATTCTGTAATCTAAGCTAGCCTTGAATATGAAATACTCTACCTTGTCACCAATACCGTGGCTTCAGGTTTGCATCATGTGTAGCCCTTATGCTACAGATGAAGGGTTCCATAGATGATTACATTTGGTGGTGATTGGAAAAGGACAGAACAGAAAAAAGTCCATTGTTTCTGAGCTCAAATGTGGTACTGAAGAAGTCTCATGAGACAGGAACTGGAGTGAGTTGGTTTGAGTGATGATGCCCCACAGGCTCATAAGGTTACCAGTTGGTGGAACTGTTTGAGAAGGATTAGGAGGTGTGGCCTTGTGAGAGGAGTGTGTTCCTGAGGACAGGCTTTGAGGTTTCAAAGCCCAAGCCATTCCCAGTCCAGCACTCTCTCTCTCTGCTTGTGGTTGTATCTGAAAATGTAAGCTACCTCAGGTACTCCACAAGCACTGTGGCTGGCTGGCTGCCTGCTATCACGCCCCTGCCATGATGATCATGGACTCAAACTCTCTAAAACAATGAGCCCTAAATAAATAAACTCTTTCTTCCAAAAGTTAGCTTGACGATGGTGTCTTATCACAAAAGCAGAAAAGTAACTAAAACCTTGAATTTCTGCCTGAGGATCTTCCCAGCTGAGTGACTGACCACAGATGATGGAGAACAATCTGAGCCTTCAAGGTTATTTTCTTAACTCTATCACTGTCCATTTCTACCGCTCTTTCTAATACTAACTTTATTTCCCAGAACATGTATTTCTATTTATTTTTTTTATTTTTTTAAATAAATTTATTTATTTTTATATCAATCACAGGTTAGGTTTTTTGCATCCCATGCGTAGCCCCTTCCCTCACTCCCTCCCACCCTCCCACTCCCTCCCTCATCTCCCTCCTCCCCGCCCCCTCCAAGTCCACCAACAGGGGAGGATCTCCTCCCCTTCCATCTGACCCCAGATCATCTTGTCTCCTCAGGGCTGGCTGCAATGTCCTCCCCCTTATTGAAAGCAATTTTATAATCATATGCTATATTTAATGATTTATATAATATTTATGCCTTTAACACTCTCCTACAATTGAGTAAAATAAATAAAGATGAAGAATGAGTCTCCACAAAATAAAAGTAAAAATCAAGTACAATAAACCCAGGCTGGTTCATACACTTCTGGCAAACCAGGTTGACAGTCAACAGCCTCACATGACTTCCTCCACTCCTCTGCTAACAGCTGCTGCTGAACAGAGGCCCACATGTCCTTTTACCACACACACTCCCTGGGCTCCGCAATCTGAACCACTGTGTGAGTCATCGGCACTAAACTCCCAGGTTTTTACAACTAATTGAACCTTGTACAGCACTGTAGGTTGAGTGCTTGGTCTCAACACTAAATACTTGGTGCTTCTGCCATTCAAGTTGGAAAGTACTTAAAAACAAATTTGTGGGTTAAATGGAAGCAAATTATAGCAGTCTCCCCTCAAGCTCTGGCAGACACCTAAAACCTCAGGCAAATGCCTCAAGAAGCATAAGGTGCTGTGCTCTGTATAATTTTTCCATATCCCCAGAAAAGGTTTAAAATTTAGACTTATTAAGAAATTAATAGTAATAAAACAGTAGAACAATTATAATAATCACATTGAGCCTTGTGTACCACACGTTCCTGAAGCCAAAAATTCAACAAAATATAGATGAAAATATTTAGGGAACATGTACCTTACCGTACATGCTCAACCTTTTCCTCTTTGTTATTATTTCCTAAACAAGGCAGAGGAACAACTACATACTTATATTGCGTTAGGTATTAAAGGTAGCCTGGAGGTGATTTACATATGTATACAGAGGATAGGTGCTGTATTTCCTGTACTTGAGCATCCTTGAATGTTTGCTATCATAGTGGTGCTGAAACCAATCCCTAAAAACCAATTCATTCCCTTCTCTCTCTCCCCCTCCCACTCTTTTGCTTTCTGTCTCTGTGTCTCTCCCCTCACTTCCCTTTTTCCCCTCCCTTCCTTCCGCCTTTCTGTCTCTCTAATACATGCACACTACATTATATTCACCCTATGTGATAGGATAAGGTAAATGACACCAATATTGTAACACAAGGCGATTTACTTGAATGAAAGCACTGCAACACTGAAGCAGTAGATTAATAACAGAAATTAAATTGTAATACAGGAAAGATAACATATAGAGAATGGATACAATAAACAAAGCAAGAGTCCCAAAGTTCACTACATTAATAACATAGCACACAAAACTTGAAATTTAATTTGTTGCTTCTAAATGTTTCCTCTTAATGTTTTTAGGCTGCCACGTGGACCAAGTGAAACTGCAGAGAAGAGGAGACACTGCTGTACACTTTCTGCTGTCTAAAGAAAGCTTAGTGAGTCTGGCTTCCAATGCTCTATCTTGCAGAATGTACTTGTCAGACAATGGGAAGCTTTGTAGAGGTTGACAGCAGAGTCAGTATTTCTGAGTCCCTACCGCTTTCTTAATTTGTCATCATTTCAATGATAAGAATTTCAGAACTAAATCCTGGATAAAAAAAACTCTACTATATGGCACAAGGTATCATTGTTAGTGTCTAGAAAAATCAACCTTTAAAATAAGCAAGTGTGTGTCAGTCTCTTTCCTCTCAATTTGTGAAACAATAAAGTTATATGAAAACATTTTTTCAACAAAACATACTAATACAATACAGTTTTTCCTGACCATAAGTCTCAGGAATACTTAACAAAATACAGGCTAGCACTCTTATTCTGCAAATCAAAAATGCTGAAATATAGAAAACTAGCAAGATTTAGAGGCCTAACTGGAAGTCCATTCAAACTATCCAAAATCTGAGAGCCTAAGTGCTCCAGTCCCAAACACACTGGGAGAGAGTTGCAAGCCTGTGTACCTCCTGACTCTGTGGAAAGCCTACAAAACGCTGAGAGTCCAGCTAACTCAACTGGCTCACTTAAACACACTAAAAATAAGATTGAATGGTGACTTCATAAAATCTTTTTTCCTCCAGGTTTGGGAATTAGTAAGTTTTTAGTAAACACCTCTCAATTTGGACTCCTACCTTGAGATACACAATCACTATAGCAGAGAAACTGGTACTCGGAGACAATTGCACAATATGACTCTGCTGGTGGTTGGAAGGGCAAGGTGTGTTAACCTGAGTCCCAGAACTGGGATCTGAACACTGAAACATTTGGAAAATGGGAAACAGGGCAGGGCCAGAAACTTAGTATGGCACAAGGAACCCGGGGATGTTCCCTAAAGAGATTTAATATTAGACCTGAAGGCTAATCTTGGAGGGACAAAGTGAGCGACGCTCAAGATGGGTATATTCATGACTGGTGTTCTAGACGGCCATGGTCACGGGCACCTGCATGGCAGTGCACTGCAAGCGCACTTAGACGATTCCAGCCGTCACACTCAGGAAACATACTGCCCTTCATCACCACAACACACGAACGCAACATGTGCGGCAGTCTTCATGAACTACATACCAACAATGCCTTTTACTTCCGATTCACAAAGCATGCACCAGAAATAAGTCAAAATGTGTCCAAAATAATTTTCCATAAAGCAAATAACTGAGGGATATGATAGAAACAATGTTTTGATATAAGCGACTCCACAAATAGGTAGCTGGACATTAATTGTCATAATTTTAACAATAGCCGGTCATAAGTCTGCCATACCTAATAGTTCTTTACCAAATTTACTAAGAAAAACAACTCATTTACAAACAAACATGGTTTTTACCTAAAACTAAACAGCCCTTTTGGTCTTCTTTTGTTCACCTATGGTCAAACAATTACACAACATTTCAAAATATGCTCTATTAATTTACAACTTTAATACCATAATTTACTGCCTGATATTAGTTATCTTAATTACAATTATCGCTTTTATTTTTCTGGAGATTTTTTTTTCCTAAATCAAAATCTGGACTGTATCTAGAAAGCATTATATTAAACAAATGTGATGCAGAATCAGAAAAACAAATATCACATTCCTTTTATATGAAGATCCTAACTTTTAATGTTGTATGCATGTACATAGGAGATATGAGTGGAGGTGTAGGCTATAAAAATAGGTAAGAGACCACGAGAGAGAACAGGAGGAGTTGAAAAAGGGCTAGGGGAAGGCAAAAGGACACAGGAAACACAAAAAACAGAAGGGAAGCCAGTGGGAAGTGGGGTATTAGAGGCAGAAGAGAATTTGGGGGAAGAGAGACAACAGGAACTTCGTGGTTGAAAGAGGCAAAAATGGAACCTATATAATATTTCTTTATATGTTGATGAAAATCTGGCTAACTTCCAATGGCCTCAAAACTTGCTCACATTTCAAAATACCAGAAAGTTCCATTCACACAGGTCTTACTAACAGTGACAGCAACAATACAATTCAACTGCTGTGTATATGCCTTCTTTTAAAACCTAGCGTGCTAGCCACAAAACCCATGCTTGCCATATGAAAACGACTGGGACAGCAATGTGAGGAGGGAACGACTTGGAATAAAGAACACACAGAGCCTCTATATGTTCACGGCGATCAATGCTCCAGTGTCTAGGATGGAGTGCAGAGAGCACCCTCCCGGAGGCAGAAAGTATTAAATGAAGCTCTTCAAGCAGAAGGCTCAGCTGTGACACATGCACCCAAAACAGAAGTTCTGTTTGCCTTGGCTCTTTAAAAATAACTTCTGAGAATTTCTTGAGACCAACTGGCAAACAGACTATTCACACTGACCTCCTTGTTTGCTCAAGCATGGGCTAAAGAGTGAAACCACAACGTTTGGTCAGCAAAGCTACCTTCTGCTGCAGGCTCCTCTCAAAGAGGGCATTATGTCAACGTAGCCCCACCTCGACCTGCTGCTGCAGTGCGGCATTCCTGTCGTCAGGGAACATCTGTGCGCGGGACTTCATGGGTTTTAAACAGAATATGCTTTGTGTATTAAGTACACGAGAGTAGAACTCATGAACATATTTTAAGAGTGTTAAACTTCAAAGAAAGCATTTGTTTTTAATATAAAAAACAGCAGATTTGCTTGAATCTTGCACACATACCTCACCGTCTATTCAGACAACTACAATATCTTTCTCCAACCCTACAAAGCATATCAGATATTTAAATTATTGTGACTTCAAATTAAAATGTACCTAGGTTAACCACATAATTATAGCTATATGAATAATGAAGTTAATAAGCCAACTTACTAACTAAATGTTTGCAACAGAGCAACCCTATGTAGCCCTGATCACCCTGCCTCCGTTTACTAAATGCTGCTAAAACAGATATGCGCTGTGCTTTATTAACTTTTAAGTTACCCTTCCTCAGAAGATCTGTAATCGTTATTTTAAATTATTCCAAATATTTAGTATAAAATGCAAATTTGCATTTACTGTTTTCTCTTTTAATTTTATGTATGGTCTTGATTATGAGTTCTAGCTAATCCAAACTGGAGTTTTATCTTTGGCTCATTTTATTCTGACTAGTCAATGTTGTATTACAGAATGGTCAAAAAAGAATAAAATATTCTCTGGAAAGATTAACCATGATCTCTGTTTAGAAACTGTTGACCGTGTTCCAGTGCTCCAAGGGAATTCAGCATCTCAAAAGATAATTTATCCACAGTCACAAGATAGGATTTCAGGGACAGAAGAACCTTTGGTGATCTCATAGGACTCTAAATTTACAGTGCAGAATAGAGAGGCAAATGAAATTCAAATACTTAAAATATTATCCTAAAACCTAAAAACTTAAAACAAATGACAGGAAAAGTAAACTCAAAGGAGACCATTCACGAAAAAAAAAAAAACACAAAATATGCAGGAAAGAATTAAAAATGAAGCTCTTTTGTATGATAAAGTTGAACTTACAATTTCTCTGAAATATAAAATATTGAAATACATGTATCTATTTATTGGCCCAATCTGAAAAAGCCAAATGAGTTCTGATCGGTATCCAGCATGAAGCCTTAAAATCCTAACAGTCCTCCAGAACTTCTTCATTGCCCTCTGTTATGGCTCTGAATCTTCACTCACTGTCAAAATGGCTGGATTTAGAAACACCGAAGAAATATGCATCTAAGCATATCCATGAAGTCTTTCCAGGGAAGGCTAACCAGCGGGAAAGATCCATCATGGTGTGCAGATAGCACCTTCCCATGCAATGAGGTTCTGGAGTGAAATGTTTAAAAGGTGTGGAAAGGATGTACCAGCTAGGCATCAGTATCTGCCTCTCTGCCTTCTGACTCCAAAGACAATGCAGCCAGCAGACGCATGTCCATGCTGCCCTAGCGCCTCGCTCTTTGCCATTCCTTCCCTGCCATGATGGACTATGCACCCAACTGATGAGCCGAAAAAAACCCTTTCTCTCTCAAGTTGCTTTTATTAGTATCTTGACTCCACCAAGGAACGTGGCTAATATACCCTGTGTAATCCATTCCATACTCTATCTCAAGGGCACTACTGCTCAGCATCATGTCACTGCAGACTTCCTGGCACTTTCTAGAGCTATACATAGGTTGTATATTTGATGTACGTATATTTGATCGCCTTTTGGGGGAGGGTGATTTAAATGCAATTTGCAACTTGATGGATGGTGGTTATTCCTTTTTATTGTTGAGAACGAGGCCACAGAATAGACAGAACACTACCTATCCAGTCACTCCTTGATGGCAATTGAGTTACATCAAGATTTGACTACTACAAATAACACTGAGATCAACATCACATCTTTGTGTGGGTGTGGTCTTGTCCCTCCTTTAAAAATAATCAGGAGTGGAATGGTTGGCTTGGTGGCCAGGTAATTAACTTTTTAAGTGATTGTGTATTAAGTGATATTCCTCTTGGTGTTCACCTTAATTCTGTATCAGTTTTCTTGTGACTCCATTTGCTCACCATTCAAATGATGTGTTGTAGGAACACTGTAACTTTACCACTGATTTCTTTAATGACTGATTAGGCTCATAAACTTTTTATATACCTTGGTCACTTATTAAATATGGATTTACAATGCCCTTAATTCTTTAGTTGCCCTGTCTTCTTACTGGAAGTTGACTATCACTTATTTGAAATGCTTGGAAGCAGAAGTATTTGGAATTTGAAAGTTGAGGGTTGGCAGAACATTTCCCAAGAGACAATGACATATTTTGAATAGTTTTCATATATAACTTATACCCACAGCCTCAGGATTACTTTATACATTAAGTGTGCCTGCATCTTGAATGTAAGCCATCAAACCAAGAGATGTACAAAACTTTCCACTGTGGTATCAAGTGATCAAAGTTTTGGGTTTCTAAATTAAAGATCCTGATCTATGTTACATTGAAAGACTATTTGCATGTTCTGGACACGAGGCCTTTGGTAAATGTTTTGTACGTGTGTTGTCCTTAGAGTCTCTCTATGCAGGCCTGGCTGTACAGGAACTCAGTTTGTAGACCAGGCTGACCTGGGACTGAGAGATCTGCCAGTCTCTGCCTGAGTGCTGAGATTATAAGATTTGGTTAGGTTCAAATTTTAAGTTCTAGGCTGTTTTCTCCTTGGTATAGTTTAAATTTTTACATGTTTGTCTATAATTCACTCAAATTTCTTCTCAGGTATACTATTGTGGTTAGTGTTCGCTTGCTTGTTGGCTTTTTGTTTGTTTGTTTTTCAGGTGGATGTCCAGTTCACACATTTAAGCTTCTCATAATATTTGTCCTTTCTTCTTTTAATAACTGTCAAGAACTAAGAAGACTCCGAGATTTTGCCTTACCTGTAAGATACAAGTTAGTCTCCCCTGGCTTCTTCAACACTAGCAGAAGACACCAATACACTTACGTGTGAAGCAAAGCATTTTGTTGCTCCAGCATAAAATGCAGCATAGCACGTAGTCTGCACCCCTGGGCCCAGGGGAAGCTGGAAGGATACCATAGTGCACACTTACAATCCCAGTACTCCTGTGGGAGGTAGGAGGGTAGAGTCGGCAGAGTCCCAGATTTCAAACTGAAGGGAAACAACAACAACAAAAACCAACAACAACAAAAAGAGACTGTGACTCAAACAAAAACGGAAGATGAGAACTGATGCCAACACACAGGCTGTAGCACATGCAAGGCCACACACACATCATTGAAAGAAAATCAACTGATTGTATAAGAATTGGTCTATTTCTGTATTATCCAGTGGATAAAAGTTCATCGTGCCAAATTGTATTGATTGCTGTAGCTTTTCGGTAACTTTATAAAGGCAAAATACATTATTCAACTTTGGTTTTTATAAAAAAATAGTTATTATTAGGTGTTTTTATTAACTTACACATAATGTTATAATCAGTTGACCAGTTTCTGTCCCCCAAAAAAGCACCTGCTAGTGCTTTGCTTGGATTATACTGCTGGAGCCCTGTTGATATTGCAGGAGCCTTGACTGGATGATACTGAAGAGGCTCTGATTGGACGATACTGAAGAAGCTCTGATTGGATGATATTGCAGGAGCTCTGACTGGATGATACAGCAGGATCCCTGAATGGATGACATTGCAGGAGCCCTGATTGGATGATATTACAGGAGACTTGATTGGATGATATTGAAGTAGCCTTGACTAGATTATACTACAGGAGCTCTGATTGGATGATACATCAGGAGTAAGGTTCTGATCGGGATTATACTGTATCTATGAATCAACTTTAGGAAAACTGCTGCTTTAATATTTGCTTCAGCCTATGAGAACGGCTTAACACCACCATTTTTAGTTCTTTAGTTTCCCTTGGAAATTTCTGAATATTTCAGTCTAACAATTTTGGTTATATTACAAATATAATTATTTTAACTTCATTTTTCAATCATTTTGGCTGTACATATACAAATCTAGCACATTACAAAGTTGTTTAATGAAGTGTCCCTTGGATTTTTTCAGCTCAATATAATCATAGAGGGCAACAGTACTACTTTTCAGGGTTCTAAGCTTTCTGGTTTCATTCCCTTTACTTGGTGTATTAATTTCTTTTGTGGATAACTTAAAACAATATTAATTTATTTTTTCTAAGTTCTTGAAGCTTTAAGTCCAAAATCATGGTTCTAACCAGGCGAGTGCCCACTAACCCTCTCAAAAAGTACTCAGCTGCACCTCTTCCTCCTTTCGGTAACCTGGGCTTTCTTTGCTTTGAGGGAACAATACCTGTGCTCCACCTTCTCATGACCATCTTCCCTCTGGTCCCTTCTCCTTTTCTAGTACTAAATATGAGTCATGCTGGATGAGGACCCGTTCTAAATCAGTGTCACCTCATTTTAACTCCATTAACATACAAAGGTTCTGCTTCTAAATAAAGGCATTTTCACAGGTGCCAGAGAAAGCTGGATTTTAGGAAATCCCTGTAATTGTCTTATTATGATAGAAAACCACTCGGTTATACTGTTAAACAGAATAAGTTGAGAGCAGGCAGTCTTGCTTTGATCTCTTCCTTTCTTTTACCACTAAGGATAAGTTGTAAGTAATTCACGGACACATAGTGTTTGAGAAATTTTGTAATTATTATGCAGCAATTGGTGTCCTGTGGTTTAAATGAATAAACAAAATATAAAGCAATTTTCTCCTTTATAAAATTACTCTAATTGACAGCAGGATGTTAAATAGACCTTATATTCTATATAAGATACCATTATAAAATACTTTTATGCCTTTATTACTCTACTTGATTCATTAACATTATTAATATTCTTACATCTACACCCATGATCATCAGCTTGTCCAATAATTTTTTTTCTACTTTGTGTGTTTACACATGGAAGGTGGGCAGACTTTATCGCTGCTTTTGCTGCTTCGAGACAGAGTTTCACTACCCTGGCCTTGACTTCCTTGTGTGGTCCAGACTGGCCTCAACATTGTGGCAGTCCTCAAGCTTCTGGCCCCTAGGTTCTGGGACTACAGGTGTGCACTACCACACCTGGCTGTGTTTTTCCTGTATCAGGACAGTTTTTTTTTCCTTGACGGGAATCACACCTCATATCATCTATTCCTTCTAGCACTGATATTGGTAGATTAATGGTTTGAAACTTTCAGCTTATTTCATTTCAGTTCCAAAACGTGTAGCTTAAGAGAGTCACCAGATCCTCTTGGTATCCTTCAGCCGCTGTGGTGACATTGAGATGAGGGCCTGACATTCTTGGTGTCCATCGTTCTTGCTCTCTTTTCTTGATTTCTCTATCTCCTGGCATCTATGAGAAATCTATGGTCATTGAAACCATGATTTCATGATATATAACAAGTCATTTTCTCTTGCTTTTCAAGGCATTTTTCTTTGTCTTTGGCATTCATCAGCCTGAGTACAATTTATCTTGACAAGGTTTACTTCAAATTTATCTTACCTGATGTTCACTAAAGTTTTTAAATCATAAGTAATATTTCTCTAAATTTGGCAAGATTTTTTTTTCATCTTCAATCCTTTTCCTTTTTCATTTGTAGGAATCCAATTACAGTAACATTGTATCTTTTGATATTTTCCAGCCCTAACAGGGCACTCACTTTTTCGTTTTGGCCATTTAGCTCTGTTTTTTAAACAAAAAAATCGTATTATCTTCAAGGTCATTGATACTTCTCTCATTGATGGTCATTCTATGTTCCAACTATCAGAATTTTGTATCTGGTGGAAATGAGTTTTAGAGATGAAGACAAAATAAAGACAGTGATGAATCTTTTCATCAATTCTTTGTGAATAAATTAAGCAATGATAGTAGACATGACAGGTCTTAAATGTAGACAAAGCAATAAAGAAATAAACAGGTATGTGTGCATTCATAGTGTCTTTCCACTGACTATAAGCGTATCTATAAACAATACACTACAACACACATTTCAAGATGAAAGGGAGAGATCTTGTTTTCTAAATACAACACAGGAAGGAAGAAACCCTACTGCATGGTAAAATGAATGTTTCTTGAGCAAAGACACAGTAGTACAGAATAAAGCTGAATGTCTTCATGTGCCAAAGGAAAAGTGAGAGAACTCAAGGAACAGTGGAGATTTTTCAATAGAAAACAGGAGCCAAATGAACTCTAATAGGTTAAAATTGGAAAAGTTGGAGAAAGAAACTAACCCACAGTAATGCAGTATAATGCACAGGTTAAGGATCTTTAAATCCATATAACATCAATAAATATCAGTATGTGAAAGAGTAAATACCTCTTTACAATATGACTTAAACACAGATGTCATAAAACTTGAAAGAATATCATAGGATAAGTATTGTAATGTTTTCTTCGTGTAGAACATACAGACATTAAACCTAGTATGTTTGATAAGAAATCTTTACAAAGTCTCAAATTATTCTGCACAAAATACTTATTAAATAAAGGGAAAAGCAATGATTTCACAAAGAGATGAAAGGCCAAGTCCTTTATCCTGTGGTTGTTGAGGAGGAATGTCTGGAGAATACAAAGTCACTTCCCTTTTTTTGAAACAAAACAAATTAGAAAATAAAATTTACAATATTTTGTTCAGTAAAAATAAGAAAATTCTAATGTCCCTAGCCACAAGGGACCAGTTCCACTTTGAACAGTGGGAACTTAAAAATTTGAAAACATATGCAAAAAGGGAGAATTGGCTTTCTGTTTAATTGGCAAACATTCCAGTGGGGATGTGTATTTTTGTTGGGATGTGGTACACTGTATGTACATGTCTATGGACCTGAGTTTTTACTGAGTTTACACACAGTTCAGAAAAGATGGTTGTTGGTGGTGGTGGTGTTGATTATTTCTTTTTGTTAATTGATCATTCATCTCAATAAAAGCCCACTGGAACTTGAAAGGAAGGAA
>CM053763.1:40875454-40920106 GCA_028658305.1 Pachyuromys duprasi
TTTTTGTTTTTGTTTTTCGGTTTTCTGTATCTGGAGTTGAGCTCAGGACCTCATGCTTCATATCTAATCACTCCACTACGAAGTCACACATGTACTGAGTCCTACAAATGTCATTTTACATCTGAAAATTTTAGTTCGAAATACAAAAAACAGCAACACAGAGCTGGCCTGTTGAAAAGGGCTACGAAACCAGCTGCTTCCTCATTTTGAAACATGACCTAAAACTTTGCTTTTGTCCTGGAGGCAAACCAAACTAAGTTACTTCTTGACCAATAAGTGCACATACACACTACCCTTCCTCAAATGAAAGCACTAAAGAAACTGTTAAACTGGAGGCCAAAACCCACACTGCAACTTTCCAACTGGTTGGTGACCAGAGCTGGGAGCTTGGAGCAGTTTAGAGAAAAGCAACCATTCCCATTTTCTCATCACCTTACAATATACTTCAAATCTTAATGAGTGGACACTAGCTTATAAGTTGTACTCCATGAGCCAAGGAAAGAAGAAGAAAGTGGCTAGTAACTAAACAGTAATTCTTTCTTTTCTACAACAATATTCTAGCCCAGGCCACACAGCTTGAGGGAAGCCTGTTCAATCCAATATTCAGAAACCCTCACCATCTACACCATTATACATTAATGTGGTCTCCCTCCCTGAAATTTCTTCCCCCTCAATGACTTTAGTTGTCTTTCATCAAAAGGCAGCACGTCATACCTACTATTGGAAAGCTGCCCTCTAAATCAAGTCTCCTAAACTGAGAAGTCCTTCCCCAAATGTTCCAAGCCATTTCCTCCTAAGTGAATCCCTCCTCCTGAAATGGCTCTCATTCCAGCTTCTAAATTCCAGTTTCCTGAGGTTCTGAGATCTGGAACAAATTGAACACTGCAGAGGATCCTAATCAGTACACAGCTCACTTCAATGAACATCATGAAAACTCCAACTTAGAAGCTATAACTGTAACAGACTTTTAGTACTTTGGATATTTTACCACCTTTATTATATACTTGATTCACAGAAAATGTGTTGCTAACACTACTTGAAGTGTTTTCTTAAAATTATGTGTCTATTTTATGCATTTTTAAGTGCAAACATATACATCTATTCATATAGTATACGTGTATGTATACTGTATATCACCCCTTGAACTAACTTTAGCTCCCTTTTAATATTTCTTAGCTTTAAAGTTTGCTCTATGCATTTTCTTCTAAGTCTTTCACAGGAAGAGGAAGAGAAACAGAAAAGTGCTTTCTTGCCAAGCTAAAGCTGACTCAAAGAGTTGAGCTCTTTTAAAAACCACCCAAATGTGAATTATTTTAATGGGCCAGTTGTTCCTTCTAGAAGAGTAGCTTTCAAATTCCAGTCTTGATGATAATTCCTGATTAGTTATAAATATGTGTTTAACAAATTCTAATTGAGTAAAAATTACAAGGAATTCAAGAAGGGACTAGGTTCAGAGAAATAAAGACAAGTGTATGTGTGTGTGTGTATGTGTATGTGTGTTCCATTTTAAAGAATCTGTGACAGATACACACATATGAGGCTATCATTCTGAGCCACCATCTTGGGTTTTAACTCGACTATTCTGTTCAAAGAAAACGACATAAACAGATAGCATCTTTATTTCCCTACAATCAGTAGCTCAAAAACAGACCAGAATTGGACAAACTCTCCTACAGAAAGAAAGGCCGGGCTCACTGAGAAAGACCAAGTGTACTACACAGCATTTTCAGACACTTTTACTTTAAGAAGCAACCCCACAAAAGAGACTTCCTGTAATGTCCACATTTAAAACAACAAAATTAATTTTGCTATAATTAATATGGATGTTTATGCTGAGACTCATTTCAAATTTAACTATTTAGCATGCAGTATTTTGAATGTAATGCGCTAATATGAAAATGTTTCTCAAGAGAGGCTAAATTCCAAAAGCAGCATTGTCATCTTAAATAAACACAGACCAAGTAAAGAAAGTTATGTTCAAAGGGGAATTCTGTTTCGAGCTACATTCTCTGAGAAACAGACCAACTCACGACTTTCAGCACTTAATGTGTGCAGTGCTAAGCTCAGCGGTGTTTGTTTGTTTGTTTGTTTTTGTGGATAACTAAACAGAAATAATGCGGGCAGTGCAACATAACTGTCCCTTTAACAATGTGTGTCTTTAAGTTAGCAAATGGTAAACCCAGCACATCTGAGAAGGAAGAGGACAACAACTACACCAAGGCCTTCTAACCACATGAAGTGCTAATCTGTGTTGTTCAAAACACACTTTCAATGGTGAGCACTAAGAGACAGACTTTCACTGAATTATTATATAAGCGCTGCTACAACTCAGGATGAGTGGGATTCAATGACAGACACACACAAAAAAAAGGCTGAGTAAAACTAAAAGAACAAATTCCTCTTCATTTAAAACCAGAGATAATTATCAAACTTGCAAAGAAAGTTGAAAGATCAAAAATCAGAGTGCACTTGGAGGAGAAAGATTTGGAATGTCATAGTCTTCTGTGATCAGTCTTTGGTGTTCATATTCTGGAAATCGTGGTTTATGCCCTGTGAGGAGAAGGCTAAATCCATGCTGTTGTAAGTCATGTAAACATGCTAAGGTTCTTAATAAGACACATCATTCAACAAATGACTTAATATGAAGGCCCTTTGGGTTTTCTTTTCTTGATATAATCATGTATTTACTGCAAAACTGCTCATGTCTGTAAAATCTGAGGGGTCTTCACCCTATTTGGCAAGAAATACTGTTTCCTGATAGGTGTTCTGCTTTCTGTCTTCCCTTCCACCTGGCTAGCTACATAGTTTGTTACAGAGGGAATCACGCCATGTATTCGACTCTAGCATCTTGAATCCAAGAATCAGCAGTCTCTGAGTACATGTTTATTCTCATCACTTCAGGTAGATTCCAGTAATTCTAAACTCCCTAGACAGGGGTCCTAAATATGTGAGGGAGAAGAATGTTAAATGAGAGTCAGCTAAGAAGAAGGCAACATGGGTGCATTCTTCCCCTCTGCTCCCGCCTACAAATTGACTGTCACATGACTAGCTGCATGAGCGCCTCCCTTGATTTCTTCACATGCTAGACTGAGACTTGGAATTGCAGGTCAAATAAACCCTATCACCCCACATGATAAAACTGTGACACTGCTTTTTGTCAGTGTTTTATCATGGCAACAGAAATGAAACTGGAACATAGAACTCAAAGAAGTCAGGCTGGGTAACAACCTCATTCTCTGGGGAGTATAAAAGAAGAATGTACATCCACTCTCTCTTCTTCCATGGGATAGATGGTGCCATGAACCCAAGTTCTCCCCAAAGGAACAAATGGAATGTAAGATGAATGCACACGCCCAAGACCAAAGCACTGTGTTTAGGGCATCAGAGGAGCCTTCATCCCCCAGCTGGACTTGGTCATCCCATCAGATTAAAGCCTCAAGTCCTGCAAAAAACTGTTCTGAGAGCAGGAAACACACGCTTTGTTGAGTTGAGCCACTAAACACTAAGCTCATTCTGAAGCACAGCCTACCAAAACCAATTTAGGATTTACCGGAACTTAAATAAGAGCTGAGGCCCTGCTGAATGGTGAACTTTTTGGTCATCAGGTATCACTATGTAGCCCAAACTGGCGCCAAATTCAAGATCCACCTGGCTCTGCCATCTGTGTGCTGGTATTACATGTAGGCTTATAGGCTCGTGTCACCACATCCAGTAAGGAGAGGATTTTAAAAAGCATAAGGAATATAGACAAAAGTCATCCTTTTGTTTACATTGTACTAAGTCCACATTATATGGAGAATACAATATATAAAAATATACACAGTATGTTCAGAACATGATAAAAGTTACCATTCCAACAAAATACAATCAAGATTTGAAATAACTATTTTAATTAAGTAAAAATGTATTGGGCTCTAAAATATATATTTAAATGGGGAACAGGTGTGGAAGAAGGGAATGAACACAAAGACACAAAACCTCCTTCTGTTCTAGAGCAGGACCAATTTTCATTAGCAAGTGTGCCCTCGAGGGAATAGTGAGCAATGTCTAGACATTTTCAGTTATCACACATGATCAGAAAAGGTGGTACCAGCATCAGTGTAAGAGGGTAATAACAGTGACAAATGGCCTACACAGGACAGCCGCCCACAAGGAAGGCCCTGACTCCCCTGTCACTGGGGCCTGTGTTCAAAAGCACTGCTCTATACTAATTCAACCTAGGACAGAACTCCTTATCTCAATGGCATGCTGAAAGGTCAAGAAGGTTGTTTGAAATTTACGATGCTGTTCACTGAGACGAGGGCAGTAGGAAGACAATGACTGATTGTGAAACTATGAAGAAACAAACCATGTGACCTACAAAATACACCAAAATTGGGATCTCGCTAACCACTCTTTAAAGTGGAATGCAGTCAACTTTTAGGTATTACCAAAAGCTATTTGCTAGTGAGTGAAAAGCAAATTTCTGTGTTGAACAGCATTTTTAAACATCAGTTTTTAACAGATCAGAATACTACATGGAATCAAAGGCCAAGCACCGTATCATAAACACAGGAATGAAGAGTCTTAAGATCTCAATTCACTTTCATCCTCAAATAAACTGAAAACAGGTCGAAGCACTTCAAACTGTCAAAGGGATTCCTGACAAAAATTAACAGATGCAGCTAATAATGCAATGTTCAAAGCACAAAAAAACACAATGCAGACCTTCCTCCGAAGAGCAGGCCCAATGCCTCAACAAAGTGTGATCATTGGTAAGATGCTAATGATCCTCTGTACTGCCAAGATGCCTTCCATCCCTACAATGATACAATCTGCTCATCACCAGCGCTTACCTTTAATTGGAACAAGAACGCGTTAATAACAGAGAGGCATGCTGATCAAGTTTTATCATGTGTTCACTGAGGGAGGTGGGAATTCGTAAGTATTACAGGCTGGTAAGGTTTATATATTAGTTTATATATGCCCCCCAAAAACATGCAGCCAGGGCATTATTTTAAAGCAGAGATCTTAAGGAAACGCTATTAGCAGTTCTTTGGGGAGAATGCTGACCATCACCAGATGCAGTGCAGATCATCCACTGTACTACAGATGGTCCTAAGATGGACTAGAAAGGTACTTTTCCATATGAAATGATGGTTAGGTTCAGCAGACGGCTCTGTAATTCAAAAGCATCCTTGGAATTTTTGTTTTTAAGATTTGAAATGTATATTGAAGTTTTGATCATCCCTGTGATTCTGAGTGAATCTTCTTACCATGTTTAATTATGATTACACGATTTTCAATACTTTAAAATCTTTTTAAGTGCTTATAAAATTGTACTAAAGATGCAACATTAAGGTTCAAATTATTGGTTTTTAAAACTTATAACCTCTATAAAATTAAATCATTAAACAAGAATAGAAAAGGGGAAAAAAGAAAATTAATTCATAATACAAAGTTTCCTCAATAAAATGTCATTAAAGTTAACCCTATGAAAAGACCTACTTAACAGGAAGAATAAAAACAGTATACAATTAAAGAACTTAACCTCTTGAAGACAGTGATCTAATTAGTCAAAATCCCTACCTACATGGTACATACAATCTAGCAATGCAACCAACAGAATGTCAATTCTAACATAGTTTACTAACAAAAGTGTTGTTTTCCATTTAAAAAAAATATATCTCTGTCAAGTATAATCGGTAGTCTTTAGCTCCTAAGTAACAGAAACGCATTGTCTCTTTTCTCACAGAGAAACACTGAACAGATCTGTAACAGGGTGTGGACTCATCCTGGATAGGAGGCACCATTCTCTGTGTCCTCTCCTCCACTGTAGCACCCAGCAGGAGGGAATGATGGGTAATGTGGCCCACTTTACCAAGAGTATATTTAAGTGATGAGTACAGGATGACAGCAGTTGGAATATGTGCAACTCTACACTGAACTAAGACAAGGAAAAATGTAATTCATACAGCACTTTAAATGTGATTTTGCCAAGGGGGTTCCTGTTGGTTTCAAAACCTCTACACATACGGAACTCCTTCAATTAATAAGTATGTGTCAAGTATCCCTTTTAAAATGTACAGTTATTTTTATTGACAATATATCAGAAATTAGATAATGACAAAGCAAGTCTTCATTAAAGATTTTAAGTATTTCTCCTAGATTTTTAAGAGGAAAAAAATAAGATTTGGGTGTGTTCTCTCTCATACTCCTAATAGCTTTGTTTATGGGTGAGGGTGAGTCCTAATCTTTTTAAATGACTTTCTTTAAAAAAAAATGTGTAAAATGACTGGGCTGTCACAGTTCACCCAGGAAGCAAAGAGAAATGCTGTTGAACTTCTTTGGTTTAAAGTGATACACACAGCTCTATTCCAGTGATATATTTTTCTGATAGTCCAGGCACAGTATTTTTCACTCCTAAAATTCTAGAAGTTTATGGCCAAACCACCAGCAGCATGCCTAATCTCATCTAAAATGCTAAAAATGTAGGAGACTATAAACTTTTTACCAAAAGTCAAGTAGAACAAGAAGACTACAAGCAATCCATTTGCTTTCTCCTCCGCTAACAAGGAATGCCAATACAGCACAACCCTGGGGTCGACTTCCAGTACTGATGGGGTCACACCACGGAGAACACAAGGAAGGCCTTCACTTGCCCCTGTACCCCAATCCCTCTGAATGAACACATTGAGATCATTAATGTTTTTGTTCAGTTCCCCTCTAACTGCACAGGAATACTAGGATTCCAACCACCTATTTCTAAGGCTGCAGTTTTCAACTCTAACTGAATAGAATTACCCAAGCAAGCCACACCTGTGCCTTTCTAAAACAATGGCCTCTTGGGGGAGACTGTACAGATAATTTTTTAAGTAATTTATTTATTTTTATATTAATCACAGGTTATATATTTTGTATCCCAGCCGTAGTCCCTTCCCACATTCCCTCCCACTCTCCCCATCCCTCCCTCATCTTCTCCCTGCCCCCCTCCAAGTCCACTGATAGGGGAGGACCTCTCCTCCTTCCATCTGACCCTAGTTTATCGTGTCTCTTCAGGGCTGGCTGAATGCCCTCTTTTGGGATCTAGTTAGGCTGCTCCTCCCTCAGGGTGTAGAGGGGGAACAGTCGACAAGCCAGCCATTGAGTACATGACCGAAATAGTCCCAACCCCTTACTAGAGTACCCAGTTGGGTACTGAGCTACCATGGGCCACAGGGGTTATAGTTTGTATCCATACATGGTCCTTGGTTGTTTGGGTCTATACGACCCAAAGAAGCAGACAGGTAGACAACCAATACCACACAAGTTGAAAAACTGAGGGGTATTTGAGCTGGATTTGAGTTACTCTCACACTAAATTACTTCTGTAAAAAGTTACATACATATTAAAAACTAGTTTTTCACCAAAAAGAGAAGATTCCTTACAAGAGACAAAATAAATGGAATATTTTTGTTTCCTTCTGAAAAAGTTTTCATATTTTTTTTAAAAACCTTTCTAAAATATCATGTTTTACATTCTGTCCAGAAGATTAGTTTCTAAATAGTTTCACTTGGAATCAATAAGGAATCAATAAGGAAGCATTTGTCTCCAAGGGAGAGAATAATAATGAAATGGTCATATTTTGTGTCAACAGAACCAGAAACTTTATTTCCTTTTAATTTTAGTGACTTACATCTGGGATATATTTGCTCCATGAGTCGTTGTATTCAACAAGATACATAAACAATGTTCTAAAGCTTTCATAAATGACTTAAATCTAACTCCTGAAAACAAAGGACTTTTTTTCCATCACTGAGAACAGCATCGTACTAAAAGAACAGGCTACAGAATCTCCTATAGGAGACAGTCACTGGGAAAGGCCAACTTTTGCTATTTGATTCTTATCCTTTTAAAGGTATCCTTTCACAAGTACCTGACAAAACATTTCTATTGGCTACGATGCCACTGGCAACTGTCCAACCAGAGGGCCACACTCAAAGACACTGGACAGTATTTACAGTGCAGCCACCAAGAAACTCTCATGTACAGTCATAGCTCTACAGAGTAATGGCAAGTGAACACATCCTTCACAGTGCCAGGCTGGCTAATGAGTAAAGCGCACATACACGTAAGTCAGGCACACACGGTGCCAGTTCATTTATCTCAGCTTGAAGACAACTGTCTTTTCTTCCTGACCCATGCTGTTCTCGTTCACCTGGGAGCAGATATCAAATGTTTCTTTTTTTTCCTGGATTTTCTTTTTTTCTGTTTCTCACATGGGGACATTTAGTGTTTTTAAATCTGCATTAATGCAACGAGAATTCAAAACTGCCAGCCATGCCTTCCTAAAAGGAATCCCTAATTTTCATCTGTTCTGAACTTCACATTGTCCTCTGAACATCACATGTCCTAAAAGACAGCTACCCCAACAGCACCTTCACTCTTTCTCAGTACTCACAGTGCAAACTTCCAAACACCAGTAAGTGGTCCTGACCCTGCTTCTCAAGCCCTCTTGAAAGGAGGAGCGTTCAGATCCACACTGCAGAGCTTCCATACATAAAGAACCTCTGTTCTACGGTTATTTTTAGCACTATACACATAAAATGCTACAGTCATATTTTACATGCATTTTGAACAGTTTTAGAGCCTCTCCTCAGCCAGCAGGGTGGTATGTTTCTGAGATGAATGCCAACCTTCTCTCTTACAAAGCTATCTTCTTAAGGGTTTACCACAGTGGCAGCCTCAGTAACTGGAGGGGAAGGGGCTTTAGAAGGCCCCATGGACAACACACTTTCTAGTGCAGCTTTTTAGAAAGCAGGCTTTTGTGCAGCAACAGTTGAACATTTCAAATAACCTTGTACATGGTTAAACTTGGAGTACATATTCCACAAAATAAAGCAAACAAGAAACAACAGAGACGTTTATTTGTTTTTGAAGTGTGCTTCTGGGAAGCAAGCAAGGACTTACGGATATCAAAGAAATTCCTTGTCTTCAATAGGTTCACAATATTTCTATTGTAGGTCCCAACTTTTAGAAAGCAGCAAACATTAACTTTTTAAATGACAAACAAAATTGAAAAGCTAAGAAATGTGGAAAATAAAAGATACTTGGTAAGGGTTGGAGAGATGACTCAGGGTTTAAGAGCACTCACTGGCTGTTATTCTAAGGACCAGTGTTCAATTCCCAGCACCACAGCAGCCCACAACTGTCTGTAACAGCTGTTTCAGGGGATCTGACACCATCACACCGACATACATGTAGGCAGAACACCAATGCACATAAAATAAAAATAAATAATAAATTTTAAAAAGATTCTTGGCTAATTTATAATACTTGGTCTGCCAGACAAGAATAAAATTAACAGAAATCTCTTCAGATATTGCTTTACTCTTCTTGTATCAGCTAAGATTATGAGAATCACAAGACAAGGCCATTGACATTGTATCACATGACACAAAGGCATATTTCATGAAAAAAATTGACTTTCTACTTTTATGTCTTTTTATAAGAATATGCATCTATCACTCTGATGATTATCCAGTGTCAGAACAAAACAGCATTGCTAAGTCTCAAGCTTTAACAAAGTAAGTGGTTTGGGGTGGTTTACGCAAAGATTCAAATTACACTTCTAATTACAGTTCATGTCTGTGTTTACAACAGCCATCACTGAATCCAAGTGCAATGCAGTCTCCAGTCCAAACAACTGAGTCTCCTGAGACACAGGAGTTCCACACCAACCTCCCGCCAGTCCAAAGTCTTATTTGCGAAACATCAAATTCTTACAGCAGTCATAGCAGACCTGGGAATCACTCTTTTCTCACCATCTGCTCACATCAGAAGCAAGTGATTAAACACGGATGTTAAGACAGAGCTCAAGAAAGAGAATTATTGTTACAGCTTTTATAAAAAATCATAACCAATCTTTCTAATTGTATTAGTTTCACAAAGTTCAAATGTCATTTCCTTACATTCTCTTTAATCAAAATTGAAGGCCAATTCTAATAAAGTTAATTAAAGTAAATGGATCATCTATTGCTTTTCCAATAAAATATCTAAAGACAGTACAGAAATTAGCAAAAAAAGAATACTGGTCTGGAGTCCGTACCCTGTAGTTTACTGAATAAGCTGAAGAGAGCCATTTAACCTATCTGCATCAGCACCTTGTCTGCTTGCTACCTGACACACAAGTTAGGGAAGCAAACAGTGTCCACGAAAGTCTTTCCGACATTACCCTACCTTTTACACATAGTCAAAAAGCTATGTGTTGTGTTTCTAATAGAAAAGGAGGAAAGAAAGAAGAAACTAAGTTCCAGTTATTTAGGTTCTAAAGAGTACTCAGAGAAAGCAACAATTATTACAAAGAATAAGATATAAAATGTCAAAACTACTAATAAACTCTGTATGTATAAAATGTGTATGTAAGAATTGACATGAAATCAACAATAGCCAAAAACAATTACTATCTGCTTTATGGTGGGGCTGTTATGAGCAAACACTACAAAGCCACCACATGCAGGGAACACTGGATCATCGCACACTCACTTCCTAAGTATGAAGTGTGAAACGTGGCACTGGGTATCCATGCACAGGAAGAGTGAGAGCACACTTCCCTGTACAACTCACACACAGACACAGGTAATTCACCTGCTCTTCCCAACACTCTGTCCCATTCTTCTTCTAGAAATGAGCACAACTTGAACAGTGTGAGTGACCTTTTGTAGACATTTTGTTGATCTGGTTGAGTATAGTTCAGTTGTTCAGTGGACAGATGCTATTCACAGATATTTCTCAGTGGAAGTGTTATGTCTAAGACTAGCTAAGTACACTTACATAATTCTATTACTTGGTGTTTTCTGTTGGTTTCCTTTCTGAAAGATAAAGGAGTATAATGATAGAATGGGCACCATGATATAGGCTACCTACAACCAGTGTATTCGGGTTCACTAATGCACACCCAGCCTCACTGATCTACAGCAGCCACCTCCACTCTATAACATGACAGAGCCTCACTGGGAAAGCAGGAGCCAAACACAGAGTGCCTTTCAGAATGAAATCATTAAACTGTCAACTTTCAGATTTGGATTGCAGACAGCTCAGAAGTGCACAAAGTAGATTGTTACCAAGTAATGCAGAAAAAACAAAAACACTGATATTCTTTCAGAAACAAACAAACAAACAAAACCTTCCCCAACAATCCAAGTCATAATCCATAATCCACTATTTAGAGTTTGGAGTACAGCACTCTTCAGAATTTTTATTTTTAATTTTAAAAAGTGTGTGTGTGTGTGTGTGCGCGCGCGTGCACCACAGACTGTGAGTGGATGTCACCGTACAAATAATGGGAATTGGTTCTCTCCAACCACCATGTGCATTCTAAGGATAAAATGTAGCTGGCCAGGCTGGGGAGCACATTTACCAGCTGAACCATCTTTCTCTTTTGTCGGTTCTGGGTTGGGTAATGAACCCTGAGACTCACCCATGCCTGGCAATGTCACTTCATACTCCAGCCTGCACGGGATTTTAAAACAAAGTATTCCAAGACTGAGCAATCTTAGAGTCCATGTGAATTATAGCAATGCATTATGCACAGGTTAATGAGAAATTCAGTCTAAGAATCTCATGCTGAAACAGCACAAAATCAAACAGAAAAAAAATCAAGGTGCTTAATGAAAATAAGACAGGCTACATGAGGTCTTAATTCATGAACTGGAGAGACTCATAGAAGGCAGTCAGATTAAGATGCATTACTTCAGAACAAATCATTTGACCCTACTAGAAGTTTGTCTCCTCAAATGTAAAATGAGAAAGGGAAATAAGTTCACTTGTCTTCATATTTTATTTTCAGAAGTACAAGACTTATTCATGGCCAAAAAAAAAAAAAAAAAAAACACATGAGATAACTAAACGTCATTTAAATGAAAACAATGGAGTTTTAACTATTTTCTATACTGAGGTTCTATGTGGAATTTCTTTTGATAAAAAGAGGAACAAAAAGGATGGATATCCATGAATTACTTACAGGACAACAAAAATAACCTCAGATTACATGTATCCCAAGCTAAGATGGGGATTAAACACTTCTATGAAGAACAGGAACTATTCTACTTCAGGTACAGTGGAATAAATGAAATTGAGCATGTCTCTCACTACACACTACAAAATTGGGGAGAAAAATAACTTTGCACACATAGAGACAACAGAAAGGCCAGTCCGCGGCCCCAGATGAAATGTGGTAAAAGAGGAGGATGAACTTCTCATTTCAACAGGCACTTCCTGTGCAACACAGAAGTCTCGCTAAGATGAGCAGACAGATTTAAGACACTGAAGACTATGGAGTTTGTGAGCCACATTGTTGGAGAATTTGAAGCAAAAGTATAGATGGATAAAGTATAGAAATCTGCACAGAAATCCCTTGAGTCAACCTTTAAGGTCTGCATCCTCGGGGAGAAAAGCCATGTGATTGGGCAGATTATTAGTAGGATGAGGAAACTGAATTATTCTCAGTGTTCTCCCAGGGTTGGAGGCAGAGATTTCCAGTAGACTAAACTACAAGAACACAAATGCCCAAGGAAGGTAATATCAGAAAGGCAGAGCTAATCTACCTGCTTAACGGTGTCCGGAGACCCATCCTAACAAGGCTTTAAATAAAAACCTTTAAAATTCAAGTTCAGCCATAGCAAGTCACTCAGAAGGAACCGCAAGAAGTTTAAAGAAAGAGAAAATTTAAGAAACTAAGCAGCATAATCCTGAATATCCAACACCCTAAAATTCCAGGAATGAATAAAAAGTGAAAATTGTGACTCCTCAGTAGGATGAAAATGCAGACAGAACAGACCCCAAAACACACAAAATAATGCACTTAGATGGTCAAGCAGATTTTAATTTAGTTAAATACAATTAGACTTATTATTTAAAACCAAATGTGATAAGATTTTAAAAAAAGAAAACAGAAAATACAGAAAAGGAAATAACACTTTGTGGATAAAAACATAATACCCAAAAGAGAAATTCAGTTTAAGTTGAAAAATCTGGCAAAGTTGGAAATGCATACATGGGAGGCTAAGCCAGGACCTTAGGGAATTTCTATGTCAAATAACAAGGGACAGCGTCAAATAATCTGATCCGGTAGAATCCGTAAAGCAAAGAGACAAAGTCAGAAAAGGCATGTGAAGGCATAACAGTCAATCATTTTCTAATTTTTTATAAAGACAGTTATCTTGTAGTGGGGAGCTCAACATAAATTGCACACAATGAAAAACACCCCAGCACAACTCAGCACCGTAACACTAAGAACTGACACTCAAGAGAAATCCTAACACATCTGCAGGAGTTCTTAAAAGACTTTGAATGATATTTTTTTAATCAAGATGTATATGGCAAATATTTTCTCATATTCCCTAGTATCATATCCATTTCCTGACAATGTCACTTTAAAAGAAGGTTTAACTTTTCACAAAGTGAAATTTATCAGTTTGTCTTTTGTGTCCTGTATATGACATCATTTCTTATCTTCAAGACTTGAAGATGTTCTGTATTTCCCTCTAGAAATGTTAAACACTTAGCTAACTATTTAGATCTATATATCTGGTTGTGAGCCTAGCTGTTAATGGCTGAGCCATCTCTCCAGACCCTACTTAGGTCTATAATCTCATCACAAACTAATTTCTCATTAGCAGGAACCAGAGGTCAGGGAACACTTTCCCCTAGGATGCATCCATTCATTCCTGACACATTGAAAAACATCATAAATTTTAAATATTGAGTTACATCTTCATAGAGTTCTTGATTCAGCAGTAAAGAATAATAAGCCATTGAACTACCAAAAAAAAGTTTTAAATCTCCCATCATGCAATTATTCCAGCACCTAAGCAAAAGATCCTATGTTTGAGGCCAGCCTGGACTACAAAGAAACCTTGTGTCAACAAATAAAAATTAATAAACTTTAAAAGCTAAAAAAAAATTCCCAGATACACAAATATAAAAGAATCCATCCTTAAAATCAGAAAAATCAGTCAAATAGCATTATAAAAAGGTAATATATTTTGATCCTGTGTAACTGATGAAAAATGCCTAATTTATTCATTCATAATTTACCAAATTGGCAAGTTCAAAGGCAGTTATGGTCAGGTCAGTACATGCAGTATAAGCATTGAAAACAACCCTGCATCCACTCATGACTCCACAAACTGAGAACAGAGGGTGCTGGGGTTGGGCAGATGGCTTGGCAGCTAAAAGCATGTAAGGCTCTTGTAGAGGACGGGGACCTGGTTCCAGAACCCTCTGTAACTCCAGTGCCAGGGAACCCACCCCCTTCAGGCTCCAGCGGCACAGGAGCCAGAGGTACACACAATGTACAGAGCAGAACGCTCACACTCATAACAAGATAAAGTGAAGATTGAAAAAGCTGGGGTCAGATGGAAGGGGAGGAGGTCCTCCCCTATCAGTGGAATTAGAAAGGGGAAGGGAGGAGATGAGGAAGGGATGGGGAGAGTGGGAGGGAATGAGGGAGGGAGTTATGGCTGGGATACAAAGTACATAACCTGTGATTAATATAAAAAGAAGAAAGAAAGAAAGAAAGAAAGAAAGGAAGGAAGGAAGGAAGGAAGGAAGGAAGGAAGGAAGGAAGGAAGGAAGGAAGGAAGGAGGAAAGAAGGATGGAAGGAAAGAAGGAAGGAAGAAAGAAAGAGCAACAGCATACATCCCTCAGGTGGCAAGAGCATGAGGACTTGCGACTTGCTATAGTGAAAACATTTAAATTTAAAAATGCGATCAATATCCTTGAGCTATGGGACATGATAGCACAAGATCAAAATTCAAACTATGATTTCTACTGAATGGGTATTACTTTCCCACCATAGGAAAATTGAAAGTTCATAAATCATCCTATCGAGAGATCTGTGGCTGTCCTACCACAGAGTGACTGGCTTGATGAAGATGCCTATTCATTATTAAACTAAAATCAATGTAAAAATCAATGTAATTTGTTGCTGAAAAACTAAATTGTGATCTAGAATTAAACAGATGTGGCAGAACTACAAACGAATTTGATTTGATTTATAAACACAGGACTTTGCTCAAACAAGTAAATTCTAGTAGTAAACAAACTGCCACTTCAGAACTTGCTCAGAAAGCTGAATAAGTAATAATAACTGACTAAGTAATATAATAACTCAAGTGTTCCATTAAAAATTCTGATGTCTCAAGAAGAAATACTACTTTGAATATACCTATGTCAAATTAATAATAAAAAATAACTCCATCTAGAATTTGCAGAAATGTAGAAAGTTGAAATAGTATTCAGACTCCCTTATACTTTGTCATTATTTCATTCTAAGTATAACTGCTGTTTGTTTTGGGGAAAGCACTCAAGAAAAAAAAAAGTCAAGACAGGAAACATCTTGAGGAATTAACTGGCAATGTAGAGGTATAAAGAAGCCTCTAAGGAAAGAAGTACATAAGAGAAGTACTATTCACACCTACAATGATTTATCGGGCTTTCAGAAATCCAGTGAAGGGAAAGTCTGTAACATGCAGTGTCGTTCAAGCATTTATTTTTTTTCATAAGCATTTACGTGCTACATAAAAACTCAGTCAACTCCATAATCACAATTTGATTAAAAACATACATGCCCCATATCTACTTGATCTCAGAAACTCAAACAACTTCCTTCTAGGTATTTCTTAGCAAAATGCCCCACAAGACTACTTTATTGCCCAGGTCAGGTTGGCAACCTAAACATTTTCACCAGATGGTCACTCACCCCGTCCCAGCCTTCCACAGTCACAGACCTTACTCCACAAACTTCTTCCAAGACTTTAGGGCAGGGATTCTCAACCCCCTGGAGAAGCTGAAAGACCCTTTCACAAAGGTTGTAGATCAGACATCATGCATACCAGATACTTACATTATCATTTACAACAACAGCAGAATTAGAGTCATAAAGTAGCAACAAAAAATAATTTTATGGTGGGGAGCATCACCACAACATGAGGAACTGTCTTAAAGGGCCGCACCATTATGAAGATTGAGAACACTGCTTTAAAGCTAAGCACCATATCCACTACCCCACATGCCTAAGCCACCTTTCTCCCCAGGTCTCCTATCACCATGATGCACCCTATCATTCCTGATCTGACCATCATCCCCTCTTTTCTCATCTCCTGACAGAAACAGGAAACATGCATCATGGAACTCAACGCTCCTTCACTGCCCACATTTAGACAAACTCCTGTGCATAGAAACAACTATAATCAGACATCACAACACTCCCAGAACTCCTTTATCAAGATTAATTCTCACATTAGTTCAATACTGCACAGCACTTCCTTTGGGGGAGGTATGGGAACATTTTTAAGTGTGGTTTTAGGGGTAGCATTTACTTAGTTTTCCTAAAAGCTCAGTGGCTATTCTGCTTGGCCTCAGTAATGGACTACACCAGGGCTTTTATCTTCAAAGTCTTCTTGCTAAACTTTATAACTCAATATTGTTTCCCTCATACTTACTGAATGTCTCAGTTCCAACAGGTACCTCAAATCTAACATATAAAAACAATTTCATGAGTACAGCCATCTGCTCCTCATCTTCCATCTCCTTCACCCTTCGCCATTGTAAAGAAATATACTCACAAGTTTCAAGTGCTCAGGCCAAGAACCCAGCTTTGACTTCTGACTCATTTGACTATCTTAGCACCAGTCCATCTGTTAACCAAATTGCATCTCCCTTTACAAAATATGCCCACACTATGCATTAACTTATTTAACTATGATTTGTTTGCATTTTTAGCAAGAATATGACATATGAAGTAGCCATGTCTGTTCGATGACTACAGTATCCCGGAACCTAGAAGAGAACCACATGTATAACAGATATTAAATAAATACAGAAAAAACCGTAAATGATTAAATGCACAAGAAGTTTCAGATCCTTAATTCTTTCCAAGGCAATAGCAAATCCTACCAAGATAGAGTATTCTACAAAAGGGTCAAACTAAAAGAGCCTTACCTTTTCTTTTGAGGGGAGGACGGTTAAGACAGGGTCTCATTTAGCCTAGGATTTGCTTGAGCTTATTATATAGCTGAAGATGACCTTGAACACCTGATTCTCCAGCCTTCTCCTAAGTACTAAGATGGCAGACATGTGCCACTATATCTGGCTTTTTTATCATTCCTAAATAGAATGGTTTATATTTAAAAATCATTTATTGATAAAACATGACCAACCAAGAAAAGTACAATTTAAGAATAAAGTGTTTAGTATAACATAACATATGAATGTACTATGTATGCTCCTAAAATTCTAAAGCATTACAATTAAGTACAATAAATAATGTTATAAATATTTACACATAAGTTTATAGAATTGATAATTTATTTAACAGTTTCAAGTTTTTGACCTGTATAACACCAATCATCAACATTCTTGTGAAATAACAATTATTTCCAAAACAAAGTTTTAAGCCAGTGTCTTTTAAACATAAAACAATTAACCTTATCAATTAGTTCAAGTTCTAGAATATAGGAACACTAGCCATTTCATAGCTAAATCTAAACAACCAACCAATAATCCACAGGAAGAGAAAAAAAAGAGGAAGAATGGAAACTGAGGCTACCTTCCGAAACAATGTGGACCTAACAATTACTGCTTTTTAGTTGGAAAAAGAAGATATTCACAAATATAGTTAGTAAATTCTGTCTCCTAACAAGCCTAGTGACGTCTTCTGGGAACACCCCAGCCAGATACGCATTACCAGTAACTTGTCATTTTCAAATGATTTGGATCTAATTGCTCATGGAATCAAAACTGTCAACTTAATGAAGTAAAACTGTACAGTTACTAAAGGTACATTTTAGTTTAAAAAAAAAAGTTTGTGAGCTGGCCTGGGAACACAGCCAAAATTTTTTCGTACTGTTTCAATAAGGGGAGAAAATATGTTCTGAGTTCCAAGCAGCTGCCTTACACATAAACTCCTGAAACACAAGCAGCTCGTGTGCTGGAAATTGTCTGTGCAGAGGTGAGGTTTCAGGGGATTCGACTTGGCCAGCACATTTCTGAGTGTGTTTAGGAATGAGTCACTTTACATTAGGCCTCATCCACTCATGAAGTGCAGTTTCAAAGACAGCCAGCTTTTCCAGAGGCGAACAGACATGTTTAACTTCATAAAGTTCACCCTTGACAAAGGGTCTCGATCCACCAGACTTTCCTTCATCTGTGAATGAAGTACTAGACTAAACTTCCTTTATCACTGTCTTTCATGGCACTTTTGAGGATTAAATACAATCTCCTTGGTTACTTGATTTAGAGGACAGAACTCTTTGTGTAGCCACACCTTTTTAAGTAGTGCAAAGGAGTATTTGTTTACCAAAGTCAGAAAATTGGAATTAACTTCTGAAAATATAAAAATACTAGTTAAGATTGTGTGAGAAGCTTCTGAGGGTCTCATACACACAAAGGAGTTGCTTGCAAATGAGGATATATCAGTGACTCCATGGACAGCTGAGATGCCAATGCCCCCATGCAAACAGTAAGGAACAGAGGGCACAGAGCTAAATAAGTCAGTGTTATGGTCAAAAATTCCTGCTGTGATTATCAGCACTCCATTTAGTTGAGAATTATTTGGATGTGCACTACCAAGTAGTCTGAACAGCGCCTAGAACAGGTTAAAGTATGACTTGCTGTGTCAAGACCAGTTGACTTTGCCAAAAGACATTTATGTTCCTTTCCCAGAAACTAGGAAAACAACTCAAGAAATGTCCATGATCTCTTAAAAGAGAAACAAGAACGAAGCTGTGTTAAGCTGATTTCCCTAGAGAAACCCGTAAGTGCCCCAATGTTCTCAAGTAATGAGAAGAAAAGGCCATGTACTTCTTTGTCTGCACACCTTCCTCTGGTATGTCATCATACATAGACAGACAGACCCAGCTCAACAACAACAACAACAACAAAATCTACTTTCCCAGACAGCTCTTTCTACTTGAATATCTTAGCAGCTCACTGTAGGATAGAAAGGCCATCCTCCAGTTGTCTAAAACCAAACTCCATTTCCTCCTTGAAAAATTATTCTTTAGTTTCCGTTTCTCCTTGTATGACAATTCTGATCTCTTACATCAGAAACTGTCTCTATTTACCCTAGAACTGCCAAAACTATTTTCAAAACTAAAGACTTGAGCCCCCTCAGTCTCTCTTTCCAAAGCCAGAACCTCAAAAGGTGTCCGATTTTAACAAACTCTTCAGGTGACCTGTGTCTCACTTCACTGCAAGAACCTCCATAGCCTCCCTATGGAAGCTAAATATCTCTAAATATCTCTCTCCAACACTAAATATCTCTCTCCAAAGCCCACTGTCCCCCTGGGAGGAGCCCAAACCAAACTGGTTCCTCTACAGTGCTTCCTTAAGTCAACAATGCATCTCATGCATGTGACTATTTTTCCTGCATGTACATGGATGAACTGCATGTGTGCCTGGTGGCCTCAGAGATCAGAAGAGTTTCAGATCTTCTTGAACTGGAGATAAGGGCATTGTGAGCCACCACGTGGGTGCTGGGAACTGAATGTGTGTCCTCTGCAAGAGCAGTATGTGCTATTAACTGCAGTGTTGTCTCCCTAGAACCCTCCACTTAATATTTATTAAACAGCATTTTTGTCTTCTCTGCTCCAAAACATATACAGACTTACATAGCCCAATTAAACCCATATAGAGGATTCTTAGAGCATAGTGTGTGTTTCTGTTATACATGTAGCCAAAGGTTTAAGTGGGAAACAATCCTCTTGTAACCCAGGGCTCATTATTCAGGGACGAATATCATAGGAAAAAAAACCCCAAAAACCTCTTATCTTCCTAATGTGCAATTCTCTGTCCGAATCTTTATGTAATTTACAACTCACATTCCCTTCCTCCCTCCTACCACCTCCATCTCAAAAATGCTCATGATAATTTTCCTTCAATAATTAACAGACTCATATTACTCTGTTATCCTCTCCCACTAACAACTTCAGTTCTCCACACCTCCATTGTCCACTTTTATCTTATCTAACCATACCTCAGGGGAAAGCTTGTCTCACAGTTCCTTAGTTTTCAACGCATCCATTCTTTTAGATTATATTTTTCTATACCTCCGAAGCAGTCACATATCTATCATACCTTTTTAAAAAAATCTCTTCCTAACAAGACTAGTTAATTATTATGCAAAAAATGTCCATACCCCAAAGTATGGACACTGTGCACATTATAAACAACCAAGTCAAGGTGAGCAGAGGTCCCATTCATGCCTGTCCTAATGCTTGACTTTACCCAAGACGCTCTTTACATCTGTAATTGCCCTTCCAACCCAACATAGAAATATCAGTATCCCTGGATTCAACTAGCAGTCCCTTTGCAAAATGAGGGTTTTACAATGTGTGACAGAAATGCCTTAACAAACAACAATGACCAAAATATGTGAACATGAGCACTGGATTTTAGGAAATGGATTCAATTCTTACTCTGGTATTTAGTATTTTTTCTTTCTCCAGAGACAAGGGATGAAAAGGAAGAGAAGGAGGAGGAGGAAATGAAATCTCAGCACTGTTTTGAACAGAGAAAACATCTTGTAAGATACTAGGTAATTTCTACTTCCAGGTTTTTTTGGTTTTCTAAAGCTGAGTTTCTCTGTGTAGTCTTGACTGTCCTAATATTCACTCTGTAGAACAGACTGGCCTCGAACTCAGAGAGATCTGCCTGTGTATACCTCTCAATGGCTGGGATACAAGGAGTGAGCCATCATCACCACCACCACCACCACCTAGCTTCCACGTTTTCTTTGTTTTTTTAATCACTCTGTCCAGGAGCATCTTCTTTCTATTAAGCATCTAGTCAGTTGTTCTTCATACACTTCAAAAAGAATTGAAGAAATGAAGTGCACAGTGAAAACATGTGCACTCATCTCAAGTGGGGATAGCTTTTGTCAGCCCTCTGTCTCCTAACTCTCAGCCTTCTTGCTGGCATCATGTCTGTTACCTGGTCTTATGACTTGGCAGTAACATTCAGATAATCAAAAACCCAAAAATATTTCAGATGCTCTCAACCTATCTGGAGATCAAATTCTCAACGGCAAGCCAGCCCACATGATAGAGAATCGACTCAATTTGCCATTCATTTTCTTCCTGCTTGCAGAGGCCAGTGTTTGGGAAGAAAAACCAAATCCAGGAAACAGCTGGAACAAGTTAGCATCCTACTCTCTGCTAATGCTACAAAAAAATCATAAATCTATTATTCACGGGATAACCCTGAGCTACTTGTGACAAATGGAAGGCTGAGAAAATGTTTGCGCAAAGAACCATCATAGCAGCTAAGGCACGGCCATGGTAGAGGTCACTGCCAGAATATGAGCAGCCAGTCCCACTTGTAGGGGGAAGAAAAGCATTAACAGCATACATTAGGAATGCAGTGATTCATCTAGGAACGGTTATTTCCCTTCTCTCTGGTATAAGCTGCTGCATTGAAACAATAAATCAGGAAAGCTAAATCAATGTGAATCTACCCACTTATATTTCTGCAACTACAACTCACAACAGACAAGCTACCAAAGAAAAATAATGAGATCATGAATAATGTGTACAACACAAAGCCAAGGATTTATGAAAAACAATAACCACTTGCGAGTTAGAGGTAGGCATTACGGGTCTGGTGCAATGGCTCACTGGCTACAGGAGCTTGCTGTGCAAACCCAGCAAGCTGAGTTCAATCCCTATTGTCCACAGAAAGGAGGAAGATGAGAACCAATCCCATAAAACTGTTCCTGGACTTCCAAATGCACACTTAAGCATACACACCCATATATATAATAAACACACATCATCATCATAATAATAAACTGGTTTTCAAAATAAAACTCAAGTCAGACATTTAATTAACTGAAGTTCTCTACAGGAACAAAACTGATAGAATAAATCTATATAGAAAGGAGATTTATTAGAGTGGCATACAGGCTGTGGTCCAGCTAGTACAACAATGGCTACCAATGGAATCAAGTAGTTGTTCAGTGTCCAAGGCTGGATGTATACATCAGAATCCTTAAGAAATAGGCTCTAATGTCAATGGGAAAAAAATAGATTTGCCAGCAAGAGCAAAAAGGTAAAGAAAGTAAGCATCCTTCCTCCATGTCCTTTCTATAAGCTGGCAGCAGAAGGTGTGGCCCAGATTAAAGGTGGATCTTCCCACCTCCAAAGAGCTGGACTACAAGTGGATCTTCAGAAGCGGTGGCACACGCCTTTGGTCCCAGTGCTCAGGAGGAAAGACAAGCAAATCTCTGAGTCTGAGGCCAGCCTGGTCTGCAGAGCCAGGGCTACACAGAGAAACCTTGTCTTAAAAAACAAAACACAAAAACTAAACTAAATAAATAAGGCAAGTGGATCTTCTCACTTTAAATGATTTAATTAACAGGGGAAAAAAAAGTCCCTCACAGCTGTACTCAGCTGCTTGGATTTTTGTTAATTCAGAAATAGTCAAGATCAGGTACCACAAACATGAGGGAGCGGGGACAGCTCTGCAGTGGGGCATTGATTAGCTTGCAGGAGGCTTTCAAGCAGATCTGAATCAGCATTATCACTCATGTCAGTCTCCTGCAGTGCATGCTACAGTAACACACTGTGTTATTTGTGGCAATAACACAAATCTCTCTGAATTTTAATCTGAAATAATTCATGGTGAGAATACAAACCACGTAACAGGGTCTATAGCACTATGCAAAAGCAATGATACACAAGACATTGTTAATGAAATCAACCCTGTGAGGTTTTTTTTTCCTGTTCCTTTGCGAACCAGGTCTCACTGTGCAGGCCAGGCTGGTCTCAACCTTGTGACCCTCTTGCCTCAGCCTCCTGAGTAATGGGGTTAAAAGCCTATATGATATGACACCCAGTACCAAAACCAGTTTTGAAAGGAAATGGGGTCTTAAGAAGGCAGGAAAAAACAAGAACTTAGAATGGCAGAGAAAAAATCTTATATGTGGATCAATCTTTTTAAATCCTGAAAATTTCAACAGATGAACAAAGTTTACTGAGTTTTGCTTCTGGCAGTTGTTCATTTGATTTTCCAGTGACCTCAAAGGTTTGAAAGCACTCCTACCTAAGAACAACTATACTGAGGCCTCAACAGGAACTCCAAACTCAAACACAGTTCACCTCGGAGTAACAAAAAGAATAGAAATCTGACTTTTTGCTGATACCAAAGAGTTCTGAAGGTAGCTGAAGTAGTCAGATTTAGGAGTTATTTTAAGTTAACTTGTTTTATGTTATCTCTCAATGAGCAAAAGGAAAGGCAGGCAGGTAAGGGCTAGGATAAAAAGAAACAGTAAAGAAGAAAGAAAAGGATCAGAGCCTTCTCTTGAATGCTCACCCTAACAACTAAGTCATTAATTCAGAATGCTACGCAAAAACTCATTACTAAAAAGCTTTTGTCATAAAATGCCATTTGCCAATTAAAACAGTTGGCTGACTTCTGAAGGATGCTGAGGTATCAATTTGTTAAAAATCTACCCAGACTTCAAAGCCTGCACCCTAGCTGTCAGTGAGGGCCTCCTCCATGGTCCCCAGCATGCTGATCCCTGCTGAAATGCATGCCCAACTACTGGTGCGGGACTTTTACTTGTTTTCTCTTTTGTCCCTCAAATTGTCCTACACTGTCCTTGGCTGTTCGGAAGACATGCTACCCTCGAGTTCTCTCTCGCACAAGCTCTGACTCAAAGTATACATCTGATAAATGTTTGTTGAATGAGAAAACAGTAGCAGACAGACAGACAGACAGATGTTTAAATCTTATCAAACTGCTCAGAACTTCCGTTCTTACTTGGCACCTACAAATTAGAGTTAGGAGAGATCTCACTGCTATGGGGGGGGGGTGGAAAAATCCACCACTTTGTGTAGTTACCCCTGAGTGTCAGTGCAGCTTGGGGAGTCCCTATGGAGACTCCGTGAGCAAGAGGCGAGGGAGTTTCTAGCTGGGATTAATTGAGGAGAAGACTGTTCTAAATATGGGTATGTGGTGGCATCGTGCCATGTTCAGGAGTCCTGGGCTGAGGAAAAAGTGGGAAGGAGCCTGAAGCCCTGCAATTATCTTTCTCTGCTTACTGGCTGCAGATGCAGCGTGACCAGCTGCACCGAGCTCCTGTCCCACGGTGATAGACTGTGGCCTGAAACCATGGGCCAGTTTTAAGTTGTGTTTGTCACAGTAACAGGGAAATGAACAGTCTCCAAGATAAAAGAGGTGAGGAAGTATAATACAGAAATGGTATATACAGAAACATGCTTAATTTTAATAACGAAAAATCGATGCTTTCAAATATTAAAAATATTTTCTAGGTATCTATACAAGAGGAGGAACACCTACATTTTTCATGAATACACAACTATCCACAGAAGCAGTCTCTCTAAGAACCAGAAGGGAATAATTAGCTGACTAGCACCTGAGGAGCAGTATATAAAGTGTGGTGTACTCACACCGCAGTACGACGCCTGGCCAGAAAACACTATACAGTGCGGGGGTATGCTACAACACAGATGAACCTTGCAGACTCAAACTAAAAGACGGCAGCAAATAAAGGCTCATCTGTTACTTGTTATTCCCCTTACATAAACAGTATAGAGCAGTCAGAGACAAACAAACAAACAAGCATTTGCAGCTGCAAAAGGTAGATATGACAAGGATGTGGGTGACCCGGTGTGCCGTTTCTTTTCAGGGTAATCGGACCTTCTGAGGTTGGCAGCTAAAGGATTTTACATTAAGTTAGTTTATGGACTATGAAATGTTTCTCAGGCTGCTATTAAATAGAAATAACAGTTTAAAACTAAGTTACTTGGTATAGTAGAATTTAGAAAGTCTTACAAACTTTCCATGTTTGACCAATGCAAATTTAGTGTTATTAAATTAGTACATTTAAAATTCCTTTCAAATGCATAGACTGCTATGTTTACATAATGAAAGAACCCTGCCCATGCACAGAAAGCTTGATATGAAGCGCAGCTTACTTTACTCGTTTGAGACATGTTTGTCCATGTACAAAGACTCTGCAGCTCTGTAACCCTAAATACTTGACTCCCTAAACATCTTGAATAGATGTTTCTCCCTTATGTGTAAGCAGTTTCTTAGATGAGTTTTTAATGCTGTGACTTGAGTCCAAACCTACAAGTATACTCTGGCTGAGCACTCTCACTGATGCTCCTGTCGCCTATGAAGAAACGCCCAGATGCAGCCGTTCAAAACAGTGCTGATCTGAAGCAAGAAGTCATATCTAGTCCTCTAATGGAGACATCAAGTGACTCAGTAGCCACTCAGACACCAAGATCAAGCCTAAAACAAGTGCATTTAAGTGTATTATTTTTAGATTATACAGGCATCATTTCTGGGTGTTTTTATTGAGAGATAATGTTGCTCGTTACTTACCTGTGTTTTTAACTTGATTTATTTGGTCAAATCCCATATAATAATAAATAGAATCTGATCTGATTCTTTCCTTATGAGGAATAACTTCTTCATGTCTTTAAACAGAAAGATAAGGTTTTCTTTGAGGAAAACAATAAAGAGACCCAACCTACGTTATAAACTCACATTATAAATTCACAATACAGTAAAATATATCCATAAAACTACTGAGTCACTGGAGAGGAGCATAGAAGCAGATAAGGGAAGGAGGGTAGGAATGGGAGGGGAGGAGGGAAGGGACTACAGCTGGGATACAAAGTGAATAAACTGTAACTAATATAAAAAATAAAAATTTAATTAAAAATATTGAGGCACTTTAATGCATTAATTTCAACTGTGATTCTAATATAATAATATCTAACAACCTTATTTTTTATTTTGTTTTTTCTCTTTTGAGACAGGGTTTCTCTGTGTAGCCTTGGCTGTCCTGGAACTCACTCTGTAGACCAGGCTGGCATCGAACTCACAGATATCTGCCTGTCTCTGCCTTCCAAGTGCTGGGACTAAAGGCGGGCACCACCACTGCCAGACCTGTAGCAACTTTATTTTATCAAGAAGTTCTTCAAGAACCTAAGAGCAGCTCACACAGGTGAGTGCAGATACTCAATGAAGTTAAAAGCAGAAAGTGAGAGCATACTTAGTGGATCATAAACTTTAGGGATCATAAACAGCACAAAGCATAGGCTGAGTTAACTTAAGAATGGATTCAACACAAGTTAATGTTTTCTTTGGGTTTCTTTGTTTACCACAGCAACCAGAGTTCACAAAGTAAACAGTACATAAACTGATTCTAGGAGAATAAGTGTTTTCTCTCATTCTGTGTATTAACTATACATGTTAGTGGGTTTTACTGTGGCGTTTCCATATATATAGACACAGTGAGGTAATTGTGTCCATCTTTCCAACTTTCTTCCCTCCCCAGATCTAGAAGAATGACTTCTGTCATTCCTGATGATCAGTAAGATACGAATTAGGACTAGGGAGGGAAGCACTACATGAAGAACTCCAGGAAATTCTTCTGCATCTAAAGTAAACAGGGGATCCAGCACAGCTTCAAGAGACACCTGAGAGACATAAAGTATACATACAAAGAAAAACTTTAATCATCAGCAGGCTTTGTGCGATAGGCAAAGACAACCAACCAGCGATGCTGACGTGTACCAGCGTTGGGAGCTAAGGAAGGAGACTCCTGCGAGGCCAGCTGTGATACAGAGCAAGCCGAGTCTCAGGAACTGAGAGAGAAGGGACGGAAGGGTAGGGAGCCCAAACCAAACACACTGGCCATATCAACAAGAACCCATTCTAGGACATGGCCTCATGTCACAACTAAACAAACATGTACTAAATGGTAAGCAACAGACACTTGGCAAATACTTTAATTCACATTCTAAATAGCAATTTGCTGCCCTACAGCAGAACTGTGTCCAAATTTGGCACTACTTGGTACTGCAACGGCCACAAATATTTCAAAATAGTCTTAGCAAAGAGCACCAGTCATTTCTAAGAATAGCATTAGCTCCTTAGAGTGTGCCACTTCCTAGAAAGATAACCAGCTAGAACTCCTAACTCTATATTGATCTTTGTAAGAAATTTTATAGCTGTTCCTCCTGTTTAAAAGATTATTAGTTTTTGCTTTTGCATTAGTTGTGCACTTGGCTGCCTATTCTTATATAATATATATATATATATATATATATATAAAATATATATTCTTATATAATGAGTGAGTTACTCGTTTTCAAAAGAACATAGGATCCTGTTAGTCATTCCATTTGAAGAGGACAGGGCATCTGACAGAATCAAAAGATTTAACAGTTATTGGAAAACAGAAGAAACAGCCCTCCTAAGGCTCAATTTTCTCTCTGAGGATAAATCTTGCTAATTTATTAACCCACTTTGCTTTCTTATGAAGCAGAAGAAAAGTTAAAAAAAAAAAAGAACAATCAGATTCTCTAAGTCAATTAACGTGTGATCTCCCTTCTGAACTAACATCATATTATTACTTGACTCTTGCCTTCCCCTGTTCAAACTAATTTACATAGGAAACACCTATGGAAATCTGCCAGGAGACAAACTCAATAAAACATGATCACCCTGCCAACAAAGGAGTCTACAGAGCCAAGGAGGAGGTTGTAGGAAATGAACTTTACTTGACTTTACTTCTTTATTAAACAAGCAAATGGGAGAAAACTTGCTGATCACAAGAAACATTGTGACTAAGCATAATCTTCACTTTTTATTTCTCTTCTATAAGACACAAAAAAAATGATCATTATTCAAAAGTCAAACAGACAAGTGTAGACTAAACTCCTGGGTCATCACTGACTAGTTTTGACTTCGAGCAAGCCATCAGGATGTACCTCCTTACCTGTGAAGCACCACTAAAAAAAAAAAAAAGAGTTACTGTAAGAATGAAATTCATGCACGTAAAACGCCTGGCAAAGTATAGTCACTTCACGCTTTCCTTTTATCTGCTCCTATTACCACAAAGAGATTCAAAAATTCCCTCTATTTCATTTGACTCTAACTCAGAAAGAACAGAGACTGTCCTTTATAATACAAAGGCTACCATTCGCAATGGCTTCAGCATACCTTCAACAGAATTCATTTTGTTCTCTTTGGATCACAACAAATAAATACACACACCAGTCACTTGAAGAAGAGTCCAGGGAGGAAGAGAATTCACTGAGCACTTACATTCAGCATCAGGACAATTAACTTGGTCTCAAGACTGACCAAAGTCTCAAGAGAACGCCTGCTCTCTTTTCTCTCTCTCTCGAAACATCTTTTGATGTACTCTTGGCTGTCCTGGAACGCACTCTACAACAGGCTGGCCTCTAACTCATAGAGATCCTCCTGCCTCTGACTCTTGAATGCTGGGATTAAAGGCAGATTAAAGGAAAATGGCACCACTGCCCTGCCAACCAGAATTTTTATTTATTTATTTATTTTTTACTATCACTGTGACAACACATGCTGGAGAGGTTGTGGAGAAAGAACCCTCTCCATTGCTAGTGAGAATGTAAACTTGTAAGACCACTCTGGAAATCAAATTTGTACTTTCTTAGACAATTCAGAATAGTGATTCCTCAAGACCCAGCTATACCACTCTTAGGCATATATCCAAAAGATGCTCAAGTACACAACAAGGACATTTGCTCATCCATGTTCGTAGCAGCTTTATTCATAATAGCCAGAACCTGGAAACAACCCAGATGTCCCTCAGTCGAGGAATGGATACAGAAATTATGGTACTTTTACACAATGGAATACTACTCTGCAATCAAAAACGAGGAAATGATGATATTCACAGGCAAATGGTGGGAACTGGAAACGATCCTGAGTGAGGTATCCTAAAAGCAGAAAGAAACACGTGGTATATACTCACTCATATAGACCTATAGGATAGGATGGTCATGCCGAAATCTATACACCTAGGGAAGATAAACAAGAAGGAGGACCCGGGGTGGGATGATCAGTCCTCACTTAGATGGACAAACGGGATGGACATTGAATGTAGGAGAAAACAAGCAACAGGACAGGAGCCTACCACAGAGGGCCTCTGAAAGACTCTAACTAGCAATGTTTCAAAGCAGATATTAAGACTCACAACCAAGCCTTCGGCAGAGTGCAGGGGATCATATGAAAAAAGGGGGAGTTAGTAAGACTTGGTGAGGACAAGAGCTCCACAAAGACCAAATAGATCAGGGCACAGGGGTCTTTTATGAGACTGTTTCTCCAACCAAGGACCATGTATGGACACAAACTATAACCCCTGCTCGATGTGGCCCATGGTAGCTCAGTATCCAAATGGGTACCCTAGTAAGGGGAACAGGGACTATTTCACTCATGAACTCAATGGCTGACTCTTTGCCCCTCCCTCCCCCTCCCCAGAAGGGACAGCCTTGCTAGATCCCAGAAGAGGACATTGCAGCCAGCCCTGAAGAGACAGGATAAGCTAGGGTCAGATGGAAGGGGGGGAGGTCCTCCCCTATCAGTAGACTTCGAGAGGGGCAGGGAGAAGATGAGGGAAGGATGGGGAGAGTGGGAGGGAATGAAGGAGGGGACTACGGCTGGGATACAAAGTACATAACCTGCGATTAATATAAAAATAAATAAATTACTTTAAAAAAAAGATATCTACATTTCTGCCAGATAGAACAAGAGACACAGAGAGATGGAAGGAATATTATTTCCACTAAACTTAAATATCTGAAAAGATACCGTTTTTCTTAAAAATACAAAATCAATCACATATTATGTAAAAAATTAACTGTGACTAGAAACAGAGGGAGGAGATAAGATCAGTTAACAGAAAAGGACATCTTAAATAAAACTGTCTTATCTATCCCTGACATCTATAAATAAAACTGACCATCTATGAGATGCATTGACAAGAATCCCAGCAAAATGTTGCATAAATTCTCCATGAGGTTCAAGTATTACAGGAAATTCAAACTAACCTAATGCTGAGGATATTTAGGTATAAAACATTTAAAATATTTCCTAAATATGAAAGATCATATGAAAATCAAGCTCATCAACTGGTATGTTAGAACAAAAAAATCAGTCATATTCTGAAAATTTATAACAAAAGAATTTGTTATTAGGATGGTAGCACAGTAATGCTTTATAATCTCAATGAAAATTGTAACACTGGTTTAGATTCATGGTTATAAAGAGAAATCTTATCAGCTCTCTACCATGCTCACCTACTTTTCTAAGAAGATGTTGAAAGTTTAATTTGACCTGATATTATTTCAGTTTACAGTATTTCTTTTATATGCACATGTGTAAGCATGTGTGTACTTGAAAGTCACAAGACAGTGTGTAGGAAGGAGTCAAATCTCATCTTCTATTATCTGGTTTGAACTCGGTTCTCAGACTTGGCAGCAGGCACCTTTATCTACTGAGACAACCCACTGCCCCAGAAATTATTTCAGTTCTTATGAAAATATTTAAAGTAGTCAATTAAATTAATAAAATTTTAGATAGTTTAAGATTAAATGTAGCTAAATCATACTCAAAACTCTTTTTTTTAAATATTTTATTTATTTATTATTTATTCACTATTCTGCCTGCATGCCAGAAGAAGGCACCAGATCTTATTATAGGTGGTTATGAGCCACCATGTGGTTGCTGGGAGTTGAACTCAGGACCTCTGGAAATAGAGCCAGGGCTCTTAACCTCTGAGCCATCTCTCCAGCCCTACGCAAAACTCTTAAGCCACTAAAGTTTTATAAACTTACAACAAAACAATGCATCTGACAAATTGGACTTAGAATCTAAATATAAATATAGGTATTTGAATTTGTAACTGATAAACATATGTAAATCTGAAAATCAAAATATTTTCCAAAGATAGGATGGGGAAGTAAGGCACACTTGTCATTGTAGCACTTAGGAGGCTAAGTCAGGAAGATCATGAGTTCATGGCTAGCCTCGGCTACATAATAAGCCTATTGCCTCAAAATTATCATCATCATCTTTCTTCTCCAGGCAGCATTTTTGCTACCCAGTACTCTAATCAGGAATACTACAGTACGTAAGGCAACTGTAGAAGTGGCTACTTTTTAAACAGAATCTGCATTCAGACTCTCTCTCTAGTGTTTAGTGAGTACTAAACACTAAAGATGTAAGGAAATGGTTCTGTACACTGGTGAAATGAAATACTAATCTTGACACCGTTTTTCATTGATATCCGTAATAAATGTACAGTGTAGTGTTGAAAGAATCTCTAGTTTTAGTTCAGATGTCAACAAAGTTTTTCCTATTTCTGAATAGTAGTCCATTAACTACTTTTATTAACTTTCTAGTAGTTGTTCATTAACTATTTTTCAAACTTTTGATCTACAAAAATATGTAGCTACAGTCATTCTTGGTATTTTAAGCCATACTGCTAAAAGCCCTAAAGAAAACTGGGCAGCAATTCCCTCAAAAGCCTCTTTTCTTTGAAAATTACCAACTCAATTAAGAAAAGAAATTGTTACAAGCTGGGATTTAAGCCAGTTTTCAACTTTTGTGAATGGAAACGAACACATGATCAATGTAACTAGAAAAAAAAGTGTGATCTCAGAGCTTGGCTTGGCCCTGGGGATGACAAGGAACTTGTCTCTGAGCTCTTGATGAACATGAACATCAATTATGTTTCAAGACTCATCTGTTTATTCTCATGGTACCAACAAATTACCAACACAGACTTGAACAAGAGCACATATTCACTTAGCAAGCATCTTATGTGCACTCACCATAGGTCAAGGACTCACCTAGGACCTGAGAATAAAGACATGAATGGAACATTAATTCTGCAAGGAAGAGGTGAATGAAGAAAAGGCTTCAGCTAACTGTTAGCTTTTCCTGTGTTAATAAAGCAACACCATTCAGAACCTAGATGTCAGGCCCCTTCCAGCACAAAAAACCCTAAGAGCTCACAAAGCACAAATGTACTAAGTATCTACTGGGCTCTGGGCAGTTGTTAGATCTCCACAGACTTACCAGCTGTAATGATGTTTTGGATACCAAGTAGGAATGAAGTTTTGCCTTCAATCAGCACTTACAATCCACACTTTAGGCTGGTGAAAAATTAAAGTTAATAAGGATCTAACATTAATAGCCTAACCATTAAACCAATTTCTACTCTGAGAGTAAGTCATTTGCTTATAAAATTTCTACATACAAATTATAACAGGCCTAATGAACACATAGGTACTCATTCAGAATGAGTTGGCTGAAAGCAGGAAAAAAAAAACATTAAAATTGTTTTACCTAGGTCTGGGCACAATAGCACAGGTCTTTACTTCCAGCATTCTAGAAGGTAGAAGCAGGAGGATCTCCTGTGAGTTCAAGGCCAGCCTGATGTACCTAGTAAGTTTCAGGCCGAGAGTCTACAAAGCCAGACAACTGAGGTCACTCTCAGCTATTAAAGTAAGTTCCAGACTAGCCTGGTATAAATTATAATAATATAAATAATAATACAAATTCTTTTTAACTTGAAATAAACAGTGTTTAAGAAAAGAATTAAATACAAAAATATAAATTAACAATAATGTATTATTATGGATAATGTAAATGTACAGTCAAGAGAAACGTAAGCAAGAAAGTGCATACTACCTCCACTCTCAGAAGATACCCACCCGTACACACACCAGGGTTAAGGATATGGTTCAGTGAAGAAAGGCCTGTCTGGCATGCACAGTGCTCTAGGTCTGATTTCTAGTGGTGAAAAATAAAACAACACATATCAGGAAAAAATACAATACTTCCTTCCCTCAGGAATCCAGTTCTATCTACAATGGCCAATCTAGTTTTATTTCTGTTTTCCCACTGATATTCTCTTCCTAAAATGCTGGACTTATAGGCGTGCTTACGCCTGGATCAAAGTGATTTTAAACTTAGGAGTGTCATAAGAGTCAAAGAAATTTAATGAAAACTTCAATCTCACAGAACAAAACAATGTGATCTTTCTAAAGACTGAATGGAAAACTCATGAGTTAGTTTTGAACCATCTCTTCCGGTAAATGTAAGAGGAAGTCCACTCTCCAGCCTGTATGAGACTAGAGTAGAATCCTTACACCACAACCAAGAAAGAATAGCAGGAAGAATAAACATTGCGAGCCTGAGGTTCCTGCAAGCACATTCCCTATAAACAATAAGCAAGTATAACCAGGACACACAAAGACACACTCAAAAGACACACTCAACAGATAGAAAGTTTGTTCTATAACCAAGGGCTACAATATTCATTACATGAATTCTTTAGACTTAAAGAAACTCCAATCAATCTAAAACGAGGTGTTTTGCTTCTTTAAATGGTTTCAACTTAGTTTTTATGAAAACAGGGTCTCATGAAGCCCAGGTTGGAACTTGAACTTGCTATGTATCTGAGACTAGCATTGAACTTCTTGATCCCCTGTCTCCATCTGAAGAGTGATACAGGCATGTCCCACCATTTTCAGCTTTCAAAGAAGCTTTTCAAGCAGTTTCATAAGCTGGCTCTTTATTACATAGTACAAAGAAATAAGCAGAACTATGCTCTCCTAATGAGACACAAGGTAGGGAAAGCCTGTACTGATGCTAAACACCAAACATCTGCAGAAATGAACAAAATGAGTTATGGTACAGAAACAAAAGAAATACAGCATTAAACCTGAAGGGGTCCCGGAACTGCCTACTTGTCTTGTTCTGCTGAGCAAACCAGTTCCTGCCGCATCTTCAAACTAGATAAAATGGGACTGGTAGGGATGTCAACTTCCTCACCAAACTTCAAAAAAATGATACTTTTTAACTGTTTTTGTTTTCTTGGAGTTCGGGAGCTGCAGGCCAGGCTATGCTTTAGTTCACCATGACCTTGAACTCCTGATCCTCTTGCCTCCACACCCTAGCCTATCCTAAATTTTGAGAATAAATGACACAGTAAAGGAGACAAATTAGCAGAGATAGAGACTTTAAATATATATATATATGTATATAAAACTTCACTGTACAATCACTTAGACGTGTGGGATCCCCATTAAGAAAGGCTGCCAGAATAAACAAACAAACAAATAACTAAATAAATGAAAGGCTGCCAGAAAGGAGAGGTACCAAGAGGTAGGATAGCTGTCAAAAGAACATGCCGTACATCACAAGGATGTTCTGAGCCATATGGAAACTCCATCAGGAGCCCGAGTGAGAACGTCAGTGCCTCAGTGTCGCCATGTGGGTCATAGCTTACTTCTTCCATCAGGAAGCAGGCAGACCACATGTGAACCCCCTGCTCTCTTGTGAAGCTTTCCAACATGGCCTACTTGTCATCATGCTCTACGACTCACAGAAGTATCACTGAATCCCCACTGTCTCAGCCATTAACTAGCTCAAAAGGGGTTTCCAAGCCCTTAACATACATGGAAATAACCTTTCATCTTTAGTAAATCATTCTTGTTTTGTGTGGAGTCACACTTGATCCAATGCTGTGGGCATTATTATTATTATTATTTTTACTTTATTCCTTCTTGAACTGACCTAAGCATCTGTTAGTATTTACTTTAAAACGATGCCATGCACACAATAGATATTATATAAAAGAGATTTATTGGATGGAGGTGCAGAGTCAGAGAGGAAAAGGAGAGAAAGAGAGACATGGTGAGGGGAGGGGCCCAGGAAAGAAAGCGAGGCAGAGACAGCAAGAGAGGCAAAGTGGTGGGTTGGTCCTTTTATAACTTGTGCATGTACAGCTAAACAACATCTGCCACACACCTGGTGGGCAACACATGATGACATCATAGGTTACTAGGCAACCCAGAAGCAGGCTGCCTGTATGCTAACAGCATCCATTTCTGTTTCATCACTCTAACCAGAATAAGCCCAACAAGCAAGTACACTGCCTTTTTATTTTTCTTTAATGTCCATAGGTATTTTGTCTGCATGTGTATCTGCACCAAGTACATGTCTGGTGCCCATAAAAGTCAGAAGATGGGGTCAGAGCCCCTAGGAGTAGAGATACAGATAGTTGTGAGTCCCCATGTGGGTGTTAGGAATTGAACTCAGGTCCTGTGAGAAAGGAGCCAGAGCTCTTAGCCACTCAGATCGCTCCAGCCCCGGTAATACGCTGGAGATATGGCTAAATCATAGAGACTTGACCGAAATGCTAGAGGCTGTGGGTTCCACACACAGCAACACATGAAATAATAATAATAATAATAATAATAATAACCTACAAGTACAAGTGAACCTCCTGAGATTCACTTAACTATTCCATCTCTTCATTGTATAAGTGAGTAAATATATCAGTTGGTGAGCTTAGAAAACACAGGGCATAGAAAGAATATGAAGGGAAAAAAAACCACAGATTTTTAAACTCCCAAAGATAGATGCTATAGACTGAGTTAGTGCCAGGTATCTCAGCAAAGCTCACACAAAGGCAAACACTCTATACAGATTCTGTTCACTCTAAGAACTGGACAGAAGCCATATATATGGTACAATGTTGGGGTTTGGTCTGGTGCTATATATTCTAATGCTAATTACTGGCCTCAAAGATCTGGTAGCCACCCAGACCAGCACATTCTCTCATACACCTGTCTTTGTTGTGTAAAACTTGCTCTGCCTAATTATGCCAAATAACTTGGGGTGTATAGCTGGGAAACAGGAAAATAGCTTAGAGGGTTAATACCTGCCCTGTTACTGTGCTTTAAAGCTTTTTGTAAATCCAAGGTCTCTCTCTCTCTCTCTCAATTATTTGGGAACTAGCTGGGGTGGAGAAGCCCTTAAGAGTCTAATATCATACCCACAGCAACACCAGCTTGTCACCCGAAGGCTGAGACAGAGGATCATAGAGAGGTAGGTGTGTTTGTGTGTGTGTGTGTGTGTGTGTATCACAGGCCATTTTTGAGCCTGAGTGTTTTCTCAGCTACATTCTACTTCTACTTTGGGTGAACCAAAATCCCATATATTTTTCCTAGGATGGTAATCGTTGTAGAGAATAAACAGACATCTTCCCTGGTCCTGTATTCCATATAAACCTAATACACTGTAAAATAAAATCAAGTACTGTCAATACAGTGAAGTGGTGTTTTCAGAGCAGAGGAAGCCAAGCTGAGTTATGGCAATAATCACATGAGCCATTGTTTCTCATGAAGCTGAGTAAAGTAGGATGGCCATCTAAGAGTCACCATCTATACACTGGAGCCTATGGAAAGAGTACAGAAGTGACTTTATCAATGAGTATAATGTATTTCTTGTAAAATAAATGGAAGAAATGAGACCCTACAGTGCAACATACAATTGGTGATCATTCAAGCCATACTTCATCACCACACAAATGCTGATTTCAATTATGGAGGATGATTCAACTATGGATTCTCACATTGGCACTGGACACAGCCCTACACACTGCCTCCATGACAAACCAACCAAGGTTTCTTGCTCTATTGGTTTCGAATTGTCTTCCAAAGGGCAGGGTCTAACCCTACCCTCTTCCCCAAGTCCTATATACCCACACCAGACAAAAGAAATGTTTCCTTTTTACGTATGTGTTTTTATATAGTGGGCTTTGTAAAAAAAATCCCAATTTCCTTAAGCACTACTATCTCTAGAGATACCCACATACTCAAAGCACAAATACAACGCTCTCTCTGTCTGTGTCACTGCACTGGGCTTCCCTTCATCTATCCATTTTGGTTCAGCGAATATATCTGTCATCACAGTTGACTTCTCAGTATTTCCTAGTCAAAGTTTAAAATCTTTGGGTTCAGCTGAGCTCAGTGGCACACGCCTGTAATCCCAGCACTCAGAGAGGCAGAGTGAGGCTTGTCTACAAAATGAGTCCGGGACAGCCAAGGCTACACAGAGAAAACCCTGTCTCAAACAAACAAACAAACAAACAAAAAATATTTGGCTGTCACACGTAATTTTGAGCCTTTTAAGGACCTCTGGGTGGTCTCAGCATCGTATTTAGGTACCAGAACCAGCGTAAGCTAACGGGAAAGCTCAACTATTCAAATTAATGAGACAAGTACGCCTGCGAATATGCACATAAGCAAACACCTTTGTTAGAAAGTTACTTGTTTTTATTGCAGGGTTTCATACACACCAAACCTAACACTAAGAAAGCATTTTAAATTTTTAACTGTTTGACCAAAATATATTTCCATGTTTGTTGCTTCATATCTGACAGGCAGTTTCCAAATCTGAAGATGTATGGCAGAGTTGAGTCTATTTTAACTGACGAACATTGATAGACCACTGTCTCCTGCCGTCGTTTATCAGGAGACGCTATTTAAGAACTGGGCATAAAAATGAACTGACTGCAGTGGCAGTTTCATGGCAATTTCATACCAAACAAAGACGGTAGCTTTTCAGTGAACTGGGGCAAGTGCAATGAATCAAAGTTAATTAGTTAAATGCTCTCCCTAAAATATGTCCCTCTGCCGGCACAAATGGTATGGGCTTTTCTGTCTTTTCTAGACTTTCAGACTTAATTATCCAGATAACCCTGGCTATGTTCACTTGACCTCGAGAGTTCCTGTCTTTTGTACATGTCAAAGAGGCTCACAATCTTTTTTAAGGAGGTATAATCGCTCTTCTGTAGGAGGAAAGGAAAGCAGAGAAGTTAACTGACTTCCATGGGATGAGGGAGCTGGCATTTCTGAGTGCTTTTACCATCCTTTCCTAAGTGTGTATTCTCACCTTATGAAAGTCAAGATATCTGTGCATATGTTCATTTCCTTAAGATAGATACGCATATACTTACGTAAGGGGCAGAATTCCATGTTTTTAAATGGCTATAGAGCCACTGTAGAAATTGGGATTTGTAGAAATTAGCAAATCTATCAAAGAAAATATCTTTGACCACTGGGTAGCTGCTCTGGTTTCAGACAAGCTAAACTGTAAGAGCAGATTTGGAGTTGAGAGGCCCTCTTGCCTCTGAAGCAGAAACAGGTCAATTTAGAGAGTCATGAATCAAGTTGAAGGAACAAAGAGTAATCATCTCTTCAGTATTACATTCTTTCTGTTGCAGTCACAAACCATTTCTCTCATTATACATAAAAAGTTTAATGAACAAGGAGAGGTCATGGAGCTAAATACTACAGGGTTAAAAAATTATTGGCTATTATTTCATGTTAAGACCAATAGTAATCTATGAAAGAGCAAGCTCTGAGTAAGAGGGTCGAGGAAGCAGAAAAGACTGAAAATGGAGGATCACCAAGACATTGCTATGGATGAAGAGAAATGTAAGCTTTACAAAGAAAGCCAGAAGGGACGGTTACTATATTTTAAAAACAAACATTCAGTTTTACTGACATGTAGCATGATTTGGGCTTCAGTGATTTAGTCCTCTCCATATTGCCAAGAAATCTAAATTTTCTAACCTCTGTTTTAGGTGGTCACTGCCTGCCATATATAGAAATATTTATTCATGGATTTGTCCTTAAATGTTCTATAAATGAGGACCTAGCATTATTTCTTAAGTGTACTTGTTAAATGTTTTCTTCACCCCTTTTATAGTCCTGTCAGATTTAACACACTGCCTTTCCCCACCCTTACCCTGTATTTCAATCTTGATGGCCCAGTAACAGTGGACGCCATAGAAGCTGTCATACAGCTGCATTTGCCGACCACTACACAGCAGCCCTGAGAGGGCAAAAGAAATGCTGGGCCTAACCAACATGAACTTATTTCAAGACCTATTCCTTTCTACATTTCCCCAAGAACTTACCTCATGCTCTCAGGAACATTCCCACAGTTTCTTTGGATCCCAAACGGCAGAAACTAGGAAATCCTCATGTGAAAACACAAAGCAGCTGTTTATAGAAACAAGGTTTTAAAAAAAAAATCTTTGTTTACATTCTAATCTCTGGGCCAACAATCTTGAAGGAGAGAGTTAGAGAATCTAATAACACACAGCTATACCCCTTCAGGGAGATATCTAATGGCCCCTGCTTGTCCCAGAGAGATGAAAACAGATGTCTAAATGTTAAAAATAAAAATGCTTATGAAATTATCTTAATAAGAAATCTACTCTATTTTCGTGAACTTAGAATTTTGAGAAAATTCTTAAGAATTCTGTAAGAAAAACTGACCAGCCCAAGAATGATGAGTAAGATCCGAAATTCCACATCACTTTAGCTCACATAGAAACAATACAACAGACTCCAAAAAGTTGGAAGATGGGCTCATTTATATTTATCCATGAGCATTTCAACCCAGGCTTGAATCCTGAATGAGAATATTCACCTAAAGGAGCTACCCAACCTTCTAAGCCAGTAAGCATCTCATGAAATATGTGCTCAAATACTTGTTCCAGGTTTTCCTGGTGCCCACTGCTCTGTCTTCATCATGTATAAGCAGTTTCAGACAAAACCTGCAGGATGGAGTGTGGCTGTGTTCCAGCATAGTTTACTTACAAAACCAAACATCTTGAACCACTGATCCAGTTTGTGTGCCTCTGTCTTCTTTAAAGTTTATATTTATTTTATTTATGTGTTATGTGTCTATATGTGAGTTTACATGATGTATCCATATGGGTACCCATGGAAGTCAGAGGCATCAGATGACCCTGGAGATAGAGTTGCAGGTCGTTGTGAGCAATGCTCCGTAGGTTCTGAGAATCAAACTCTGATGTTCTATCAGAGCAGAGGAGTTTTAAACACTGAGACAGCCCTCTACCCTCCCTACTCCTGCCTTTTAATATCTACAGCTGTCTCATTCCTGGCTAGGCACATATACGGGATTCACCAGCCCAAGTCTAAGAGAAAGTTGTTTCCTGGTGCAGAACACAGAGTGAATCTGTACTCACAGAATTCTATCACCTCAGTGTTGTGACTTTTCAGTGAGTAATGGGACTAAGAATCAGAGAGAAGACACAACTGAGAAAAGAATGATGGGAATAAACTTGGTGTTTAGTGAACACTGGATCTCAGACCAAAAACTATCTTGAAATTATTGGATCTCAGACCTGTAAAACTATCATGAAATTATCCCTATTTTCAGGTGAAGACACAAGTCCAATGGGTTTTCAAGAAATGGTGTCTGCCACAAAGCCACGTGAGTTCAATTCCTGGGACTCACATGGGAGAGGAAAAAAAAAACCTACTGAAAGTGATCTTCTAACCTCCACATGCGAGTAATGGAACACACATGCTCATACCCACATGTGCACAAATGTACACACACACTAAATAAATGACAAAAAGTCACAAAGATGTGAAAATTAGAACTAAACAGCCAAGCACCTGCTCACTCTAACTGCTTTTATACTGCCTTTCTGAGAACTGGAGGGCATTTTTCTCATCTCCTTCACATAGAGGTGAGAGAGATGGCGAAGTATGTACAATGTCAAGCATGAAGACAGGAACTCTGATGCCCGGCACCCACATAAAGGCTGGGAATGGTGTTGTGAACCTATAATCCCAGAGCAGGGAGAGAGAAAGGGAGGTAAGGAGGGAGGGAAGCAAAACCAGAACTTTCCCGAGGCTCAGTGCAAACAGACTGGCAAGCTCTGAGAGACCCTGTCTCAAGAATAGAGAAAAGGCTGAGGAAGACATCAGACCCAGACCTATGGCCCCTGCACATGCCCAAGCAAGACAGTAAACATTCACACATTGCATGCATTACCTGTGTGCAAATATCGTACACACACACACAAAGAACAAAAATGGACCTGACTTGCTAAAGCAGTGGGATCCCAAGGTGAACGCTAATGTAAGATATGAAGTAAGACCTGTCTCAAAACTAGTTAACAGTGATTTATCAAGACAAATTAACATACTACTTGAAGACACATAAAACTTATAATTTGGTTGAAGAATTTGACAGTGGTTGATAAGGTTGACAGTGGTTCTTAGGCCACAAAACCTTCTCGGATCATAAATAAGAGTGATTTTTATTTTTAGGGAAATAGACCAACCTGTGTGATAAAAAACAATGCAGACAGAACTAAAATGGCTCAGTGAAACTTGACATTTATTTCAATACCAAATTATGTTCTAGGAATCCTACACACACTCCTTTCTAAAATACGCAAGCATACTTTCTTATCTTTTGAAAGAAGGTAAGTGAGGGGTTCAGAGTTAGTGAGCCCTCTTATGACACCCACACGTATAGATCCGGTCACTAGGGATGCAGACGTGTACAGATGGAGAAAACAGCTAATGCATGAAGCACTTCAGGACCTGAGTTCAGATCCTCATCACCCACAGATACGATCCTGAGCAGTGGCCCAAGTCCAAAATTCCAGAGCTGGGTACACAGGAAGCAAAGGACCGGGCACTTGCTAACACGCTGGTCTACCAGAATCATTAAGTGTCAGGCTCAACGGGACCCTGTCTCACAAAAAAGGGAAGTAGCAATAGAGGAAAAAGACCCTTACACTGTCTCAAGGCTCAAGCATGGGTAAGCACACTTGTATAATCACATATACTCCACAGGTGGGTGCCTAAGCGCGTACACACACACACACACACACACACACACACACACACACACGTGCAAAAACAAACAACAAAAGATATATGTAAAGATATAATTGCAGTGGCCACATCTCCATCTACACCACCCACATATGCACACCCCAGCATCTCTTCCCAGCAAAGTTGATCTCGGCTTCATCCTCTCTCAACCAATTCTAAACAGCGTTGTCCTCTTCGGACTTTGCAGCAGCTTCTCAGCACTTTTATTTTTAAAATACGTTTTTCTCTCTCACGCCTCTCATGTATAACTGTCCTGCTGCTTCTCAATTTGAAAAAGAGTTGGTCTTTCACAAGCAACATCAAAGCAAGTACAGCATACTTTTAAAGAGGTGAGACACAGCGGGCTGTAGGCACCGGTGGTCCACGCACCCGGGAGGCTGAGGGAGGACGGACAGGACGACTGGCAGAGTGAGAGCAGCCTGGTGCGGTGACAGTGTGTGCAGCATGGGTCCTCACCCTTTCGGGCTTTCTGACTTATTGCTCCTGTTAGGAGTCTGGCAGGAGAGGAGCTGGCCTTTGCAGAGTTCACAGTCCAACACTTTTAGTTTTCTCACTTAAATTTAAAATTTTCCAAGTCATAAAATATATTTCCTAATTTAAAAAAATCAGATTGCCTTCCATTATGAAAGTCCTTGAATCTAAAATCAATATTGCTTACGATAACTTATTCTTTGATTTCTCATGATGGTCTTTCAAAAAAATCAGGTTTAAGGAGAAAAGCGTTCAAGAAATTCTGGGTTATTCTCTAAGGACTGGAGGCTGACAGCACTGGCTCAATTTACTTCACACCTGAAGGTCTCCTTCCTGTCGGCATCAGGGCGTCCTCTTCAGGTCACAGAACAAGTAGAAAAAGGTCTCTGCAGTAAACAGGAATGAGTTAGAAGGAAACGTTTCACACTGGCTGCAAAGGGCTAAGCTCACAGCACTTTAAAGGAGAATATACTTCATGGTCCTAAATCGGAGGAGAAACAGGAGATGGCCACATGATACCACTATCATGTGGACCATGCTGGAGATGCCTGTTGTTCATATGGACAATGTGAAATTTCAAACCTGACCCTTGTGGAAATCACAGAGGATTAATTGAGTTATTGCCTCTAAGTTACTTGGCGTAGGGCATGACTTATTGGAAAAGATTCACTGAAAAGACCCATCACGTTTTGTGTCCAACTCTTTTCTATACAAATGCTAAGTCATGGCTTCTGTCTGTCCATGGCATAGTGCGTCAGAGGCACCATATCAAGCACTGGTGGCACAGGAGGGAAGAGAAGAAAGCTGCATGGATACAGCCAGTCAGTCATTAGAGCAGCTCACGGTGGAGGAAGAAGGAAGGGCACGCATCGCTGTGGGCTGCAAGGCTGGGTGACCTAGCCTTGCCATGGGGTTTGCCCTGGCTGTGAGCGCATGGTAGTTCTCTCATAACTGATAAATAGTATGTCTAATAAGTAAAATTAATGTAATTAATGTTGTGGTTGTCAACCTGACTGCACTGAGAGATGCCAAAACAGTATAAAATACATTTCTCTCTGTGTGTGAGGGTGCTTCCAAGGTAGCAGGCACAATATGCCCTGAAAGTGGGTTTCATGACCCTACAGGCCAGGGTGGGACTGGAAATGAAATAAGGAAGCTCATAAGACTCATACTTTTTGGTGCTAGGACCTGAATCCTATGGAGCCTCTGACCAGGTAAGGCAAGCTATCAATTTTCTTTCATAATTATGTATACAATTCATTAGTTTTGTCCCTCTGGAGAGCCCTGACTAATACACTTAGCTTTTATGTCAATTGTTTAACAATATAAATAATTCAGATGCTCAGCCTATTTTGTTGACTAAAGTGTTCCACAGTCCACTGGAATGTTGAGCAGCGGTTATTTGCAATAACTTGCTTCTGCCAAAAATCTATTTATTAAAATGCTTGGAGCACACAGAAGGAAGACTACAAGAGGGTAAGTTTAATCTTTATATTTGAAAGCAAACTCTAAGCCAGGAACCTTGGCAAATAATCCCAGCATTCAGGAGTATGAGGCAGGAATATTGCTACAAAGTTGAGGCCAGTCTGGGCTATGTACATAGCGAGTTCTCCAATCAGTGTGTGCTACAGAATGAAACTGTCTCAGGCCCAAACAATAGGAAGAAGTGAAGTTGCATGGGAATGCGCTCCTTGCTCATTTATTCAGCAGCTACTTACTATACACAGAGCTACCTGTACTGCTCTGCATATTGCCGTGATATCTATCAACATAGGTAATAGCAATATGGACAATGCTTTTCCATTTGACAAATGTACATACATGTAGTCAATTCCCAAAACAACACTGTAAAAAAAAGCATCACAGGCTCTCTCCAAGATAAAGCAACCAAGGCTGTGAACAAACACAGCTAGCGTAAGTCACACAATTAGGAAGCAGCTGAGCCAAGTACCAACCCTGACCCTTTGAGCTCCAAATCCTACATCTTTCTACTCTCCCCCTATAATTCACAGTTATTCATCCTCACTGGGTACCAGCAGGTCCTTGGGCTTAGCAGCTGTGTGAAAGTAAACAAATAATGACATATTTGTTTATAAGATATTGTTTCTGCTAAGAAAAAATAAACTTTGAAATGTTGCTTTTAAAACACAGTGATGAGGGCCAGAGAGATGGCTCAGGGTAAAAGGTGTTTGCCCAGCCTAATGTCCCTAAAACCCACATGATGGAAGGAGAGAGCTGACCTCCCCAAGAAGTCCTCTGACCTTTACACTCACTATAGTGTGGAAATACATATAGACACACATACACAAAATAAACAAATGTATGTAAAAAAATTTTACAGATAATTAAAAATAACATAAAGGTATGTCTGATCTGTGTCATGATATTTGTCTAAGATTACATAAAAATTTCCATACCAATCCAACAGCTACCCCAAACATGTCCCATATTAGCTTGGAGCCCCACAAAGCAGAGCTGCCTCAGGGGAACACCAACTGAGTCTGTGTTGTTACTTTATACCCTCAGAAGTTGCTTGCTGTTTGTTCACATGGTCTGATGAAATTCAGAGTACACTACTACTGGGTTTGATCAAGAACAATGAGAATCTGGCCCACTTTTGATATTTTGGCTCATAAAATCTAACTGAGGTTGAAACAAGGCCCATCTAAGAAAGCATTCAAGTAATATGCATTAGGTGGGATGACGGAGAAAAGATGAAACTATGAACTTAGCAATGGCTAAATGCTCTCACAGGGACAATGGCACTGCCACAGTCAACGCATTTCTCCTAACAGACGTTTATGGAATGCCAAATATACG